>OZ022504.1:75000-1275000 GCA_963989385.1 Ctena decussata | reverse complement strand
AAAACAACTGTGATCAGACACCACAACATACAAATGTACATTTTACTTCAAGAGAAATGATAAAGAATAACTCCACTCTGGCTCACTAAATATTGGCCTATTATTTTTCTTGTTTAATCATGTTTATATTAGAGAATGGATTACCAAGTCCTGAGACTTTGCCACACATTTAATAAAGTTTTCTGGTTTGCTGGACAGTGGTGCTTTTTTTTTTTTTTTTTTTTTTTTTTTTGTGAGTGTGACTCAGAACCATGTTAGAGAACACATCTCATTTAACTAAAATTTTTGAGAAATTCTCCATTCTCAATGGAAAGTTAAGGTACCATTCATTATAAATTATACAATTTTTGCACGAGATTTGTCCCTACTCAGTACTGATAGATTTCCACGAGATTTTGGCAACATTTAGAGCAAATCCCTCAAAAGTTC
Organism: Ctena decussata; assembly: GCA_963989385.1. Taxonomy (NCBI): domain Eukaryota; kingdom Metazoa; phylum Mollusca; class Bivalvia; order Lucinida; family Lucinidae; genus Ctena; species Ctena decussata. Next base: position 1,274,571 of record OZ022504.1, on the reverse strand, counting down.
ACTGAGTATATAAACACACTGTGGCATTTTAATTTGTGAAACAAGGGCATTGCCGAGCTGACAGCACCCCCCCCCACACACACACACCTGATGAGCTAGTATTTGACAAACCTGGCATTTCATAATTAATGTGTATGTTGTAACCCCTCATTAGAACTCCTCATTAAGGCAGTTCTACAGAGGGCCAAAACATATGTTATAAAAATGAATACTGCAATTTCAATGCTCAAAAGCTCATTTAACAGTATATATGCTGCTTCTCAATGTTGGCTAAAATTATATGAAGTGTAGAGGAGTGTATACGTATGTATGGCCAAATCATTTTCTAAGCTTAAAGATGAAACAAAATCTTCATTACTGCAATTGTCCTACCACTTTCACCATCTGACAGTGTGTCGAAATTGCTGGGAAAATCAAATAGTACTGACCCTGATTAGACTGCTGTTTTTGGAAGTAGTCTAACCCAGTAGTCTACACTGCACTTTTTATTCAAGGATTTAATCATTGAAGTTTTGCAAGTATTTGTTATGGTTAAACATCTATTACATTTTGCTTAGTTTTTCATGTAAAAGAAAGGTTAAAAGTTGTGTGTGTGTGGGGGGGGGAGGAGGGAGGAAGGGTGGAGGAAGGGGGAGGGGGTAGAGGGGCCTTAAGTTTGGTGAGTTATCGTGTGAGTTGCAGGAGAGGCTTTTAAATATTGGCACGTGCAGGATTAACTGGATGGCAAAATTACTTTTTTTCTAGCAGTCCCTCTGATTTTGACCACAATGTACTGGTCTTGATAACTTATAAGCAAGTAAATGCGAAGGTTGAAACAGTTGACGCAGTAATGTAATTGCGTCACAACTGTCATAAATCGATCGATTTGCTACTGATCAGAATTCTTTTCCCAATCATTCTGAAGAAAGTACAGAAAAAAATATTGTTGTATGTTGAATTACAAGATGCGTTCCTCTTCGTGTGTCGGATTTCCGGATTCAAGATCATTTCCGTAATGTTTGAATTGATTACAGATTAGATCTATTTTGCTGTCAATTGAGTATCGATCAGGTAAAAAAATCCGCCATTGTTTGAGAAAATGAATAGGGTGCCTAAACATTATTTTGCAAAGGAAATTGTCCCACACACCGAATTACTTAATTTTTATAGAGGAGAAAGGGCAGACACCATGGTTTTTCATGGCATATGTCCGCCGACGGGAGAAAGTCGATTTATTTTGAAAATTGCTGTTGAAGTTGGCGGATAAAAGTCGAGTTTACATGATCACGTAAAACGTTCAATTGTCGAATATCTCGGTGTTTAGCTCTGCTCTTAAAGGCATAGAGAATTAATTTCAGATGTAAGGAATAAAACCATATATCATTTTCGGCTGTGTGTAGTTCGATTCGCCGACAAAGCATCACTGAAATTGCGACACGTTCGTCGATTGAATCTGAGTCTCAGAAATTTAGAATGTTTTTTCGTTGCTATCTGTATAAAAATATCACTCCGCCATGGATACGCGTTCCCACTGTAAATATTAAAATGCAACCTAGCTGGAAATGACATTTTTTTCTTTTGGCCTAAAAATATTCTGTGCTTTTTTGCGTGTGTGTGTGTGTGTGTGTGTGTGTGTGTGTGTGTGTATTGTTGTTTTTTTTTGGCTTGCTTATACACTGTTTTCAAATAAAGTGCCTCTAATAGGGCTGACTATATTGCCAAATTTCTACTATCACAATACTATCACAATCGAAGAAACCCCTATCACAATACTATTACTATCAAGGACCTCATATGTCAATTTCTATCACCGCATCCAAGGCCTAATTTCACTTCAAACTTAAGTCATGCCTGCTTATCTCCTTAAGCACAACATTGTGTATATTGAGGAGATGCCCAATGGCACTGAAAGGACTAGAAATTGGGATGACCCAAAGGTGAGTAAACCGGCTGAACCTGTGTAATGTCAAATCTCAAAAATCGGGGAATGACAAGCAACCCTCTATTCATTTCCCTATAGCTGAGAAGCGATTTTGAAACCAGATCCTATGTTTCACAGCAGAGTGAATTCAATGGAACAAGGGTAGCTGATTTTTTTTCCCATTTTGATGGCCTGCGAACAAATTGGATACACATTCCTGAAGTTGTTGGGTATAAATGATTCCATCCATCACCGTAATTTAAATGGACTGTAAGGTATCTTTACTAACAAAACTATATACTGTTACTTTTTCGTAGCCAAGCAAATGAGACTATTCGTTATCCAAGAAAATGAGCATTTTGTTGAATTTTGTGATTGAGGGGATTTGTTGGGCTTAAATGGATAGGTTGTGATTCAGGGGATTGTAGAATAATAGTTTGACATTGAAGACAATAAATGTGGTACTTACAGTAAAAACTCTATATATTGGGACAGTTAGATCTGAGCAAATAGTGCAAACGCAGATCAGACTGCTCCAAAGGAGTAGTCTGATCAGGGTTTACACTATTTGCCATCCCATTTCCCTTTTTTGGACACATTACTGCACTGTACAAACTAGCTGTACCAATTTTAGGACAATTATAATAATTATTTTTGGTGTGCCAATATTTAGAATTTTTACGGTATTATGAAAAGAGGTCATGGGGACCTAGTTGTGTTTGGGTGACCTGGAGTGATAATGTGAAAGCGCTGATGAATTTCAAAGGGTAGGGCCTATGGATAGCGAGATATTGGGCTGACCTCTAAAACTCGCAATGTGGTACTGTTTAGCAAAAGTAGGTCGCAGTGAACGAGTTTTGTAAAAGCCAATTAGAATTTTTGTAAGGCATGTAGCGATTAAGTGTTAGGGTGCTTGGGTCTTTGAAAATCAAGATAGCGTTGTAAACAGATGGACAGACCCACAAACAAATGGTTGCACCAACCCCATATAGGTAACTGTCGATCTCACTGGCTGCAAGCAGCTCGACAAAAACATGCAGATCATTAATTTCTGTACTAGCTGAAAATATCAAATAATATATCGAATATTGATAAGTTTGGATCGACAGGAATATTGTATCGAAAAGTTTGATTGATAATTGCACCCCTTTGTACGCCGGCAAAATTAATGGATGTACATTATAATGCACCAGTCATTTGTAACCACGCCACCCCGGGGTCGGGGAATAGCGGGGATATTGACTGTTCACTATGCAAAGTCCTGGTATATGCCCTGCACTGTTTGGACATTTTTTATGTCAAATCCCTGGTAAAGATCTCCCCCACTCCTCCTCCCTGCAAACACCCTCAGAGGATCATATAAGTATAACAAGATTTCCGCGGAATACTATGTCGCACCTGCTGTGTGCCTGAATTTTATCATTTTGACACCATTTATTCACCTAATACAAGAGAAATTCCACCTTTTATTCAGGTCTGTTGTTATTCCCGACCCAGTAGCTAACTGCTAAATGTAACATCTGTTTGGTTGGTTTGCGAATCATGGCGCTATGACCGCTTATCCACAAAGGTGTCGTTACAAACTACCAATGCCATTAAGCTGTAGATCCCTTGTAGTACTGCCAGCCAATATGTATGCTCACACTGCCAACCAATATGTATGCTCACAGGTATTTATGTACATGGTATGCTGAAAGGACCATGCAGATTAAGATCACTGGAGTTTCCATTAGGAAGAAAAAAAGATAACAGGATTCTGTAACAATTTCTTGAGCCGTTCCTTACAAAAAGATGCCCCTTTATATTTTACAGTCATCATCTGGTTTTGCACTACAGTTCAAACTGTCTCTTAGATGAAAGGATGGAATGATAAACTGCATCAAGTTCTCTATTTCCACTTCTAGTCCCTAAGCGACTACTGATGAGCATCCACAGATAGCATGTTAAATTATTCTACATCTACATCTATCAGGTACACGCCGTCCGTCACACTTGACTATTATGGCGCGGTGTGGGGGGCGTCTATAGAAAAGAAAAAAACTAGAGACATAGCAGGACAGACAGAAATAGGAGACAGTTACAAAGACAGAAAGAAAGAAAAGTTTTGGTCAGATGCATTTTCATCCCTTCTCCCCTCAGCCAATTCGGCTACCGAAGCGCCCCTGAGATTAATCCCAACCGGCACAGCCCAAAAGGATCATTAGGTCTTACTTACATCTGACCGGCCCTAAATTTAAAATGACAATTTGGAAAGCTCCCGTTTGAAAGATACCAAATCGGGAGCCTCAGCTGCATAAGCTGGGAGGGAGTACCACTGACAGATCGTCCTCGGATAGAAGCTGAACTTGTGGTAATCAAAGGAAGTAGGAATCTGTCTGTACTTCTTTGAGTGATGTGCACGAGTCCTTTGTGATGCTGTTACTAGATACTGGTCTGCTGGAATGTCAACTAAGCCATTAATGATCTTGAAGAGCATGGTAAGCTGAGCTTTGGTGCGCCTTGACTCCAGTGTCTCCCATTCTAAATGGTCCAACATTGATGTAACGCTGCTTGTGTTTCTGTATCTGTTAGTAACATACCTGGCAGATCTACGCTGGACCATCTCGACCTTGTCGGTATACTCTTGGGTGTAGGGACTCCAGACGGTTGATCAATACTCTAGGATGGGTCTGGCAAGCGGGAATATCCGGCAGATTTGGTCTGTTCATCTGATATTTTCATATTTCTTCGCAAGAATCCTATCATGCTGTTCCCTTTCTTGACCACCTTGTCCATATGCTTGTTCCATGATAGACTGGATTGTAATTCAACCCCAATGTATCTGGTGGAGTCACAGGTCTCTAGAGCATGTCCTTTCAGGTTATACTGTCTTTCCACTGGGTTTTTGGATCTTGAAACTCTCTGTGTACTGCACTTGTCTGGATGAAGGCCATGCTCACTTCTGTTCCAATCTCGCCAAGCTATCAAGATACTCCTGTAGTTTTTCACAGTCTTGTTGGTTTTTTATCCGTCTGTAAAGTACACAGTCGTCAGCAAAGAGCCTTGTTGATGATTGGACGCAGTCAGGCAGGTCGTTGATGAAAATTAGAAACAACAAAGGTCCTAAGACTGTGCCTTGTGGGACTCCGCTTACCTCTGGTACACTGTCTGAGCAGGGCCCTTCAACGATCACCTGTTGTGCTCTGTCGGACAGAAAGGCAAGTATCCAATTCAGGGTGTTTCCACGGATGCCATAATGGTCAATTTTCTTCAGTAGGCGTTCATGGGGGACTCTATCAAAAGCCTTGGAGAAATCCAGTATGATTCGATCATGTTGGTGTCTCTTGTCTAGGCCTGATACAAGTTCCTGGGCAAGGGTGAGCAACTGAGTCTCACAATTTCTTCGGGCCCTAAACCCATGCTGACAGTCAGTAAGTATGTTATACTCTTCCAAGTGCCTCAGGGCGTTACTGGTGATGATGTGTTCTTGTACTTTACAGCAAAAGCTGGTAAGTGATACAGGCGGTAGTTGCTCGTCTTGTATTTATCTCCCTTTTTGCATATGGCTGTAACGTTGGCAATCTTCCAGTCTTTCGGTATTTCCCCAGTCCTGAAGCTTACTTCGTATATGGTGGTAAGAAGTGGAGTAATTTCATCTGCTAATTCTTTAAGTATTCTAGCAGAGAGGAGGTCAGGTCCACAAGCTTTCCTTGGATTAAGCCTCTTGAGCAGCTTAACCACGCCCTCAGCGGTCACATCAATCTCCGGCATAGGTGGGCAGGGTGTGTCTTCTGGTGACGGGATGCTGCTTTTGTCCTCTCTAGTGAAGGTTGACTCATATGCCCGGTTGAGGATGTCTGCTTTGTCCTTTGAGTCAGCATACAGTCTGCCATTCTCTTTAAGAGGTGCCACGCCGCTGGAATCGCGTCGAAGAGACTTAATTCCAAAAGCGCTTCTGTTTTTGGTTGGTGCTCTTGCTCTGGGCTACCTTTCTCAATGATGGTCTCCACATATTTCCAATATGACTGACGCTCGACTTGTTGGAGTCTAGCCTTAGTCTCCTTGTAATGCCTTATATCTTGTGGTGATCCTGTTTTCCGTTGTCTCTTGAAAAGGGTGTCTTGTTTCCTCATAAGTGACTTCACCTTCGTGGATATTCATGGTTTGTTGACATTTTTTCCTCTAAGCTGTTTCGAAGGTATGAATGAGTCCATTATGGACTGAATTTTCTGTTTGAAGTATTGCCAGAGGGTCTCAACATCTCTTCTCTCTGCTTCTTCTTCAATTGTTCTTCTTCTTCTATTGTGACAATATCCATGAAGTTTGACTCAAATAAATTGCTACAAAATGACGCACTTTCCATTTAGTTTATGTTCCTCTGTCCCATGCTTCATTTACACATTCATTCAAAATGAATTCATTAAAATCATAATTCACGTGAATTTCGGGCCCGGGTTCACTCGATTAAAATGTCGGTGCAAGTCCAGGACTGATGGAAACCTAAATACCGAAAAAAAACATTCCTGATAAGAAATGCTGGTACGACTAGAGCTTACTGAATGAGTGTTGTAAATCTGGTAAAATCAAGAAACTTATCATAAAACCCTATGTTCAAGTAGCCATAGGCTGTCTGGACAAATGAAAATTGAAATTATTTTTCAATATTCTGATTCGATCATTATATCAGAAGATTGTTCTGTGGTGGAAGAAAGTAATAAGTGGGTGTGAGGAGAGTCTCTTATAAGGGCTAGCCACTAGCTTCCTTGATCACAGGTCTTGATGACCGCTTAGCTTTGGAATATCACCTGTAAACAATTTTGATTCTGAAGTCGTTCTGCGCTGTATATAAATAACGGGAAATACTCTATGAACCCCCGGAGGGAACAACCAACCATTCATACTCGCCAGCGCTGATGCGTACAAAATTGATTAGAACCTGCATGTGCGGCAAACGTATATAGCTTGTCGCGAGACAACTCATGCTACTAAGCTACCGAGCTATTTACCTCAACCGAGGGTGCTCCGAATAAATAAGTGGAGGGACATCAAGAAGACAGAACAGGTGGCGCATTTGAACCCACTTTCCTCTCTCTGCCTCCGGTATACATTCTTCAGAGTGATACCGGATATACTGTCATCCAATTGTTACAATGTTAGCGTCTTTTTTATTTAGAATTGTATTAATGGAAAATAAATAATATATGCTCAAAGAGCCCCTATCGAGTTATAGTACCACTAAATATGCTTAGAGCAGCGTTTCAGCAAAGTCACACATCTCTACAAAACGTTAGCGCTAACAACTATCTGATTGGTGGAAATATCAAAGCGTTCCTTGTGTTCACAAAAAAAATAAAAACAACATCTAATTCTCATTAATCTGACAGGCAATGTATTTGAACAAGCTAAAATATACATCACTTTCACCATTCCCATGCACAAAGTAAGTTGAAGAAGCCTGTTCCCCACAAATTAATCAGTTAACTTTTAAGTTCTACTTGATTCAGTACCTCAGTACGGTACGGCGCCTACTTGCAACCGAAAGATATAGTGGCGATAAAATCAATTAATAGATGGTTTCATTTTTATTTCATTGATTTATTTATTTAAGTAATTTTATTTATTTATTTTATTTTTTCAGAACGGAACGAATACTTGGGGCATGTTCGATTAATTTTTCAAAACGTTTACAACAGCGTTTCCGAAAATCATTTTCATTGGCTATCTCGACAAACGATCACAAACGCTTTGTCTGTGATGGTAGCCGTGACAGCGTTTCCGCCAAACGACGATTTGATTGGTTAAAACATTGCAAAGCGTTTTCGATGTTGTAGAACGTTCCTGAGCGTTTTTCGTTTCAAGAAACGCTTATTTGATTGGTTGATTCAGAAACGGTGTTCAAAACGACAATTAAACCAATCGTTTGACAGGTGTTTTGCTGCCATTTAGCAAGGGTTTTCGTTGCAAATAAAAACGATGTCTGTACTGTACCTCTTGACACATTCAGGTCATGCGCGGTCAATTATTTTGACACCACAATTCTTAGACAAGCCTTCAAGAGGCAGTTTACCAGCACTTAGTGTGCATTTTTTCGCCATTGACTGGCAACATTTCTTGAATCAGCGGAAGATGAAGAATGTCCGTATGCTTTTATGGCAAAATCTTTATAAAAGAAGTTGCCGGTGCGGAAACTAGTTAACGCCGTGCAATGTCGTCTTCTATCAGGAATTTTATTATTTATTTATGCAACTTTGTCACAATATCATTTTCCCGGCTTTTTGGGGTCAGTTTGAGGTATGTAAGGCAACGCCTATGACAGTATATAGATATTACTTTTTTACATATGTGGATAATTGAAATAAGTATCGTGTGCTTGTATTACATGAATTTATGAATGCAGTGCCAATGCAGACGAATCAATATTTTGGTCGGCCGACTGGCGCAATTACGCACGTATACCTCACCGACTTCATTTATCAACCACAATAGGCCGACCGTCGGACGACTGCATTTACCTGTCGGACAGCATACAATGAGTCGGGCTACGATCGGCCGACTGTCGGGCGACTCAACAAATGATCAAATGACATTTTGGCTTCAGTGCGCATGCGCATCTTGTACAAAATAGTGGACCATAGTGTGTATTGCGTCGTTTCGCGCCCTTAGAAGATAACACTCAGAAAATGCAAAATGGTCAATCTTATTAAGATATGGGACGTGGTTGAGAGTCGGACTCCAGAGGGAAGGGTCGGGGTCTGAAACCTGAAACCGCCGCCATGTATAACCTCGAGCACGGCACTTTACTCTCCAGTACTGGTTAAATACCAAGGAAGCGATGGCTCAATTCCACCATGACTGAAAAATTGTTGACTGTAACGTTAAGCCTCAACTCAAACAAACAGAGAATAATGTTTTGTAAGATAATGCCATTCAAGCCATTCCGGCGTATAGTATAAATAGATTCGGTGTGTCAGTTAATTGTAGATCACATAATTTGTTCAAGCGAAGCAGCAGGAAACCATTCTCATATACCGAAACGTATTAAGCGACTTTGATCGGGAACCGAGAATATATATAAGGGCGCAGTGTGACAAATGGCACGATATATATACTTAACAAAACAACAATGAAAAATTAATGCTGATCATGAATATATATCCAGCATATTTGTATATAGAAAAATAGGTAACAAAAATGGTCTACAATTCTATAAAATTTGAGTCCATTCATGTACAAATAAATTAATAATAATGTTCTATAAGGCGTTTTGACTTAAACCCACCTTTTGAAGCCGGTAGATATATAGTGGCTGTCAGAAAACTGGTAAAAAACTCTATTTTTGTATGTCCAGTTTGTGCAAAGCAACGTTATTTTTTAGAAAACCAGCCCGTTTCTAACATACGTTTACCTGAATGATGTAGCATGACAGTAAATGTTGAAACCGACGTGTTACTTTCAGAGTCGAAACGCTTAGCTTCGACTTAAACAAGTTTGGACCTTAACACACCTTTTTCAATTTAAATTTCGACTTAGATGGAAAGACTCGGGAATATATATATATATATATACATAGCCCCATGACAGGGGTTAAAAAACACGTGGACATACATTTAATAGTAAAAGGTACTTCATACTACCTTTATAATCTGTTGCAAAGTTTAGGAAAATCCCTTTTCTTTCTGATTTAATGCCGACTTTTCCTGATTAAATACATGCATACAGCACCAGGGCAGGGGCAGACAACCCTGGTGGACGAAATTCTCCTTGTAACAGAAAGTATATATCATTTCAATCCTTTCTGTGAAATTAAATCAGCATTTACAAAACACCTGATGTTATTTTTTTTTGCTTTTATTCATATAGTTAGTCCTGTGTAATCCAAGACGACAAAATTTTGACCATCACAGGTAGCTTATATTACTTGAACAATTTGCTGCAAGTTTCAGGAAAAACCCTTTCAACTCTTATTTTATACTTATTTTTTTTCTTGATTTTATACATGTATCTAGCCGCGGGGCTAAGGGCAGACAACCCTGGTGGACAAAATTCTGCTTTTAGAATAAAGCTAATGTCATTTTAATCATATCTGTGAAATTTCATCAAGCTATATCAAGTGTAAAGAAACTTCAGACCAAAAAAACACTTTTAAGACATTGACAAGGGCTATAACTGTTATGAAAATTGAAATTTGCCTATTAACCATCCCAATTGATATATTTCCGAGACCAATGCACATGCCAAGTTTGAAGAAAATCCGTCAATAAATACTCAAGTTATCGAATGGAAACAAAGTGCTCACGGACGAACAGAAGGACGTTCGACGGACATAATACCCCGCCACTTACGTGTGGCATAGTATAAATGGTATACATTCGCTGCTGGGCTGGCCCAGAGTTGTCCCATTGGAAGGGAGGCGGAAATTAAAATTGGAGAGTTGTTCTCACTAAATGTACCCAATTACCTTTAGCTTTTTTCTACTAGTATCCTTAAAACTTAAATATGTTTTACTGGAAAAATGAGAGAAACATTTGCACTGTATAAGCTTCCCACATTTTCGTCGGTAATAAAATGACAGCTTTTCTACTTACAATACGTTGACGTCGCGCACGGTATTCGAACAGTAGACACTTCCAGAGGGTCATTTGCAAAAGATTCTTTTATTTTCAGATGAAACTATTCATGTTATACATCAAATGAAAGCTAAAACTCTGCAGATCATGACTGTGTATATTTAAATTATTTCAAATATACCGTTTTAAGGAGTGACGGCAAATCTATACGATTTTTAGTCCCAAATCGCTTGTCCGGCGTTACATTTGTCGGCCACCTAAATCACAAAATGATAAATGAATTGCATTAAACGCACGAGAATATATCAAATTTTTAACAGATGTTAAGCATAATGTACGTTTAACGTAATTTCCGTTGTTTGTTTCATACGGGCGTCTGTTAAGGTGAGAAAATATGAAATATAACTGTAAATAGAAAATATCCATCGACAGAAGAAATGTCGCCGGCGTTCTGAAAAAATACATATAAAATCGGAAGGAAAAGGAGGATGGGTATGATTAGAATTTATCTTAAGTGCACGATGATTACTCTTTATGGTGAGATATATTTATTTAAGACTGTTCGTGAAATAAAAACTTTAAGATGCCAGTTTCAATTTCTCAGTAATTGTCCTGTGACGTAAAAACGGCTTCCCAATTTTTGAACTGCTTTAAGAAAACTTATTTGTCTGATTTTGAATTAACATGCATGAATTAGCAAATTTTATAGGAAATGCACATTGTTTGTAGATAACAGAAATATGCAACTTTCTGTGTTGCGCAATTAATTTTAGAAATAAAGCATATCATTTTGATTTCTCATAAAATGTCCCAGGAACGCGATTTTCAGCTATAATGACGTACAGTCGTTCCGTTTGGCTTGATAATTTCAGTATCGATGTCCAGCCGCTGATATATAATTTTAAAAAGTCACCGAAAAATGATTCTTCATTATACAAATGACATTAAACATTTTAGTAAAAGGAGACATTTTTTATTAATTAGCTGCAGTTATTGATAATAATGAAGTGAAGTAAAGGGCTTGTATTACGGACAAGAGAAAAAAAATATAAAAAAGACGCCATCTAAACCTATTAAACACCAAATTGCATATGTGTATACACGTGCCGTTAGGAACGCCTGACGATATCAAAGAAATGCACCAAGATAGCCATCTTTTCTGTGAAGTAAAATGCGCGTTAAATCTGATCCTATCCATGTCTTTATTTAATTTTCATGATCATTAAACCAACCATTTAGAAAGATCAATAAATATGGCCACCTCTCGATATACCTCCAAACCCAAGATCATCTAAAATACTGATATCTCGAAGTAAATGTTCTGGTCCGAGGCAATTAAATTTGAGTACCAGCAGTTTGAAATATCCGGAGTTGAAATGGAAAGACAAAAAGAAAAATGTCCAATCAATATTTTACGTATAAGAGGGAGTTTTGAGATATCAGTGTTTGAGATTACAGTTGTCAACTGTATATCAATCAGTCTGTCAGTAATACAGTCATGAAAGTCAATAAAGATGAATGAATGAGCGAATGAATGAATTAATGAACTGAACGATACACTAAACGAACGAATGATTGAATATTTTTGTGCTCTTAATTTGCTGATAACCACAACGTCATTTGAGTGTAACGTTTTACGACGAACATCGTGCGCGACGTCGTTGCGAAATTTCCAGGTACGCTAATGACGTCGATAGTTTTGAACAGCGGGGCTCTAGAATATGGTTTTATGAAGAATATTCTTTGAAAAACATGTGTAGGGCCCAGTACTTCAAAACAGCCAACGTCGTTAATTAACGAGACGATAAATTTTTAAACGTAGTGTTTGCAAACACACTGCTATTTTTTTTTTGCTCTAAAACTGTAAAAAGCTTTTGCAGTGCAAAAACTTCTCTCATTTTTTTCCGGCCAAAAAATATAAGCACATTTGATTTCATGAGTACTCAACAACTTCGTTAAGCTAACGATGCTCTGAACATTCGGGCACACTTATATGCATTTTCAAACATATGTGACTTTTAATAACATGTTGTACCGGTAGATGCAAAAATAATAATAATAATAATGATACAAACAAGAGGGTCATGAGGCCCTGAATCGCTCACCTGAACAATTGGCAAAGTGGCTTTTTCTTATGTCTGAAATTGCCAAAATATGAGTCTTGGGTCAAAAGTCAAAGATTGACCATGACTTCTTCTACTCATAAAATCTTCATGTACTCATTGAGTCACCATATACATGTTTACCATTTTTTAGCCCAAAATCTTCAAACTTTCCATGAAATCTTATGTTCTAGCATTTTCCCATATTTGCCGCAAAAGGTCAAGGTAAACCCAAGGTCATCATTTGAACAGTCTTTGTAGAACTCTAGTACTCCATGCTTACTACCAAGTTTCAAGGCCATTGGTGTATTGGTTCTGGAGAAGAAAAATATTAAATGTTTATACCATTAATGGGTATGATGACCATGCTGGTCATGTGAGCTGGACCGTTTGAACAAATTTTTGTTCAATCAACCCCTGGAGGCTCCTTTACAATTGGCCCTTTGGCTTTTGAGACAATGTGTGAAAATGTCAAAATATGAGACCTGGGTCAAAGGTCAAAGAATGACCTTGACCTTTTGTACTCATAATTATTCTTGACCTCATTTAGATGACTGTATACACCAATTTTTAGGCCAAAATCTTCAAACCTTCCCATGACATTTTATCAGGGTCAAAGGTCAACGAACGACCTTGACATCTTGTAAAAAGTATGCAAAGACCAGGAACTGACATTTTGTACTCATTAATATTCATGTACTCATTAAGATGACTGTATTTACCAAATTTTAGGTCTAAATCTTCAAAACTTCCATGAAATCTAATGTTATAGCATTTTCCCATATTGACCTTGCCGTAAGTCAACCCAAGGTCATCATTTTAAACAATCTTGATAGTAGTGGAGTACCCAATGCTACATACCAAGTTTCAAGGCCATCAGTCCATTGGTTCTGGAGTTGAATATTTTTAAAGGTTTTTGCCATATATGGGCATGGCGGCTGTTTTGGTCAAGTGACCTTGACCGTCCGAATACATTTTTGTTCCCTCAACCCCTGTAGGCTCTATATGATTGGGGATAGGGTTTGGGATCTGATTCAGTCAGTTCCTGAAGTGTAGTTACATTTTTAATTTCTATATAAAATTTGGTTTGAATTGACCCAGTAGTTTATGAGGAGATTGTTTGAAATTGTCAAAATATGAGAGTTCTGGGTCAAAGGTCAAATAATGTCCTTGACCTCTTGTACTCAAAAATCTTCATGTACTTATTAAGATGACTGTATAAATCAATTATATGCCTTACCTTTCAAACTTTCCACGAAATATCTTAAGTTCTAGTATTTTCCCACATTTGACCTTGCCGCAAAAATGATCAAGGTCAACCCAAGGTCATAATTTGAACAATCTTGATAGTACTTGAGTACCCAATGCTACATACCAAGTTTCAATGCCATCAGTCAATTGGTTCTGGAGAAGAAGATTTTTAAAGGTTTTTGCCATATATGGGCGTGGCGGCCATGTTGGTCATGTGACCTGGACCGTACAAATAAATTTTTGTTCCCTCAATCCCTGTAGGCTATATATGAAATTTGATGTGAATTGGCCCATTGGGTTTTTTGAGGAAATTGTCTGAAATTGTCGAAATATGAGAGTTCTGGGTCAAAGGTCTAGGAATGACCATGACCTCTTGTACTCAAAAATCTTCATGAACTCTTTTAGATGACTGAACATACCAATTTTTAGATCAAAATCTTAAACAGTTTCCAAGATATTTTGTGTTCTAGCACTTAGTACTGGTTAACCGCTTAGGAGGTCTACGCCTGCCCAGGAATAGTGTGGTTAGGCTAACTGACCGTTCCGACATGACCTTAGCTGTTTACCGTGGACGTTAAGCATCAAATCAACCAATTCTCCCCCAGAACCACAAATCCTATGATCTTGTAACTTAGCATGTCGCATCAAGGACTCAAAAGCTCAACAAAATTTATTCAAATGATGACCCTGGGATGACCTTGATCTGTTTTACGGCAAGGTCAACTTTTGAGTCACTTAGGTTTTTCTATAGGAAAAAGTGGAAAAAGTTGATTTTCTTTTAGAAACAATGCAGTCTGCTACCTGAAAGTTTGTAGATGCAGACAACTAATTAGGTAAATGAAGCTTCAGTAAGTTTTCATGATAAAGGTCATATCTTCACCTGGGCCTAAGGCCATTTACACTGAAAAATTAAAACTCGCTTTTTTATATAAACTTGACCATCATGAAATATTTCCGCGCTTGCGCGGGCTCTTTTCTAGTAAATAAATAAAAAAAACGACAAATATTTTAGGAAATAGCCGTCAGGTTTTGCAATAACTCATATTAAGTTGTTCGTAAAATATTATTACTTATCTAATACAGCTTTCGGCCTTCAAATTTGAAGGATATCATTATTTAAATTTAATGATCTCGATTAATACAGTGCCCAATGATAGCAAGCCAGGAACAAAGTCATACTCAAAACTTGTGATACTGAATACTTATTGACATACTCCACTCATGCACATGGCTTACCAGTTTTTGCTCGCCGAAATGAAATCTGTGTGTAAAGCTGAAATTAGAAGAAAAAAATCGTTTTCACATATCAACTTGAATTATATGCCGAAATGTTATGGCCCTATCGTAATCAAGAACAAGGACACCTTGTGTTTGTTTTCTGTTTTTAGCTCATCTGAGCCGGAGGCTCCGGAGGAGCTTTTAGTATGGACGTCGTCCGTCGTCCGTCGTCGTCCGTCCACACTTTGAAACGACATCTTCTCTGAAACCACTGGGCCAATTGTAACCAAATTTCATATTTGGCCTCCTGGGGTTATGGGAACGATAAGTTATTCAAATGGTCTGGGTCACATGACCAACATGGCCGCCATGCCCATATGTGGTAAAAACCTAAAACAAATCTTCTTCTCCAGACCCAATAGGCCGATGGCCTTGAAACTTGGTATGTAGCATTGTGTACGCGAGTTCTACCAAGATATATTGTTCAAATTATGACCCTGGATTGACCTTGACCTTTTTTTACGGTAAGGTCAAAATTAGTTTCCTTGTGCTTTTTTTATGGCAAAATGCTAGAACATAAGAAACTGTTGAAGATTTTGGGCATAGAATTTGTATCTACAATTCTCTTAATAAGTACATGAAGATTTATGAGAACAAAAAGTCAAGGTCATTTTTTTACCGTTGACCCTGAACTCTCATATTTTGATAATTTCCAAAACTCTCCTCAAAAACCACTGGGCCAATTGAAACCAAATTTTATACAGAGCCTCCAGGGGTTTAAGGAATGAAAATTTATTCATATAGTCCAGGTCACATAACAAACATGGCGGCCACGCCCATATATGGCAAAAACCTTAAAAATCTTCTTCTCCAGAACCAAAAAGCCGATGGTAATGAAACTTGGTATGTAGCATTGTGTACACGAATATTTCCAAGATTGTTCAAATTATGACCTTGGGTTTACCTTGACCTTTTTACGGCAAGGTCAAAAATTTCATGGAAAGTTTTGAAGATTAAGGCCTAAAAATTGGTATATACAGTGATCTTAATGAGGACATGAAGATTTGTGAGTACTAGATATCAAGAACATTCTTTGACCATTGACTCAGAACTGTTATATTTTGACAATTTCAAACATTCTCCTCACATGGCAAAGGGCCAATTGTAATCAAATTTCATATAGTCTAAGAGCCTCCAGGGGAAAAGAGAATGAAAATTTGTACAAATGGTCCAGGTCACATGACCGACATGGCGGCCACGCCCATATATGGTATAAACCTTTAGAATTTTTCTACTCCAGAAGCAATTGACCAATGGCCTCGAAATTTGGTATGTAGCACAGGGTACTCAAGTACTATTAAGATTGTTGATAATGATGACCTTTGGTTGACCTTGACCATTTTACGGCAATGTCAAATATAGGAAAATGCTAGAACATAAGATTTCATAGAAAGTTTTAAAGATTAAGGCCTAAGAATCGGTATATACAGTCATCTAAATAAGTAAATCAAGATTTGTGAATACAAAAGGTCAAGGTCATTTTATGACCTTTGACCCAGAACTGTCATATATTGACAATTTCAAACAATCTCCTCAAAACCCACTGGGCCAATTGTAACCAAATTTCATACAGAGCCTCCAGCGGTTGGGGGAAATGAAAATTTATTCATACGGTCCAGGTCACTTGACCAAAATAGGGACCACGCCCATATATGGCACAAACCTTTAAAATTTTTTGTTCCATAATCAATCGACCAATGGCCTTGAAGTAGCATTGGGTACTCGAGTACTATCAATATTGTTCAAATTATTACCTTGGGTTAACCTTGACCTTTTTTACGGCAAGTTCAAATATGGGAAAATGCCAGAACATAAGATTTCATAGAAGGTTTTGAAAATTTTGGCCTAAAAATTGGTATACACAGTCATCTTAACGGGGTTATGAAGAATTATGACTGCAAGAGGTCAAGGTCATTCTTTGCCCTTTGACCCAGAACTGTCATATTTTGAAAATGACAATCATTTCCTTAACAGCCAAAGGGCCAATTGTAAACACATAGAGCCTCCAGGGGTTGATTGGACAAAAATTTGTTCAAACGGACCAGGTTACATGACCAACATGGCTGCCATACCCGTTTATGGTATAAACCATTAATATTTTTCTACTCCAGAACCAAAACAACTATGGCCTTGAAACTTGGTAAGTAGCATGGAGTACTAGAGTACTACCAAGAGTGTTCAAATGATGACCTTGGCTTTATCCTTACCTGTTTTGCGCATGGTCAAATATAATCAAAAGCTAGAACATCAGATTTCATGGAAAGTTTTGAAGAGTTTACCCTAAAAAAGTATATATGGTTGTCTTAATGAGAACATGAAGATTTATAAGTACAAGAGGTCATGGTCATTCTTTGACTTCTGACCCAAAACTTCTATTTTGACAGTTTCAGACATAAGAAAAAGCCACTTGGCCAATTGCTCAGGTGAGCGATTCAGGGCCTCATGGCTCTCTTGTTTGTGTTTTATTTTCACTGAACGCATTTTATCACACGTGTGTAATAAATACGATTGGAGTCTTACGCATTCTATAAATGAGCAGCCCCGGATCCAAGGGATGAGCTCTCGCTATCTGGGCGTCCGTGGTATGTATAACATGTAGGCCCCCAAAAGATTGGGTGTATCTGATGACAATTTAAGATGATTTATCCATGTTTTAGATTAAAATATATGTTGTGACATCTCATTGGAATCTAATGAGGTATCACAACACACGCCTGGTAAACTATCACAGGTACCTCCGGCGGAGGTACCGATAAATAGTTGTGACAGGCACCTGGAGCTGCCTGTGACTGTCCAAAAAATGACAACAAACGGTAGGTATTCCTCTTTTTTGACAAAATATATAATAACCAGGGAGTTTATTAAAAATCAAAAAGTGCTATTTGACCCTTATAGACATAAAGTTTTGTCACACATTATATCCCCCTGAGCTTTCCATATTAACCAAAGATACGACTTTTGAAGTGGCTTTGATGTCAGCCCACAGTACTCAAAACATAAAGAATTCGGCCGTTTTTGGTCTTAAATGCAGTGATCTTGCATACGAATATGTTTTTCCGGCACACTGGTGTTAAGGTGACCTCCTTGCTCAAATATAAATGTCGATTGACTACAAGTAAGGCTTGACTTTTCAAAACAACAGCTGAAGGTGCCTGCAATGGTGTGAAGGTGCCTGTGATGTAAGCAAATATAGTGAAAATCTGAATACATGTAGTTATTGCAGCTGGAAATAATGACCTATTCTCTAAACCACTACCTGGAAAGAATGTTTCATTCAACGTCCCATTAAGCTATCATAATGCGTATATCATGAAATTCCATGTTAAAATTTCTTAAACACCATCTCAAAGAGTTATTGCCCAATTTGTTTCCGCTTTCTGTTAGTCAAACATTGACGAATTGCACATACACTGTAAAAAAAAGTCCGTAGATTTTAAGGTAGAATAACTGGCAACCAGCTGCCAGTCCATTTCCCGTAATTTTTACGGGCGTTTGCCTGTAGATCATTGTTTGAAATCACGATATGGTAGTGTTCTATTAACTGGCCGTACTCAAAAATACCTTCATAGTGTTAAAGGGTTATATGGCCAAATTAACACCTGTTCTATTCTATCCTACTTTGCTTAATGATTCCTACAATTTTTACGGGCGATCGTACAAATGACGGGAAATGGACTGGCAGCTGGTTGCCAGTTAATTTACCCTAAAATCTACGGATTTTTTACAGTGTAGTTTCTTAAAATTAACTGCCTAATTTAGTGTTAGAATCGTTATGAAATGTGCGCTTAAATAAGAGTCAACATTTTGTGACAGGTGATGACTGTGATCGGGAGGAGCTGGCTGTGAGTCATTCCAACTTGTCAGAAATTGTCGAGGTCACACGTCATGCCGGCTACACGTATGCTGTGTCAAATTGACAAAATTGCCGATACCCGTCAACAGGCATACACGTACAGGTATCTATAATGTTGATCCTTTTGGTACCTCATATGTGTCGCTCGCATGTGTCGTATGACGCTCGCTGTATGTGTTAACTTTGCGGTAACTGGAGTGATCTAGGTGCTACAAGTGATTCAGTCTGGGTAGTTTCGACCTGTTGGCACTGGAATCCAAATACATCCTTAAGGCCTACAGATTACATCATCGGCAGGTGACATGTTCTCAATATTACACCGTTTACTATATTGAAGTGATCGAAATCTTACTGTGAATAACGTGTAATTCAAAGTCTCCGAATAGCCACTGCATCAAATTTGGTAACAAAAGATCACTTTTACTACATAAAAGTCATCTTCTGAAACGTTGTTTTTGCAAACGTTTCGAGTAGCTAGCATGGCGTGTGACCTCGACAATTTCTAACGATTTGGAATGACTAACAGGCTGTCATCACCATTCACAAAAACGCTGCCTCTTCATAACTATTCTAACACTGAATTAGGCAATAAATTTTCAACAGCTTCGTACAACTCGTCAATGTTTGACTTACAGATATGGAAACAAAACGGACAATAACACTTTTAGATGATCTGCTTTGGATTTTGGATTTCTGTTGTGAAGCATTAATGTTACGTGTTCTTATGTCCGCTTGTCTGTAGTCTTCTGGCAGTAAGGTCCTGCACAGCTGCCCACTTTGCTTTCTGGTTTGTTTTGTAATTTAAAATATAAAATAGGTAAAACAGAAGTTAGCGTTGTTTTCATTTGGGGTAGGTGAATTTCCACCTGTCTGGGAAAGAGCTCTTTTTTCGGCTTACCATGCGTGTCTTTTATGAACTATTGTCAACGTATACTTACTTCCATCTTGGTTTTGAGAGCAGGATGTAGAATCTGATTGTATAAGTTCGTGATCATTGTCTGTCGTTTTAACAAAACTATGCTGGATATTCGCATTATGATAGGTTTAATTGCGACGTTGAATGGACCATTCTTTCAAGGCAGTGGTCTAGAGATGAAGAATATCAATCTTTGCAACCGCTATAACGCCTGTATTCTAGAACATCACTCCAGCTACACTCATTGAGTTAATCCTGAATATTGCTCAAATTTCAATGGGATAATCCTCCCCTTGGCTATAAAATTGAGTCACTCACAGGTGAGTGAGGTCTTAGAATACAGCCATAAATCTTCAGATTTTCGCTATATTTTCTTACATCACAGGCACCTCCCTTTCGTCACAGGCACTTCCAGTTGTTTTTTTTACCGACCCAGTCTTATTTGGAGTTTATCGGCATTTATATTTGGGCAAGGAGGTTTACTTTACGTCAGTGTATCCAGATCAACAGATTCTTATGCAAGAAAAGTGCATTTAGGACCTAAAACAATTGATTTGTTCTTGTTTTGAGTACTTTCGACTGACCTTAAAGCCACTTCGAAAGTCATATCTTCTGTATATATGTAAAGTTCCCGGGGATATACCGTGTGACAAAACTTAATGTATATAAGGGTCGAATAGCATTCTTTGATTTTCAATAAACTCCCTGGTTATAATGTATTTTATCAAAAACGACGAATACCTTCCGTTTTTTGTTTATTTTTGGTCCGTCACAGGTAGCTCCGGATGCCTGTCACAACATTTTATCGGTACCTCCGCGCAGGTACCTGTGATAGTTCACCAGGCGTGACAACATATACTTCAAGGCAAAACAAAGACATTTTCAAAAAATTCTTATCAAATTGATCCCTAATTATATCATACTTTCAAGCCCATTCCCCTCCAACCCCTCCCCCAACGTGGTATGTATAACATGTAGGCCCTCAAAAGACAGGGTGTATCTGGGTGTATCTGGTGATAGTTTGAGATGATTTGGCTATGTTTTAGATTAAAATATATGTTGAGACATCTCATTGGAATCTAATGAGGTATCACAACGTATACTTCAAGGCAAAACAAAGACATTTTCAAAAAATTCTCATCAGATTGATCCCTAATTATATCATATTTTCAAGCCCATTCCCTCCCACCCCTCTCCCAATACACTTATACATCTCGGTACCTTCCATCCCTACTAGTTATTCAGAGCCCGACCAGAAAGTGGCGGTCTGGATCAGGGCCTGATGAGACAAATACTAGTGGTTTGCCAATTAATAGAGCTTCTTCAGCTTTACTCATTTGCAGCAAATGAGTGCTTAATCGTCAAAATTTGACATAATCGATGTATCGCTTATTCAAATAAGCGATACATAGTTTATTTCAAATTATGACCGAAATTATACTATGTGACATGCCTGATATTTTGACCTTGCGGAGGTGCTACGTTGAACTCACGAAACAGAAAAATAAAATAATATTTTAAACTGAGACAACTACACTTCTCAGCATCATCATATAAATGAAAAATATGCATCATAGTGTGCAAAATACAAGGGACAATTAATTACGTGTTTTTAACATCATCCCGTAACATTTCAATACAGCGTGATTGACTATCGATTTCTTGCCAACCAGCTAGGAGAACCCCCTTGCAATCCTTATGCAATCCAAAACCCGAACAAGACTTATAAGAGTTTGACTTGAACAAGGGCAAGTTTAATTTAAAAATACCAACCAAGTCAAATAAGACAACGGCAGTGTCAAATACGGCATGTCAAACGTTGCATTATTCGATATTTTTATGTTTGTATTTAATTTTGTTTCATGTGTATTGTATATTTTTGTATTTGTATATCGACGTGGATGCCCGGAAAAGCAGTTGTTTATTTGCATTCATTGAGACGACTTTTTATATTCAAACAATTTTACTTTTGCATGGTATAGTTTGTTTGGTTACTTTGTTACATGGTATTTCATTGGCTAAGAAACATTGGGAACCTGTATCAGTCCAGCCGTTATAGGCTCACCAACTATATACTAGACAGTCAGAGTAATGATAAATCAAAAACTATAAGACTGTAAACGTAACACCAAGAGATTTCTGTTCTATTCCATTCCATTCCATAACCTTACAAGGTCGTTTGGGCAGCACAGATGATTTCAAAATAATCCCTTTCTACCGTGTCCTGTTTTCAGGTGCCTTTTTGAGCTAGCAAAGTCTGCCATAGAGTATAAACGACCTGTCTGGGGAGAATTTGCTATCACTTGATACAATGTACATACATGTATGTGGACAGAAAATAATTGGCGAATTTGTCACAGGCAGCATCGTCACTTGGTGCATCATTCAAAATGTCAAATACAAAACTGCCTTCTACCTTTTGTTGATCAAGATATGCAAGTCCAAATGTGTGTGATAGCCACTTCGATGTGTAATTATCACGTTCAGAGTATATCTTAGATAGTCCCAGCTCCTGTCTCTTATGCCACATAGCCTCACTAAGATGGAACTGGCATCCTTTGACGGATGCACCAGGAAACTGCTCTCTGATTTCATTATGCACAGACTTCTACGTGAAATATACAGCATTTGATATCCAAACCGATCACAGAACAGGCCTAGGTGATAACTCCATATTTTGTGGTATGTATCCCGTGTCTTGTTCGGTAACAGACAGTACACTAATGGCATAGAATGTAAGCTCAAAACAAAAGGATTTTACAGGTGAGTCAACACTGATTTTGCGCTAATCAACAAGCCGGTTTTGCGCTAAATCAATGATAGGAGAATTTTTTTCGGCTTCCTAATTTGATGATTAGCAATTTTCACACTCCATGACCTCCCGCTAGATGTTTGCTTGGGATCTTTTTTTGTTCTTATTTATGTGATGTGTACTGGCTTTGTATTTACGGTAGAGGGAATGAATTATAATTCATCGGTAATGTTTTTCTTTCATGATCATCAGTTTAAATTGGCGGCCTTTGATTTGGCGAGTTTTTTCTTTTCCGCCAATATCGCCAAAATAAAGTGACCGCCAAATATAAGTGTTTTACAGTAAGCCACACCCTCAACTTTCCTCTAAAAGAGTTGCTGTCGATTGGCAGCTAAGTGGCAAATAAACATCATAATGGTGTTTCTTTAAGAGCAATGAAAACAGTCATAGAAATGGAGATGGGACAGACTACGTTGTGTCGGCTAATAGATCCTCGTCAGTAACTCTGTAAGGGCATTGCATCGAAGGCCTGAGGAAAGCACACTGTAATTTTGTAACTTCCAAATACGCAGTCGATATAAACACTGATATATTGGAGATAACGGGAATCCCCGGTGTGGCGTCATCGGACGATCACGTGGCTAGATTGATTGGCAAAAGATAGCGACAGACAGTGGTCTTCTATGAGAGTTTGCTGAAAATGAACCGCAGAATTGCATAAAATGTACTCTTGAAGGCTGCGAGTTTATAGCAACCGATAAAAAAACATTGCAACTATTGTTCAAATCGCCTGTCCCACGAAAACAGATGGTTATTTTCTTACTTAAATTCATTTAATTACTCTGTTTGGACCATTGACTCGCTCCGGAACTGGACTGCTTCTCTTAATGACTTCGACTGAATAATTAAATCAAATTAAAAATAATCGGAACTATTGAAGATTTTAATCTTTTCGACGATCAACGTGAATTTAAAATATTAACAGGGTAATACGAAAATATAGAAACTTGTTTCTAACGAGAACTATTGCAAAAAGAAATAAATTAATAAAAATATTGATCTGATCTAGGGTCAAGAACATTTAATGAATAAATAATAAATAAATAATAAATAGATGAATAAATATTCTATTTGCGATTCAAAAGATTATGTAAGAAAACTGTAAAGTGTAATATAGAAACAGAGAATTTTCTCTGTTGTGAAATGTCTATCAGTAATTACCACATTATTTAGTGTGAGCTAATGACATCTAAACTCTCTCTCTCTTTCTTTCTTTCTCTCTCTAACTGTTTGCCTGTGTTATTACAGGGAGGGACACCCACTTCATAATAATCGAGTTTTATTTCAGTGATGTGTGAATTAGCCGCAACGCGAAAAAGTTGGTTTGTTATACACACAAGTTAATACAAGACACCAGCGGCGTCCTTTTGAAATGTTACAGTTAAAGACACCCCTTATCAAAAGACCCGCAGCAGACCGGGTAAATTCATTTATAAACAATTAATAACTGGTTTAAATATATTCCAGATACAGACACAACCAATTTTTTATAAGAGTATTCATGATATAACGTAGCTCTTAAAGCACTCCATGTGGAACCAATTTAAATAAATTATGAAAGTCAATAAAACAATATGTTACACTAAGATAACTACACTTCTCAGCATCATCATATAAATGAAAAATATGCATCATAGTGTGCAAAATACAAGGAACAATTAATAACGTGTTTTAACATCACCCCGTAACAGTTCAATACAGCGTGATTGACTATCGATTTCTTGCTAACCAGCGTGAGAAATCCCCTTGCAATCCTTATTGATGACCTCATTGCGTTATCCCCTAAACCCGAACAAGAATTGTCAGGCAACAATGAGGCGCGACTTATAAGAGTTTGTCTTGAACAAGGGCAAGTTTAATTTAAAAATACCGACCAAGTCAAATGAGACAACGGCAGTGTCAAATATGGCATGTCAAACGTTGCATTATTCGTAATTTTTATACTTGTATTTGATTTTGTTTCATTTGTATTGTATATTTTTGTATTTGTATATCGACGTGGATGCGTGGAAAAGCAGTTGTTAATTTGCATTCATTGAGACGACTTTTTATATTCAAACAATTTTACATTTGCATGGTATAATTTGTTTCGTTACTTTGTTACATGATATTTCAATGGCTAAGAAAAATTGGGTACCTTTATCAGTTCAGCCGTTATAGGCTCACCAACTATATACCAGACTGTCAGAGTAATGATAAATCAAAAACAATAAGACTGTATTGGGCAGCACAGATGATTTCAAAATAATCCCTTTCTACCGTGTTCTGTTTTCAGGTGCCCTTCTGAGCTGGCAAAGTCTGCCATAGAGTATACATAATTTAAATGAAAATAGCTATCCGAGAGGTAATAGGAACATTTTTTTCATAGACGTGTTAATTGTGACAGTGGTTGCATCTCCAGTGGTAGTGGGGACAGTATCTTCTGCAGAAGTGGTACTGCTGGCAGTGATTGTAGTTCCCGTGTAAGTCAAGGCAGTCTATTCAATTGGAAGAGGTTGCAGTTCCCTTGGAAGTATGTATGTGTGTCTGTGTGTGTGTGTGGGGGGGGGGGTTCTTCAATAGAAGCAGTAAAGGCGACAATGGCTGCATCTCCAGCAGTAATGGGGCACAGTAATTTCAGTTGTAGCGGTAATAATGGCCACATGAAGATGAAACTGGGACAATATATTCACTAGTAAGGATAATGCTGTCAGTAGAAGTAGCTCCAGTGGTGGTAGAAACAATATCTTTAGTATATGTGGTAACGGTGGCAGTGGTTGCAGTTGCAGCACTGATAGGGGATAGCAACCTTAGTAGAAGCAGTAATGGTGGTAGTGCTAAGTAGTACTGAGGAATATCATCTTCAGCTAAAATTGTAATATAAGTGGCAATTGGTGACATTCCAATGGTAGTGAGAGACAATATGTTTAGTAGAAGGAGCGGTAGTTGGGACAGTATCTTCAGCAGAAGCGGAAATAGTAGTGGTAGATCATGCACCAGTGGTCGAGGAGACAGGCATTCAGTGGAAGTGGTAATGGTAGCTGTGGTTGAACATACAGTGCCAGTGGAGGGGGGGGCAGTATCTTCAGCTGAAGCAGTAATGTTGGCGTGTGGTTATGGGAGACAGTATGGGCAGTGTAAGCGACAAATATAGCAACTACAGCAATTGTAGCAGCTTCCGTTGGAGATGCAGTTATGGCGTCCGTGCATCGAAACAGGAATTGCTTACGTTGGCAGTAATCATAACTGGACGCTTTCTTCTTCAGCAGTGACCAGAAAGTTCTTGGCAATCAGATTGAACTTTTCTTCTTATAGTATATTTGTTTTATTTTTGTTAGGCCAATGTTGGCTCAAGTGTAGACAGTCCGCAGAAAATAATGGTCGAACTGAATAGTAGTTGCAATTTTTGGCCAACACTGGGGAACAAATTCACTGCGCAAGCCCAACTTTGGCGCATTCGGACGATGTCGAACAAGAAACCAACAGTACAACTATATGCAATTGATGACCGATGTCATCATGGCATCAGGAGATAGACTATTTTCTTCTAATTGAAGAACTGAAAGACCTAGCCCAGCAATTCAGTAATTCGGTATCCAAGGCATACTCAGTATTTTAAAAACAATAAGCATCCTCCGAAGGGATTATTTTTGTCATTTTTTTTTTTTTCATTCTTTTATTTATTGTATTTTTTTTTGTTCATTTTTCTTACTACTTTCGGCCTTTTCAAAGATGTTATACTAATGTGAGCACAAACCATGGACAGATTTAGAAAACGCGACTTGTACAGCAGCTCGTTTTCTCTATAGGACATTGAGTTTACGGGACTAGTAGTAAAAAATAAACATTTTACCAGCAAATAAACACACAGCGTCATGTTTTTACTTTCTTCTTCCAACAAAACAAGGTTTCGCTAATTTTGGTATGAAAAATGGTATAAAATAAATATAGCTGAATTTTCACCAAAATATCGTCAAAATATCAGTCTACATTATGGCTAAATGATTTGTTAAAGTATATATATATAAGTGTGCGAAATTCTAAGTTGAAATGCATTCATTTTGGACGCTAACTATACGGTTGCGCTTGCGCAGTGAAGGCATTGTGTCACATGTTTCTGCCACATGCGACGAATTGTTATGAACTTAAGGCGGATGATACATATCATACAAATGTGAAAATATTAAAACAAAGCACAATTATACAATACAAATATAGTAATTTAGAAAAGGAATACTATGGAATATCAACGAAAGTCGATAAATAGTAATGAAAAATCTAGTGTACAAACTATTAATTATTTAATAGAAATAATCAAATATAGAATAAAAACAATACTTATACAATAGAAATGAACAGATATTGAATACAGGTGCGTTGAATTAATTTTATACCAATGCAAATTTTTCATAAATTGTAGCATACGCCAAAGTGCATTCTAGCTGAAAGTCTTTGATGTCAAAAAATCTTACAGTTACAAAAAAAATGGGAATAAAACAAGGGACTCTTCTTAGAATTCAAGAAAAGTTTGATGTATAAAATTTTGCTGAGAAACGATTTTGCAACCTATCAAAGTCACTGTGTCCATTCGTGTACGCCTATAATAGTGAGTTGGAGCCGTGTACGCCGAGTTAGAAGAAAACAAGTCGCGGAAAAGTCATTATAGCTCTTAATTAATTACATTTACCAGGGCTTTTCATCATCTAAATGTAATAAATTATTATGCGTGTATCTGTATCTGAATAACCTTTCAGACTGATATAGTTTTACGTGAATGCAATGTTCGATTTACAGAGTAGCCAAATCAGTACATTCTTTCAAATACATGTATCTTTTGATTGATAGGTCCCTTACTAGTAAGGCATATATATATTCAAGCTATTGTAAGGAGATAAATCGGTCAAAACCTGTCCGCTTTGAATATAGAAATCATTTGTATGCAGGCTGTAATCGTTTGAAGTACACGCCGAGTGGCAAATACATAATTAACGAAAATACGGCGAGTTCGAGAACCCATGTACGCCGAAATTAAGCTTTTTTCTAAAAAAGGTGTAGCCTAGTTGGAGTAAAGTACTGCTCTGTGTGATTTTTAAAAAACAAATGACACTAAATTTAGTTGCAGCTGTGTAGCTGAGCATTTATTGGCATTGCTTTGTACTGATAGTGTCTTAAATACCCAAGTTAGTCAGTTATTGTTGGCTGTCTGATTACAGGTATGAAAAAGCATTCTATTAGTAAATTCGACTGAATGAGTGAAAACATTGTAAATATTTAAGGATCCACATTTTGTTTGTCTTCCAGATAACAGTTCGTACACAATACTCTTCTTTATATTTTACTCCTCCGCCTGTTTCATGCAGAACGGTGTGTCCGTAGAAACCCCGATAGCTTAGTAGGTTATGCGCTGGCCTGCTGAGCTAGACCTTCCTAGTTCGATGCAGGGTTCAATTTTACACAGGCTGTCATCATTATCATCATCCCATGGTCCTGATATGACTAATACTGTTGAAAATGACGTAAGGTCGTAAGTCATCCTACCATCAATCCTTCTGTGTCCGTATATAGAGGCATGAAAATCTACATATGCCATATTACAGTATGAAGAGCCAGCACAGACTTAGCGCAACTTGTGCATCCATGAAGTACGTTCAGAGCCTGCTCCATTTATATACAAACTGTATTTGAAGTGCATGGTAATGATTCTGATTATCTTGCTGCTGTGCGTTTGTCAATATCTTAATGCAGCTGGACATTAAGGCATCTGCTTACACTGTTTTCCGTCACTTTTATTTTAGGGAAGTTACTTTCGCGACTTCCTGTTTGTTTTCCCAGGTGAGGTAGTATTTGGAAAGGTGTTCTACACCTAAAGAAAAGAAACAAAATGCTTCGAGTGGAGCAAATTCTTACTTTTAAAAGTTGACCCATTAAGATTATTGTTTTTTTGTCATTGTACAAAGGGAGACATCTGTTGTGACTTCCTCATAAAAAATCCATATGGGCCTCTTCTCTAAAAGGATGAAGTGCTGGCCTACAAATTTAACGGACTGGGTTTGAGTCCCGCTTGAGGCGAGAATCTTTCCAACCGTAAACAGGGTTCCATTGCACACAGCCTTTCATTATCACCGTCCCATCGTCCTGATATGACTGAAATACTGTTGAAAAGAAGGTAAAATCGCGTCATCCATCCATCCATCCATCCATCTCTAAAAGGAAGGAATTTGATGTTTGGGCGGCTATTCGTCTCTTCAAAAATTTAAAAGGACCCAAAGAATGAAAATGACAGAGTTGCTTCCCTTAAAAGTGTATTTATTCACCCAAGCAACGAATCATTTTCTAAGAAATTGAAAGTTACTGTTATGCTTAGGAAAAGGACTATGATTTATTGACTATTTTGTAAGACTCTTTTCTGATTGAAATAGCTTTGAAATTTCTGTAAATCGCCCTTTATTGGCAGATACATTACTCTGTACGCTTCTCTAAATCAGATGGGTGGATACGCAAATAGTTCCACGTTTACTTTGCTTTACTCCCGCAGTCCATCTCGAAATTTTCTTGAGAAACAGTTTATATTTTGACATATTATCGCTGTACTAAACGCAAAAGGTAGCGTCATAATTGACTCCGACTAGCAGTGGAAGAGCGTTCAGATACCAGATTTCCTTTCAACAAACACAAAATCTGTTATTTATGTCAGGTCTGTATCAAATAAGGCTCATAAATAAAGAGCATGGTAAATGTTTGGTCATTAGTCTTTGAGCTTGACGTTTATATACTCCAACTCGCGGTACACCCTTATGCCAATAATGATTAAAATCGACGGGCACAGGTCGGCGTGTACTTTGACAAATCCCCTGGTGCAAACAAACAGCTCTCTCAGTTTTATGATCAGCATTTTGTGACTTCGCTCTGATGGTCACAATTGGGTAGTTTCTTATTACATTTATAATTTTGGTAAATGGAGACAGTGTTTGCGTATATTCAGTACAAATTAAGACCAGAAGTAACTATTTTGACATGTTTTGCAAGGAATTGCGATGTTTATTGAGTTATTACAAGACGTGATGCTTTAAAAATGTACCTGCGGTTGTAGATGATGTCTAAGACGATAACCGTCAAAAAGAGAGAGACATATACCTTTGTTAGCTGTTAAAACACATTGCAAACACTTGCCTCTCGTCCGCGAGCATTTTCTGAAGTTGTTCTTACTCGGCGTACACTGCCCCAGCTCGCATTTATAAGCGTACACGAATGGACACAGTGAAAGTTATCTTAACTATATTAACAAGTGCAGAAACGCTTCCAGGTAGTTAAAGTCGTGTTTGCGGTGAACAGGAATAAGGTAATGAAAAAACGAGATCGACAGTTCAATAACAAACATTTAAACATGCTATATTCAATAAAGACCCAGTAAAAATTCTTTCCTGCATGAAAATATTTATTCTTCGGAGCAATTTAGTATACCCCCAGATGTTAAACCCGTTAGGCGTGCTTTAGATTAAAATTAATTAAACGCCTGTTTTATCCTTTTTGTTAGCTTTTGAAATTAAAATCTTAAAAAAGTTCCTTCAAGGACAGAGAATACATACAAAAGTAGGAACGTGGGCCAGACTATGTAGTTTCGGCTAAAAACGAAATTGATCGAGACCCAGATGCAACTCTGCATGTCAGGATGTCAAATAAGTCCAAGATTGGAAACATAGGGACATAATGCAGGCTTATGTTTTTCATATAATTTGCTTAGTCTGTTGTAACCGATCTGTTGGTCTAAATTATTTAGTTCAATAAAGATAGCTGAGTTGCCACCTATTTGGGAAAGAGCTGCTGACTCGGCTTATCACTTGTAATTTATTGTTTATAGGGATGTCTTTGTCAATTTTTCCCTTTGATGTTGGGGATAGGGATTGGGATCTGATTCAGTCAGTTCCTGAGGTGTAGTTACTCTTTTAATTTTTATGTTTTATGAAATTAATCCAGATCTACAATTAAGCCCCTAAAAAAAATTTAAAGGACCAGTTGCAATAAGGGGGTTTACAATTAAACGTGCGTTTACGACGACGCGAAGCGTAGTCGTGCGGAACGCACGACTATAGACTAAGGTTGTTGCCTCGTTTGTCGTGTTCCCCATAGGTGCGTGATCGAGTAAACGCCTGCGTTTCAATGCTTTTGCAATGATCAAGCAAGGAGCACGCCTCAGATTTCGGTCATTCGGTCCGCCTCGGCTACCGTGTCAATAAACTGGTCCCAAGTTGGCCAATAATCAAAATAAGTGACTAGTTAACAGGTAGAGAACCAATCTACCTTGGCGGCGACAGGAAGGATTTTCATTTGCCAAGCTGATCACATGATACCACTCGGCAACGCGGCTATTTTCAATCGGCCATTGGTAATATTTCGTCGCTTCAAAGAGGATTTATTGATTTAACAGGTTCCTTATCAGCTGGTAAGAACAGAAATCATTTGAACTACGCCTGTAGGTTATAGACAGTCTCAATCGAGTCAGTGCGCAGCTATCTTGATCAGGAAATCAAAGAGGAAAATGCATTAGTACTGGTGCTCGTATCCTGTCCATTTCCGTCCACTGTTCATAGTCACGGTAGTGTATTGCTTGAGCAAAACATCGGTCAAACTGAATCCTCGAACAACCTCTATATGCAAGTATTATCGAAATACCCTTCCGATGGCATATTTTGCTTTGAGGTATAAATTAAATGCTTTATTTACAAACAAAGAAATGTGATAGAAATACTTGAAATAATTATCAATGATGGCAGCAGTCTTTCTGTTGCCGTTCCAGAATCTTTCTTGTATTTGTCTGTCTGTTTGTCATTTTTCTCATCGTGTACTGTACATAGAATTATAATAACTTTGATGCTGTAGTAAGACTCTTCTAGTGGTTTTCTTCAACTTATCAACCTCACTGATCTGTTTAAAACTTTAGTTGTGTTATATATATGCATGCCATGTAGTACAGATGTACGTTTTTGCCAAGAATGAGTCCTTATATTTTCACTAAAACATTTCTTCACTCTAAATATAAACCGTATTCAGAGTAAATTTAAATCTACTCTAAAGTACAATGCGTTTGCAAATTCTAAGACAATATACTTTCATTAGAAGAAAGGGTAAGATGAGCAAACCAAATATGCAACTGTTTACTTACTAATTAAATCTAATTAACTGTTTATCCACAGTTTCAGGTACTTCGGTAAAATTGCATGCCCTGATCTAGTTTTATTTTATCGATAGTATGATAGTATGATCTTACTTTCTTTTTATAATTACTTACTCTTTGAATAAGTCAGTCGTGAATCATGCATATCACTGAATCACTACTACCCTATTTTTAAAGAAGGGCAATGTTTCCCGAGCATTTAATCTATAATCAAATTACCGTAAAACTTACCAATATTTGGACACATGGGTTTGAGCAAAATGTGCAGGCTCAATTCAGACTGCTCTAATCAGGCCCGGAGGTTATAACATTTGAGTACGTTCTCAAACTCAGAATGAAGCACACTCAATCAGTGTGCTTCATTTTGAGTTTGAGATTATACTCAAGTTTTATAATCTCGGACCCAGGTTCTACACTGTTAACCATTCCGTCTGCATCTTTTGGCTGTATTACTGGATTACAAACCCAAAGCGATCCAGTTTTATAATATTTACCGTCATCATTTTAGGCGTCCCATTTTTTGGAACTTTTACGGTAACGTACATGTCATTAAAAACCTTTGCGATTTTATGTTTCTAATTGTGTTTATATTATGGGACATCTGGGATTGGTCAATGTCTGCAGTGCTTTTTATATACAGCCAATTGTTACAAGCATTATAGTATTTGGTCCAAAGATGTGCTCGCATCGGTTGGTTTGGCCTTATATTCTATATCAATTATGATCTTTATTTTTGTCCTGTACTGACATTCGATCTTGTGGGTAGACTACAAAGTCGGATTTGAAGGAAACACATATCCAAGTTCATGTCGTGTTTTAGGCTACAAACCATTCTAGTTCTATCGGGCATATAAAATGCTCTGCAGTGCTGACAGGTAAATTTAAACTACTGTATTAGTCCTAATAAATGCCCCATGCTCTTATAAATGCCCCCTGGTGCTTTTCCAAAAATTGCATTATTTTTTAACTTGCATGAATGTTTTAATTGCTTCTCTGGATAAGGTAGCGCTTCAAAATGGGGTCTACTCTTAAAGGGAAGAACTTGCACCTAGAGGTGACCTCTACTAAGAAGGGATACAAAAATAATAGAGTTACTTCCTTCGAAAGTATACCCATCTCCTGTATAACTCTTATTATAGGTATTATGGCAGTAGCTGATTTTTATCCCCACACCGAATGGTTCGTGGGATATGGCATCTGTATGTCCGTCCGTCTGAAAACATTTTCTTGTCCGCTCTATAACTTGAATATTATTTGGAAAATTTTCATGATACTCCACAGTTATGTAGAACAGGTCATGACTGTGACTCGTACAACAATGGTAACTCTTGCTATTGTACTTTTTGAGTAATCTCCCCTTTGGTAATTTTTTGGACGGATTCGTGTCTGCTCTGTAACTTGAATACTGTTTGAAATATTTTCATGATACTTTACAGATATGTAGAACAGGTCATGACGATGTGTTGCGTTTAAGAATGGTGTCCGCTTTATAACTTGAATACCCTTTGGAATACTTTCATGATACTTCATGTATGTAGAACTTGTCATGGCGATGTGTCACCAACAAGAATGACAGCTCTGTCTTCTTTCTTTTTGAGTTATTTCCCCTTGATGATTTTAGGTGTCCGCTCCATAACTTGAATACCATTCGATATAGTTTCATGATACTTCACAGATATGCAAAACAGGTCATGACTATTTGTTTCATACATGAATGACAACTTTGAGCTGCAGTTTGTGTCTCTGTCCCATATCTATAACCCTGGCCTGCTCCACAATTTTAATACCCTTATACCTTTTAGAATAGCGATTATCATGCCATGATATCCTATCACTGTTCTTCACTCTCTGTATCCCTCGAATTCCCTGCCCCCGACTCCGCCCTCCCCCGCCAAAAAAATCTTTCCTCTCAAACCTCCCCCCCCCCCCAAAAAAAAAAATAAAAATAAAAAAAAATCAAAATTGGATTGTATTCTTCACACATTTTGATGAAATATTGAGTGTATCATATGCTATACATCTGTGTACATGTTGGCTGTTTGAGATTTCACCTCTTTTTAGCAGTCAAGCATACTGTTTTAGTCTGAGTATAAGCTAATAATAATGCATCTGTTAAACAGATAATGTCAATCAAAAGCATAAAAGAATGACAATATATTACTTATATGTGTTTTGAAGTACACCCTTTTTACCAAGGCCCATGGGGTCTTCAGTTGGGAGATTTGCCATCTCATAAGTCAGCCGTGTGCTTCCTAATGCTTGCGAAATTTTTGCGATGAGATTTCTGTGAATTTGTTGAAACCTTTGGTATAAAAGTTTGTATGTGCAGTCAAATAAATGGCTACATGATGTTTATTGAGTAACAGAGGTCAGTATCAGTTTTTTGATCAAGGTCACTCATATTTCACCAACTTCAAATTTTCCTGGTTACCAATATGGCTGTCATGCACATATATTTAAAAAGCTTCCACAATCAAATGTCCCATGACACTGAAACTGGTACATATACACAGCATTTGAGATTCATATACTCTCGGGTTTGTTTAAATGGTGACCCTAGGTTGACCTTTGACTTTTTTACTTAGGTGAGCTATTCAGGTGTTTTTGGTACATGTTACATGCATTTGCATGTACTGTGAAAATGAATACAGAAAAATCAGTTTTTATGCCCCCGAAGGAACTTCAGGTGGCATTTTAACATATTGCACCATCTGTCCGTCCGTTCCCGAACGAGAGGGTACTTACGTGGCTTAAAACCAGCATTTTTAATACTTTGGTGGCAAATCAGTTTTGTGAGGCTAGCCACGTATGCAACTATATTTGGATATATATATATGATATAAGGGGGTAACCAAAACGAGTTAAAAAAATGCCACTTATTATTGGAACTCTTTAGGTCCATCAGTATAACACTTCCACTACTAAGGTGGCTAGGCCCATCGCTCATGGAACATGTCCTTACAGCTTGTTGCTTGTTCTTAAGCGGCTACTCCAATACAAAAGTGTCATGTATTCAGTGCCTCTTAATACTGCCCAAAAGCTACTGTAAGGGAGATAATCATGGTGCAATAACAAACAAATCCTCTTACATTTGGATCATTTGGTGTGAAGTATACAGTTAGCCAATTAAAAATATAGCCACATTAATTCATGGAAAGCATATTTGCCACTTAAAATTAGTAGCCGCATAATGTTTTTAGCCACATATCATATAGCATCCTAAATGGTCATTTCGTGGGTTATTCCGTCAGTCCGTCCATCTGTCCATCCGTCCTTTACAAATGGTGTCTCAGCTACAATTTTAAAACTGCTGGAACAATTTTGATGAAAATTCACAGATAGATTAAGGATAATGTGAGAGTGTGTCGCGCACAAGTCTGAGGTCCCTACACCCAAGGTCAGGGCCACAATTGGGTCACAGGTCAAATTGTGTCTTAAAAAAATCGTGCCTCAGCTATAACTTTTAAACAACTGAAGCAAATTTGATGAAACTTTAGAGATAGATAAAGCATAATAAGAAGGTGTGTCGCGTACAAGACTTAGGTCCCTTTACCCAAGGTCAAGGGCACGGTTGGGTCACAGGTCAAATTGTGTCTCAAAATCGTGTCTCAGCAATAACTTATAAACTACTAAAGCAAATTGAATGAAACTTCACAGAGCAAGGTTGTTACCATCAGCTAATCATCACAGGTCTCTGAAATGTAAAAATTCCGTTTCTGTAGGTGGGGGTTGTGGATACAAATGACTGGCGCATAGATATATAACCATGCGGCACCATGGCCAAAACTGATGTTTTCCTTACTCATTTTCATACAACTTCGATATCCTAGTTTATTTACCACAAGTAAGATTTAATGGCATGACTGAACTGCAAAAATACCGATACCTCACCAGGAGCTAGCTGTAACCGGGGGAACACTTATTTCTTAGCTTTTTCTGCCTCATATTTTCATGATTTTCCCTGACTTCGTTTGGCCCAATTGCTAAGGGAGTGAATTCGTGAGTTTGTGAGTGAGTGAGCGTGTGTGCAATTGAGCGAATGAGTATCAAGATAAGCCTGCATCGAAATAATTCCTTATCTAGAAAATTTTATCGCCGATGCAATGAATTGGTTTCAAAACTCAATGTCAGGTTAAAACCACTTTCACATGAAGGCCTATCGGAACCAGAATTTTATGATGACTTAGTATACAAATTAAAATAGATAAGGGGTATGTCTGATTTTTTGTTCAGCTTCGAAAAGGTAGTTTTTTGTTCTCATTGTATTTTGTTCAGTGCTAGCACTAACCATCAAAATCAGGAAGTCATCTGACTTCCAAGGTTTGTCATTTGGAAGTCATGCTGAAGGATATACTTGGTTTCTTCCAGAATGTCCATATTTATATTGCTTTCTCCTTCATTAATGGGTGAAATACCATTATTACAACAAATTCAACTCATTATTTAAGTCAATATTCACTCTATAAATGGTAGGTTATGATAAAAATTGGAAGTCACTGACTTCCTGGCATTCAGTTTTAGAAGTCACAGACCCCCAGACTTCCACTAGTGGAAGCACTGTTTGTTTCTTTGTAATTTTAGTTAGAAATACATCAGTTGTTAAAGAAGACTGATTTCTGGCGCGGCAGATCGGACGCGCGGTGCGGTTATGGCTTTCCTACTAGACATTTAAATACACGATTGGAAAACTCGAATGCGCCTGATCTACGGCTGCTCCAACGGGTCACGAAATTTGCAAATACACTTTTCGTCATTCGTTATTATTAAATAAAACACGTCTATCCGCAAATAACGGCGATTAAATTAAAAAGGAAACGAAACCAAAATAAAGTTTATATTCATAAAACGTCATTTTAAAACTGTTTCTTTTCACAAATGGTAGATTGTGTTTATTATCCTCCATACAATAAAAACCCGGATGCAGGTCATGCATGCTCTGATATTTCTACGACAAATGACAAAGCAATTTCTTCTCCAGAACCATTGCTATACTGTATTGGCTTGAACAGGCTTGAGACCATGAAAATTAGTTCCAGCCAAGGTAGCTCTACTGCAGCTATCAAGGGTTAAAATCTATATAAAGTTCTAGGGACCAAGGAAAGAGTTACAGCCAGGCAGGGTTAACCAGCCATCAGGGTTCAAGCCTTTGAAGTTCTATTGTATTTGGCTTCAATTTGGCATGGAGCGTCAGTGGGACATTGGTTTTTATAAGCCCGTTTTGAAAAAAAACGACGTATCATGTCATGGCACTGTCCGTTCATCTGTCCGTCTGTCTGTCCATCAACATTTCTGTGCGCATCGTAACTCAGTAACCCTTTGAGATATCTTCATGAAATTTTGTAGGAATAGGTATTAGGTTGGGACAATGTGTTGCATACATGCATAAATGCTCCCTCTTTCTTAGTTTCAAAGTTATTTCCCTTTGATGATTTGTTTCATGCCTAGTCCTGTGTGCGCCATAACTAGATAACCCTTTGGGATATCTTGCTGAAACTTCAAAGCAATGTGTATGAAGTCCCAGTGATGTGTTGCGTATTAAAATGGTTGCTCTCCCTTTGTTTTAGAGTA
Organism: Ctena decussata; assembly: GCA_963989385.1. NCBI lineage: Eukaryota > Metazoa > Mollusca > Bivalvia > Lucinida > Lucinidae > Ctena > Ctena decussata. The sequence goes on along the minus strand of OZ022504.1, from coordinate 1,237,194 downwards.
ACATGATTTTGATTAGTTTTATAGTCTGTTTTTGTCTATACTTATTTTGTGCATACCATAACTTGGTAACCGTTCGGAATATTTTGATGAATCTGCAAATGTGCATGATCACAAGACAATATCTGGCATATAAGAATAATTGCCCCCCCCCCCCCCCCTTACTTGATTTCGGAGTGACTTCCCTCTGATAAGTATTTTTGGTGCCCATTAACTCCATAACTCCTTAACCCTCTGAAATGAAACTTTCTAGGAGTGCGTATGATAATGGGGCAATGTATCATGAGCAAGAACCACAACTCTGGCTTACTTACTGAATTATCTGCCCTTACATAAATTTCCCGTTTACAGCTGTAACTCCTAAACTGTTTAAAACATTCTAACGAAACTTCATGGTGATATGTATATTGTCTAGGGAATTTATTTGGGCCAAGAATAACTCTAGTTTATTATTTATCTCCCTTGTTTTACTTGGTCATTTCTTAACTTATAAGCAGCTTCACCTTGGAAGCTGATTTTTGGTACACTAATAGTATTTAATGAGTGAAATGTCTGAATAATGTTGCAGTCATTAATTACAGAGCTGTTGCCCCTGCTTGTCTGCCTGTCCATCATTTTTTTAACAATCTTGTTCATTCTTTAACTCCTTTATGAAACTAAAACGGGATTATTATGGGCTGCTGGCGAAGCTCTTGTTAAAATCATAAAAACAAAACAAAAAAACTATAGAGAATATTGTTGATGTTTAGTTGCTTTACGTCCATGATAAACAGCTATGGTTATGACGGGACGGTCAGTTACCCTAACCACTTTACTCCTGGGCAGGCTTAGACTAACATGTAGAACTAAGTGCACGTACTTTCCGAAGTAACTGACAACTGCCCTTCTTGAATCAGTGGAAGGAGAAACAAAAGTATGTGACTGGGCCGGTTACCGAACCTGTGACCTCTGGTCTCGAATCTGATGTGCTACTGACTGCCCCACACAGCCTGGCGTCTATAGAGGAATTAGGTCACACTTATCTACTTAGATCTAACAACGCCTTGAGCGTTGGTATGTAGCGTTTGGTACTCGAGGACCTTGTGTTGACTTTGACCTTTTTACGGCAAGGTAAAAGTTTCCTTTTCATGCAGTAATATGGGACAATGCTAGAACATAAGAGTTAATGATAAATTTTGAAATTTTGGCCTAAACATCGGTACATACATCCATCTTAATATCAATTCTCTGTAACTTTCGGAAAACGTTGGCCACGCTATGTCTGGATTTTAGTAATTTTTTGTCTATATATCAGGTTTGATGCAAAACCACCACAAACGGCGTCGATATCTTCATTTTATGTTTCGTTGCCATGGCAACGGAGAATGTTTGTTCTGGGAAGATGGCAGAAAAAATGCAGAAAAAAATGGGAAATTGGCAAAATTGTTTGTTATTTTCTCGTCTTTACAGAATTTTTTTGGAAAAGAAATGTTTTTAAAGTCAAAGCACTAAGTTGGCATAGCACAATGATATAAAGTTGGTGACAAAATTTCCCATAGGTTTCTTACACTAGAGGCCCGAAAAAGGGGAAAATTGGCATTTTATCAAATTTGTGAAAAATGCAATATTACACTTTTTCGGCGGAGTTTTTGGACAGTTTAACAGAAGATGTCCATACAACGACTAGTATGGTGTAAAAGAACAATATATGTAAATGTAAAATATCAAAAAACCTGGATGGAGAAATTCAAATTAAAAGGTCAAGGTCAATGTTAAAATAGCTAACAAAATGCTATTTTAATGCCCTTTTTTCGACATTTATTCTTATAAATATCATCTTTTATGTTATAACGGCGGTTTTAACGCGCAAAGAACTATTATACATTATAAATCTGATCATCACAGCAACACTAGTTTATCCAGGAGCAACAAATTTTCAAGGTCAAGGTCACCGAAATCCAGAAATGTTAATAAATAACACGTTTTACATGAAAATTATGATCTTTTCCTCCTTCGATGAAGTATGTTACTGTAGCAAACAGTCTAGATACAATTTACAGTAACTGTGCTTCAATTTTTGACATGATTCAGGTCGAAGGAAATTGCAGTGCCAAGGTCAAGGTCACAAATATCCACGAAATTATGGCTTAAGTGAACTCTGTATCATGCATTATGATCATTTACAAACTCTGACACTTCTTGATTTCATTATTAATTGGTCATGCATAAATTCCATTTAATATTATGACATATCATCTGAATCAGAGGGAGCATTCAAGGTCAAGGTCACTTATTTAGTCCGAGCTCTCTGTCAATAGTTAGAAATTTTAGTCGATTATAAGCAATTTTCGTAGGCTTTATGCACTGTTTGCTGAAGCTTGCTGGGTAAACAATTCATTTAATGTTTGCGAATAGTTTATACCATTCATATCATTTGCATTAAATGATTCGTCGAAGCCAAGGCCATCAGAAATCAAGAGATTCTTGTGCCAACATGTCAGTTCATATTAGATAGCTGGATCATTAATCGTCAGACTGGAAATAATGAAATGTTTTCATGGAGATATTTTTTTCTAATCCACTGTGAGAATTAACTATTTAAAGGATCTCTGTAAATCCTGTTTGAAACACTATAGAACATTTTTTGAAAAGCCGGTAGCTGATGATTTAAGAAGGGGTATGATACCCACCATCCGCACCCGTGCTCAAAACCCACCACTGGAAATTTTAGTGACGACCTTTGAGAAATAAAAGGTTTATTCTAGATTTAATTCCAAGATATTGTCACACTATACGTTTGAGTGAAAACTCAAAATCGGTCCATAAATGTAGGGGCTGGAGCAATGACACAGATTTTCTATAAATAACACTGTGACCTTGACCTTAGAACCATAAAACGCAATATTGTCCAAGATATTATCACAGTTAACATTTGTGTGAAGTAAAATCCAAATCGGTTAATAAATGAAGGAGCTAGAGAAATAACAATTTTTTTCCAAAAAATAGCCACCGTGACCTTGACCTTAGAATGCTGAAACGCAAACTTGTCCAAGATATCATTTATGAGAAGTTACATCAAAATCAGTTTATGGATGAAGGCACTAGAGCGATGACAATGTTTTTCTGTAAATAGCCACTGTGACCTTGACCTTAGAACGCTGAAACGCAAACTTATCCAAGAGGTTGTCAGACTAAACATTTGTATGAAGTTTAATCAAAATCAGTCTACAAATGAAGGCGCTAGAGTGATGACAAAGTGTTTCTACAAATAGCCACTGTGACCTTGACATTAACCTAGAATGCTGAAACGAAATCTTTATTAAGATATTATCAAACTATACATTTGTGGAAGTTCAATTGAAATCGGTCCATAAATGAAGGCGCTAGAGTGATGACAAAGTGTTCTAAAAATAGCCAATGTTACCTTAATCTTGACTGCAGAACGCTGAAACGCGAACTTGTCCAAGATATTGTCATACTTACCACCTGTGTGAAGTTAAATGGAAATCGGTATATGAATGAAGAACTACAGTCCCAACATGCCAAGTTTCAAGGTAATCAGCCCAGTGGTTATGGAGAATAATTTTTTAATTGTTTTAACGATATATGGGCATTGCGGCCATCTTAATCATGTGATGTGGACCAAATATATAAACTTTCTATCTTTGCCTAAGGGCTGTATATGAAATTTAAATGAAATTTGCCCAGCCATTTCAGAGGAGGTCCTTTGTAAATGACGACAGACGACAAATATTTGACCTTTGGCTTAGGTCACTTAATAACCTTGACCTCTAGAATTCACATGGATTGAACTTGAATAAATTTTAATATCACAGAGCACAACAGAAACAGAAAAATCCACTTTTTCAGTTTTTTCCCATTCAAAAGTCATAGGGACCAAATTTGACCTTGACATAAAATATGTCAAGGTCAACCCAGCATTGTCATTTATATAAACTTTGTAGTACATTAGTCCTAGATGCTACATACCAAGTTTCAAGGCTATTGGCCCAGCGGTTCTGGATAGGAAGATTTTTTAAAGTTTTTACCATATAAGGGCATGGTGGCCATCTTGGTCATGTTACCTTGACTAAATGCGTAGGTTTTCTTTCCCCGTTTGCCTGAAGACTGCATATGTAATTTAATTGAAACTGACCCAGTAGTTTCAGAGAAGAAGTATTTTGAAAATGTTAACCCAGTGGTAATGGAGAATATTTTTTTTAATTATTTTACCGATATATGGGCATGGCGGCCATCTTAATCATGTGATGTAGACCAAATATATAAACTTTCTATTTTTGCCTGAGGGCTGCATATGAAATTTAAATGAAAATGGCCCAGCATTTCAGAGGACGTTCTTTGTAAATGACGACAGACGACAAATATTTGACCTTTGGCCAAGGTCACTTAATGACCTTGACCTCTAGAATTCACATGGATTGAACTTGAATGCATTTCCATATCACAGAGCACTACAGAATCAGAAAATCCACTTTTTTAGTTTTCCGCATTCAAAAGCCATAAAGAGATGGTTCACAAACAAAATATGGTTTTGTTGTCCAAGTTCAGAGTCACAATCAGGGCTCAGAGGTTAAATCATGTCTCTAAAATGGCTCAAAACTGCTAAGCCAGTTTCATCAAATTACACTGAAAGGTAAAGCATGATAAAATGGTAACTAAAGAAAAGTAAAGTATTATGACAAGTTATGTAAGGTGTGATATTTAGGTTCCAGTACCCAATGTCAAGCACTCAATACAGTCTGGTCAGTGGTTGAATTAAGTCCCCATGAATCCTCGAAGACTTCCAAAGTGCATTTAAGCATCAGAGAAAAGTAAAACAAATGAGAATGTATGTCATGTGCAAGACTCAGGTGCCACGCTCAAGGTGAAGGTCACAACTAGGACTCAAAGGTCAGTTTAAGGGGCATTCGGGGGCATTTGTTAAACACTGTAAAATTTCTAGTTATTTTATATATTTTAGGAGAATATTTTAACTGTAATCCGGCACATCTGATTGGGAGACAAGTCACAGCCTAAAAATACTTAGTTATTTGTATTAGCTGGTTGATACACATTGGTGTTTGTCTGTGATTAAATTCTGTATTATTTTGAGCTTACCATACAATATTTCAACAACTTCGACAAAGTCACCAGGAAGAAAAAAATGAAAATGCTACATACTGGTATGAGGTACCTGGTGTTAAGGAAGCCTTAGATACAAAGCTTTAATAGGTAGGTATGTACAATTATTTTTTTATTTATTATTTTTCTTTCAGCACACCTGGCCAAACTGACCATAGTGAACTATTATAACATCAAAGCATCCTGTGGGCATTGTCCGTCATGCAGCACACATTGTCTGTCAATGATCATTTACAAACAACTTCTCAGATAACTTCTTCTCTGAAACCACTGCACCCGTAGTTTTTATATTCTACATGGAGCATAACCTAACTGCACAGTTTCAGAATTGTAAAATTCAGTCAGCTTGAGAATTAAAGTAAAAAGTATGCAAAGACCAGGAACTGAAACAATCAAAATCAAAATCCAGCCCTCAAACCATAGTTGGAAACAACTAAGATTACAAATAATCAAGATACAGAGAACATATGGAAAACCGAGTGAGCAGTTTGTTCCCAAAAGGTGGCCACTCAGCAACCCAAACCGAACCAAAAATAATAAGAACATACATAAGGTAAAACATCACAGAAACTCTGACACCAAAAACAGGCAACAGAGAACCACAACAGAACTACCACCTTGGAACGGTCAGTAATGAATTACTGGGGGGGGGGGGGGGGGGGGGGGGCTTAAATCGATTTTACAGGCCCAACCTCACCCTCAGTATCTGAAGTGGTACAAAACATTTAGTTGGTTGTTCGGTTCGCATGATAACCCTTTAACTCGTCAATGAATCATCACGGTAAACACATAAATCAAATTTCAACACATTAAGAAGCAAAGACGAGGACTCAACAGATACAACGGGCCGTCTGACAGGTGGAGATCCCTGTCCTGCCAAACAACCCCACTGGAAGTCTGAAGCAAAAGAAGGTCACCAGTTGAGCCCCGGTGGACCAAGCAACAGACAAAAAGGCACCGGTCCCAACCAACTAAAATATATAGCTTTAGGTCGGGGCCATCATAGAGTCTGACGCCCGATCCCCCGGTGTGCAATTAAAGAGTGCAGCAAAGTTATCAACCGTGATTGGGTTAATCATTAAGCATGCAGACTGTCGCATAACATTTAAATTATAGCCAATACGTTTGTGACGTATTATTATTTTTCGGAATTGATCAGACAAATCAGTCCTACCCTTAATCTTTTTGACGGCTGCCATTGCTAAAAATAGCAAATATAACAAAATCAACTTCTTCTTCAGATACTTTTTGAATATCAGGCTGAAAGTTGGTTTGGAGCATCAGTGTTAGCTTGCTATTCAAAACTGTGAAAAAAAAATATGGGACTTCGGTCATGGCTACCTACTTTCTGTTACCAAGACCGATTTTTGTTGCACCTGCTTTAGCAAGTTGCAATATAGGAGCTCACTTTTCCATCCATTTGTACGTACATTCGTCCGTCAACAATTACGTCAACCCTAGCGTTAAGTCAATTTCTCTCAAACTATGATACCTACAATCATCAAGCTTGATTTAAAGTTTCTTCTCAAAAAGTTCTCAAGGGATGTTGCACTTATTTTCACCCTTGACCTATATTTTACCTCTGCTTACTTAGGAAAATTTAACATCAAAATTACATAGACCCTAGTGTTTAAGCCAATTTCTCACAAACATGACTTATATTTTACGCTGTGCAGACTTAGTAAAATTTTACATCATAATTACATCGACCCTAGGGTTTAAGACACTTTCTCAAAATCTATGGTACCTACAATCATCAAACCTGATATAAAGTTTCTACTTAGAATGTTCTTGAGGGCTGTTGCAATTTTTTTTACCCTTGACCTCTGATTTAAGCTATGCTGACTTAGTAAAATTTTACTTCTGAATTATGTTGACCCTACTGTTTAAGTCCATTTACTGCAAAGAATGGTACCTAGAATCATCAAACCTAGCATAAATTTCTTCTTAGAATATTCTTGAGCGCTGTGGCACTTTATTTATCCTTGACCTGTATTTGATGCTCTGTTGACTTTTTTAAAGGAAAATTTAATATAATAATTACATTGACCCTGGCATTTCAGTCTATTTCTCGCAAATTTCAATACCTACAGTCATCAAACCTGGCATAAAGTTTCTTCTGGAAATGGTCTTGTGTTGTTGCACTTATGTATACCCTCGACATATATTTTCAACTCTGCTGACTTTGTAATATTTCTTATCCAAAATGGCATCTACAATTGCGTTTTAGTCCATTTCACCTACAATTATCAAACCTTGCATAAAGTTTGTTTTAGAATATTCTCAAGGGATGTTCCTTCCTAGTTTGTACATGCCCAAAGTCGCTAAAATGTTTCTACATAAATACATCGAATCTAGCATACAGTATTACACTTTCTTCTAACTATGATCTCTACTAATGTGTATGGGCAATGCAAGTGCGGCGTAAAATTCTGTGGAATTCTTGTGTTCAAATTCCAATACTAAAACCACCTCATTCAAACAACTCCTCCATAAAAGCACTTTGCACTTGATTGTCAAATTTCACTTAAAGCATGACCAGACAGCAGGGTTTCAATATTGTAATAATGGGTCAGGTCGAGAATCCAAGATGGCTGCCATTGTGGCTACTAAAAAAAGCGAAAACAAGAAACATCTTTAAAAAGATAATTGTCGAAGATGAAATTCGTTTTTAAAGAACAACTTTTTAGTCATGTCAGGACGGATCCACCGCTTCCTGGGTATTATCAGTACTTTTGTAAAGTAAATGTGTCTTGTTCAAGGACAAAACATGAATTCCCGAGTTAGGATTATCGTGATCAGCCTTGGTCGAGTTCGATTACAACTATTGTCTGGCGATAGTATGTCATGGAAGAAGCGGGTCAACTCGGCCTGCTTTCTGTAAGCCTGGGGTGTTCACGGCTCCTGGGTCAACTCGGCCGCCATTCAACTCGTCCGGGTCAATTCGGCCTCCTGTCATTTGCATCCTCGCCGCAACCTACGAAGATGGGCTGCGCCAGGAATGAACGGAAACACAATAAACGAATAGAGTTTGTTGCGTTGTTGATTTTATAAGAAGTCCTTCAAAATGATGGACAAAACATGAATTAATATAAAGGGCAACCCAATAATCCCTGAACGGATAACTGCATCTGCAGCTAGACTATGGTAACGGGACGTTCCGGGCCTACAATAATACAATGGCGCTGAGATAGCCGGACCAAGGTGCAGGGCAATTATATTTTAATTGTTTCCATAGTGCCGGAGTTTTAAGATTGAGGTCCTTTACCCTGTGAGATTTTCTGTAGTATAAGGTTGAAATAAGAGCAAGGTTGTTACCATCAGCTAATCATCACAGGTCTCTGAAATGTAAAAATTCCGTTTCTGTAGGTGGGGGTTGTGGATACAAATGACTGGCGCATAGATATATAACCATGCGGCACCATGGCCAAAACTGATGTTTTCCTTACTCATTTTCATACAACTTCGATATCCTAGTTTATTTACCACAAGTAAGATTTAATGGCATGACTGAACTGCAAAAATACCGATACCTCACCAGGAGCTAGCTGTAACCGGGGGAACACTTATTTCTTAGCTTTTTCTGCCTCATATTTTCATGATTTTCCCTGACTTCGTTTGGCCCAATTGCTAAGGGAGTGAATTCGTGAGTTTGTGAGTGAGTGAGCGTGTGTGCAATTGAGCGAATGAGTATCAAGATAAGCCTGCATCGAAATAATTCCTTATCTAGAAAATTTTATCGCCGATGCAATGAATTGGTTTCAAAACTCAATGTCAGGTTAAAACCACTTTCACATGAAGGCCTATCGGAACCAGAATTTTATGATAACTTAGTATACAAATTAAAATAGATAAGGGGTATGTCTGATTTTTTGTTCAGCTTCGAAAAGGTAGTTTTTTGTTCTCATTGTATTTTGTTCAGTGCTAGCACTAACCATCAAAATCAGGAAGTCATCTGACTTCCAAGGTTTGTCATTTGGAAGTCATGCTGAAGGATATACTTGGTTTCTTCCAGAATGTCCATATTTATATTGCTTTCTCCTTCATTAATGGGTGAAATACCATTATTACAACAAATTCAACTCATTATTTAAGTCAATATTCACTCTATAAATGGTAGGTTATGATAAAAATTGGAAGTCACTGACTTCCTGGCATTCAGTTTTAGAAGTCACAGACCCCCAGACTTCCACTAGTGGAAGCACTGTTTGTTTCTTTGTAATTTTAGTTAGAAATACATCAGTTGTTAAAGAAGACTGATTTCTGGCGCGGCAGATCGGACGCGCGGTGCGGTTATGGCTTTCCTACTAGACATTTAAATACACGATTGGAAAACTCGAATGCGCCTGATCTACGGCTGCTCCAACGGGTCACGAAATTTGCAAATACACTTTTCGTCATTCGTTATTATTAAATAAAACACGTCTATCCGCAAATAACGGCGATTAAATTAAAAAGGAAACGAAACCAAAATAAAGTTTATATTCATAAAACGTCATTTTAAAACTGTTTCTTTTCACAAATGGTAGATTGTGTTTATTATCCCCCATACAATAAAAACCGGGATGCAGGTCATGCATGCTCTGATATTTCTACGACAAATGACAAAGCAATTTCTTCTCCAGAACCATTGCTATACTGTATTGGCTTGAACAGGCTTGAGACCATGAAAATTTGTTCCAGCCAAGGTAGCTCTACTGCAGCTATCAAGGGTTAAAATCTATATAAAGTTCTAGGGACCAAGGAAAGAGTTACAGCCAGGCAGGGTTAACCAGCCATCAGGGTTCAAGCCTTTGAAGTTCTATTGTATTTGGCTTCAATTTGGCATGGAGCGTCAGTGGGACATTGGTTTTTATAAGCCCGTTTTGAAAAAAAACGACGTATCATGTCATGGCACTGTCCGTTCATCTGTCCGTCTGTCTGTCCATCAACATTTCTGTGCGCATCGTAACTCAGTAACCCTTTGAGATATCTTCATGAAATTTTGTAGGAATAGGTATTAGGTTGGGACAATGTGTTGCATACATGAATAAATGCTCCCTCTTTCTTAGTTTCAAAGTTATTTCCCTTTGATGATTTGTTTCATGCCTAGTCCTGTGTGCGCCATAACTAGATAACCCTTTGGGATATCTTGCTGAAACTTCAAAGCAATGTGTATGAAGTCCCAGTGATGTGTTGCGTATTAAAATGGTTGCTCTCCCTTTGTTTTAGAGTAACATGATTTTGATTAGTTTTATAGTCTGTTTTTGTCTATACTTATTTTGTGCATACCATAACTTGGTAACCGTTCGGAATATTTTGATGAATCTGCAAATGTGCATGATCACAAGACAATATCTTGCATATAAGAATAATTGCCCCCCCCCCCCCTTACTTGATTTCGGAGTGACTTCCCTCTGATAAGTATTTTTGGTGCCCATTAACTCCATAACTCCTTAACCCTCTGAAATGAAACTTTCTAGGAGTGCGTATGATAATGGGGCAATGTATCATGAGCAAGAACCACAACTCTGGCTTACTTACTGAATTATCTGCCCTTACATAAATTTCCCGTTTACAGCTGTAACTCCTAAACTGTTTAAAACATTCTAACGAAACTTCATGGTGATATGTATATTGTCTAGGGAATTTATTTGGGCCAAGAATAACTCTAGTTTATTATTTATCTCCCTTGTTTTACTTGGTCATTTCTTAACTTATAAGCAGCTTCACCTTGGAAGCTGATTTTTGGTACACTAATAGTATTTAATGAGTGAAATGTCTGAATAATGTTGCAGTCATTAATTACAGAGCTGTTGCCCCTGCTTGTCTGCCTGTCCATCATTTTTTTAACAATCTTGTTCATTCTTTAACTCCTTTATGAAACTAAAACGGGATTATTATGGGCTGCTGGCGAAGCTCTTGTTAAAATCATAAAAACAAAACAAAAAAACTATAGAGAATATTGTTGATGTTTAGTGGCTTTACGTCCATGATAAACAGCTATGGTTATGACGGGACGGTCAGTTACCCTAACCACTTTACTCCTGGGCAGGCTTAGACTAACATGTAGAACTAAGTGCACGTACTTTCCGAAGTAACTGACAACTGCCCTTCTTGAATCAGTGGAAGGAGAAACAAAAGTATGTGACTGGGCCGGTTACCGAACCTGTGACCTCTGGTCTCGAATCTGATGTGCTACTGACTGCCCCACACAGCCTGGCGTCTATAGAGGAATTAGGTCACACTTATCTACTTAGATCTAACAAGTTTTATTTTGTTCAAATGCCAATATCTCAAGCAAACATAAATAGATTTTTTGTCAGTTTTGTTCAAGATGGTCCATGAATGGAGTTTTTTTCCAGTTTATGTAAATGGACCATCCAAGATGCTCACCAAGGGCCATATCTAAAATAACAAAAGCATGGAAATGGCAATATCTGAGCAAACCCTGAACGGAATTGGAACAACATTGTGTCAGAATGATATAAGCATGAAGCAATTACAATTTTTTGCATCGGATGGCTACCATCTATCAATACTAAAAAACCAACAAAAAGAAACAAAAAACAACAACATGAAAATGACAATATCTCGATAATCACTGAACAGGCTTTAACCAAATTTGTGTCAGAATGGTCCATGCATGTAGTTCTTTCAAACTTCTCTAGAATAAAAAAAAGGCTGATCGCCTTGAGCGTTGGTATGTAGCGTTTGGTACTCGAGGACCTTGTGTTGACTTTGACCTTTTTACGGCAAGGTAAAAGTTTCCTTTTCATGCAGTAATATGGGACAATGCTAGAACATAAGAGTTAATGATAAATTTTGAAATTTTGGCCTAAACATCGGTACATACATCCATCTTAATATCAATTCTCTGTAACTTTCGGAAAACGTTGGCCACGCTATGTCTGGATTTTAGTAATTTTTTGTCTATATATCAGGTTTGATGCAAAACCACCACAAACGGCGTCGATATCTTCATTTTATGTTTCGTTGCCATGGCAACGGAGAATGTTTGTTCTGGGAAGATGGCAGAAAAAATGCAGAAAAAAATGGGAAATTGGCAAAATTGTTTGTTATTTTCTCGTCTTTACAGAATTTTTTTGGAAAAGAAATGTTTTTAAAGTCAAAGCACTAAGTTGGCATAGCACAATGATATAAAGTTGGTGACAAAATTTCCCATAGGTTTCTTACACTAGAGGCCCGAAAAAGGGGAAAATTGGCATTTTATCAAATTTGTGAAAAATGCAATATTACACTTTTTCGGCGGAGTTTTTGGACAGTTTAACAGAAGATGTCCATACAACGACTAGTATGGTGTAAAAGAACAATATATGTAAATGTAAAATATCAAAAAACCTGGATGGAGAAATTCAAATTAAAAGGTCAAGGTCAATGTTAAAATAGCTAACAAAATGCTATTTTAATGCCCTTTTTTCGACATTTATTCTTATAAATATCATCTTTTATGTTATAACGGCGGTTTTAACGCGCAAAGAACTATTATACATTATAAATCTGATCATCACAGCAACACTAGTTTATCCAGGAGCAACAAATTTTCAAGGTCAAGGTCACCGAAATCCAGAAATGTTAATAAATAACACGTTTTACATGAAAATTATGATCTTTTCCTCCTTCGATGAAGTATGTTACTGTAGCAAACAGTCTAGATACAATTTACAGTAACTGTGCTTCAATTTTTGACATGATTCAGGTCGAAGGAAATTGCAGTGCCAAGGTCAAGGTCACAAATATCCACGAAATTATGGCTTAAGTGAACTCTGTATCATGCATTATGATCATTTACAAACTCTGACACTTCTTGATTTCATTATTAATTGGTCATGCATAAATTCCATTTAATATTATGACATATCATCTGAATCAGAGGGAGCATTCAAGGTCAAGGTCACTTATTTAGTCCGAGCTCTCTGTCAATAGTTAGAAATTTTAGTCGATTATAAGCAATTTTCGTAGGCTTTATGCACTGTTTGCTGAAGCTTGCTGGGTAAACAATTCATTTAATGTTTGCGAATAGTTTATACCATTCATATCATTTGCATTAAATGATTCGTCGAAGCCAAGGCCATCAGAAATCAAGAGATTCTTGTGCCAACATGTCAGTTCATATAAGATAGCTGGATCATTAATCGTCAGACTGGAAATAATGAAATGTTTTCATGGAGATATTTTTTTCTAATCCACTGTGAGAATTAACTATTTAAAGGATCTCTGTAAATCCTGTTTGAAACACTGTAGAACATTTTTTGAAAAGCCGGTAGCTGATGATTTAAGAAGGGGTATGATACCCACCATCCGCACCCGTGCTCAAAACCCACCACTGGAAATTTTAGTGACGACCTTTGAGAAATAAAAGGTTTATTCTAGATTTAATTCCAAGATATTGTCACACTATACGTTTGAGTGAAAACTCAAAATCGGTCCATAAATGTAGGGGCTGGAGCAATGACACAGATTTTCTATGAATAACACTGTGACCTTGACCTTAGAACCATAAAACGCAATATTGTCCAAGATATTATCACAGTTAACATTTGTGTGAAGTAAAATCCAAATCGGTTAATAAATGAAGGAGCTAGAGAAATAACAATTTTTTTCCAAAAAATAGCCACCGTGACCTTGACCTTAGAATGCTGAAACGCAAACTTGTCCAAGATATCATTTATGAGAAGTTACATCAAAATCAGTTTATGGATGAAGGCACTAGAGCGATGACAATGTTTTTCTGTAAATAGCCACTGTGACCTTGACCTTAGAACGCTGAAACGCAAACTTATCCAAGAGGTTGTCAGACTAAACATTTGTATGAAGTTTAATCAAAATCAGTCTACAAATGAAGGCGCTAGAGTGATGACAAAGTGTTTCTACAAATAGCCACTGTGACCTTGACATTAACCTAGAATGCTGAAACGAAATCTTTATTAAGATATTATCAAACTATACATTTGTGGAAGTTCAATTGAAATCGGTCCATAAATGAAGGCGCTAGAGTGATGACAAAGTGTTCTAAAAATAGCCAATGTTACCTTAATCTTGACTGCAGAACGCTGAAACGCGAACTTGTCCAAGATATTGTCATACTTACCACCTGTGTGAAGTTAAATGGAAATCGGTATATGAATGAAGAACTACAGTCCCAACATGCCAAGTTTCAAGGTAATCAGCCCAGTGGTTATGGAGAATAATTTTTTAATTGTTTTAACGATATATGGGCATTGCGGCCATCTTAATCATGTGATGTGGACCAAATATATAAACTTTCTATCTTTGCCTAAGGGCTGTATATGAAATTTAAATGAAATTTGCCCAGCCATTTCAGAGGAGGTCCTTTGTAAATGACGACAGACGACAAATATTTGACCTTTGGCTTAGGTCACTTAATAACCTTGACCTCTAGAATTCACATGGATTGAACTTGAATAAATTTTAATATCACAGAGCACAACAGAAACAGAAAAATCCACTTTTTCAGTTTTTTCCCATTCAAAAGTCATAGGGACCAAATTTGACCTTGACATAAAATATGTCAAGGTCAACCCAGCATTGTCATTTATATAAACTTTGTAGTACATTAGTCCTAGATGCTACATACCAAGTTTCAAGGCTATTGGCCCAGCGGTTCTGGATAGGAAGATTTTTTAAAGTTTTTACCATATAAGGGCATGGCGGCCATCTTGGTCATGTTACCTTGACTAAATGCGTAGGTTTTCTTTCCCCGTTTGCCTGAAGACTGCATATGAAATTTAATTGAAACTGACCCAGTAGTTTCAGAGAAGAAGTATTTTGAAAATGTTAACCCAGTGGTAATGGAGAATATTTATTTAATTATTTTACCGATATATGGGCATGGCGGCCATCTTAATCATGTGATGTGGACCAAATATATAAACTTTCTATTTTTGCCTGAGGGCTGCATATGAAATTTAAATGAAAATGGCCCAGCATTTCAGAGGACGTTCTTTGTAAATGACGACAGACGACAAATATTTGACCTTTGGCCAAGGTCACTTAATGACCTTGACCTCTAGAATTCACATGGATTGAACTTGAATTCATTTCCATATCACAGAGCACTACAGAATCAGAAAATCCACTTTTTTAGTTTTTCGCATTCAAAAGCCATAAAGAGATGGTTCACAAACAAAATATGGTTTTGTTGTCCAAGTTCAGAGTCACAATCAGGGCTCAGAGGTTAAATCATGTCTCCAAAATGGCTCAAAACTGCTAAGCCAGTTTCATCAAATTACACTGAAAGGTAAAGCATGATAAAATGGTAACTAAAGAAAAGTAAAGTATTATGACAAGTTATGTAAGGTGTGATATTTAGGTTCCAGTACTCAATGTCAAGGACTCAATACAGTCTGGTCAGTGGTTGAATTAAGTCCCCATGAATCCTCGAAGACTTCCAAAGTGCATTTAAACATCAGAGAAAAGTAAAACAAATGAGAATGTATGTCATGTGCAAGACTCAGGTGCCACGCTCAAGGTGAAGGTCACAACTAGGACTCAAAGGTCAGTTTAAGGGGCATTCGGGGGCATTTGTTAAACACTGTAAAATTTCTAGTTATTTTATATATTTTAGGAGAATATTTTAACTGTAATCCGGCACATCTGATTGGGAGACAAGTCACAGCCTAAAAATACTTAGTTATTTGTATTAGCTGGTTGATACACATTGGTGTTTGTCTGTGATTAAATTCTGTATTATTTTGAGCTTACCATACAATATTTCAACAACTTCGACAAAGTCACCAAGAAGAAAAAAATGAAAATGCTACATACTGGTATGAGGTACCTGGTGTTAAGGAAGCCTTAGATACAAAGCTTTAATAGGTAGGTATGTACAATTATTTTTTTATTTATTATTTTTCTTTCAGCACACCTGGCCAAACTGACCATAGTGAACTATTATAACATCAAAGCATCCTGTGGGCATTGTCCGTCATGCAGCACACATTGTCTGTCAATGATCATTTACAAACAACTTCTCAGATAACTTCTTCTCTGAAACCACTGCACCCGTAGTTTTTATATTCTACATGGAGCATAACCTAACTGCACAGTTTCAGAATTGTAAAATTCAGTCAGCTTGAGAATTAAAGTAAAAAGTATGCAAAGACCAGGAACTGAAACAATCAAAATCAAAATCCAGCCCTCAAACCATAGTTGGAAACAACTAAGATTACAAATAATCAAGATACAGAGAACATATGGAAAACCGAGTGAGCAGTTTGTTCCCAAAAGGTGGCCACTCAGCAACCCAAACCGAACCAAAAATAATAAGAACATACATAAGGTAAAACATCACAGAAACTCTGACACCAAAAACAGGCAACAGAGAACCACAACAGAACTACCACCTTGGAACGGTCAGTAATGAATTACTGGGGGGGTGGGGGGGGGCTTAAATCGATTTTACAGGCCCAACCTCACCCTCAGTATCTGAAGTGGTACAAAACATTTAGTTGGTTGTTCGGTTCGCATGATAACCCTTTAACTCGTCAATGAATCATCACGGTAAACACATAAATCAAATTTCAACACATTAAGAAGCAAAGACGAGGACTCAACAGATACAACGGGCCGTCTGACAGGTGGAGATCCCTGTCCTGCCAAACAACCCCACTGGAAGTCTGAAGCAAAAGAAGGTCACCAGTTGAGCCCCGGTGGACCAAGCAACAGACAAAAAGGCACCGGTCCCAACCAACTAAAATATATAGCTTTAGGTCGGGGCCATCATAGAGTCTGACGCCCGATCCCCCGGTGTGCAATTAAAGAGTGCAGCAAAGTTATCAACCGTGATTGGGTTAATCATTAAGCATGCAGACTGTCGCATAACATTTAAATTATAGCCAATACGTTTGTGACGTATTATTATTTTTCGGAATTGATCAGACAAATCAGTCCTACCCTTAATCTTTTTGACGGCTGCCATTGCTAAAAATAGCAAATATAACAAAATCAACTTCTTCTTCAGATACTTTTTGAATATCAGGCTGAAAGTTGGTTTGGAGCATCAGTGTTAGCTTGCTATTCAAAACTGTGAAAAAAAAATATGGGACTTCGGTCATGGCTACCTACTTTCTGTTACCAAGACCGATTTTTGTTGCACCTGCTTTAGCAAGTTGCAATATAGGAGCTCACTTTTCCATCCATTTGTACGTACATTCGTCCGTCAACAATTACGTCAACCCTAGCGTTAAGTCAATTTCTCTCAAACTATGATACCTACAATCATCAAGCTTGATTTAAAGTTTCTTCTCAAAAAGTTCTCAAGGGATGTTGCACTTATTTTCACCCTTGACCTATATTTTACCTCTGCTTACTTAGGAAAATTTAACATCAAAATTACATAGACCCTAGTGTTTAAGCCAATTTCTCACAAACATGACTTATATTTTACGCTGTGCAGACTTAGTAAAATTTTACATCATAATTACATCGACCCTAGGGTTTAAGACACTTTCTCAAAATCTATGGTACCTACAATCATCAAACCTGATATAAAGTTTCTACTTAGAATGTTCTTGAGGGCTGTTGCAATTTTTTTTACCCTTGACCTCTGATTTAAGCTATGCTGACTTAGTAAAATTTTACTTCTGAATTATGTTGACCCTACTGTTTAAGTCCATTTACTGCAAACAATGGTACCTAGAATCATCAAACCTAGCATAAATTTCTTCTTAGAATATTCTTGAGCGCTGTGGCACTTTATTTATCCTTGACCTGTATTTGATGCTCTGCTGACTTTTTTAAAGGAAAATTTAATATAATAATTACATTGACCCTGGCATTTCAGTCTATTTCTCGCAAATTTCAATACCTACAGTCATCAAACCTGGCATAAAGTTTCTTCTGGAAATGGTCTTGTGTTGTTGCACTTATGTATACCCTCGACATATATTTTCAACTCTGCTGACTTTGTAATATTTCTTATCCAAAATGGCATCTACAATTGCGTTTTAGTCCATTTCACCTACAATTATCAAACCTTGCATAAAGTTTGTTTTAGAATATTCTCAAGGGATGTTCCTTCCTAGTTTGTACATGCCCAAAGTCGCTAAAATGTTTCTACATAAATACATCGAATCTAGCATACAGTATTACACTTTCTTCTAACTATGATCTCTACTAATGTGTATGGGCAATGCAAGTGCGGCGTAAAATTCTGTGGAATTCTTGTGTTCAAATTCCAATACTAAAACCACCTCATTCAAACAACTCCACCATAAAAGCACTTTGCACTTGATTGTCAAATTTCACTTAAAGCATGACCAGACAGCAGGGTTTCAATATTGTAATAATGGGTCAGGTCGAGAATCCAAGATGGCTGCCATTGTGGCTACTAAAAAAAGCGAAAACAAGAAACATCTTTAAAAAGATAATTGTCGAAGATGAAATTCGTTTTTAAAGAACAACTTTTTAGTCATGTCAGGACGGATCCACCGCTTCCTGGGTATTATCAGTACTTTTGTAAAGTAAATGTGTCTTGTTCAAGGACAAAACATGAATTCCCGAGTTAGGATTATCGTGATCAGCCTTGGTCGAGTTCGATTACAACTATTGTCTGGCGATAGTATGTCATGGAAGAAGCGGGTCAACTCGGCCTGCTTTCTGTAAGCCTGGGGTGTTCACGGCTCCTGGGTCAACTCGGCCGCCATTCAACTCGTCCGGGTCAATTCGGCCTCCTGTCATTTGCATCCTCGCCGCAACCTACGAAGATGGGCTGCGCCAGGAATGAACGGAAACACAATAAACGAATAGAGTTTGTTGCGTTGTTGATTTTATAAGAAGTCCTTCAAAATGATGGACAAAACATGAATTAATATAAAGGGCAACCCAATAATCCCTGAACGGATAACTGCATCTGCAGCTAGACTATGGTAACGGGACGTTCCGGGCCTACAATAATACAATGGCGCTGAGATAGCCGGACCAAGGTGCAGGGCAATTATATTTTAATTGTTTCCATAGTGCCGGAGTTTTAAGATTGAGGTCCTTTACCCTGTGAGATTTTCTGTAGTATAAGGTTGAAATAAGAGCAAGGTTGTTACCATCAGCTAATCATCACAGGTCTCTGAAATGTAAAAATTCCGTTTCTGTAGGTGGGGGTTGTGGATACAAATGACTGGCGCATAGATATATAACCATGCGGCACCATGGCCAAAACTGATGTTTTCCTTACTCATTTTCATACAACTTCGATATCCTAGTTTATTTACCACAAGTAAGATTTAATGGCATGACTGAACTGCAAAAATACCGATACCTCACCAGGAGCTAGCTGTAACCGGGGGAACACTTATTTCTTAGCTTTTTCTGCCTCATATTTTCATGATTTTCCCTGACTTCGTTTGGCCCAATTGCTAAGGGAGTGAATTCGTGAGTTTGTGAGTGAGTGAGCGTGTGTGCAATTGAGCGAATGAGTATCAAGATAAGCCTGCATCGAAATAATTCCTTATCTAGAAAATTTTATCGCCGATGCAATGAATTGGTTTCAAAACTCAATGTCAGGTTAAAACCACTTTCACATGAAGGCCTATCGGAACCAGAATTTTATGATGACTTAGTATACAAATTAAAATAGATAAGGGGTATGTCTGATTTTTTGTTCAGCTTCGAAAAGGTAGTTTTTTGTTCTCATTGTATTTTGTTCAGTGCTAGCACTAACCATCAAAATCAGGAAGTCATCTGACTTCCAAGGTTTGTCATTTGGAAGTCATGCTGAAGGATATACTTGGTTTCTTCCAGAATGTCCATATTTATATTGCTTTCTCCTTCATTAATGGGTGAAATACCATTATTACAACAAATTCAACTCATTATTTAAGTCAATATTCACTTTATAAATGGTAGGTTATGATAAAAATTGGAAGTCACTGACTTCCTGGCATTCAGTTTTAGAAGTCACAGACCCCCAGACTTCCACTAGTGGAAGCACTGTTTGTTTCTTTGTAATTTTAGTTAGAAATACATCAGTTGTTAAAGAAGACTGATTTCTGGCGCGGCAGATCGGACGCGCGGTGCGGTTATGGCTTTCCTACTAGACATTTAAATACACGATTGGAAAACTCGAATGCGCCTGATCAACGGCTGCTCCAACGGGTCACGAAATTTGCAAATACACTTTTCGTCATTCGTTATTATTAAATAAAACACGTCTATCCGCAAATAACGGCGATTAAATTAAAAAGGAAACGAAACCAAAATAAAGTTTATATTCATAAAACGTCATT
Source organism: Ctena decussata (assembly GCA_963989385.1). NCBI lineage: Eukaryota > Metazoa > Mollusca > Bivalvia > Lucinida > Lucinidae > Ctena > Ctena decussata. Next base: position 1,216,834 of record OZ022504.1, on the reverse strand, counting down.
TTAAAACTGTTTCTTTTCACAAATGGTAGATTGTGTTTATTATCCCCCATACAATAAAAACCGGGATGCAGGTCATGCATGCTCTGATATTTCTACGACAAATGACAAAGCAATTTCTTCTCCAGAACCATTGCTATACTGTATTGGCTTGAACAGGCTTGAGACCATGAAAATTAGTTCCAGCCAAGGTAGCTCTACTGCAGCTATCAAGGGTTAAAATCTATATAAAGTTCTAGGGACCAAGGAAAGAGTTACAGCCAGGCAGGGTTAACCAGCCATCAGGGTTCAAGCCTTTGAAGTTCTATTGTATTTGGCTTCAATTGGCATGGAGCGTCAGTGGGACATTGGTTTTTATAAGCCCGTTTTGAAAAAAAACGACGTATCATGTCATGGCACTGTCCGTTCATCTGTCCGTCTGTCTGTCCATCAACATTTCTGTGCGCATCGTAACTCAGTAACCCTTTGAGATATCTTCATGAAATTTTGTAGGAATAGGTATTAGGTTGGGACAATGTGTTGCATACATGAATAAATGCTCCCTCTTTCTTAGTTTCAAAGTTATTTCCCTTTGATGATTTGTTTCATGCCTAGTCCTGTGTGCGCCATAACTAGATAACCCTTTGGGATATCTTGCTGAAACTTCAAAGCAATGTGTATGAAGTCCCAGTGATGTGTTGCGTATTAAAATGGTTGCTCTCCCTTTGTTTTAGAGTAACATGATTTTGATTAGTTTTATAGTCTGTTTTTGTCTATACTTATTTTGTGCATACCATAACTTGGTAACCGTTCGGAATATTTTGATGAATCTGCAAATGTGCATGATCACAAGACAATATCTTGCATATAAGAATAATTGCTTTCCCCCCCCCCCTTACTTGATTTCGGAGTGACTTCCCTCTGATAAGTATTTTTGGTGCCCATTAACTCCATAACTCCTTAACCCTCTGAAATGAAACTTTCTAGGAGTGCGTATGATAATGGGGCAATGTATCATGAGCAAGAACCACAACTCTGGCTTACTTACTGAATTATCTGCCCTTACATAAATTTCCCGTTTACAGCTGTAACTCCTAAACTGTTTAAAACATTCTAACGAAACTTCATGGTGATATGTATATTGTCTAGGGAATTTATTTGGGCCAAGAATAACTCTAGTTTATTATTTATCTCCCTTGTTTTACTTGGTCATTTCTTAACTTATAAGCAGCTTCACCTTGGAAGCTGATTTTTGGTACACTAATAGTATTTAAGAGTGAAATGTCTGAATAATGTTGCAGTCATTAATTACAGAGCTGTTGCCCCTGCTTGTCTGCCTGTCCATCATTTTTTTAACAATCTTGTTCATTCTTTAACTCCTTTATGAAACTAAAACGGGATTATTATGGGCTGCTGGCGAAGCTCTTGTTAAAATCATAAAAACAAAACAAAAAAACTATAGAGAATATTGTTGATGTTTAGTGGCTTTACGTCCATGATAAACAGCTATGGTTATGACGGGACGGTCAGTTACCCTAACCACTTTACTCCTGGGCAGGCTTAGACTAACATGTAGAACTAAGTGCACGTACTTTCCGAAGTAACTGACAACTGCCCTTCTTGAATCAGTGGAAGGAGAAACAAAAGTATGTGACTGGGCCGGTTACCGAACCTGTGACCTCTGGTCTCGAATCTGATGTGCTACTGACTGCCCCACACAGCCTGGCGTCTATAGAGGAATTAGGTCACACTTATCTACTTAGATCTAACAAGTTTTATTTTGTTCAAATGCCAATATCTCAAGCAAACATAAATAGATTTTTTGTCAGTTTTGTTCAAGATGGTCCATGAATGGAGTTTTTTTCCAGTTTATGTAAATGGACCATCCAAGATGCTCACCAAGGGCCATATCTAAAATAACAAAAGCATGGAAATGGCAATATCTGAGCAAACCCTGAACGGAATTGGAACAACATTGTGTCAGAATGATATAAGCATGAAGCAATTACAATTTTTTGCATCGGATGGCTACCATCTATCAATACTAAAAAAACAACAAAAAGAAACAAAAACAACAACATGAAAATGACAATATCTCGATAATCACTGAACAGGCTTTAACCAAATTTGTGTCAGAATGGTCCATGCATGTAGTTCTTTCAAACTTCTCTAGAATAAAAAAAGGCTGATCGCCTTGAGCGTTGGTATGTAGCGTTTGGTACTCGAGGACCTTGTGTTGACTTTGACCTTTTTACGGCAAGGTAAAAGTTTCCTTTTCATGCAGTAATATGGGACAATGCTAGAACATAAGAGTTAATGATAAATTTTGAAATTTTGGCCTAAACATCGGTACATACATCCATCTTAATATCAATTCTCTGTAACTTTCGGAAAACGTTGGCCACGCTATGTCTGGATTTTAATAATTTTTTGTCTATATATCAGGTTTGATGCAAAACCACCACAAACGGCGTCGATATCTTCATTTTATGTTTCGTTGCCATGGCAACGGAGAATGTTTGTTCTGGGAAGATGGCAGAAAAAATGCAGAAAAAATGGGAAATTGGCAAAATTGTTTGTTATTTTCTCGTCTTTACAGAATTTTTTTGGAAAAGAAATGTTTTTAAAGTCAAAGCACTAAGTTGGCATAGCACAATGATATAAAGTTGGTGACAAAATTTCCCATAGGTTTCTTACACTAGAGGCCCGAAAAAGGGGAAAATTGGCATTTTATCAAATTTGTGAAAAATGCAATATTACACTTTTTCGGCGGAGTTTTTGGACAGTTTAACAGAAGATGTCCATACAACGACTAGTATGGTGTAAAAGAACAATATATGTAAATGTAAAATATCAAAAAACCTGGATGGAGAAATTCAAATTAAAAGGTCAAGGTCAATGTTAAAATAGCTAACAAAATGCTATTTTAATGCCCTTTTTTCGACATTTATTCTTATAAATATCATCTTTTATGTTATAACGGCGGTTTTAACGCGCAAAGAACTATTATACATTATAAATCTGATCATCACAGCAACACTAGTTTATCCAGGAGCAACAAATTTTCAAGGTCAAGGTCACCGAAATCCAGAAATGTTAATAAATAACACGTTTTACATGAACATTATGATCTTTTCCTCCTTCGATGAAGTATGTTACTGTAGCAAACAGTCTAGATACAATTTACAGTAACTGTGCTTCAATTTTTGACATGATTCAGGTCGAAGGAAATTGCAGTGCCAAGGTCAAGGTCACAAATATCCACGAAATTATGGCTTAAGTGAACTCTGTATCATGCATTATGATCATTTACAAACTCTGACACTTCTTGATTTCATTATTAATTGGTCATGCATAAATTCCATTTAATATTATGACATATCATCTGAATCAGAGGGAGCATTCAAGGTCAAGGTCACTTATTTAGTCCGAGCTCTCTGTCAATAGTTAGAAATTTTAGTCGATTATAAGCAATTTTCGTAGGCTTTATGCACTGTTTGCTGAAGCTTGCTGGGTAAACAATTCATTTAATGTTTGCGAATAGTTTATACCATTCATATCATTTGCATTAAATGATTCGTCGAAGCCAAGGCCATCAGAAATCAAGAGATTCTTGTGCCAACATGTCAGTTCATATAAGATAGCTGGATCATTAATCGTCAGACTGGAAATAATGAAATGTTTTCATGGAGATATTTTTTTCTAATCCACTGTGAGAATTAACTATTTAAAGGATCTCTGTAAATCCTGTTTGAAACACTGTAGAACATTTTTTGAAAAGCCGGTAGCTGATGATTTAAGAAGGGGTATGATACCCACCATCCGCACCCGTGCTCAAAACCCACCACTGGAAATTTTAGTGACGACCTTTGAGAAATAAAAGGTTTATTCTAGATTTAATTCCAAGATATTGTCACACTATACGTTTGAGTGAAAACTCAAAATCGGTCCATAAATGTAGGGGCTGGAGCAATGACACAGATTTTCTATAAATAACACTGTGACCTTGACCTTAGAACCATAAAACGCAATATTGTCCAAGATATTATCACAGTTAACATTTGTGTGAAGTAAAATCCAAATCGGTTAATAAATGAAGGAGCTAGAGAAATAACAATTTTTTTCCAAAAAATAGCCACCGTGACCTTGACCTTAGAATGCTGAAACGCAAACTTGTCCAAGATATCATTTATGAGAAGTTACATCAAAATCAGTTTATGGATGAAGGCACTAGAGCGATGACAATGTTTTTCTGTAAATAGCCACTGTGACCTTGACCTTAGAACGCTGAAACGCAAACTTATCCAAGAGGTTGTCAGACTTAACATTTGTATGAAGTTTAATCAAAATCAGTCTACAAATGAAGGCGCTAGAGTGATGACAAAGTGTTTCTACAAATAGCCACTGTGACCTTGACATTAACCTAGAATGCTGAAACGAAATCTTTATTAAGATATTATCAAACTATACATTTGTGGAAGTTCAATTGAAATCGGTCCATAAATGAAGGCGCTAGAGTGATGACAAAGTGTTCTAAAAATAGCCAATGTTACCTTAATCTTGACTGCAGAACGCTGAAACGCGAACTTGTCCAAGATATTGTCATACTTACCACCTGTGTGAAGTTAAATGGAAATCGGTATATGAATGAAGAACTACAGTCCCAACATGCCAAGTTTCAAGGTAATCAGCCCAGTGGTTATGGAGAATAATTTTTTTAATTGTTTTAACGATATATGGGCATTGCGGCCATCTTAATCATGTGATGTGGACCAAATATATAAACTTTCTATCTTTGCCTAAGGGCTGTATATGAAATTTAAATGAAATTTGCCCAGCCATTTCAGAGGAGGTCCTTTGTAAATGACGACAGACGACAAATATTTGACCTTTGGCTTAGGTCACTTAATAACCTTGACCTCTAGAATTCACATGGATTGAACTTGAATAAATTTTTATATCATAGAGCACAACAGAAACAGAAAAATCCACTTTTTCAGTTTTTTCCCATTCAAAAGTCATAGGGACCAAATTTGACCTTGACATAAAATATGTCAAGGTCAACCCAGCATTGTCATTTATATAAACTTTGTAGTACATTAGTCCTAGATGCTACATACCAAGTTTCAAGGCTATTGGCCCAGCGGTTCTGGATAGGAAGATTTTTTAAAGTTTTTACCATATAAGGGCATGGCGGCCATCTTGGTCATGTTACCTTGACTAAATGCGTAGGTTTTCTTTCCCCGTTTGCCTGAAGACTGCATATGAAATTTAATTGAAACTGACCCAGTAGTTTCAGAGAAGAAGTATTTTGAAAATGTTAACCCAGTGGTAATGGAGAATATTTTTTTTAATTATTTTACCGATATATGGGCATGGCGGCCATCTTAATCATGTGATGTGGACCAAATATATAAACTTTCTATTTTTGCCTGAGGGCTGCATATGAAATTTAAATGAAAATGGCCCAGCATTTCAGAGGACGTTCTTTGTAAATGACGACAGACGACAAATATTTGACCTTTGGCCAAGGTCACTTAATGACCTTGACCTCTAGAATTCACATGGATTGAACTTGAATGCATTTCCATATCACAGAGCACTACAGAATCAGAAAATCCACTTTTTTAGTTTTTCGCATTCAAAAGCCATAAAGACCAAATTTGACCTTGACATAAAATATGTCAAGGTCAACCCAGCATTGTCATTTATATAAACTTTGAAGTAAACTAGTCCTAGATGCTACATACCAAGTTTAAAGGCTATTGGCCCAGTGGTTCTGGATAGGAAGATTTTTTAACGTTATTACCATATAAGGGCATGGCGGCCACCTTGGTCATGTTACCTTGACCAAATGCTTTGGTTTTCTTTCCCCGTTTGCCTGAAGACTGCATATAAAATTTAATTGAAACTGACCCAGTAGTTTCAGAGAAGAAGTATTTTGAAAATGTTAACCCAGTGGTAATGGAAAATATATTATTTTAATTATTTTACCGATATCTGGGCATGGCGGCCATCTTAATCATGTGATGTGGACCAAATATATAAACTTTCTATCTTTGCCTGAGGGCTGCATATGAAATTGAAAATTTAAATGAAATTGGCCTAGCCGTTTCAGAGGACGTCCTTTGTAAATGACGACAGACGACAAATATTTGACCTTCAGCCAAGGTCACTTAATGACCTTGACCTCTAGAATTCACATGGATTGAACTTGAATGCATTTCCATATCACAGAGCACTACAGAATCAGAAAATCCACTTTTTTAGTTTTTCGCATTCAAAAGCCATAAAGACCAAATTTGACCTTGCCATAGAATATGTCAAGGTCAACCCAGCGTTGTCATTTATATAAACTATGTAGTACTCTAGACCTAAATGCTACATACTTAGTTTCAAGGCAATTGGCCCAGTGGTTCTGCATAGGAAGATTTTTTAACGTTTTTACCATATAAGGACATGGCGGCCATCTTGGTCATGTGACCTGAACCAAATGCGTAGGTTTTCTTATCCAGTTTGCCTGGAGACTGCATATGAAATTTAATTGAAACTGGCCCAGAAGTTTCAGAGGAGAAGTCTTGAAAATGTTGACTGACAAGTGACCCTTGGTCAAGGTCATTAAATTTCAAAGGGAATGAATTTGAATGAATTTCTATATTTCACGGCACAATGGCAACATAAAAATGTACTTTTTCAGTTTTTACTATTCAAAAGCATAAGGAACCACATGTGACCTTGCCATTAAACGGTCACGGTCAACTCAGGGCCTTTATTCATATAAAGTTTGTAGTACTAGTGTTCCAACTAGTATATTTTAGTTGGCTGGGACCGGAGCCTTTTTGTCTGTTGCTGGGTCCACCGGGGCTTATCTGGTGACCTTCTTTTGCTTCAGATTTCCAGTGGGGTTTGTTTGGCAGGCCAGGGATCTCCACCTGTCAGACGGCCCGTTGTATCTGTTGAGTCCTCGTCTTTGCTTCTTCATGGTGTTGAAATTTGATTTATGTGTTTACCGAGATGATTCATTGACGAGTTAGAGGGTTATCATGCGAACCGAACAACAAACTAATTAGTTTTGTACCACTTCAGAAACTGGAGGGTGATGTTGGGCCTGTAAAATCGAATTAAGCCCCCCCCCCCCCTCCCAGTAATTCCAAGGCGGTAGTTCTGTTGTGGTTCTCTGTTGCCTGTTTTTGGTGTCAGAGTTTCTGTGATGTTTTATCTTATGTATGTTCTATTATTTTTGGTTCGGTTTGGGTTGCTGAGTGGTCACCTTTCGGGAACAAGCTGCTCACTCGGTTGGCCATATGTTTTCTGTATCTTGATTATTTGTAATCTTAGTTGTTTCCAACTATGGTTTGAGGGCTGGATTTGGATTTTGATTGTTTCAGTTCCTGGTCTTTGCATACTTTTTACTTTTTTTCCAAATGCTACATACCAAGTGTCGATTTAAACGACCCAGTGGTTCTGGTGGAGGAGATTTTTTTTGCGTTTTTACGATATATGAGCATGGTGGCCATCTAGGTTATGTGACCTGGACCAAAAATATAAATTTGCTTTCCCCCCTTACCTGGAGGCTGCATATGAAATTTGATTGAAATTGGCCCAGTAGTTTCAGAGGAGATGTCCTTTGAACATGTTGACAGACAACGGACAAGTGACCGTTGGCCAAGGTCATTGAATGATCTTGACCTCTCTTACTTCATAGGTGTTGAATTTGAATGCATTTCCAGACTTCATAGCACAACAATAAGATAAAAATCAACTTTTTCAGTTTTTCCCATTCAAAAGCTTAAAGGACCAAATTTGACCTTGTCATAAAATAGGTCAAGGTCAACTCAGGGTCTTTATTAATATAAATTTTGTAGTACTCGTGTCCCAGATGCTAAATACCAAGTTTCAAGGCAATCGGCCCCGTGGATTTTTGGAGAAGAAGATTTTTTAGGGTTTTACCATATAAGGGCATGGCGGCAATCTTGTTCATGTGACCTACACCAAATATTTGAACTTTCTTTCTCCCTTTGCCCGGAGGCTGCATATGAAGTTGAATTATACCCCCGACAAACGGAGTATGTCGAGGGGTATATAGTTTTCGCCTTTCCGTCCGTTCGTCCGTCCGTTTGTCCGTGTTTGTGTGCGTGCGTGCGTCCGTCCGTTAACATTTGCGTTAAAGTTTTGCGTTAAGTTTTTAATTTTGATTATGTTTCCACTTACCTTTGATGAAGCCTGTTGGTATGTTCCTAGATTTACTTAAATGTTCAAGCAGAATACTTATCATCATCTGGATGCTGCTGCTGCCCTAAGGTCAAGGCCACAGACTTAAACATTTGCGTTAAAGTTTCGTGTTGTTTTTCATTTTGCTTATGTTTCCAATATCCTTTGATGAAGCATGTTTGTATGTGCCTATATTTACTTACAGGTTCAAGCAGAATACTAATCATCATCTGGATGCTGCTGCTGACCTAAAGTCAAGGTCACAGACTTAAACATTTGCGTTAAAGTTTTGCGTTAAGTTTATAGTCTTCTTTTATATTTCTTATATCCTTTGATGGAACCTATTGGTATTTGACTAGGATTACTTTTAGGTTCATACAGAGTAGTTAACATCATCTGGATGCTGCTGCTCACCTAAAGTCAAGGTCACAGACTTGTGTATTTGCGTTAAAGTTTTGCGTTAAGTTTATATTCTTTGCTTATATTTCCAACATCCTTAAACGAAACCTTTTGATATATGACTAGGGTTACTTAAATGTTCATGCAGAATACTTGACATCAATTGGATGCTGCTGCTGACCTATGGTCAAGGTCACAGACTTAAACATATGTATTTAAGTTTTGTCTTGAGTTTATATTCTTCTTTTTTATTTCCAATATCCTTTGATGGAACCTTTTGATATTTTATTAGGTTTACTTTTAGGTTCATTGCTGCTTACCAAAGGTCAAGGTCACAGACTTGTATATTTGTATTTAAGTTTTGCATTAAGTTTATATTCTTTGTTTACATTTTAAACATCCTATGATGAAACATTTTTGATATACGACTAAGTTAATGTTGTATGTTCATGCAGATTAGTTGACATCATCTGGATGCTGCTGCTGACCAAGGTCAAGGGCACAGACTTATATGTTTACATTAAAGTTTTGTGTTAAATTAGTACTCTTTGCTGATGTTTATAATATGCTTTGATGGAACCATTTGATAGGTGACTAAGTTTACTTCTAGGTTCAAACCATGTATAAGACTGGATTTATTAGGCGGTAGTTTCATAAGCGGTGGCACTGGTCGGGGGTATACGCGAGCCCCTGCTCACTTGTCTAGTTGAAATTGGCCCTGTAGTTTCAGAGGAGAAGTCCTTTGAAAATGTTGACAGACAACGAACAAGTGACCGTTGGCCAAGGTCACTGAATGATCTTGACCTCTATAACTTCATAGGTGTGGAATTTGAATGCATTTCCATACTTCATAGCACAATAGTAACATAAAAATCCACTTTTTCAGTTTTTCCCATTCAAAAGCCTAAATGACCAATTTGACCTTGCCGTAAAATAGGTCAAGGTCACTTCAGGGTCTTTATTTATGTAAAGTTTGTAGTACTAGTGTCCCAGATGCTACATACCAAGTTTCAAGGCAATAGGCCTAGTGGTTCTGGAGAAGAAGATTTTTTAAGGTTTTTACCATATATGAGCATGGCGGCCATCTTGTTCATGTGGCCTGAACCAAATATATGAACTTTCTTTTCCCCTTTGCGTGGAGGCTGTATATGAAGTTTAATTGAAATTTGCCCCGTAGTTTCAGAGAAGAGGTCATTCGAAAATGTTGACGACGGATGGACGACGGGCGATAGATGCCGGAGCCTACCATCCTATAAACTCCCCCAGAGCCTTCGGCTCAGGGGAATTTAAAACAATTGCAAAAGTTGGTACAAAGTATGAGAAATTCCAGTTTATTCTCATTTTGATATCAAAACATTTGTGATCTTGACCTTGACCTGCATGTTCAAATTTCTTGATCTATGTTATGTTGCACCTTATCAAATGATTCAGCGCTCTTTTCAAATTAGGCAATGACTTTCTGAACATGTTGAGTAAATCTTTACAAAACTTGGTATATATTACGAGAAAATTCCACTCTTTTTCAACTTTTTAGAGGAAGCTGTGATTTCCTTGACCTTGGCATTTATATTTGCATTTTTCAGTCTGTTTTATCTTGTGCTTCATTAAATTATAAATTGCTCTTTTCATACTCTGTTCAAATATAACAATGGATTTATCATACTCAGTTAGCATTTACAAACACTGGTATAGATAAATTATGACAAATTCAATTTTTCGACATTTTGAAATCGGAGCTTTGATGTGCTTGACCTTGACCTTTTATTTGAATTTGTTGGTGTGTTTTATGTATTGCTACATTAAATATGTTGCTCTTTTCAGATATAACAATGGTTTTCTTTTGTATGCAGTAAACCTTTACAAAAATGGGACAAAATAGGACATTCCCATTTTTTCAACATTTTGAAGTCGGAGTGTTGTGCTTGACCTTGACCTTGATATTTCCATTTGTTGATCTTTTTTTCTGCATTAAATGGTATATTACACTTTTTAAATATAGCAATATTTCCCTTATCATTGTCATTTAACCTTTACAAAAATTGGGATAAAAATGAGAAATTCCTAGTTTTTCAATATTTTGAATTTGGAGCTTTGTTGTGCTTGACCTTGACCTTCATATTTGAATTTCTGGATCTGTTTATTTTTTGCGTCATTAAATGATATATTGTTCTTTTCAAATATAGCAATGACTTTCTTATCATATTCAGTTAACCGTTACAAAAATTGGGATGTAACAGGAGCTAATCCAAAATCTTCTTTGTTTGCAAATAGGAGCTTTATTTATTTTTACCTTGACCTTTGTATCTGAAGTTTTTAATATGTGTTTTGCTTTTCTTCATTTTGGGATATATTGTTTTTTTTTAAATTTTGCAATGGTTTTCTCTAATCACTTTCAGTTAACCTTTACAAAAATTGGGACTTAAAATGAGAAATTCCCAGTTTTTTCAACATTTTGAAACTGGAGCTTTGCTGTGCTTGACCTTGACCGTGATTATTTATTTTTTATCTGTTTTATGTTTTGCTTCATTAAATGAAATGTTACTCTTTTCAAATATTGCAAAGGTTTTCTTATCATATTCATTTAACCTTTACAAAAATTGGGACATAAAATGATAAATTCCCAGTTTTTCAACAATTTGAAATAGGTGTTTTGTTGTGCTTGACCTTGACATTCATATTTGAATTTCTGGATCTGTTTTATGTTATTCTTCATTTTACGATATATTGTTCTTTTCAAATATAGCAATGGCTTTCTTGTCACATTCAGTTAACCTTTACAAAAAGTTGGACATAAAATGAGAAATTCACAGTTTTTCAGCATTTTGAAATTGGAGCTTTGCTGTGCTGGACCTTGACCTTCATATTTTGATTTTGTTGATCTGTTTTATGTTTTGCTTCATTAAATGACATGGTGCTCTTTTCAAATATAGAAGTGGTTTTCTTATCATATTCTGTTAACCTTTACAAAATTGGAACACAAAATGAGAAATTCCCAGTTTTTCAGCATTTTGAAATTGGAGCTTTGCTGTGCTTGACCTTGACCTTCATATTTGATTTTGTTGATCTGTTTTATGTTTTGCTTCATTAAATGACATGGTGCTCTTTTCAAATATAGAAGTGGTTTTCTTATCATATTCTGTTAGCCTTTACAAAAATTGGAACACAAAATGAGAAAATCCAAGTTTTTCCATGTTTAGAAATAAGAGATTTGCTTAATTTGACCTTGACCTTTGAATATTAATGTCTCCATCCAGTTTCTTTTTATTATATAACTTGGTATATTACTGGCTATAAATATATTAGTGGCTTTCTGAACATCTTCTGTTAAACTAACCAAACCTTGTTCCAAAAAACCGCAAAATCCCATTTTTTCCACATTTTGAAATTTGCCAAATTATGTCCAATTTGAGCCCTCATTGTGGCCTAGGTGTGAGACATACTTGATTTATATTTGTTTCTGTAAACAGAGTTAAGTTGGTATCATATGTTATTATATCTAAGAAGTAACTATGGATGGACAGACCAGATAAATATGCTATATTTTCATTATTCTCCTCCTAAGTTTTGGACTCTGTTGCTGTACTCAAACTATCTTGGTTACCATGGCAACAGGATGACGAAGAGAAATTTTACTACTGTTTTTGTCGTTTAGGGGTCATTTCTGATTCATACACCAAGAATGAAAAAAATCTGAGTCGTAGCGTGCCGGACCCCTATGGCAATTTTCTGATTTTTACAGAGAATTGATATTAAGAAGTAGCCATATCAAGTGGATGAGAACGCACGTATATAGGTAACACCTATTTAATTCATATTATTTGAATAATATTTTGTGAACATTTAGCCCTATGTAGGGGACGTTCACCCATTAGAAGTTTAAGTCAAACGAACCTTTGGTGTTATGTACACACAGTCTTAAAAGTGGGTGGAGTAATTCCATACCAGTCGAACCTAATGAAACTAATTTGTTTATTTCTAATCTTCCAATAGTAGATTGACTATATTGAATGAGCAAAATACACTTAAGGTTTCTGTGTCCACTACATAACTGTGCAAAAACATATCACGTTATTTGCAAATTTTAGTTTTATGTGTATTTTGCACTTACCAACTTTGCGGAAAACCACAACGTCTCTCTATTTAGCAATAAAATTGCCCTTCCTTTCATGTAAGTATTTGTCAATAACAGGACATTATAAAATTATGAGCATTTTTCTGTAAGCACTCTGAAAAATGATTTATGTGCCCTTGAATGCAGAAAATTGTATTAAAAGTCCAAAAATGTCAATTTTGTATGTTACAGACTTAAAGTCGCCAATGTTTTAACAGTGGTAGACTCCCTCAAAACAAATCATTATGAAAAATTGTTTTACCGTCACGTGCAATCATTGATGGATGAATAACTTATTCCTTTTTAACAGTATTTCAGTCATATCAGGACGATATGTGGGTGATAATGTATGCATGTATGCTATGGAACCCCGTTTGCAATTGAAAAGATTCCCGCCTCCAACGGGACTTCTAATTTGAACTCCTAGATTAGCAGGCCAGCGCCAAGTCTACTGAACTACGGGGGCTCCACGTTTGGTAATAAAATATGGGGTGATGCATATAAACTGAGTCATACAACTGGCAAACAATCACGGGAGAGACTTTCAAAAGATGACAAATTGCTCCATAAAATACGGTTTTAGTTTCTTCTTACCCGTCAAGCGATGCATTTAAACAGAAGCATGCCTATGACTGTGGTTCTAAGCCTGTACATTGTATTTTTACCATTTAGTCATGTTTATGATGTTAGAGTTTAGAGGCCGAACTAAGAACCCTCAGCTCTCATCTGCTTAAAGAAAAAAATATATAGGTTTGATAACACCTTTGAAAAGAATGTAGTTTGCATAAAATCGGACACCTAAACTATGCTTATAATGGGCTTTTCCATCTTCGAGCTTAGAGAGGTCCAATTATCTCATAAGAAAATGCTTCATATCATGGTTGGCCAACAGTGCAGACTCTGGTCTAATCTGAATTAACATTTTTCCATCATTTCTGTCAGAATATTTTAGGTGCCATTGCTCTCTCGGTGATATAAATTCATAAAATATTTTATCGTCAGGTATCGCTGCAAGGTTCACACTACAGTTTTGTCATTGTAAATGGCCGCTGTTACAGCTAACTTTAAACAAAAAAAAGTCAATTAGTTTCACTTTAATCGGTTAAAAACAATGGCAAATAAACTGACCTACTTTCGATATTATTTACATAAACAAAATAGTAAAAAGACAATGTACAGGCATGGCCCACCAATTTCTCATGTTTGCTTATACTGAATCGCTCGACGGGAATATCAGAGAAAAAGAAGTTTATACTTTGTAGAGCACTTTTATTACCTTTTAAGAAATAAACGTTTCCTTCTGTTTGTTCTTGTATGACAATATATATGCAGATCAACCCAAACTTTATCAGGAAATGCGAGTGAATCGCTGTTTATAATGATTTATATTTAGACGTTTTACGAATGGTAGGACTACAAAGGACACTTTAATGAATGTTACGCAGAAGGTTCTACACACGGTCGACACGGGTGTAGAGCCTTATGCGTCGCCAGAACGGCGGAGGGTGACTTCCGGTTAAAGGGTTATCTACTAGTGTAATACACTAACAAGGAAACTCTAACAACGTTAGAATTTTTTAAGTTTATATATAATGTAAATTCTATATACAACAATACAATTTACAACTGTCACAATTACAATAATATACAACACATATCAGTTCATGTCGCTGGCCCAAGTAAGGTGTTTGTTTCAAATCTGTAATCGATTTGCGTACAATACGCAAATAGATTACCGTCTGACGTCAACACCGTACTCGGCTCAGCGCCATGAACTAAAGGAAAACACAAAGAACAAAAGACGTCAGTTTGAGCTCATACAAAAAAAACACAAGGCCTTATGTTGGTAGACTTCACTTTGTCATTCCCTGGATCATGTCATGGCCAGTCCATATATCATGAGGAACACCAACTTATATTAACACGTGCACGATTATATACTGGTCGCTCCCTGGATCGTACCAGAGTTCAGTCTAAATATAATATGACACACTTTAGTGGACGAACACTGTCCCACTTTCACCTCTGCAGTAATTACATCGATTTTGCCAATATTTTGTGCTTCCCGCCTCTGCTAGGAATACATGCACAAGGGCGTTGTAACTGCTCTACCCGGGTTGGTATTAACCTGGAGACGTATATCGAATCTCCAGGTGAGACGTGGCTCTAAGCCCTAACAGCTGACTGCCGGACTTGATGTGCCATTCAGGTCTAAACTCAGAATCTGGGCACACAACAATATAACATCCTCAGTATAAGAATTAAACAGCCACGTCTAACTTTTCAATAAAAGATAGGCGTATAAATAGTATGCGTCTCACATTTAAATCATGGGACTCGAATATAAGCGTGCAGGTATTCACATTAAAATCATGCAACACGCTGTCCACAATCAAAAGACTCGTGCAGGTATTCCCCTTAAAATCATGCAATACGCTGTCCACGAGAGGTATTCACAAACAACCCATGCATAACGTAGCCACAATTTCCGTAAACGTTTTATTACCACAGTTGCCCTAAAAACTGTAGCCCTACTGATTGAAAGGATTAAAATGATTCGACGACAAAGTCGACGATCGGATCCATTTCGTAACAATGAATGACGAATCAGTAACATACAATATGGAATTTTTCAGAATTTTAACACAATATTCTGCATCCAAGGACACATAACTCATTTTGCAGAACATTCACAGAAAATGCCTATAATTCTGCAATGTCAAGTCATTGACAAATACTTGCACCGAAGGAGGGGCATTTCTGTTCCTTGATGGAGAAACGTTATGGTTTTCCGCAAAATTGGTAGGTTCAAAATACACAAAAATATAAAAATTGTAAATAAAATGAAATGTTTTAGCACAGTTATCAGGGCTTCCACTAACTTTCAAAATTTGGAAGTCCAGACTTCCATGGTGTCAGATTTGGACGTATTGAGAGAATTTTTTGGAAGTCCGAAGTTTTTAGGAATGACTTACGCATGGTTATTTCTACCCCCCCCCCCCCCCCCCCCCGTCCTTACACGTCCCTCTCTCTCTCTCCCATACTGTAGATCGAAATGAAGCCTGAGCATTTGCGCAGTCTAATCAGAGTCATTCCTGTTTGTTTGTGAACAATACGCAAGTCCTCTGAAGACTCGCCGTTGCACTGTCTGCTATTGCATAATATTCCCTTTCATTGCCGCCAAATGGGCCGCGTCGGAAATACGGTGACTTACGGAACGCAGTCTAATCAGAGTCATTCCTGCTAGTTTGTGAACAATACGCAAGTCCTCTGAAGACTCGCCGTTGCACTGTCTGCTATTGCATAATATTCCCTTTCATTGCCGCCAAATGGGCCGCGTCGGAAATACGTTGACTTACGGAACGTATGATGACACGCTTCCACTGAAGAACTCGGTTGTCGCTAGGTCGATGTTTATTATTATTCATGTTATATGCGAACAAGAAAGACCGGTCTGACTGCTTAGTTGCGCTGGCTGATACGATTGTTAGTTATCGGTATGTGTACTGAGGTACCTGTCTCACGGTATGGCACTGCGTACGGCACGCGTATATACTAGCAGCGGTGTCTTAGATCTTTACATCAAAGAGAAAATGGCTTGACCCATAAACGTGCAGGTAATTGTATATCAACGCTACCGTATATATAATCGCGTAGACCTTGATCAGAATGCGTTATTTCTGTGCACACTGTACGGCATTATTTTCGCACTGGGTTGCATGACGATATGACGATACAACTAGGAAATCGGCGAAATGGACGTTTCAGTATTCGTATTTTAATAGTACCATTAATCAAAACAATGTATACAGAGCGTACAACCATAACACGTCGGAAATAGCGACTAATAATATTAACAGTGTATCTTCGCTTTGAATCAACACTTTTCGCGGAAGAGGTTCGTATGCCTAAAAACTCCATTGACGACAGTATGGATCAAGACAAGACCTTCGTTGTAAGGGCAAGCGTTATATATGAATGTTATGTTCTTAAAAACTTTGGATAGAGTTTGTCAATACATGCTTCAGTATTCGTATGGATACATTCACAAACTTTTGAAGTCGGAATACGCCTTACACATACAGGTCAGTTACATTCTCGCGATCGTAAAAATAGATGGACACTTTTCATCCAAAAGCTCAGTCATCGTGATTTGATAAGGGACCGACCATTTGATATTCTGGGGGGGGGGGGGGGGGGGGCCTGGTATATTTATTAAAAAATTCCCTGTCTTTGGATATGCAAGAAAAAAATAACCTGGCTCATAAGGGGGTTCAAAAATATAATCTGGCCTCAAATGTAAGAGAAAAAAATAACCTGTCTCCACCCAAAATTTAAAAAAAAAAATATAGTCTGCAGATAATTCCATTGGAATTGAGTTTTTATAATGTCTCTGGCTTCTGGGGGGCTGCGCCCCCCAGACCCCCATATTTATATTAATATTTTAATATTATCTACAATTGATTTACACCAGCGGGCCCGCATGTGCATACATTTACAAAAACATATACAACATTCACATACATGTATCAATGATTTTCCACATTACAAAGTAAATGTTTCCACTAAAACTGAATTGCAAAAGAGTCACTAGCTTATGGGAGCCAAAACCATTATGGCAAAATAAACACTCTAAAAGGCGAAAGTCCTAATATAAAAACCCTTATTTTTATCATCATTCCTATTTTTTTCTCTATTGTTTCCAGTCTTAAAATTGTCATTGAAATTAGGAAATTGCTTTAGCTTCCAGACCCCAGACCCCCCTTTGTTAACTTCTTAGCACATAACTTTCAACCATTTTATTAATTGCCATTCATGTATAATGTGGCTCTATCATGTAAGTAATGTGGCTCTATCATGTAAGTATTTATCAAACTTTCTAAAGTACGAATAAAGCATGCTTGGGCATATATTGGAATAGAAAAAAACAACCTTAAATTCCTAATGTTAGCCCTAAAACTTTGCCAAAATAACCCTAAATTTTGGCCAAAATATCCCTAATTTAAGGCCTTATTTTTTGCCAAACTCATACAGGGATGTTTGTATCTGTACCTTAGATGAAAAGAGTAACATGCTCCAGGCACTGGTTTGCAAAAGCAAGCTAAGCCATGCCCTTCGCCTGGTTAAAGACAGCACCATGTTCTTTTTGTGAGAAAAAAAAAGGTGTAAAAAATACTGATGTGGGTAAAATAAAAGGATATTAAGGTCAAGTAAAGAAGGATCTGATAGTTCAGCTATAAAATAAAAAAAAAAACCTGCTTGAGTTAGTTTGTAAAAAAAATAAATTAGCTTCCACAAGGTGAAAAAAAAGAAATTGTTTCCAGAGGCCAGTGAAATAAAATGTCGTGTCTCCATCAAGAATACCAGCCCCCCCCCCCCAGGTCGGTCCCTAAGTTGTTTCGCAGACTGCCGTAAGAGGTTGTATCTACGAGTGGGCGTTATTTTGATAATCCTTTTTGACAGGTAGGCGGTCCGACATATATGTTACCTGGTTCAGTGCTCCATACGGACAATCTCGACTTATGTAGTGGACACTGAAACCTTATACCATCTTAAAGTGTGTTTACTACTTCTGTAATATATGCCACAACGTTTTGTCAATCTATTATTGGAAGATTATAAATTACCAATTAGTTTTATTTGGGGCACATGGTACGGAGTTACCCTACCAACTTTTAAGGCTGTCTGTACAGAAAACCAAGGCTCCGTTTGACTTAAACCTTTTTTATGGATGAACGTCCCCTACATAGGGCTAAATGTTCACAAAATATTATTCAAATATAATTGTACCAGGAAAACCACATTATGGCAACTGGTCCTTAGAGCGCCCTAGCAACCATTTCGAAATTGTGGTATAAAAATGTAGAGCTGTTAACCCGGTAAACGTGCCAACCGGACGCAGAAAAAAGCTAAAATACCTTTTTTTTACCTGGTGCTCTTGTGTGGCAAAAAAGGCATCGGTGTTTGAGTGTCGTTTGTATGGTCTGAGGAGAGGTTTTAATAACCTTTTTATAGCTAGTGGATTCTTCTTTCCTTACAAATTAGATGAGTCCATTCTTAGTCTTGAAGTGTATGGTATATTTTTCATTTTAACCTTTTCATAGCAATTGCTGTAAATTTTATACAAACAGTGTAGAACCTATTAAGACGCCGCGTTTTGCGTTCGTAAATGCACCTTTGTATGGGGTGTCGTTTAAATATTTAAGGATTATGTGATAATGTAAGGATCACTATGACATGATATATATCAGAGGTTACGTCGGCCAATCATCTATCTGAATTATCCGTGACGTTGCTTACGCGTAAGATTGCATGAATGTGTGTTGTTCGTGGATGTATGAACAACGTCAGCCCAGTATAGGTTCATCTAAGGAGATCGTCGAAGAGTGTACATATTTCTCTGTACATTTGTATAGCTGAATTAAGAAGGCAACATTAGAGAGTGTTATAAAAGCAAGAAAAGTATCCACACAACCCCCACCTGCACCTACTATAATCCAAA
Organism: Ctena decussata; assembly: GCA_963989385.1. Lineage (NCBI taxonomy): Eukaryota > Metazoa > Mollusca > Bivalvia > Lucinida > Lucinidae > Ctena > Ctena decussata. The sequence continues at coordinate 1,197,635 of OZ022504.1, read as the reverse complement.
TCAGTAGAACGCCCCGGCACTGGAGGTTATACCCAGCATCATCGCACCATCCAGTCAACCCCTCCATTGTCATAAAGCTGTCAATGAATTCCTAACAGTTTCAATTTTAACAATTCTGAATTGTCCCCTTTTGCTGTACCTCTATCATTGTAAGAGGCTTCCAGTTCATGCTATTCATGAACATGTTGATGGCCAATAGGAAATTTATCAGATGCTAAAACTGTGTACATGATATATCGCTTTGTGCCATGGAAATGCTTGTTGCAATGCGTATGCGTTAATTACTCACCGACATTACCGACTTTTACATACATAACACGGTCCGTTGTACATATAAGCCACACACACAGATACATGGGATACATTTTTTTTCAGTAAATGTGATAAGGGAAGAAAATCGTCAAAAGCGCTTATTTCTAAATTTAAACAATAAATTTGACCTCTGCTCTTTCAGATTTTACTCTGATGTACAGATCAGACCACTCCGGCATAAGCGCAGTCTGTTCAGTCTAGCCTCAGCATGAAAGATGAAGAATATATATATGCCGAAAAAGACTGATCAGATCCAACGAATGCATCGGAGCTGGACAGTGTGCCGGCTGTTCTGACTAGTCAGATTATGCGATGCCCTAAGGCTTTATTTTGCGACGCCGCTGCATGATTTGTTTGAAAAGCTAATGCTTTGCGCTAAGCTATATATAAAAACCTTTCTGACACACGTTTTGGTATATTTCTTAGGAAGCAAAGCCAAATATTTTGCATTGCATTCAGAATTTCGTTTTTTTATGCAATCAGTTTATAAAAAGCAAAATAAATGTGGCCAAGTTCAAGGCACTTGTAAAAGAAAAACGTGTTTTTTTTAACGGAAATATTAAAAAAAAACGCAAAGTACATGTACTATCAAAAATAGAACAAAGTTTGCATCTGTTATTTTTAGCAGATGAGGCAAATCGGATATGGATAAAAATAGACAAAATCGGAAGAGGTCCTGTGAAGAAAATAATGAAGAAATGCTGTCTCAAACCGGAACGAACTTTCCTATCTCTTTGGCTTAATTGCGGCCCTAAAAAATTTAGAACGAATCGTTGCAGTCCACATTCTCTGGTATTTTCCGACTAAGCGTGACGTATCGTTTCTTCCGAAAATAACTCGGGTTCACTAAACCACTTGAATACTGGCTTGCGCCCGAGAGCGCAAGCCAGAATTAAAGTACAAATTTCATTGTTTTCTATGGTATACTCTTGACAGTCATCTTGGCTCATTTTAATCTTTTGTCAGTAAATTCGCTTCATTTGCTGGTTTTAAAAAAATAATCCTCGCAATAGATCCAGTTTGTAATTAAGTTCCTAAAAATCATTGATAAAATATATGAGAGTGATGAATATGTTACTACTTAGCAATAGAAAAATGCATGCAATACTCATTAATCTGATTCAGCACATATAAAATCACAGCCATAAAGTAGTTCTTATAAGCTCAAGATGACAAAGCTACATAAACACTCTTTGAATTGCAACGCTATTTATCAACTTTTTTATGTATTTTATTTTTTAAGGTAAGCAATTTTCTACATATGAAGTAATATCTAGTAGTGTTCACTGCTCGGGTGATATAATTTTAAGTGTCTCAGTGGAAGGGTTAACTTATAACGATGGTTCAAACTGACCAATGCAGCTATATCCTTCTTATGCAAATGAATGATTGCGCCTATTCTGGACCTTCAAATTTAACATACCAGCAGTGCACAGTTTTGAATACCTAAGACTCGAAGTAATATTGTTTCTACACAAAGAAATAGAAATGATTCGGCAATATTAATAGTCTTGGTAAGTACGCACCATATGTTGGGTCTAGTGCTCTATGAATAAAATGTGTTCCACTTACCCCATTGTCCCACTTGCTCCAATTTACCCTATTATCCATTAGACGAGACATTTTTTTCATTTGACTCTATTTGAATCGAGTTGTACAAAGAGATTGGAATGCTAAAGTTGAAAGGGATTCAAGCTGACTAGAAAGACGTAATAAAAATTATGTGTTACTACTGCAATGCCAGGACAAATCAGGGAGAATATTTATAACCTTTATTCTTGGACACCGGATAAAAATGCCGTTCTTTTTACCTGGGATAGAAAGTCTTTTTTCACCTACTAGACATAGTTTGTTCTATTTTTAGCGGTGCTGGAAAATTCCGTCTTGCCATTTGGCTAGGACAGCTCACACGAGCTTGAATTCGGTGTATCAATACACGCCTTTTAAAATCTCATGCGCCCGACTGGGCGATTCTATACTTTATGCATTATTTTTCATAGGAACGAATTTCCACATTAATACAATCCCAAGAAAGGCAATTTATTCGTTATAATTCCAGTATAATCTCTTTTTATGCCTTAAAGTCAGAAACAGATCCAAAATAGTCGATGTTTCACCGTGACAAACATTGTCAAGGGTGCCGCCATTTTGAAAAAAATACCAACTGACGTTTGAAATGACATTTACGTTACGTCACAATTAACGTCAAACGCGCGCTTGCTGTTGTCGTCTCAATATATTTTTTTTCTTTAATATGAATTTCAATTAGAAATAAAAACCAGAGGACCAATGGTCCTGTAGCTCACCTGACACCTTCTGTCAACAGAAACAATTTGCCATTTCGCTCATTTGGTAAAATTTTTAAACCAGTGGCTTATAAGGAATGTATATTTTAATTCTAAAATCTAAGTGACCTTGAGTAAAGTTAAAAAATGACCTAGAAATTTGTTGACCTAATGTCTTTATGTATCCATTTAGTTAACCATATTTTCCAATAATTATATCTGACTTAAATAGTTTTAATGAAATTAACTGTTTAAGCATTTCCCAATATAAAAGCATTACATACCAAAGTTGATTTTGCCATAAATTAGGTCAAGGTCAATGCACCGTTATGATTTGTATCAACTATGATGGGCCCGAGTTCTCAATTTTACATATCATGCCACAAGGTCATTGGGACTTTGGTTCTGGAGTAGACGATTTTTGAAAGATGTTTACCATACATAGGCATGGCGGCCATCTTGATCATGTGACCATCTGAACAAACTTTGGGTCCTTTGGCCCACTAAAACTTTGTATGAAATATGGCTTCAATCGGCTCAGTGGTTTCAGAGGAGAAGATGGTTCTGCAGAATAAAATTTTTGAAGGGTTTTTACCATTTATGGGCGTGGTGGCCATCTTGGTCACGTGACCAAGACCATCTGAACATACTTTGGCCCACTAATGCTTTATATGAAATATGGCTTTAATCGGCTCAGTGGTTCCAGAGGATAAAATGTTTGAAACTGTTGACAGGAGACAGAATCTCAGTTTCTTTGAACAAAGGGCAAATAATGACCTTGTCCTTTAAGTACATAATTTCTTTATCTAGTCATTTAGCTAACCATATATACCAGATATTATACCTTAGACTTGAATCATTTCTGAGAAATCCACTTTTAAGCATTTTCCCATACAAACACATAACGTAACAAAATTGACCGTGTCGTAAATTAGGTCAAGGTCATTTCGGTCATCATTTGTATAAACTATGTTGGACCCGAATGCTAAATGCTACATACCAGGTCTCAAGGTCATAGGCCTTTCGGTTCTGAAGAAGAAGATTTTTTAAAAGTTTTTACCATATATGGGCGTAGAGGCCATATTGGTCATGTGACTAAAACCGTCTGAACAAACTTTGGTTCTTTTGGCCCACTTAAGCTATGTGTCAAATATTGCTTCAATCGGCTTAGTGGTTTCATAGGAGAAGATGTTTGAAACTGTTGACAGGAGGCGCACTCTCAGTGTCTTTAAACAAATGGTAAATAATGACTCTGACCTAAAAGGACATAATTTCTTCATCTAGTTGTTTAGTTAAGTATATATACCAAATATTATACCATAGACTTAAATAGTTTCTGAGAAATCAACTGTTTAAGCATGTCCCATACAAAGCATAACGTATCAAAGTGGACCGTGTCGTAAATTAGGCCAAGGTCAACCAACAGCTATCAAATGACCAATGATACATATCAGGTTTCAAGGTCATAGGCCTTTCGGTTCTGCGGAAGAAGATTTTTTCAGGGTTTTCACTATATATCGACGTGACACAGATCCCCCGAACATACTTTCGTTTCCCCGAACTAGGTAGGCTCCACATGTTATATGGCTTCAATCTGCCCAGTAGTTTCAGAGGAGAAGATGTTTGAAAATGTTGACGACGGACGGCGGACGGACGGACGACGGATGCCTGGCTATACTATAAGTTCACCTATGAGCCTAAAGGCTCATGCGAGCTGAAAAACTGCGGATTTGTCAAGGACCTACTTTTTACTTGTTTGTTCGCTACAGAATCCATGAGGCTTACACGGTTGTACTACACGTTCACATGAAATAGGCCTCATAGTTCACCGTTTAATTTGAAATTATTATCGGTGTAGGTAAGAAGAATAATCAATCATTGGTCTCCATTGCTGACAGGGAAGCCTCGTTTCCGTCACACCCCATGAGCCCTCGGGTTGGGGTTTCTCTGTCCGCACTGGAGACCAATGATAGACTTTATGTATCTTACAAGGTGTTCTCACCCAGGACCGGATAAAAATGACGATCATTCAATGCACTGGTTGTATTGGAGGTCACGTATCTGCCTCGTCAAGTGACGTTGGCGTTTTAGATGATTACGTCACGAAAACGGCAAAAAGACGTCAGTGTATGCAAGCCGGACGTTCACGTAAAGAAGCGAACGGCGGACGTTCAAAGCGGAGACTACTTTCAGAATTAAATAGAAACCTCTCAAGCGCTAAAATTACGCATTTTTACAAGTTGTAAATTTAAAACGAAACGTGATGCGCAAGAAAAAGTATCTATCATGGGTATGTCGTGCGTATAGAAAAAAAGGTCACTCGTTATGCCGAACAGTGACCCTCGTGAGAGAGTTTTCTGTCCACACTTTACACCCATGAAAGATACATATAATAACCTTGTAACGACAATTACCATAGACCATCGAAAAGATGGACATGACACAACCCTGACATGAAACTTCAGAAAAATAATGACAACAAGAAAACATTGATGCTTAGCATCAGTACGCCGGAGACTTAGTCGCATTTAATTTTTGCAAACTGAGACTATGGCCATGCTAAAGAATATCGACACTAGCAAAGGTCGTGCAGAGTTATACTGTGTTCTCCGGGTGAATACTACCGGTATTATGCAGCTCTTATTTTGGTCTTCTTTCCGCTGACTTCGAAGCTCTGCCAAGGACGCAGCTATATCTTTACGCAAATACGCAGGTGCATATTTAAAAGGTGTGATTTTTACATTCGATGTGCTAGTAAAATTAAATTACATGTAACAATAAGACTTGTTATTGTATATTTTTTATCAGCTCCCTTGTTTCTGCTTATATTGAGTTCGGGTAGTGAAATGGACCCAAACGAGTAAACGCGGTCTTAAGGTAGTTGTATACTAAATAAGAATATTGGTGAGGCATTCAAACCACTTTACCAGTCTAATAACCCTCAGGGCTATAAAACATTTGGTGAAGAAAAAATGTTTTTACCCTTTTGTTTTCAAAAAAAACATTTGGTATTTCTACGTACTTTTTTTTACACAGTTTCCCTTCAAATTTATATTTCTAGCATAAGAATGCACTTTTAATTCTGCGATTCATATCATCTATAATATAGGATACTTAAAACTGATTGGTAAAAAAAAACAATGTACTAATCTTGATAATAAGAATTTTTTCATTTTCTAAAAATGCAAGAAAATTTAATTACATGGAGAAAAAATCATGAAAAATATATTTGATTAAAGGGGCAAGCTTATGCAGATTATTTTAAAAATACTTAGATTGTATGTTACAGAATGAGACAAAAAAATGTCCCTGTCTCGTTGAGTTAAAAAATATCCCAACATCTGAGAAACCCAAATAAACAGACAGACCCCATTCCGCACCTGCTGCAACCAAAGCAGGTCCTTGCCCTACTATTTACTCCCTGTTATTTCGGTTTAACCATGAAGTAATGCCAACAAAAATGTGCAGACGGAATGGCAAATCAGAAATATTCCTCAGGAGCAGTCTGATCTCAGTTTCCACTATTTGTACAAACCTTTCTGCCCGAAAAGTTAGGATCTTTACGGTCGTTAGTGTCATTTGTATAGGTAGTTTACCACCAATTGTCTTACATAGGCATCAGAAATAACGTTTAAGCTAGTCACTAGAAAACTCGAAATTAATACAACATTTTGAAGAACGACTCTAGTCGATGGTTTAAAGAAAAAAACACATGTTTCTCTTCTCGGAGGCCGCTATTTTAGAACACGTAACCAAGCGCGCGCAGTAAATTTGGCGCGTCATTTTAGTACTGGGTAAAGTTAAAAAACTATCTGATACCTCAGTGGTTTACAGCAAAAAAATCAAGTATGCCATTTATTATATACTTAGTAAAACAATTGAAGGATATCAAAATTCTATGATTATATTTACTTAAAACAAAAACTTTACAAATTTCAATATGCATGCATTCAATAGTATCGGGTATCTACAATTAAAAGCCTGTCCAATAAAAGTCACGCTTCAGTGGTTACATTACAGTACCGCTCCAAATGGAATGACCCCTACAGCATGAATTCACAAACATGCATACTTATCGCCATATTGTTGATAATACCGGTTTTAAAGAGTTGAATGGTTAACCATACAGAGACCATCATTCCAATAAAACGTTAGTTACACAATAAAAGCATTTGACACATGTGCAATCTGAAGGATCAAGACTACTCCCACTCACTGCCCTGGATATTCTTTAGTTTAGCCTTGATCAGCTGCAGAATAGTTGGCATCAGAATATTGTAAGAGGCGCTTAAATGATCAGGCAAGATGCCTATGTGAATTACTTGCAAAACAGCAGGTTTAAACTCAATTTTAATTGTTTGTGATTTTTTGAAGTAGGGGGTCAGTACATTTGGAATGCTACCTTACAGTAACCACTGTAGCGTGACGTTAATTACTCCCGCACATCAATTGCATACGCACAGTACAAGTGCATGCATGCACATTTAATTTGGTATATATTCCAGTTAAAGTCAAAACTAGGATTAAAATTTAACATCCTTCAATTGTTTTACTAAGTATATTTTAAACTAGTCTGTTATTTCATTTAACGGTAGTTTACATTAGTTACCATACTCTTCTTGACTGAGGCGGTTCATGAGCGAACAATAACTCTGTTTTGTTTGGAAAATGGAATACAGAGTGATTAAAAATTGGACTGCCTTAAAAATACTTTAATCATCTGCTCATACCTCAACAAAAACGGACTGGATATCGCCTTTATCTTGTTCTTCAAACTAAATACTACGAATGTACGCGACTTCTAAATGTCCGAGACAAATTGGCAAAGAAATCCACAAGGGCTAACATGTCACATCTTTTATTGTTGTTATTGTTATAAAGATTATTATTATTAATAATACTTTAATCTTTCCAAACCCGGATTATCACAGACCTATTATTCCAACCAACAAAGTGTTTTTTATTCCTCACCATGGCAGTAACACTTGCATTTTATATATATATGATATTAACCTACACAGTCAATGTTAAAATAGATATGCCGGGCATCTACAGTAAACACGCCTGACAATTTGTTTCATGCGAAGTCGGCGGTTTAGCAAAGCAATCCGTTAGATAGCTTTCCGGTTTCGTAGAAGAGGAACCAAAAAAGGTAAGCAATACTTACTCAGTCAGATTTAAGAATGCTTTTCTCGAATGAAAGGAAAGATCCAAAATCTAAAAATGCTATTTTGTTAGTTACGCATTTCTCCTTCAAAATACCAAATAATTCCATAATTGTTGCTTTTGTTTTCTTGATATTTTTCCCTCCTCCGATATATCTCTTCAACACAGTCAAGATCAGACAAAACAGGAAAATAAATAACAACAGTTTATGCCCGATCTCAAAAAGGATTGATGAGCATCCAAAGTCATCACTGCATATCAATGAAATGATTAATATTTGCCATCAACAACGATGTTTCAGTGACCAGGTATGAAGCATTCTTCTGAAATCACTGTTAAAAGGGGCGAAAACGTTTTTTACATTTCTTAGATGTCAACTAAGACTTGTAGGATCTATGCGGTTGGAAATTATAATTTTATCAAAAATAAAAAAATAATAACAACAACGTTTATCCCATTCCCTAAAATACTTGGTGTTTACTGTTTCCATGGTTATAAATGTATGCTGAATTAAAATTTCTAAGATAACATTTGAATAATAAACACATTTTCACACAATTTTTATTTTCTGCAGTTGAATAGAAGGCTCCTGTCAAACATTTTGTGGTTGCGCAAGAGAATGTATGGAATATCATATGAACTTGGATGTTTGATTTGGTTGCGAGGCCGCCTGCTTTATATGTGAACTATAAAATCGTCGATCAACCTGCGACTTCGAACAGTTTGGTCAGCTCGTTAACCCTGAAAAGCTGTTATATCACCAAACATACGGCTCTAATGATCTACTTTGGCAGATAATCTAGTTTTGTCTGACCTGGTCATGTAGCCAGAAGGACAGGCTTTTCTTTTGGCAACAATTTGAATAAAATCGTTAAATGATACTAGTAACTCTTAAAAATCATAAGTGCCTAAGATTTAACGGGCGGATGGATGACTTCCGGTTTAACGTTTTTTCAGCAGTATTTCAGTAACATCAGATTTTTCTCGCAAGAAAAGGTATTGCAAACATTCGGAGAATGTCATGTTTTCAATTGTATACAAAGGGTACCTTGAGACCAAATGATATGAACAGTTTTAAGTGGCGCTTTGGATATTATATTTGTCCTCCTAGTTCAGTACCGCAATCGAAAGAAGGAAAGAGTCCCGCACAGATAAATCGGCTGTGTGCGTGCATTTGCAGGCTTTCTGTGAAAGCTTATCGATGCTATAAGACAAGTCACTTATATAACCTAGTTCGAAAATTACTTTCAAGAGAATGCATGCTTTTGTTACTACGCCCTCAAAGAATATTTATGGGCGGTCAATTTGATAACCGCCTCATACTTTGGCAGACTTGAAAGAAGTCAAAAGCTGAACCGTGTAACACATGCGTAGCCAGATTTCTCTTATAGTATGGTTTCAAGCAAATATCATCTGTCAGACCTGCATATGTCAACTTAGAAACTCCAGAATTACATTGGGCACAGTTTTATTGCATATTACAGGATCAAAATATAATATCTGTTAAATTATTTCCTTTTTATTTTCAATGATTAAATGCGGAACCAAACTTTTGAGACCAATTATGCATGCATTTCAAAAGAATTCTTAGGTCTAGCAAAATGCAAAGGTATTACATACCTCACTTTCTGTTTAAAATATCCGCGCACCATCAACTTTGCAGGTAATATGTACACCAATTTCAGATTTAGCGAATAAGTGTGTTGTTTACTTCATGTATAAGCCAGTACGAACAGGAGGAGGGAATAAAAATTACAAAAGCAACATAATGCTTCAGCAAATCCTTCGGTATATGAGGAAACAATGTGTTAGCAAGAAAATAGCATTCTCAAATTTTAAAGAGCACAATTTCTAAAAAAATGAATTGTCTTCGTACACGAAAGATTATCGTTTATTTACCTTTTTTGGCTCCTCTTCTACGAAACCGGAAAGCGATCTAACGGATTGCGTTGCTTAACCGCCGATTCCACATGATTGTCAGGCGTGAGTAAAGGACCAAAAGCAATTCCACAAAATTAATTTTCCCATAGACCGCAGCGTATTTTCAAGTTTATTGGAAATTATATTTTGACTCTTCCGTCAAACGGATTTCAGTAATTGTAGTACTGATAGAAAGCTGAACAAATACAGCATGCGATATTTTTGTTTCATGTCAGTCATTTAACCTATTCTCAAAGAGCATGACTTGGGTGTTTTGATCCTTTTTCGCGACGTCGCCATTGACGTCGATGACAACCTTTATGCTAAGTTAGACAAGCTGTTTCTTACACTGATGGGTCAAAATTTAGTTCTGTAAATAATGTTTATTGCATTGTTCATTTATCTTTTCAACCATAGTCATTATGTATACGTGGCCTAAGATAACGGCTAAAAATTAATTTTCTTGTAGACATGTAAAAAAATAAATAACATCTTGGTTTAGGAACTTACACCGAGTAATTAGCATGAATAGGGTGGGGAACTTTTCTGAAGTAAACTAAGAAGGTGACCATGATCTGGTGATGATGATCCGCCGAGTTGTCGCACCTGCGTTAAGCGGGGTAGGGGGGGGGATATATGCGTGCACGTTTCCGTCTTTTCGTCCGTTTGTCCGTTCGTCCATTCGTCAACAATTCACAGGGGTGTCTTGTGAGCATTACTTCTCCTACACCTTTTGGCCAATCATTTTGAAACTTAAGAAATGTTTTGGCCATTGTCTGTAGATGTGCATATTGTTTGCACATAATTGCACGATTAAGTTTTGCTACCTTTTTACATGTTTAACTTTGTAATTTTTTTCATACAAGTTTTTGGCACATCTGCGTTAGCATTGGCGGTATAGGTTGCAATACCAATTGGAACTCGTGTGGCTTAATCCCCGCAGGAACGACATCGCTTTCTGCGGAATTCTTGTTTTAAAGTCTCCATAGTCCTATAACTGGTAAAAACGGCTAAACGAATATCTTTATTAAAAGGGCTTCAACCTTCAACTTTGATGATAAAGCAGGGGTTGATATGCTTATATTGGTCCATATACCTGGCAGAAAGCATGCATTTATTTCAAAAGACGCAGATCGATCAACGAAATACAATTTTCCTTTTCTGGTATCCCGTTGAGCGATACAATATAAACAAAAGCAGTACAATTGATGGGACTCCTCACTGATGTACATTGTATTTTTACCACTTTTTCATTGTTTTTTGAATCGAAAGAAGGTTATTTTAAATAGTGGACTCAAATAAATGTTCGAACCTATTTTATGTGAAACTCAATGCTGTTTCATCGCTTTAAATATGGCTAATCGCGGTCATTTACAATGACAAAACTATAGAGAGAAGGTTGCAGCGATACTTCACGATAAAATTTTAGCATGCTGATAGAGCAATGGGGCCTTTAACTGTTACCATTGCAAATGTATTTCGTATTCTGTAATGACTACGCCTGTTCTTTGTACTGTTAATTATTACTATTACAAATGTATTTCGTATTTTCCGTAATACAGTGTGGCAATGACAATATTACTATAAAATCAAAACACTCTGATTTTAAGCCCGCCTGAGGATAGTCAGGGGGCTTAAGATTTGTCATACTTTGCTGTACAGAGATTGTGAAATCAAGTCCTTCCATAACTTTAAATGGATATTTATCAAACTTTGAATACAGCTTCACGGTGGGTGGGCATAACGGCATCTGGTTGTCCCGAAACGACGTTTCTTGATTCTGGTTGTCCCCGTACGGGACTCTGGTCGTCCGAAATTTTACACACAATGGCCGAGGCGGTCAAACATAGCGATCTTGAGGCTACATTAGGTGAGTATCAGGGAATAAATCGTTTTCACGGAACAATGTAATATATTTTGCGCCTGCATGGCTGCCATTTACATCGAAACTTCGTTGTATTACTAAGCACCAGGCTTCCAAAGTCTAAAGGTATCCACAGAACAAATTTTCGCTTCGCTGAAACTGTAATATTTTTCATCAAGAACAAGTCTTATGACAAGATGTTATGTGGATAATAGAAGATATGTATATTTTGTACCTCGCATTTGTGTATTTGTCCTTTAGATAAACTCATAAAGAAAAAAATATGGATTTTCAAAAGTGATATGAGAATTCATTGGCTCCGGAGTCTGGTCGGTTACCCTCGATACATGCAGAATGTGGCACTGGCTAAAAATTTGTGCAGTGCACCGGAATCTGGTCGACATCAATGCAGATTCGTTATTAAATTAAGGAGGCTAACTGCAGGTTTTGTATGGAACGATTGACATAGTCGCATGATCTACATAGATATAATATTGTGAATGAGTTTGAAATCACCGTTACAATTGTGTGGTGCTTTGACCTCTGTATGGAAACTGTTGTGTCCCTGGAACTTATCCTACAGTTTCAAAATATTGTACAGTGGACATTATTTAATTGATGATATTGCTTCTCACATTATAGCATCTTTCAGAAAAAGGTTGTACGTATAACCGTGCTAAAATCACCGGCCTGCAAATGTTTCTAACTCGATATTTAGTAGCCTTTTCGTCCTAATAAGTTGCAGAAAAGTTTGACGATCGGGTGACAAATAAGAAGTTTACGTAAAAACATAATACTTTCTGAATAGGGATTTTTGCATGGCGAAATTGAAACCAACGGAAGTCACAGTTTTCCCGGTAAACACTTTACATATTTTACCTAAAATGCACAAAACCAACATCAAATAGTACTTAAAACTTGTAAGACGCCCAAATGTCTAAATAACGTATAAATTGCTTGCCAGAATTCAAACTAAAATATTGCAAACTAAAATATTTCGGATTACCTCCCTTGTCCATTGAAAATCTCTATAAGAAATTACTGTTGGATATAGAAATTTTATTTGTCGACCAATTTTAAGTTTTTGCGGCACATTTTAGGACAGCAGGACTACTAAATATTGATAAGGAAAACTTTGCCAGAGGGTGATTCATAATTCTTATGTTGCTCTGCATAAAACACGTTTCTGAAAGATGTCACACTGGGGGCAGTTGATACGTCAGTTGATAAAGCGCTGATTACCATCATGCAAATCAATAAAGTGGTCAGGAATCCATTCCCGTCATATTTTATTTCATGTTAGACTGAGACAATATGAGATTTTTCATAAACAAGTTTGAGGCTCAGCTTAATAGAGTCACTTCTGTGTTTAGCATATCCATGGTGTGGTACGTACAGCGCAGATTCCATATCACCATATCAAAATTTCGCTTGTGTATCGAGCTACCTTAATTCCAGACGTAACAGAAAAAGAAGAAAGTCAGGTCTTTGGCTCCACAAAGGCAAACAACGCTGGAGTCCCTCCCCAGTGACCGTTCCTCCTCTGTCGGAAAATACTGAAGTAATCGTCAATAATTTTATTTTTCTTTGTCCAATCTGCCTGAAATGTTCGCCAAACAGTTTGTTTCAGTTGCGAAAGTTTTCGAAATTTAAAATCACCTGACGACAACTGAGCCAACAGCTAAATTTTGGCCGACTAACGCACTTGCCTCGTCAATAATAGACTTGTCTCCGGATATTATCAGGGAAAAAAACGTGTTTGCTGTAACTGGGAATTTCCGAAAAGTGAGCAAATGCAATGGGCCCCTTTTTGTCATCTTTGTTCCAAACAGATACAGTATCTGAAATCGTACCTATTCATTGTTGAGAATCTCGAAATGCTATCTGTCAGTGACTGAATCCGGTGCCATGATCGATGTACGCACGACCAACAGCCGGTGCCGATTTTTTTTTTGTATTTTCCCTATTTTCGGAATTAAAATGCGAATGGGTCCATCAGTGAGCTCCCTATTTGTGTCCTAAGCATACAACGAATTGAAAGGAAGTGTAGAAAAACAAAGCCTAAAGTGCTAAATATTGAAGGACAAAGTGCCGACTACAACGATCGTTTATTAGAAGTTCAACAGCGGATCTCTAGGATTAAACGCTAGTGATGGGATTCTGTTGCGAAATCAACTACTTCAGTAACATTGATTATGTAGGCATTCCGTGAATACAGGAACAATCAAAGGTCGTTCTGTTTCCGAACAGAATAAATAGATCTTTGGAGAGGCCTTTACCATTTTTTTTCTGTATCGAACGACCAGAATCCCGTACGAGGACAATCAGAATCAAGAAACGTCGTTTCGGGACAACCAGATTCCGTTATGCCTACCCACCGTGATCTTGTGGACATGTTGAAAATGTGAATGTGGGTTTTCGATGAGGCTACAATCAGTTTATACAGAATAACGGCCTTTTGAACTTAGTCATTTTAGGCATTTTTTGCATTGTAGGGTACGAAGTTTGTGTAATTAACTTATCCCACATATTTCAATAGATCTGTCGCAAATTTTGCATTGTAAACATGTTGTAAATATTCATTATTGTTTTTTCGATGGGGCTTAGTTTCATTTTGACAGAGTTACGGCCTTGTTATCATTTTAGGCATCTTTTTATTGTTTGGTATGGTGTATTTGTAATCAACCATGCTGATAATTTTAGACATTGCATACCTGTTGCTGACCGTTCCAAGGCGGTACTTCTTTTGTGGTTCTGCATTGTTGTTCTGGTGTCTTAGTTAATTTGTTTGTGGTCTGCTAGCATTGTTGCCACCTGGTAATTCCACAGCTGGCCGCTTTGCTTCCTGTTTTGTTTTATAATAAAAGATGGAAAATAGGTAAAAATAGTTGTTGAGTGTTTTTCAAGTGCTTTGTTCGGTCTGTTGTGTGGTATGGGTGATTGTGGCTTGATTGAACCGTTGCGGAAACTAAGGGTCCGGTTAAACTAGTTTAAGATTCCCCAGTAATTTTGAGCTGACCGCTCTAAGGCGGTACTTCTGTTGCGGTTTTCTCGATGTTATATCGTGCTGTGTCCGCTTGTCGAAGGTCCCTGGTTGTTTGGTCACCTATATTACTGGCTAATCTGCCTTCATTTTTGTTTTGTTTTGTAATCAAAATAAGAGAAGTAAAAAAAAATAGATGTTGACGCTGTTTTGGGGGTAGCTGAATGACCGTCTGTTTGGCAAAAGAGTTGCTCATTCGGTTTACGGTTTACTAAACATGTCTTTCGTACACTTGTGTCTAATTCTGTGTGTATTTGCGCTTCTTTCCCTATTGGTTTTGAGAGCGGAATGTGGGATTGGATTGTATTAATTCCTGATCATTGCCTACATTTTTACCTTGTTGTTAACATAGTGAAAATATGTATGTGGGTTTTTTGCTTCTTTTGCCTTCTTTTGCTTCAGATTTCCAGTGGGGTTATTTGGCAGGACAGGGATCTCCACCTGTCAGACGGCCCGTTGTATCTGTTGAGTCCTCGTCTTTGCTTCTTCATGGTGTTGAAATTTGATTTATGTGTTTACCGTGATGATTCGTTGACGAGTTAAAGGGTTATCATGCGAACCGAACAACCAACTAAATGTTTTGTACCACTTCAGAAACTGAGGGTGAGGTTGGGCCTGTAAAATCGACTTAAGCCCCCCAGTAATTCATTACTGACCGTTCCAAGGCGGTAGTTCTGTTGTGGTTCTTTGTTGCCTGTTTTTGGTGTCAGAGTTTCTGTGATGTTTTACCTTATGTATGTTATTATTATTTTTGGTTCGGTTTGGGTTGCTGAGTGGCCACCTTTTGGGAACAAGCTGCTCACTCGGTTGGCCATATGTTCTCTGTATCTTGATTATTTGTAATCTTAGTTGATTCCAACTATGGTTTGAGGGCTGGATTTGGATTTTGATTGTTTCAGTTCCTGGTCTTTGCATACTTTTTACTTTTTTTTTTGATTGCGATAAAACTAACTATGAAGAAAAATATGACCCTTTGCACCTAGTAATTTTGGGCAATACCTTTGCATTTTAGGGTTATTAAGTGTAATCAAAACCTCTCATGATTTTCTACAGATGGTTTGCAGTCTTTGTAAACTAATAATGGACAAAGTGGAAGTGTGAGTGTGAGATTTAGATAGAGACATAATAAAATTTGTCAGTCATGTCCTTTCGCACATAGTCATTTTGGGCAACTTATTATCGGGATATTATGTACTCAACTCCTTTTGCAGATTGTAATAGATTTTGATACGTATATGCTTAAGATTTATATTTTTATGCATAAATATGAACATAATGAAGAAGCGTTTTGAATTTAGCCATTTTAGAGTCAGGCTAGCAAGAAATTTGTTAGAAATAATACTTGTAATATAATTATATAAACCTGCCCCGACATCTTAGAGGTACATGTAGAGCGTCCACTTCGGGATTGGGAGGTCGTGAGTTCGAATCCCGGCCGCGCAATACCAACGGCGTAAAAAATTGTACTAGGAGCTCCCTTGGCTGACGCTCGCCTATAAAGGGTAGTCGTAGGAACATAAAGTTAAGTCATCAGGTAAGTATATTTTGTTACTGGATACCTTGTTTGTCGCAATAAAAGCTCTTCAGAGCTTATGTTGTCTGTTTCTAATATGGGACGTTAAATAAAGCTTCTTTATCTTTATCGTTTACCTTCATTTGTTGATAATGGACAATTCAGTGATGTAAACTGCTATCTGACAGGCGCTGCACGGGGGCTCCATTTGTATATTACAGATACGATTTTTATTATTACGTTTATTATTTCTACCTTTAAAATGAAATAATAAGAATCAAAATGTCAAATATCATTTCAACATACCTGACTAAGTATCCATATATAGAGGAGGCCTACAATATTTATTATTAAGTACTTGTATATTTGCTTCATGTTGTTAATCCAATTGCCAAGACTCTTTAACGGGGTATAGCTGTATTCATAAACTGTTATAGCTTCACTGCAAATGAAAAACGCTATATAAAAGAAATCTAATTGCATTTATGACAGGGAAGACTCATATCGGCCTGCGCATATGCGCAGTCTGATCAAAGTATTTCTTGTTCGCATAAGTAATGTGTTTGAGCCGTAAGGCACTAAAACAGTGAAACTGAACACCTATCGGCTGCTCTGAAGTTTACAGGTAGGATAAGGATCCTACTCACCTGTCTGTCTCTTTATTGTGACAAACTGGTATTCTCAGGAGTAATATGCCTTGTGGCATATGCAGAACATAGATGGGTACACTTCCAACACGGAATTGAGAATAATTATTTGTTTGAGAAAATCTGAAATATTTGTTGATTTGTTTGGTTGGTTGTTTTGGGTTTAACGGCTCTTTCAGACAATATTTCAGTCCATATCGGGCCGTCTCCCAAAAAGAGGGAGAAAGAAAAGAGAAGGACAGACGAGAGAAAAGTGTCCAAACAACGCCCATCCACACCTACTGCAAGCACAAAAGGCCTTTGCCCTACTGTTATCCAAATCAGGAGGACGTCCAGGTACTGTAAGCTATACCCAGCATCATCGCACCACCCAACCACCGCCAAGTTTCTGTTGAAAGAATTTCAGTTTGTAATGTCATGAAAAAATAGACGGAGCATGCATACACTGTTTGCACTGCTACGAGACAAATGAAGTCATATATACTAAAATATCATACTGATGTCGAAGTGACTGCGTCGTCGAGACGTTTTTCTGCCAAGTAAGCACAACAGTTGGCAATTCCAAAGGTACTATGGTAACAGACCTATGGCGTCATCTTATTTGTACTTCGGGAGGAGTATGGCAAACAGTGAATTATAAGTGAGATGCTTCATGAAATTCATACAATGCAAACGTGTGATTTTCGCAGACCTATAATTAATTCGCAAATAATTTAATTCTCTGTTCTCCATGACATTCTATAATTTTTACAAACGGACAGAAAATACATGACGTCCGCTTTGCTGTACCAGACCACAAAGCCCTTTTTCTCTATGAGGAAAGAATTGGCTCATTAACGGAACAATTAATTTCCTTCAAGTGTCGTTCCAATGAAACTGGAGATATATTCTTCTAGGTTTGAATCACTGCCCATGAAAGTAGTCCCAGTCACGACTAAAATGAGAATTATTTATTGGATGCGTAGGTTTTCAAAGAGTGTCATAATAGCATTATGCATCTGTTCAGTATAGGGATTATTTCATCAAGGAAAACTGGATGTTTGTTTTTGAAACAAATACAGATGTCTCCCCCATCCTACCCCTCTTCCTACCCCTCACCAGGATGTAGATGGAGTTACGGTTTTTATTCTCTGAACATCAGCTTACCATGCGCTTATATTTGTACCAACTTTCGTGGTTTTAATGATACAGAGGAGACAAGATCTTCATGCTGGAAAGTTACAAGGATGGATACAGTCGCCAAATTAAAATTAAAAAGCGCATAATTTTGTGTAAAATGCAGATAGATGTATTGTTCTTTTCTCTGCAAATCTTCTAATAATGGTTTATATTTGAACCAAGTTTTGTAAAAACCTTTTCAACGGTTTTAAAGTTACATTGGGAACAACATTTCCAGTTGGAATGCAGCCTCATCACATTCGAGTAATTCATTTTCTGAACGGTCGTCTACGCACAAAGAAATAATCCCTAACAAAATGGCGGCGAAAATTCAGTAAAAATTGCATCTAATTATGCCTCTTGTATTTGTTACTACGATGACTGACACTACTAGGAACACGAATCAGGGAAATATTTTGGCTATTATTGTGAGCTTGAAATCATTTCAAGACCCCACTGAACTTCCTTAAATAGAAAATATTGGACACAATCTGATGCACCCAGTTCGTATAAACCGAAGACCCCTAAACCCTACGATAGATTATTTTGCAAAGAAAATTGTCCCAAAAACCGATTTCGAGGACATTGTAAATTTTCGTAGCTGGGATCGTCCTTCTTGTAGTCTAATATATCGGAAGAAGGTCTGATGACGGAGAAATCAATCAAATTTGGATGGTGGAAATTCCCTACGGGTGATAGTGTTGACTGTTTTGTATGATGATCATCTTTGGCGTAACAATAGTTTTTGCTTTCTCAAACTATTAAAGATTAAAGGAATGAAGAATAGAATGAATTGGCAAATAGTCTTCAGAAAGAACAAATAAATGAATTAATAAGACAAGGTCTCGACCGAGTGAAGGTGGTGATTGTCATTGATATGGGGCAAAAACAAAAATCTGCATAAAATACTGAAAATACAACAGATCTTCCCGAAACTTAACAGATGCCTTCTTTATGTTGTTTCTCACAGTTCAGAATCCCAAAATGCAGGACTTGTTGATGTTTAAAAGGATTTATATAAGAAAAGATCAAAGGATAATTTTGTGCGAATAAATCTAAAAAATGACCATCATTATTGAAAATATAACAAGGGCTGAACATAAATTAATGCATTATAAAGAGCGTCCTAGCAATTATTTTTTCTCTTTTTGTGCACGCTATCAGACTGCGCAGGTATAATAAAAGGTGTGGCCGGTGTCCAAATATTTGTGTAAATTACACAGTAGAGTCTATTTTCAGGGTTCAATAAATTCAATAAGACACCTGCAATGGTCATTGTAATATATTATTTATACTGTGAGTATGATATAGGTATAACTGACCTACCTGTATTTCATGAATGCAGTAAGTGTACATGCAGTATATCATAGCCAGACATTTGAGATAAATTTACTGTTTTTTTCTAGTCTCCCTTACAATTTGAGAAAGAGTTGGAAGGAAGAATTGCTAGGACGCTCTTTTTAACTCATCAAAGTATCTTCAGAGCTAAGTACATTTTCAAGAACAGATTTTGTTTTTCAGATTTCTGCGCAGAAAATTACCCTTTGATTTTTTCCATATAAAAACACATTTTCAAACAGCATGTCCTATTTGTTATAGTTTTATTCAGATTTTTGTATATACCACAAATCACCACCTTAATACGCGTGGTTGCCTCCATTCACATATAGTAAATGTATACTGAATCACAAGACGACAAATGGCGTGACGTCTTTGCACGAGTTTCTCGATATGGAATATTATTAAGACTGAAATGGATTGATACATGAGAAATAGGAAAAGAGAAAAACGTGTAATTTTTAAACTGTGTCGATCTGGAATATATATAAATCAGTGTAGGAATATTATACATCAGTCATTCGGTAAGACAAGTATTTAATATAACTGATAGAAACTGATAATAACAATAATAAAACGTGCTTCTACATGAAGACCAAGACCTGACACATCGCCATGCACAGTCTAGCAAGAATTCCACAAGTAAACGAAAAAAAATGTACAGCAATAAAGTTCCTGCCAGACTGCGCTGCCCCAAGAGCTGGTATGTTGCAATGCAGGTCGTGCACCCACCACGTAATACAATAATATGTCTGTCCTTTATGGTTCAATGGACCGGAGTTTTAATGACAGTTTTCAGTTAAAAATGAAATTTCTAAGTGCTCTCGCATATTACGGCAAGTAAGGAAATTATGGCTTTCACGAAAATAGCCTTAAGAACTAGTCTGATACGTCACGACAATATACATACCAAACTTTCGCCCCAAATTGCCCAGTTCAGGTGCAGCATGATGATTCATGATCAGTCCCTATGAAAGTTTTTATGAATGATATACTAGTAAGTCTAATTAAGTTCTCAAGTGCAAATTATCCTCTGGATGCGGCAGACGACGTGTGCATTATCTGCTACCTATATCAGTGCTACTCGAACACTCTTTCTTGGGTTTTCTCGGTGGCGCAGTTGGTAGCGGTGACGCATAGTGCAGTGCTAGGCGGATTTGTCGAGGTCGTGAGTTCGAATCTCGCACGGGCCAAAAATATTTTTCAGCATTTACCGGCATAGTTGATTTATTATATCTCTCTATATCAATCTTCATTATAAATGTGTATCAGTTTCGTTCCCTATATAGCTCGAAAGTACTGTTGTATGTGAAATGTTATTTTTCTTTCAGTATACTTGTACTCTGCATCACGACATCGCGAGTCATTAAATTTTAATTAGAATTCACTGATTAGAAATTCCTCTATTTGAAGTAAATGTTATTCTTTGATCTTTGCACGAGTGTACGTTACCATATCCTAGCGATCGAACCTCCTATAGGAATCACTGGAATGTCCCTGTAAATTAAAAAATATGTTTTGTGGATCGTTATTGAGTCCGTCTCTCTGTCGTGTCTGACTTTTCAAATAAAGTTAGACAGACCGGTACGGGAAGACTAATTCATGCATTATTAAGAGACATACACAAGACAATGTATCAACTACTCACCCTGTCATCCAAAATCACCCGCAAAGAAGCATAGATTTAAGTTTATTCACATCATTTTGTCAGATCAGGAAGTAAGAATTCAAGATAACAAGAGCTAGGTACATGTAGATCGTAAGTTGATGTAGTGTTACCTGAAATGTTTTATCAAAACAGACTTGAGAAGCTGATAATGATCCCGAGAGCAGAGGGAAATGAGAATGAACTTTTAAGTCTTAATAAATGGAGATATAGCACTTGGTGAATGTTCTGGCACGCAACAAGACTGTAAGAAGGGGGTATAATATCTTCAAAGTAGCAGCTGTATCACGCTTGAGAAACGTAATACTGCTTGGCTCCTATCCCGTTTAGATTCATATGAAATCAAGCAAATACTTCAGATCATATTTCTTTAAATATATTAAATATGATAGCATGTTATTTCCCAGGCGGAAAACAACGCGTAAATGACTCTTTTCTTCCGAATATATGTTTAAAGACAAATACAAAGGTTGCCTGCTCAGACCCACCTGTGCATATATTCAGTTTATTTAAGGCCATATATAATTTTGTTGAGCGCAAACCTGTTACTGTGACTATTCTGAGTCTGAGTTTCCAATGTGCAGTTTTATACGTTTTACTTCACGTTTTTTTTTATTTCGTATTTTATATCATTTATTACATTAAGTTGTGATAGATCAGGATCTGGCTGCTTCAAACTTTAATGATAAATTAAACCATCAATAGTCCAACATCAATATATATACAATCGGTTCGGGCCCAGTCTCACTGTCACCTTTTGAGGGCTAGGTTGTTCTGCATTTTCCGTCCTACGTGTGTACTCATTTTGCAGGTATTTAGGTGTTACTACGTGTCTAGTACGTTTCTCATACGTTTAACTACGATTTACTTCGTATTGTCCGGTTATCAAACGGCTTTGTGTCCCGCTTTCAGAAGGAATGAGAAAAGTTTACTTACCTACTACGATTCCGTACGTTTTACCAGGGGCTATTAGGTAGTGTCCGGTATAAATGCCTAGTCAAAGTTAGGTTTGAAAAGGTATAGGAAAACATACCAAATCGTAATAAAACACAGAATACACGTCACAAAACGTACTAAGACGGGGGAAAAGCGTATATAATGCGTAGAGTACGTAGAGGACTTTCACGTATGGCTACGTATTTGCACGTATTTGTAACGTTTCAACTACGTTCTAGTACGTTTAGACTATGCCTAAATACGTTTTTACTACGCATACAGTAAGTATTCCGAAATGCTACGTTTAAGTTGAATTTTCAATTCAAACGTAGCTATTCCACGTATGAAGCTGTCTATATCCGTATATAATACGTATTCAATACGTTTTTATACGCTTAGTCCCGTTTTGGTACGTTTTGAATACGTAGAAAAACCTAGTCCTCAATACGTGACAGTGAGACTGAGGCTTAGAGGACCCCTAGGTTATTCTTGTTACGTTTTTGTACGTATTTAATGCGTTTCGACTACGTTTTAGTACGTTTTGACCACGTTCAACTACGTGTTGCTACGTTTCACTAGGTATACACTACGTATATCAAAATGTCATGTTTGAGTTAAACATTCTAAATAAAACGTAAATAGACCACGTATTTAGCTACATTTATATACATATTCCTACGTTTTACAACGAATACTGCCGCTTTGCCACGTTTTAAAACGTAGTAAAACCTAGCCCTTAAAACGTGACAGTGAGACTGTGGCTAAAAGTAGCATGTGCGTGAGTTGTTGTTATGCATACTTGTAAGATTAAAAATGCCAAGTAAACCCTATTGGTCTTCATAAATAATGAGACGTTGCATTCTGGCACACTACGTCAAAACAACGTTGTAACGACGTCGATTCAAGGTTATGACTCCTTATTATAATCTATACAAGGTTGTTGCGATGTCATAACGCTACATTGACGTCGTCATAACGTTTTTAGACGCTGTTAGCATGCTGTGTTAAAAGAAGAAAAAGTACGAGGGACGTTCGAAAAGTAATGCAAATGGCATCATAACTTTGTGTAGGGGAATACTGGGTACAAATGCTATGCATATGCTGAAAACACTCTATATTGTCTTTACAATGATACCAAACGCTGTACAAAGGCACCTTTTCATATTGACTTACAACGCATTTTATTAGGCCCCAGTCATACCACTCGGCTAATTTCATATGTAAAATTTTTCAGTGTGGGGCATTCAAGTCAAATATCGTTGCAAATACAAAATTAATCTTTGTCAGTAGCTTGTCCATTGTTGCCTACAATATTCATACAAAAGTTAGAAGGGTGGCAACTGTTATCGATTTATTCCTTGCAAAGCAATGCGCCATTCTTATGAAGTTATTGAAATATACGTTAACGTCATTTTTAAAAGCTTGTTGAGGCGTCGTTTTTGGCAATAATTTGACTTTATTGATAGGTTTTCGTTGACCCATGTAAATGCTCTTGCTGACAAGATTTTGAATGCTAATACACTTGTTTTTATTACAAATTGATTTAATTTTTGATAGAAATGGGGAATTTGCTACTACATAATCCATATTTCCGGGCCAGTATGAAACCCGGATTATAAATAATTTCCGCGATAATTACAGGACAATATTGCCGAGGCATTGTCTTTATGTAGCAAAAATAAAAACAAATCAAAGACTGCTGATATATAAACTACGGCCAACTAAACTGAAATTCTGCAGTGTCTTTAGGGTATACGTCTTTCAAAGAAGTTAAAAATGCGCCCTTTTTTAAAAAATACCCCGTGTTTGCAGACTTTCCTACGCATATCATAGCTTTATGTGTTTTTGCAATCAGAAGTTCTGTTTTTATGTTAGTTGTCGAGAAATTACGTCATTTGCATCACTTTTCGAACGCCCCTCGTATATTGTTGTGCGATATCCGATCTTTCCATACAGAACATACTATGCCGTTGTCAAGTAGCAGAAGAGAACTGCGCATGACGTAACAGCATGCACACATTCTCCATTCAGAGCATAATAGTTCGGCAAGCGGAGCTTCAGTTAGATAGGTATACAATTCCAAGGGAAACACATCTGTCCTTTTCATTTGGGGTAAATCTTTTGGAAGGATTTCTTTCTCGTGGGTGCATTAAATTCTCAAAAAATTAAAACCCTTGTAAAACGGAGGGAAACTTTGATAACAAGCAGGTTAGCAGGTAGGCTTAAGCCATAGTGACAGCTTTAAGTCTTTCAGGTCGGTTACAGTCTTTAAGATTTAATCAGGTTCTCCTGGTGTCACTGAAGTTGATAATCGAGGTTTATTAGTACTTTCTCAAGCTTGATGATTCAAGATGTCATTATGTTACTGACAGATAATTATGTTTGCATGCCAATTATTTGGTTATCTAAAATCCAGTCTCAGGATACAATACAATTCTGACCACGACAAATGAGTACATGTAAATAAACCCCGGGTCTTTAAGATATAAACTTAGGAATGAAAATGGCATTACATATGAGCCAGTCTCTGTGAAAACGGGGATTAATGACACAAACATAATAAAAAAATCAACAAACTGCATCACTGACACGTTTAAGCTTTTATAAGCCTTTCCTGAAAATTTGAGAAGATTACCATTATTCATTACTGAGATATAGACGTTAGAAGCACACATATAGTGCAGTTTCTTTATATGACTATACTAACGTCATACAAGTATGTTTTGACAGCAACGTAATTACGTTTGTTTCAACAAGCTTTCGGTGCTTGATACACAAAATAACTCGGACAAAAAGTGTGTATGCTCAATTTCAATGTGTATTTCATAGCACACATATGAATTTGCATGATTTAACATTCTTTTTCCAATTATAGGTCTTTGTGATGGTATACCACATGATTTGAAGGCTTTGGGGTCACCGTGGAATAAGCGTTGTCATGGCAACATTATCATATTTATCCCTGGATTTTGTTATATCTCAACGCCTAAAGTATTTACATGGAAATAAATAGAGGTCCAAAAAGTCATCATTAAATTTGGTGTTTTTCATCCGTTAACAACGTAATTATTACGTAATGTCATTTAGCCCGGTTTTCACAGAGAACGGCCCATATGAATTTGCAATTAGAACGTGGTACTTAGTGATAGACCCGTACCACAAAAATGAATGAAAACGACCGTGTCTTCCGTACTTGCCGCCTGTTATACTCGTTACCAAATCAAAATATACCGACTGCCATTTCCTGTATATTTAGCGTCACCTGGCAACCGAATAAAAAGATAATGGCCTCGAATTATTTTCAAATAATTGCACCGTTTCGGAGAAAGAGACTCAATATGAACTCTCACTATAAATATTGAAGAACAAATCGAGCTAGCTCACCAGAAAATGACTTACCCGCGCAAAAAGCGCGTGCTTGGATAAACATCTTTATTTTCCGTACCCGTGTGCTTTTCACCAAAATGTTAAAGATCGAATGTACGGTGTGGGTTCAACTTGCCATTTTACGAAAATGTCAAACTTGCTTTCTGGTGTTTTTATATTGAAAAATGCTTCAATATAAGAGTTCATGGAACTTGTATAATATTTTTGTCTGAAAGTTAATAAATACAGTCAAATAAATGAGTACATGAATACTTTAGCGATAGATGTCAAGTTATTGTTTGATCTTTAACCAATGTCTCTCATATTTTGACACTTTCTTACTATCAGGTTTGTTTAAAATGATGGACCAAGTTTGACATTTGACCTTTTTACTCAGGTGAGCAATTCAGGGCCCCATGGCCCTCTTGTTCTTTAAATGTTCTGAAAAATGAGTTATGTGCCCTTGGATGCAGTAAATTGTGTTAAAAATTTGAAAACGTAAATTTTGTATGTTACAGAGTAGTCATTCATTAAAGTGTCTTCCTTAGTCCTGCTATTCATAAAAAGGTTAAATTCAAATCGTTTTGAACGGCTGTTCCCCCGCATTTCCGGATAAAATGTGGGTTGATGTGCATATAGAGTCATACAATGAGCAAAACCTAGGGAAAGTTGATCTCATGAAACCTTATAAAATTGCTTCCAAACTATAAATTTCCTTTTCTGATTTCCCCGTTGAACAATCAGTGTAAGCAAACTTGAAAAACTGACAGTGGACCATGCCATTGTAATTAAGTTATTGATATCGTAAGTAGGTCAGTTTAGTTGCCAAATATGTTTTTAAAGCCTAATGCGAAACTCATGGACGCTTGCTTTGTTCAAAGTAAGCTAATAGCGGTCATTTACAATGACGAAATTGTAGTGAGAACCTTGCAGCGATACCTTACGATAAAATATTTCATGAATTTATACCACCAATAGAGTAATCGTACCTTGAATATTCTGACAGAATTGATTGAAAAATGGAAAAGCTCATTATAGATATAGTTCAGGTGTCCGATTATTTACGCAAACTACATTCTATTCAAATTTGTACTCCAACCTACCCTTTTTATCTTATCTATCGGCATGAAATTTGTATTATGAGGTATTGCTGCAAGCTTCTCACTATAGTTTCGTCATTGTAAATGACCGAGATTAGCCAGCTTTAAATGAATAAAAACTCCATGAGTTTCTCATTAAGAAAGGGTTTAAACATATTTGGATCATTTTAGTTTTCAACTTAAATGATGTACTTTTGATTTCAATAAGTTTTAAAAAATGATAAAAATACATTGTACAGGCTTGGGGCCCGAATAACTGTCCCGCCTTCGTTTATATAGTATTGCTAGACGGGAAACCAAAACAGAAAGTTGTATTTTGTGGAGCGATTTAATGATTTTTAAAAACTTGTTTTCACTACCTTTTGCTGTTTATGACTATATTATGCACATCAACCCACATTTTATTACTAAAAGTGATGGTTTGACAGCTTTCTGCAAAGATTTCAGTTTAGACGTTTTTATCACTAATAGGACTATGGAGGATTTAAAGCATGTGCATGCAGATAGTTCTCAATTCGGCCTTTTAACTTGCAAAATCATAAACATGACCAAAAGGTTAAAAATACAATGTACAGGCTTGGGATTACAGTCATTGTGCTGCTTCTGTTTGAGTTGCTGCGCTTGACGGGTAACCAGTAACTAAAACTGTATTTTGGGTAGCAATTTGTTATTTTTCGAAAGCAACTTCCATGCTTGTGTGCCAGTTATATGACTCAGTTTATATACATCATCCCACATTTTAGTACCAAACATGGAGCCCTTGTTGTTCAAAAGGCTTAGCGTTGGCCTGCTGTTCTAGAGGTCGAAGGTGCAAGCCCTGCTGGAGGCGGAAATCTTTCCATTTGCAAACGGGGTTTCATGAAAAAATTCTCGGAACATGCAAACACTGTTTGCCATGCTCCGAGACCAATGACGTCATATATACTAAAAATTCATACTGATATCTAAGTGATTGCGTCGTCGAGCCATTATTCTGTCAAGTAAGTGTGAATGTTTTGGTAAGTACGTATGTCATAAGTTCTAAAGGCATTCATTTTCCACAATAAATAATGACAGCAATTTAAAGTCCTCTTATATTATCATTATGTACCCCTCTGAAGGGGTCGGAGACATATTGTTTTGCCCTGGCCGTCTGTCCGTCCGTCCGTCCTTCTGTCACAAATCGTGTTCGCTCAATAACTATGTGACCGATTGAGATAATTTTTGCAAAACTTTGTATAAATATAAAGCATCAGCAGACGTTGTGCAGAGAGCAAGATCAGTAACTCCACTTATATTTTTTTTTATGAAATTATGCGCCTTTGTAAATTTTAGTATGGCAATTATGATCGCTCCATGATGACTCAAAAACTATATGAGATATTCTAATGCAACTAAGTATAACTATAGAACATCATCAGAGGATGTGCAGAGAACACGTAACCCCACCTACATTTTTTAAGGAATTATGCCCCTTTGCAAAGTTTAGTGTGAAAATCGTGTCCACTCAATAAATCTGTAACCGTTTGAAATGATTTCACGAAATTTGTTACAAATATAAAACTTCAGCAGACTACGTGTAGACCTGTAACTCCACCTACATTTTCTATTGAATTATGCCCCCTTTGTGTGGAAATCGTGTCCGCTCCATAACACAAAAAACTATATGATATATTTTCATGAGACTTAGAACAAATATAGAATATCATCAGAGGATGTGCAGAGAACAAGAATCGTAACTCCACCTACATATTTTTAGAAAAAAATTAGTATGGTATGTAACCAATTGAAATAATTTCACGAAAGTTGGTACGAACATAAAGCATCATTATTCGACATGCAGAGAGCAAGACATGTAACTTCACCTTCATTTTCTATGGAATTATGCCCCTTTGTAAATTTAGTATGGAAATCGTGTCCGCACCATAACTCTAAAACTATATGAGATATTTTCATGAAACTTAGAACAAATAACGAGCATCATCAGAGGATGTGCAGAGAACAAGAGCTACATTATTTTCACAGAAATATGCCCCTTTGTAAATTTTAGTATGGAAAATAAGTCCGCTGAATAACTCTCTAAGCGATCGAGATAATGTCACAAAACTTGGTATAGATATAAAGCAATATCTGACGACGGGCCGACAGCAACACCTGTAACTCCACCAACTGTTTCTATGGAATAATGCCACTTGGAAGTAAATTTTAAAATGGAAATCCTGTCCGCTCCATAACTATAAAAATGTACGAGATATATTCATGAAACTTAGTACAAACAGAGCATCATCAGGCGATGCGCAGAGACTAAGAATTGTAACTCCACCTACATTTTTACGGAATTTTGCCCCTTTGTAAATTTTAGTATGGAAATTGTGTCCACTCCATAACTCCAAAACTATATGAGATATCTTTGCAAAAAATAGAACAAATATAAAGCATCATCAGGCATTTTGTAGAGAACAAAAACTGTAACTCCATCGACATTTTTACGGAATTATGCCTTTTTTATATTTAAGTATGGAAATCGTGTTTGCTCAATAACTGTAACCCATTTAGATTATTTCGTAAACTTTGGTACAAATATAAATCATCATGAGACCACATGCAGAGAACAAGATCCATTATATTATCTCCACCTACATTTTTTATGAATTATGCCCCTTCGTAAATTTAAATATGGAAAAGGTGTCTGCTCCAGAACTCTGCAACTAATGAGATATTTTCGCAAAAACTTGGTACAAATATAATGCATCATGACTTGATAAGCGGAGAATAGGAACCGGAATTCTGTCTACATTTTCTACAGAATTACGTCCCTTTGCAAATTTAAGTATGGAAATTGTGTTTGCTCCATAACACTGAAACTATATGAGTTTTTTTCGTGAAAATTGGTACAAATATAAAGCATCAGACAATGTGCAGTGAACAAGAACTGTAACTCCATCTTCAATTTTTATGGAATTATGCCCCTTTATAAATTTTAATATGGAAATCATATTTGTTCTATAACTTTAAAACTGTAAAAGAGATTTTCACTAAACTTTATACAAATATAAAGCATTATCAGAGGATGTGCAGAGAACAAGGTCCATATGCTCTGAATCCAAAAAAAACTATAGAAATATTTTCATGAAACTTAACACAAATGTGAAGGAAATAAGACAGTTATTTTGGATTTGTTGGAGATACCCCATTTTGAACAATAAAATAGTACGTTTTGCTTTTATTAAAGATATTTTTTCTCATCACAGTTGCTTTTGATCAAAAATAAAATAAACATTTCCACAAATTTCAAATGAACAAATTTCTACTATATAGGTATTGTAAATGTATAAAGTTCTGATTAAATTATTATATTCACATCAGTCTGACCTTGCCTTTTAGTGTTTTCTCTATAAGTATAAATAAATAAATATCCAAAATAAATTACAACATATGTTCATAATAAGAAAAAAATCTGGAGACATTTCCACAAGTGATTGTTTTATGATATGATTTTACAAAGACTCAGCTGGGGCATGAAAGCAATTTTGGGAATTCTGTCTTATTCAGCCATAGAGACTTTTCTTGTGATCCATTATTAACAATATCTATGATCTTGCTGAGGTGCTTCTAATGAGAGGGCACAACAGGTGTTAATTAATATGAAGCCCATTGATGCTGGTGCAACATTTATGGTAGAACAGTGTTAATTTTCATTCTAACATAGTCTGCAAAACTGACATATGTACAAGGACAAACAGCCTTATGCAACATTCCACATAAAGTGAAGGCTCCAGCAGTTAGCAGGGTATGGCCAATTCATTTTTTGTGCATGGACACTTATAATGAAATAAAAAAATTCCTAACCTATAATAATAAAGTCCTTAATATTTGGTCAATAAAATCCTCTGTGAAAATGCCTTTAATAGGTTGATGTGTGTTAGGGGGAGGGGGGATAGACAGGAGGGGCTACCTCTCATTCAACTGCACTAAACTGCATCCCTTTACAGTCATGGCTCATCATTTAATGTCTGTCATCAAGGTTTTCCCTGTAGTTCTCTAGTAACTTAATAACTGATTGGTAATTACAAGTTTCTTTGCTTTGGTCAGAAGCTGCAATCATTTAAGTTGAATTGAATTAATCAGGGCTTAAATTAAAAACAAATTGTTTGTTTGCCGTTTCCTACCTACCCAGCAATTTACCCCCCACCCAAAACAATTTTATGGCCTCAGAATTAGATTTTTTTTTTGCTTTTCATTACTGCCTACTGAGCAAAATGCCTATATCTTATGTTTCAGCTCTAACTCTTGCATAAATGATGATTTCTGCATCTTTTTCTGACCCTATTTGACCAAAAACTATTAGAAAAAGCTTATATTCTGGGTATTCAATACAAGTTGTTCAATAGTATTTTGCATATGCATAAAAAAGCAACCTACCTACCCACCTCTAAAACCTCCCAGTACGAAGCAGCAAACCAAATATTTATTAAGAATGGCCCAGGAAATATATTTTCAGTTTAGGGTATCATTTCTATTGATATAAACCTATTAATTTTTTTTATGAGATTCAACCTAAAACATAACTTTTGGCATTTAATTCTATAGAATATATATTTCTTCATGTCCCCCTCTTCCCCCTCCCATCTCAGCCCCAGGCCACGCATAAAAATATTTTGTTTGCAGTTGCCTATTAACAAGGATTGTTCTGGAGGGTAGGTAGGTAGGCTTTTTTTAATCACTGCAAACTGTGAAAACAACAAAAACAAATAATAGTACTACATAAAATGTCACACATAGTTACACTAATGATACTAAGATAACAGCATCCTACATTTTGAACATATCTATTTCATCCACAAATGGTGTACCCAAAATGTGCAGGTATTAAGGCAAAAAGTGCAGACCCAAATCAGACTGCTCCTGGGTCTGCACTGTTTGGTCAGACCTGTTTGTCTTACTATGCAGGTTGATCACCGTAGATTTGCAATTTTAAAGATAAAAAAATGAAAAAAAATCTGTCCAAAAATATTTTGGTGTGTGTGTGTGGGGGGGGGGGGGGGGGTGTTGGGAGGATTTGGTGGAAGGTAAGTAGCTGCAAACAATTAAATTGGCCTACCCATCAAAAGTGCAGGTTCTAGCAGTTAGCCGTCAATCTGTGAATTAGGCCTGATCTTCATGACCATCATGTTATCGAATCAATCTCACTAAAACTTGTTTAAATCTCACAGAATGCAGTCTGGAATAATGTCACATAATTATGCAGCTGAGCTCAGCTGGTGTACGAGGTTTGACTGTCTCACCAGGTTGGAGAGGGCATGCGCAGGAGTGTGTGCGGAGGGGATGGGATCACAGGGGCTTGTATCACACTTTTTTCAGGCTGCAGTCATAGCCAATACATACACCTATGACTGCAGCCTGAAAAAAAGTGTCTACAAGCCCCTGTGGGTGGGGTGGCTGAGGGTGAAAGTGTGGTTTTCAGCTCTCAAAATCGTATTTATAGAAACAAGTAGACACTTACATTGTACTGTGATATGATTTTATTTACTTCTTCATTTATTGATGTTATGTAAAACGGAATGCGAGATTGTGTTGTTTCACAATTTTTTTCTTCCTTCCTTTTTTTTAATTTTAGTTGTTGTTTCTCCTATATTTTTTTTATTTTAGGCTGACTGAATTCTTGACGACTTTACATTTATTAAAGTGAATTACGCACCGTTTATTGTATGGAAATTATTATTCTCCTCCCCGTGGAGATCAAGGCTCGAAGTGGAAATAGATGTGTTTTTTTTCGTGTAGGTGATATGTTTTGCTTATATTTTTCTAAAACATATGGAGTGTAGGTTTTCGAATTTGCATTTATGTGTTTCATAAATTAATTCGTTTACACTTAAAGAATATTCACTTAGATATCGGCAATCGACTCTCGTTGTCTCTTATAGTGATACTTTGAAGAACACGCTTGCGGTTCTTTTCCAGTAGGCGCAAAGTGCTGAAGCGGCATTGAATCGGAATTGATGCAGCGTCACGACGCTGGATCAACGTGGATTCAATGTTGATTTGGCGTTGTGAGACCAGTGACACACCGACAGTCGGCTGCAAATATATGCTTCAAATCACACGCTATTTGCTTATATCGGTAATTGCAAACTAGGATACAGGTTTATTGTATTGGTTACCTAAGCTTCATAAAACACCGTATAAAGCTAGATTCATTGCCAACTCTAGCTCTTGTACTACTACAGAATTATCTAAATTATTAACTTCTTGCCTCCCTGCTGTGAAATCTCGTGTCATTTGGTACTATGAGACAGTGTATGAGAGGTCAGGGAAAAATATGTTTTGGTCTATAAAAAATTCTGGTGAGGTACTTAGTAAACTGAAGTCAAGAGGGTTCCGTGCGACTAGTTTGTCCACTTATGATTTTTCTACTCTTTATACCACATTACCCCATAATTTAATAAAGGAAAAACTTGTTGATTTGATTGAGAGGGCCTTCAAAAAGTTCTCCAAAAATGAAGATACCCTTTATATTGCCTGTAACGATAAGAAAGCGTTTTTCACTTCTACTGACCGTAAAATATATAGAGGATATAGTCTTTGGTCATGTCAGAATGTATGTGACGCCTTATCATATCTCTTAGATAATATTTACATCAGATTTGGTAATAAGTTATACAGACAAATTGTTGGTATTCCGATGGGTACAAATTGTGCTCCTCTTGTGGCCGATTTGTTTTTATTTTGTTATGAAAGAGATTTCATGACTTCTCTTTCTGTTGATAATCAAGCTGATATCATTGAGGCATTTAACTCAACCTCTAGATATTTAGACGATCTTCTGAATATTGATAATCCTTATTTTGAAAGCATGGTTAACCAAATTTACCCACCTGAACTTAAATTGAATAAAGCTAATACTTCAGATACCGAGGCCCCCTTTTTGGATTTACATCTATCTATTTCTAACGGTTTTGTATCTTCTAAAATTTATGATAAACGTGATGACTTTGACTTTGATATAGTTAATTTTCCATTTTTGGATGGTGACGTTCCACGTCGTCCCTCTTATGGAGTGTATATTTCTCAACTTATAAGATTTGCTAGAGTGTGTAGTCATGTAGATGACTTTAATGCTCGTAATAAATGTTTAACTGCTAAACTTCTTCAACAGGGCTATCGGTATCATAAGCTTAGAAAGGCTTTTTCTAAATTCTATCGCAGACACCATGAATTGGTTTCAAACTTTGATGTCGGATTAAAATTTCTTTTACACCAAGGCCTATCGGAACCAGAATTTTATGGTGACTTAGTATACAAATTCAAAAAGATTAAGGGTAGGACTGATTTTTCTGATCAATTCCGAAAAATAATAATACGTCACAAACGTATTGGCTATAATTTAAATGTTATGCGACAGTCTGCATGCTTAGTGATTAACCCAATCACGGTTGATAGCTTTGCTGCACTCTTTAATTGCACACCGGGGGATCGGTCGTCAGACTCTATGATGGCCCCGACCTAAAGCTATATATTTTAGTTGGTTGGGACCGGAGCCTTTTTGTCTGTTGCTTGGTCCACCGGGGCTCAACTGGTGACCTTCTTTTGCTTCAGATTTCCAGTGGGGTTGTTTGGCAGGACAGGGATCTCCACTTGTCAGACGGCCCGTTGTATCTGTTGAGTCCTCGTCTTTGCTTCTTCATGGTGTTGAAATTTGATTTATGTGTTTACCGTGATGATTCATTGACGAGTTAGAGGGTTATCATGCGAACCGAACAACCAACTAAATGTTTTGTACCACTTCAGAAACTGAGGGTGAGGTTGGGCCTGTAAAATCGATTTAAGGCCCCCAGTAATTCATTACTGACCGTTCCAAGGCGGTAGTTCTGTTGTGGTTCTTTGTTGCCTGTTTTGGTGTCAGAGTTTCTGTGATGTTTTACCTTATGTATGTTATTATTATTTTTGGTTCGGTTTGGGTTGCTGAGTGGCCACCTTTTGGGAACAAGCTGCTCACTCGGTTGGCCATATGTTCTCTGTATCTTGATTATTTGTAATCTTAGTTGTTTCCAACTATGGTTTGAGGGCTGGATTTGGATTTTGATTGTTTCAGTTCCTGGTCTTTGCATACTTTTTACTTTTATAAAATTCAACTTTTTTCTGAATTCTATTTGTATAATGCACTTACATATGAATTTAATATATTCGTTTTTGTATATTATTTTGCAAATGAAATAAAGTTTAAACCAAAAATAAGCGGTCGTACACTAAATTTGTTTGCCTGTAGTGAAATCGCTAAACGGGCATATCGCCCCGCTCGCGGTTCTTTTGTTTTATGATTTCTGCTCTAGACAATTGAGCTTACACAAAGATTTGTTAAAGAATTTACATTCGGTCACCCAAGTATAATCTTGACTTACAAAAACAGATGTATACAAGAAACGTTGGTACAAAGCATCAGTACGCCGGGGAACTTAATTATAAATTTCATCTCTTGTGCTTGAGACTGTGGTCATGCTAACGAATGTTGACACTAGCAGAGGTAGAGCTATGTGAGTAGGTGTCGGTAGCTTTCATCTGCTGTTCTTGTATATCTGTTATGAACCAGTGGGAAGATATTTGATAGATAGGCATCAGAATTGCTCAGGATTTTTGTCCACCTGGGACGAAGGCTGCAAAAGAGCTTATATAGGATAGGTAGGCTTTGTCTTCCGTCGTCGTCCGTCGGT
Source organism: Ctena decussata (assembly GCA_963989385.1). Lineage (NCBI taxonomy): Eukaryota > Metazoa > Mollusca > Bivalvia > Lucinida > Lucinidae > Ctena > Ctena decussata. The sequence goes on along the minus strand of OZ022504.1, from coordinate 1,162,634 downwards.
GTCCGTCGATAATTTCAAACATTTTTCCTCTGAAACCACTGGGTCGATTGCTACCATATTTCACATAGAGCCTTTAAGGCTTGCGGGAACGAAATACTGTTCAAATACTGTGGGTCACATGACCAATATGTCCGCCACGCCCTTATGGTGAAAAGCTTTAAAATCATTCTCAAGAACCAAGAGACTGATGGCCTTGAAACTTGGTATGTAGCATTGGAAACGAAAGGACTACCAAGATTGTTCAAATGATGATCTTGGGTTGACCTGACTTTTTTACAGCAAGGTCAAATATGCTTTCTCGTACTTTTATATAGGAACAGACAAGAATATAAGGTTTCATCGGAATTGTTGAAAATGTTTGCCTAAAAATTGGTCCATACAGTAAATGTGTAATGAGTGCATGAAGATTTGTGATTACAAAAGGTCAAGGTAATTCTTTGATCTTTTACCCATGTCTCTTATACATTGACAATTTCAAACACCTCTTATTAGTAATAACCAAACAGTTTACCCCTTGAGAGCCCCGAGTTGTTACATTCATAGTATGGCAAATAATATACTAGTGCGCCGAAACTGAAAAGGTGCACTAGAATAGGCTAGAAAAACATTAATTTATGCACAAAAAACAGCATGCCTTAGAGAAGAAACTTCCTGATATTTGCTGGGACAGAGAAATCAAAGAGTAAATGTTAATTTGTAGTGAAGCGCATGACCAATATAAAGTGCGTCGAAACCGGTCAAATGACTGTAATGTTGTTCGATTTTAACTGTGTTTATGAGACACTACCGCAACTAACTTTAAATGATATCAGCCATTTCATGGCGGACTTGTCACAGTTAAATAGGCAAACTTCTAGTGTTTTGTTACTGTTGATGTAAATGTATATAAATCCGATTGTTTTCATATCTGAGCAGTCAAATTACATTTCAAAATCAGATCTTCAGAAAAAAATCATTTTTTTGCCTATTTTTAGGCATTTGAATATTTATTGATTTTGAATTGAAATATTTGATATTTTATATAAAATATATCTGACTCAATGATGGGCCCGACATCAAGCTGCCTAATTTAGTTGATTGGGGCCTGATTTCGCCTTGTCTGTTGCTTGCTTATCCGGTGTCCAACTGATACTTTTCGTTTGCTCCGGTTTTTCAGTGGTGTTGCCTGACCTCCTAGGAGTCTCCTGGAGTCGCAATACGTTCTTTCCGTTGAGTCCTCATCTCTGATTCATCTAAGACCTTATTCGTGATTTGTTAATTTCCGGTGTTGATTCATTGATGAGTTAGAAAACCTTCATGCGGACCAAACAGCTAACATAATGTTTCAAACCACTGCAGAAACAGGGAGGGGGGGGGGGGCGAGATATGGGCACAGTAAAACTAGTTTAACCCACCCCCCCCCCCCCTCCAGTTATCGTTTGCTGACCGTTCTAAGGCGGTACTTCAGTTGCGGTCTCTTGGTGTTATATTGTGTTGGGTCTGCTTGTCTATTGTCTCTGGCGGTTTGGTCACATGTATTGCTGCCCCATCTGCCCTCTGTTTCGGTTTGTAGTTACAATTAAAAAATAAGTAAAATATGCTGTTATTGGGGTAGCTGAATGACCATCTGTGTAGGAACGAGCTGCTTATTCTGTTTACTGTATGTGTGTCCTTCGTAAACGTGTGTCAATTTTTGAGTGTATTTGCTTCTTTCCCAATTGGTTTTGAGAGCGGGAAGTGTGATTGGATTGAGTTAATTCCTGACCATTGCCTATGGAATTTAAACATAGATCTTTTACAAATTTGCGTAGATTATTTATAACCTGCCTTGTTTCTGTCGGGTTCCAAATGTGAAAATCTATCCGACAGACCCAAATGAGAAAATACGGAACCAGTCGCAGTCGTCTGGGAAAACCCTTTACATTTACCGCAACAAAGCAACAAAAGTAGGTGTGAATATTGCTTTTATCTTCTTTCTTCCAGATATTTTTTCAAACTAGAATATAATATTTGTTGACCCCACAGATAACCTCTAAATCTGCAAAAAACGATGGTTTAGAATACAGAGTCCCACTCACATTCATTGTTGACTTAAAACAAAACATTTTAAACCATTCAGAGTTCTAACTAGGTTTTGTATGTTCGAGTAAAAATACCTCACCATACAAATTAATAAAACTTTGCAAATAGTTGGAGTCAGAAATCATAAAGTTGGAGTGGAAAACTCCAAACTAGGAGTTAATGAAAGTAAAAAGTATGCAAAGACCAGGAACTGAAACAATCAAAATCCAAATCCAGCCCTCAAACCATAGTTGGAAACAACTAAGATTACAAATAATCAAGATACAGAGAACATATGGCCAACCGAGTGAGCAGCTTGTTCCCAAAAGGTGGCCACTCAGCAACCCAAACCGAACCAAAAATAATCAGAACATACATAAGGTAAAACATCACAGAAACTCTGACACCAAAAACAGGCAACAGAGAACCACAACAGAACTACCGCCTTGGAACGGTCAGTAATGAATTACTGGGGGGGCTGAAATCGATTTTACAGGCCCAACCTCACCCTCAGTTTCTGAAGTGGTACAAAACATTTAGTTGGTTGTTCGGTTCGCATGATAACCCTCTAACTCGTCAGTGAATCATCACGGTAAACACATAAATCAAATTTCAACACCATGAAGAAGCAAAAACGAGGACTCAACAGATACAACGGGCCGTCTGACAGGTGGAGATCCCTGTCCTGCCAAACGACCCCACTGGAAATCTGAAGCAAAAGAAGGTCACCAGTTGAGCCCCGGTGGACCAAGCAACAGACAAAAAGGCTCCGGTCCCAACCAAATAAAATATATAGCTTTAGGTCGGGGCCATCATAGAGTCTGACGACCGATCCCCCGGTGTGCAATTAAAGAGTGCAGCAAAGTTATCAACCGTGATTGGGTTAATCACTAAGCATGCAGACTGTCGCATAACATTTAAATTATAGCCAATACGTTTGTGACGTATTATTATTTTTCGGAATTGATCAGAAAAATCAGTCCTACCCTTAATCTTTTTGAATTTGTATACTAAGTCACCATAAAATTCTGGTTCCGATAGGCCTTGGTGTAAAAGAAATTTTAATCCGACATCAAATTTTAAAACCAATTCATGGTGTCTGCGATAGAATTTAGAAAACGCCTTTCTAAGCTTATGATACCGATAGCCCTGTTGAAGAAGTTTAGCAGTTAAACATTTATTACGAGCATTAAAGTCATCTACATGACTACACACTCTAGCAAATCTTATAAGTTGAGAAATATACACTCCATAAGAGGGACGACGTGGAACGTCAACATCCAAAAATGGAAAATTAACTATATCAAAGTCAAAGTCATCACGTTTATCATAAATTTTAGAAGATACAAAACCATTAGAAATAGATAGATGTCAATCCAAAAAGGGGGCCTCGGTATCTGAAGTATTAGCTTTATTCAATTTAAGTTCAGGTGGGTAAATTTGGTTAACCATGCTTTCAAAATAAGGATTATTAATATTCAGAAGATCGTCTAAATATCTAGAGGTTGAGTTAAATGCCTCAATGATATCAGCTTGATTATCAACCGAAAGAGAAGTCAGGAAATCTATTTCATAACAAAATAAAAACAAATCGGCCACAAGAGGAGCACAATTTGTACCCATCGGAATACCAACAATTTGTCTGTATAACTTATTACCAAATCTGATGTAAATATTATCTAAGAGATATGATAAGGCGTCACATACATTCTGACACGACCAAAGACTATATCCTCTATATATTTTACGGTCAGTAGAAGTGAAAAACGCTTTCTTATCGTTACAGGCAATATAAAGGGTATCTTCATTTTTGGAGAACTTTTTGAAGGCCCTCTCAATCAAATCAACAAGTTTTTCCTTTATTAAATTATGGGGTAATGTGGTATAAAGAGTAGAAAAATCATAAGTGGACAAACTAGTCGCACGGAACCCTCTTGACTTCAGTTTACTAAGTACCTCACCAGAATTTTTTATAGACCAAAACATATTTTCCCTGACCTCTCATACACTGTCTCATAGTACCAAATGACACGAGATTTCACAGCAGTGAGGCAAGAAGTTAATAATTTAGATAATTCTGCAGTAGTACAAGAGCTAGAGTTGGCAATGAATCTAGCTTTATACGTTTTTTTTTGTGAAGCTTAGGTAACCAATACATCGTAGGAAGTTTGTCTTGGCGTTCCTTAACGTTTACAGCAAACTTTAAAGGCATATTATTTGAGTGGCTATTAACGACTATTAATGAGAATTCAGCCATTTCAAATGTAAGCGGTCAAAGAACCTAAATCATAAGTCAAAGATCATAGGTCATTTATTCATAGACAATTCCGGAATTTTAGATACATAATTCATGTAAGTTGTTTTACTATACACCTTTCATTCCTTTGCATACCTTCAAAATTATTTTGCCGCATAACTGTTGTTCTTTAAACAAGAGTCATTCTAGAATTGTCAGACAGGGAAGGGTTTTCACTTTTCAAACAATTTCATAATTGTAAGTAGAAGATTTGGTCACAATTTCATAATTCTATGAAACAATTCATAACTACCATTCTGCAATTTAGTAAAATGTTTTTCACCTACAATATCCATACACAAACAATTTGCATTTAACCCAACAAAATAATAATTTTTAAATTCTCATAAAATTTCTTTTAACTGTATTTGTAAAAACACACATTAGTATTTTACTCAATTTTCATAACACTGCAGGGGCACCTGTTTTTCTTTTCAATGGAGTATATAGTAATAAAAGGCAGATTCAACTACCAAATCAACACACAATCAATTTAGTACTGATTAGTATTCTGATCAATTACACTATGTGCTATTGAAATAATAGAAAAGAAGGTGTTCGGCATGTCTGCTACTACCATCTTTGCCAAATACCTGTATTTGCAAAGATACCAATAGAAATCAATCAACTAATCCTTGGTATTTTCAATAATGTCTAGAGACAGAGAGAGTGAAATTAGACGCCTGTTGTCCACATAAAGTTTAACTTCTGAAAATATTATTTGTATCATTTCATTTCAAATACAGACATCCAGACTTTTTGGTAGATTGAACGCTGATTCATGTTTCACAACTGGTAATTACAGTCAAACTAAATCTCTCCAGTTTGTTCTCATGTTTAACATTTTTCAAATATTATATTTGGTCTATGAATGTCTTCGGTATACATTGAATATTGACTGCAAATGCTGGTCATTAAAGTAGGTGTTTACGCAACAATCCATTTGGTGCTTAGTAAATGGCCGAAACAGAATGTCAATCTTCATTTCAGGACAAAATGACCCAAAGTTTCTGCAAAAGTCTTTCTTTACATCGCTCACTTTATTCAAAACAAAACATTAACTACCCAATTTTTCCAAACAAATCATTCTTTTTAAACGTTTCAGTTCTTTTCTAAGCTTTGGAAATCAGAGATATGACGGCCCGGGAACTCTACGAGAATTATTTCTTATGATGAACTATGCTTTGGGAAGAAACAACGAAGGATCGATCTGGTAAATTTTTCAATCATGCATCAATATCCAAGATAACATTTCTCAATTCAAGGCTTACAATGGTAGACTTTAAAGCTGCCAAGGGGGGGGGGGGGGGGGGCGGGGTCTCCATAAGGGCCCTTTTCTGGTTACAAATGGATTTTCTCCAAAACTCACCAATCTCTACTTGTAAGTGTTGGCTTTCATATACTGAAATACTGATCTCATCGACATCATCGTATTTTGAGTGAAGCGCAGAGTCAAAGTGGGTGGGGTAATTCCACCCCATACCTTACCATGTATCATTTTTTTCAATTATCTCTATAAGTATTAGTGGCTGATTTACCATTAAGATTTGAAAGAATATACATGCATATATGCTAATTAATTGGGTTATATAACTTACCACTGATTGCTTTTTCAATACCAATATATGAGATTATAAGTCGTAACAGGAATTTTACTTATTTTTGCTTCTCCAAATTTACGAAAAACCACATTTTTTCTTTATTTGTCCAGATACACAAAGGAAACTATGATATTATATTGATATGACAGTGTACAAGGGCCATCCAATAAGTCCTGCAAACGGCCAAGTTTCAGGCAAATGATAATTAAAAACGAATCAAGCAATCCACAATCCTACTTTGCATCTCTTCTTCTTTCCAGTCAATAATGTCCAGCAACGTCATGATCTTGCAAATGGCGTTGCTAGGCAACTGAAGAATACTACCATTATGGGTGCGGCGGTGGCTTCTAGTTGTTTGTTTAAGATCCCCTGGCTTCGTTCAGAACCCTTGTAAATATCTGAAAATTGCTGGGAGATATAGAAATTATTTTACTAAAGTATGTACACGGTACCAAGGTTAAGATATTGCCGTCAGTCAAGATATAATTATTGTTCAAAGGAAGATCACCATGTTTTTCGGGCAGTTAAAATATCATATAAAATGAGTATGTGAATAAGAGGCTTTCACAGCAGATGAAATGTTTCGTAAATTGCCATTAATTTGTTATCAAAGAATAGTCCCGAGATGCTGAAATGTAGATATTAGAGAAACTATAAGCTTCGTGCCTTGTTTAATATCGTTTGCAGACTTAAGAAACCAGAGGTAAACGTCAAAAACTAAAATTTTGCTTAAATTCTGTAGTATTCTCTTGTTGCCTAGCAACCACGTTTGTTTGGTAATAAGAAGTGATAATTGTCTCTTATTTGAATTCTTAAATATACGGCGATTACGTTAGAACATGAATTCTTGTAACTTGAAAGAACAATAAACATATATGCAGGAGTTTTCTTCCCCTAACCTCTTGTAAATGACGTCATGTTCGTGCAATTTCACCGCCAGTGTCGCTTACTCCTTTGCATTCAAAACCCTCCCATATCTGAGTAAGGAATGGCACATGTATGATTTTTAGCACATATGTATATTATATAAGTAAGCTGTTAATGGTGTAATTTGATAACCCTACCTTAATTAATAAAGCAGTAATGGCGGCGTTTGCAAGACTTATTGGACGACCCTCGTATATTTCAGAATTATGAGAAACCTATCCTAGGCATATCAAAACCTGAATTATCTGCCCTTTGATTTAAGAAAATATAAGTTATTAAATTGGAAATGTAAGATCGAAATTCAACACTGGAAGGTATATTTCTGATGACTCTTTTGCTCGTGTTTCTTATATTATACTGATTGTCGAGCTTTGAATTCCATATGGTGCCCATGATATTACACAAGAACTGTAACTGAGCATCAGAGCTCATCCTGCTACATGCCACTTAATTCCATCACATTCAAGATATCATTTTCCGACCCAAAGTTTGATTTATGGATTTTATTGATTTTACTTACTGAGATATCGAATTTTATTGAATACCTTACTTTGAAATTTAAATGTCCCTCCTTTCATTTAAGAGTTACCTCCCTTTGATTATTATTTTAGGCTATTTTTGTGTATACCATAGCTTGGTAACTGTTTGAAATATCTGGATGAAACTTTATAGTGGTCTGCATTATTACAAGACAATGAGTCGCACATAAGAATGATTTCTCCTCCTTTCTTCATTTTGGAGTAACGTCCTTTTGATTAGTATTTTACTCTATTCCCATTTACTCCAAAACTCCTTAACCCTTTAAAATATTGTATAGAAACTTTCTTGGAATATGTATATAATAAGGCAATGCATCCTGAATAACAACCACATCTCCGGCTTACTTAATCCCTAAATTATGTGCCCTTAAATAAACTTGCTGTTTATTCTGTAACTCCTTAATCGTTCAAAACGTTTTAAAACAACTTAATGGTGCTGTGTATATTGTCAAGGGTTTATATTTGGACCAAGAATGGTAGCTCTAGTTTACTTATTTATGAATAATCTCCCTTGTTTGGCTTTGGCATTTCTAAATTTAACGGGTTTATTATTCACCGCTTGCGAAGCTCTTGTTAGGTTTGGTTAATTTTACATATTCTCTTCTTTAAGGATATTCTTGTATCATTTCTTCTGGCAACTTTATGAACATTTTCACACTAAAGTTCTCCTCGGAATATTTTCTTTGGTAAACATATCTCCAACAGCGTCTGTGAATGTCTTTCATCTCTGCATTTGTTCTGGTGACATGGCCAGCCCATCTTAGCTGAGCCAGTTTCAAAAGGGTATATATGTTTTGCATCCCTGCCTCTCTTCAGGACTTTCTTATCCTGTCTCGCCATCTGAGTTTTAGGAGTATCCTCAGACAGTTTATGTTTAACATTAGGATGATCACCGTCAGATATATAAAAAATTTTGCGTGTGTTGGGCAGAAGGGTCTTGTACACTGTCTCTGTCGTTAGATTTCAGTGAGACTTGTAAATTCTAAACAAAGGTATTCAACATCATTTGATATATCAGTAACTAAAATCCATAAATCAAACTTTGGATCGGAAAATGTCGGAATGTTATGTAATTAAGTGGCATAAACAAGAACGAGCTCTGCTGTTCAGATACAGTTCTTGTGTAATATCACGGGCACCATATGGAATTGAAAGCTCAACAATCAGTATTTTATTAGAAGTAAAAAGTATGCAAAGACCAGGAACTGAAACAATCAAAATCCAAATCCAGCCCTCAAACCATAGTTGGAAACAACTACGATTACAAATAATCAAGATACAGAGAACAATTGGCCAACCGAGTGGGAAGCTTGTTCCCGAAAGGTGGCCACTCAGCAACCCAAACCGAACCAAAAATAATAAGAACATACATAAGGTAAAACATCACAGAAACTCTGACACCAAAAACAGGCAACAGGGAACCACAACAGAACTACCGCCTTGGAACGGTCAGTAATGAATTACTGGGGGGGCTTAAATCGATTTTACGGGCCCAACCTCACCCTCAGTTTCTGAAGTGGTACAAAACATTTAGTTGGTTGTTCGGTTCGCATGATAACCCTCTAACTCGTCAATGAATCATCACGGTAAACACATAAATCAAATTTCAACACCATGAAGAAGCAAAGACGAGGACTCAATAGATACAACGGGCTGTCTGACAGGTGGAGATCCCTGGCCTGCCAAACAACCCCACTGGAAATCTGAATCAAAAGAAGGTCACCAGTTGAGCCCCGGTGGACCAAGCAACAGAGAAAAAAGGCTTGAGCAAAAGAGTCATCAAAAATGTACCTTCCAGTGTAGAATTTCGGTCTTACATCTTCAATTTAAATACTTATAATTTCGTGAGTCAAGGGCATATAATTTATGTTTTGATATGCCTAGGATAGCTTTCTTATAGTTTTCTTATAATTCTGTAATGCACACTATCATATCAATATAATTACAAAGTTTCCTTTGTGTATCTGGACAAATAATGAAACATTGAGGTTTTTCATAAAGTTGGAGAAGCAAAATAAAGTAAAATTCCTGTTACCATATATAAGCTCATAACAGGATGAGCTCTGCTGTCCAGTTACAGTGCTTGTGTCATATCATGGGCACTATATGGAATTTAAAGCTTAACAACCAGTATAACATTAGAAACATGAGCAAAATAGTCATTAAAAATATACCTACCAGTGTGGCATTTCGTTCTTTCATTTTAAATTGAATAACTTATATTTACTTGAATCAAGGGCAGTAAATTTAAGTACTGATATGCCTAGGATAGTTTTCTCATAATTCTACAATGCATACTATCATGTCAATATAATTACAAAGTTTCCAATATATATCTGGACAAATAAAGAAATAATACGGTTTTTCGTAAAGTTGGAGAAGCTAAAATAAGTAAAATTCCTGCTACCACTTATAAGCTCATATATTGGTATTGAATAAGCAAACAGTATTAAGTTATGTAACCCTATTAATAAGCGTATATGCTTGTACTATTTCAAATCATAATGGTAAATCAGCCATTAATACTTATGGAGATAATTGGAAAAAATGATACATGGTAAGGTATGGGGTGGAATTACCCCACCCACTTTGACACTGCGCTTCACTCAAAATACACTTTCGATGAGATCAGTATTTCAGTATATGAAAGCCAACACTTACAAGTAGAAATTGGTGAGTTTTGGTGAAAATCCATTTGTAACCAGAAAATGGCTCTTATGGAGACCCCCCTTTAAGGAGAAGCTACACTTCAGGAACTGACTGAATCAGATCCCAAACCCTATCCGCAACGGCAAAGGGAAGGATTGACAAAGACATCCCAACAAACAATAAATTACAAGTGATAAGCCGAGTCAGCAGGTCTTTCCCAAATAGGTGGCAACTCAGTTATCTTTATTGAACTAAATAATTTAGACCAACAGAAGGGTTACAACAGTTTAAGCAAATTATACGAAAAACATTTAACAATTATTTTTACCTATTTTCTATTTTTATTATAGAAGGGTCAAAATGAGAACACAATAAATTAAACAGTACCGAACATAAAACAAATGCAACCGCAACGAAAGTACCGCATTGGGACGGTCAGTAATAACTACTGGGGGGTTTAAACCGGTTTTACTGGGCCCAAACCTTCACCCTCACCCTCCGCCGCGTTGCACACAATTAGTTGGAAGTTCGGTTCGTATGGAGGTCCCCTAACTCGTCGGAGTCATCAAAGCCTGTAATTTTTTATCTTTTATTTTTAGAACTAATGTTTCTAATTTTAAAGAACACAGTAATATAGCTAAGAACCGGGTATACATTTCACCACATTCGTCAATTATCACTATCAATACAACAGTATTTATGAAAAAAAATCAACTGTCTAGAATTTCTGGAGGGATGTAAATTATTACCAACAAGATAAAAACACCCGATTTTATAGAGATTATTTACTTTTCTATGCAGTTTTTAGCTGATGGGAACAGATTTATCGTGAAAGCATTACTTAATTCTACTTTTACAAATGATTTAAAAAGAAAGTAAAATCTTTCGGAAAATGGTCAAATGGCAGACTTGGTCACTTTAATTTCTCTGTGATACACCAGAACTTAAATATATAAAATGACAAGCAGACCTTCGAGTTCTCCACGTACTCGATCTTCAAATAGTTCAATTTTTATGTTTATATATCTTTATTATTTTTATATTTCTTACTTTTATCATTAAGATAAACCATGTCGCACATTTGACCATGAATGAAGATATTAAAAATCCGTATAAAAATATGAAATTAGAATGTTATTATGTGTACATCTCTTAAAGGTATACTCCCTCGTATTTCATTACGAAATAATCACAAAATTATGAAACTGGTTAGTAGTATGCAACATAATTAAGATTTGTTCAAAAAATCTTCGGCGAAAACATCTTTGTTACGGAGGCAGAGATGATATATCAATGCATACCCTTCTTGAATATTCACGAATATTTTATCGTCATAAATTGATTGATTCCCACAGGCGTTTCTGCAAGCATGTTTTGAATTTTATGATTGGTGGAGTAAATAACGATACAATAGCATTAACCTCTAATCTGTGCACGTGAGTTCTTTTCAGCCAATAACTGTCTGAAGTCGATTAAAGAAAGGGCTTACAATTATTCATGATAAACCTTTAACCTGATTAACTTTGATTGCTGGGCGTAGTCTTCAATTTTGGTGGGAATGGCGACCCGCTATTGCCGCCTTTTTTTGTATTTTCTTAAATTCTCCTATTTTCAGTGACAATCACAAATCATAAATTTGGCAGATAAATGTACTTTTAATAGCAATCATTATCATGCCTAGGATATAATCATTTGTGAGAAATTTAAAAGTTAATAGAAATATTGAGGGTGTAAATCTTTAAAGAAAAACTGGCAAAAAAATCCATCCTCTGCTGATAGTTGAACCAGATGTTTTATGACTGTATAATATACTGCTGCAATCTTCGTTTGCATTAATGAGTTCTTCTCCATATGTGGTATCAGTAGATTTACCTGGGAAACTACTTGAGTACTACTTTTTCTGAAAAAAAAATGGTTTCCGACCTACTGGCATCGCAACAGTGATAAAATGATATACTATATATATCATACGTCTAAAATTTTCACAGAACTGGGCTAAAGTGATGGATATTTTTTAAACATCTCCACTTCACTTTTAAGGCAGCCATTCACACATTTTCTTCCGACTGTTACAAGCGCAGACGTTAGTTTCATCAACCGTTATAATCATATTTTTTTCAATGGAGCTTATTTTATTTTTCTTTGGTGCTTAACTAATTCCCCGCGCAACTTGTGTCAGGCAAGGAACCTCCATATGGCTGACTGATTACCGTTTGCAACTTTGGATCACGGAGTCATGTTTTCGAGCCTTGCTCTCTGAATCTGTGCACAGAGTATTCCATAATCACCCTCAATGTTCCTACTATGACTAAACACTGTTGAATAGGCAGTAAATCGCCATGCCATCCATGTATATGCCTGCCATGCTTTTGAAATGGTCGGTCAGAACGCTGTGACGGTGTTGGCGCCGAAGTGTCCCTGTTTGTTTTCTTTGTTTATTGTTTGTCTTCTAAAATCGCGCTTTTCAGAGAAGGAAACCTGGACTAACAACATATTTGTTCGTAGACAGTTTTCTTTGCGGTCATCCGCACGTGCTCTAGCGTGGACATTTGGCGGGAACCTGCGCGTGTATTAACGTGCGTGCGAAAACATTTAAATCGGCAGTCGGGATGCATGGACAAACAGATGAGAAATATTTTCATGAGTTGTATAATACATTATATAAAGACAAAATATCAAACTTATAAATTTGAGAATACGGGTTGAAAGTGAAAAAGATAGGCTATATGATCAGGAATTGATACAATCAAATCCCACATCCCGCTCTTAAAACCAAATTGAGAGAATACAAATTCTGCTGAAGTAATTTTTCAAATAAAGCAGTTTCTTGTTGAAAATTCACTTGGCATTGTAAAGCAATGTCAGTCGGGTCATATTTGTCATTGGAAGCGCCATGACAATCTTTCCAAAGGATACGTGAGCACAGGATGGCAGTTGCATGCGCTGTTTGTGCTCACGTTCACACATGGCTCACGAAAATGGCCGAGCGGTGTTCCGATTGGTTCAAATCAAGTTTCTATCGACATCTTTCACGCATCTAGATGACGTTTTCTGATATTAATCACATGAAACATCAGATTGTGCAGATGCGCAGTCTGTTCTGCGGTTTTTCTGTTCCACTGTAGTGTTGCAATTTACCCTATTTTATGCGCTATAGCCCATCCGTAACCAGTTAAACGAATAGAAGAAGATTCAATTCAGTTCAGTTTAGTTCTCCCAACGACGTTCCCCAAGTGGTTCAGTGGTACGTAACCATAGTTGCACGCACTTGGCGCCGAGTGTCCGTACAAAAGATAGAAGAAGAAAATCACTTAACTCGTTATAAGAGCAAATCCTAAATACCTACCATGAAACAATGTCAAACCGAAATCTGCAAATCAGCCTGCGCATTGCGCGCAGTCTGATCATTCATCCGTGACGCAAACCAATGGAATATTTTCTGTGATCAGTATGAATAGATGGGCTTGTTTCGGCTCAAGTGTAAGCAAGGGACAAACAATGAACGCACTTTCTGGTGGACGTAAACATTCCAAACGAAAGTTATTAATAAAAAAGAATGATCCCTGCAATGAGAGTGTGTTCAAATAGTACTGTGCACCCGGGGCTGCATTAACAACATGGGGGACGCTGACAGCGATGGGCATATACATTTTAAAACGGCAAAGGTATGTAAATAAATAAATGATCCACGCAATGAGCAAAGTATTTTTAGCGAGTACGATGTGCGCAGTTGCAGGCCTGCAGATCTGCGCAACGTCGGTTTGTACAATTCCATATAAACATCAAACACAGTATAATCTCGCGTATATGTACAGGCTGATCAGTGTCTTTGCTGTTCGCTATGTGATAAGGTTGTGAAGAGATATGTAATCAATGGCAATATATCCCCCCTGACGTGTAGCAATTTAACACTACAGTTTGACAGCGATCTACAGGTCAGTTTTAATTAGGGCCACTGTTCCATTGATGGGGTGGTTACATGTACATCAAAAATGAAATAAAGTACGAGTACTTGTGAAATGGGTATCCTATTGTTATGGTTATATGCCGCCAGGGACGTGGTTTAGCTGGTACGTTTCTTCTGCTCCAGAATGTCAGTGTTGCTATTTCTGTCAGTCTTTCTGTTTGTTTTATCTTAGTTTCAATTTTGAGTTCTATGTTCTTGAGATATAACACTAATCAGCTGGTGGTCTTCCGACCGGGCAGAGCGACTGGGTGTCTGGTGGGCCGAGACGGGACCGGGGGCTCGGCCGCGGGCCGTTTGGGCCCCCCGGTGGTTTTTTTGCTGGCTGTTCCGAAGCAGAACTTCTGTTTTGATTCTTTTTGGTTGTTTCGTGCGTTGTTTGGCCTTTTGACTGTCTTGAAATATGGTCTGTCGTGTTTGGGCTAGTCCTGGCATTGGAAGATTCACAGTGGATGGGTTTCGTTGTTTAATGTTTAGCGTATAATTTATTCTCATTGTCTGGGTTGGTGCCTTTTGAGGAACTGTTGTGTGGACGGTGATAGTTTTTGTTGGGTTTTAGTCGGCTGGGCGTCAGATGGACCGGGGCTGGAGGGGAGGCAGGGGTTGGGCGGCCGCAGGCCGGCTGGGCACTCAGTGGTTTCGTTACTAGCCGTCCCGGGGCGCCAGTTCTGTTTAGGTTCTTTTTGGTTGTTTTATATGTTGTTAATTGCTATGTCTGTTGTTGGCGTACTATGTGTGATGTTGGGGCTGGTCGTTGGCCGCCTGCGTTAGGGCCGGCGGTTCGCGTGGCTGCCGTTGGTGTAGTCTTTGGTGGTGGCTGGTTTTGGTTTGTCTCTTTCCCGCATGGTGTCTTGAGTTAAATCTGAACTTGAATTGTGTCATTTCCTGAAATTTTTATCTTCTTATCTTTGCTATTTCTGTGAGTCATGTTTGTTGTATCCTACTTTGATGTTGTTTTTTCCCCCTTGTTTCTGAGATATTACACATATGAGCTGGGAATCGTACAGGCAAACGGAACAACTAAGTGTCTGATAAACTAAATCAGAACGAAGGGCGAGGATATGTTGACCACCGAATTAGCCAGACCCCCCCCCCGCCACACAAACACGCACAGTCATTTCAGTGCTGGCCGTTCCAAGGCGGCACTTCTGTTTTGTTCTTTTTTCTTGTTTGTTTTATGTGTATTTGGTTGTTATGTCTGTTATGGATATTGTTTGCGATGTGAACTGTAGTAATGGGAGCGTTTGGGGATCAAGTACTTCGCATGTGCGGCGGCCATCTTGGAAGACGTAGTTTCAATATTTAGTAACAGTCGGCCATGTTGTTTTTTATAAATAGTTACTCATTTGCATATAAGCAGTTTGTGGAAAAAACCCATCATCAATTCTATTGACCTGATAGGTTAGGAGGTCTGCGCATCACGGTCTGCTCGGTATAGAGAGCTTGTGTATCAGTTCTCTTATCTACCAGACGTTTTGTTTTCAGTGATTCTTTTCATTCGATTAAGATCCAACAATGTAGAGAGCCGATTGAAATACAGGATCTCAGGGATGATTTTGAGAGTCAGGTCCTTGTAATTCATTGATATTGGTAACAAGCAACAATAAAATTAAACAGGCACTCTGCCATAGTCTCGGACTGAATGACTCTGAATCCAATTTAATTTAGTTTCAGAACGTGTATCTATAAATAGATGTTGACGGAAGTAACTACAAATAATAACGATGTCATGTGAAGCGATTCCCTACGGCTTGCGCAATAAAAGAAAGACCCAGATCAACAAGCACTCCACTTAAAGCCTACATTTAGAAGAGCGGTCTGATCAGGGTCTACTGACATACAGCGTTAGTAAAAGGAAAGAATTGCTATCTTAGAAGCTATGGAGAATGGTGGCAAAAATGGACATAGTAGAGTTGATTTTACTGAGAATGTACCCATTTACCACTTTTTGACTGGGTGCTTCTTTGCAATGGTTGGGGTTTTGTGCTGTTTAAAACATTAGTCGGATCGACAGGCCATATTGCAGTCCGTACACTTTGCATTTACCCTAGACGCAATGACACAAAATTACTCGTGCATGTCACAATATATAGCCGCTTAAATTAAATACCATTCAGCTCAGCAGATAAGTAATAGGTCTCTCGTTTAAAAATACTTATTGGTATTTGTAAATCTGCCATGAAGCTATAATTACTTTAACATGTTTAACGTGCGACCAGGGAAGTTAGGAAGAGGAGGGCATTTTTAAAGATATAGATGGGCTGCGTAGCGCAATCGGTAGCGCATCTGACTCAAGAGCCAGAAGTCCCAGGTTCGATACCCGGTCCGGTCACATACTTTCGTTTCTCCTTCCGCTAATTTAAGAAGGGCAGTTGTCAGTAAAAGGTGAAAGTAAGTGCACTTAGTACTGGTTAACGGCTTAGGAGGTCTAAGCCTGCCCAGGAATAGTGGTGTTAGGTTAACTGACCGTCCCGACATGACCGTAGCTGTTTACCGTGATGTTAAATCATTTACACAATATAATGTTTGTTTTAAGTGGTTAAATCAGTATTTTTTCTTAGCAAACTTAAAAGATTAGATTAGCTACCTTAAGCATTTTTAAGCACTTTTACAAACAGAGTGGCTCTTGTCATAAAACGTGAGAACATGTTTTTAAAATACGGACGCGAAATAAGATCGAGTTTAATACAGACTGATCTGGATCAAACCGGTTTACATATAGCGCGAAAACGATTAAATGTACCCATTCACCTGTGGCAGTTACTCACAAACCGCACTCCATCTGCCTCTCACACATTCACTTATAAAAAACATAAACAGACGAAGAGACACACACACGCACACACACACACACAGACATTCCATCACACGAACAAACCGCACTATCTCTCACACTCACACATAAATACATACACAACTGGACTCACACACATACACACGTGCACAAACCACACTCACATACACACACATACACACACACATACCACACTATCTCACACCCACCCACACATATAAACATGCAGACTTACAGACAGATATACAGACAGGCATACAGACAGACAGAAAGACGCACGCACACACACAATAAAAACGCACACGCATAAATACATACACAGACGGACAGACACAAGCACACATCCATACATTCACGTACACACACATATAAAAAACATACACAGACGGACAGACAGACAAAAAACATGCATAAACGGAAACACACCCACACACACACTATCTCACACACACATAAAACATGCAGACAGACAGACATACAGACAGATATACAGACAGACAGGTGAAAGACAAAAATTGTAATAAAGAAAATATACCTTTCGTATCAACGTTTAACCCGAATAATCCGGAAGTATTCGTACGTCGTACGTCCACACCTTTAAGATTAATATCTGCTAAAGTAGCTGGCCAATCTTGATCAAATTTTATGTGTAGCATTGTTAGGGTAGGGGATTGATTGCATATAGTTTTGGGACATATTGGTGTAAAACTGTGGTTACCATGGCAACAAAAAGGTCCTATAGACTTATAATGGAGAAAATGTTGTCCGGGCCCTAGCTTCTTAAATTTTAATCGCAACTTCTTGTTACTTGCAGGTATCCAGGACAGCCAAGACATCTCGGACCAGTTCGAATTTGGGTCAGGTTGAATCATTCTTTTCAGAGTTACTTGCCCTTGAGCGATGAAATATTTTCCCATAGACTTATAATGGGGACAATGGTGTCCGGGCTCTAGCTTCTTCATTTTTGACGCAACTTCTTGAAACTTGCAGGTATCTAGGATAGTCAAAACATCTCGGACCAGTTCGAATTTGGGCCAGGTTGGATCTTTCTTTACAGAGTTACTTGCCCTTGAGCAATGAAATATTTTTCCATAGACTTATAATGGGGAAAATGTACTCCGGGCCCTAGCTTCTTCATTTATGATTGCAACTCCTTGAAACTTGCAGGTATTCAAGACAGCTAAAACATCTCGGACCAGTTCGAATTTGGGCCAGGCTGGATCATTCTTTTCAGAGTTAGTTGCCCTTGAACGATAAAATATTTTCCCATCGACATATAATGGGAAAATGTTGTCCGGGCTATAGCTCCTTCATTTTTGATCGCAGCTCCTTGAAACTTGCAGGTATCCAGGACAGCCAAAACATCTCAGACCTTTTCTACTGTGGGCCAGGTTGGATTATTATCCCCTTGCACAACGAAGTTATGGAGGGGATATAGGGTCTGTCCCGTACATATGTATGTTTGTACATATGTTAACCTTTTGTCATCACTCTACATGTAGCATGATGGGGTCAAGGTCAAGATCAGAGTGGCTATTTTTAGCAAAAACTTTGTCATCATTCTAGCGTCTTCAGTTGTGGGTCGATTTCGATTTAACTTCAAACAAGTGATTAGTATGGCAATATCTTGGACAAGTTCGCTTTTCAGCATTCTGGGGCAATGTAAAGGTCACAGTGGCTATTTTTAGAAAAACTTTGTCATCGCTGAAGCGCCTTGATTTGTGGACCAAATTCGATTTAATTTCACACAAATGTTTAGTATGACAATATCTTGAACAAGTTCGCGTTTCAGCGCCCTAAGGTCAATGTCAATGTCACAGTGGCTATTTTTAGAAAAAAAAACTTTGTCATCGCTCTGGTGCCTTCCTTTATGGACCGATTTCGATTGTACTTCACACAAGTAATAAGTATGACAATATCTTTGACAAGAACGCGTTTCAGCATTCTGGGGTCAAGGTCAAGGTCACAGTGGCTATTTTTAGAAAAACTTTGCCATCACATTGTGGACCGAATTTAATTTTATTAGTATGACAATATCTTAGACAAGTTCGCATTTCAACGTTGTGGGGTCAAGGTCATGGTCACAGTAACTATTTTTAGAAAAACTTTGACATCGCTCTAGCGCCTTCAATTATGGACCGATTTTGATTTAACTTTGCAAATGTTTAGTATGACAATATCTTGAACAAGCTCGCGTTTCCGCATTCTACGGTCAAGGTCACAGTTGTTTTTTAGAAGAAAAAAAAAACTTTGTCGTCCCTCTGGCGACTTCATTGATGGACCGATTTTGATTTAACTTCCCACTAATGTTTAGTATGACAATATCTTGAACAAGTTTACGTTTCAGCTTTTTAAGGTCAAGGTCACAGTTGCTATTTTTAGAAAAACTTTATCATCCCTCTGGCAACTTCATTTATGGACCGATTTTGATTTAACCTCACACAAATATTTAGTATGACAATATCTTGAAATAGTTTGCGGTTCTGCATTCTAAGGTCAAGGACACAGTGGTTTAGCGCCTTCATTTATGGACCAATTTTCATTCAACTTTGCAACAATGTTTAGTATGACATTATCTTTGACAAAATCTCATTCCAGCATTCTAGGGCTAAGTCAAGGTCACAGGGGCTATTTTTACTGTCTGTGAAATTATCTCACCTTCCTCGTAAGCTTATTTTGTGACAAACAGGTAGGCCTAATTTTTCAATTACACCGCATGTGCTGTCCGCAAAGTTTCCTTTGTCTTTATCAGCAACGACTAAAACAAGTAGGCGATTGTGATGAAACAATATTCTCGTATAATATGTACTTGATATTGGTTTGCATAAGAGTATGCAGAATTTAGAGTATAAAGATTTAGATGTTTCTGAGGACGCCGTCAAGTACATTAAAATAGACAACTACTGAAGACTCTAAGATATTTCACTATGATGGTGGTCTAGCACGTGTTCAAGTTCGCTTAAACGATATGTAAACGTTTATCACATAAACAAGAACCGTTACCGTTTATCCGTGTTCATGTAGAAGCCCTAGGTGTAAGTAGCGGCACTATTCAGATGAAAGCGGTGCAGGTCAAAAATTAGGTCACTAGGTCAAATCTTAGAAAATCTTAGAACAATCTTGTGTACAATCTAGAGGGCACTGCTTTTATCCAATACATGAAACTTAGTCAGACTAATTATTTTTATGAAATCTAGGGTAGACTTGTAAGTGGATCATGTCAGGTCAAAAACTAGGTCACTAAATCAGCTATGAGAAAAAGCTTGAGTACACTCTAGAGGGCACAGTTTTGGTTCAATCTTTGATCAGAATGTTTATCTCTGTATACTTTAAGACAAAGGTGCTCTAGTATCTTCCTTTATTAACCAGCTTTGTTACCAGTATAACTTTACAGCTATATTGGATTTGTTTGACATCAAAATCTGCACCCTTCTAAAATCACTGGTTTAAAATTTGTAACAAATTAGTGAAGTGACAAAATGTGTCTGTTGAGAGTAAGATGTCAGGTGAGCTACAGGACCATTGGTCCTCTTGTTCGTTTAATTTATCATTTACAGATAAGACGTATAGGCATTGTGATTTACTTTTATTTTAAGATATATATATGAATTAAAGATGTCTTCTTGAAAATCTGTACATGCAGTGAAACCGCGGTAGAAGTTGTTTGAAATTATATTTATTTGGCTAAATCGGACTTGTTGATTTTTCTATATATATATATATGAAATAAGAGTTGACGTTACATATTTTGTTATTTTATTATCAACTATGCAAAACTATGTCACTATGTCAACGCGTTTCGCTGAATATATTTAAATATATATATAAATAAAGTAAGGTTTGACGTTACATGTATATATATAAATAAAGTAATATAAATAAAGTAAGGTTTGACGTTACATGTTTAGATTTATTAAAATAAAACTATGCAAAAAAGTGTCAACGCGTTTCGCTCAGCTCGTCAGGACTATATATATCAGAAACACCACAAAAAGTCACATTTTGTTTTATTCCTCAAGCGCTTTTAGTAGTGAAACATTTTCAAGAGGTTTAGAAACAATATGGCGAAATTGTTGTCTGCTTACAACACTATCTGTTTGCATTTTAAAGAAAGGGAATATATGATATGATATGCCACAGTCCATAATCAACAAATTATAGACACTACCACAAGGATGCTACAAGTAAGCACACATATAGATAATTGTGCCCAGGCAAAAACTCCAAAATATCATATATTCCCTTTCTTTAAAATGCAAACAGATAGTGTTGTAAGCAGAAAACAACGGGAGTCGTTTTACATCAGAACACTAAAGCCGGAACTCAACGCCAAACGTACCGAAAATTAATTCTTGTTATGACGTTACGTTGGTACCCTTGACAACGTCGCCATTTTGTTTCTAAACCTCTTGATAATGTTACACTACTAAAAGGTTATTTATTTCATTTTATTTTATTCTATTTATTTCAATCATGCGTTGAGCAAATTACAATTGTATACATCAACATAATGAATAACATGAGCCAAGACAGGAGCAAAGTGGCGAGTGTGTCCAGAGAAGACTCCGATCCAACTGGGCATCCGCCAAGTTTAATCAGAGTCTTCATAGACAGTATGAGAGTAGCTTCGATACTTGGTTACCCTATAAGCGCACAGGGAAGACCCTGATCAGACTAGGCGGATGCCCAGGTTGATCTGAGTCGTCGCTGGGCGCACATGCCACTTCGTCGGTTTTGTCATGTCTCGGCTCACATGTATATCAGGAAAACATGATTTGTCCGTCTGTGTTATCGGTCTTCCACTCGCTAACTATGCTCTACATATAACTATATTTTAAAAGTTTTGAGACCAACTGTTATTCTGCCCCGCACGGCGATATGAGCAGTATGTTCATGGCGCGTAAGCTGATTTTTAAAGGAACCGTAAATCCTTGCATAAGCGGCGTATGCCAGTAGCTCGTTCTGGATCGTTATGTGCAGCAAACATATTCCTGCATGCGGATTTTCTCACGAAACAACCGAAACACATAATGCATGATTCGTCTTCGTTGTTTTATTGCCTTACGTCCACGGTAAACAGCAACAGTCATGTCGGGACAGTCAATTACCCTAGCCACACTATCCTAGGCAGGATTAGACCTCCTAAGCGGTTAACCAGTTCTAAGTTCGCATAATTCCGCTAGTAACTTCCCTTCTTGATTCAGCGGAGAAACGAAAGTATGTGGCCGGACCTGGGATCAATCCCTGGAGCTCTGGCTCTTGATTCAGACGCGCTACGCGGCCCGGCTAATATTGCAGGAAAGTGCCAAGTGTTTAAGAAAGTGTTGACTAAAAGTACGAAATAAGTTTATTGATAGGCATAAATATCCTAGCTAGCCCTCATTTGAGAACAGACAGGGGCTGTTATACGGAGATCAGACTGTCCCTCAGTGTCCATCGCATTAGCGTCTACAACTGTTTGCTAGGCTTCCAGCATTTTGGCACATCGCCGCTTGAAGTACAAAATTTGTTTTATATATTTTGATAAATACACTGACTGCTTATGGAGTCTAAATCTTTAGAATCAATTCGGTATTGCCATTTTACAGAACTGGTACTTCAACATGTCTAAATACTGGTGTCGTGCTATTCAATCTTAAGTGGGAAATTTACATGATTAGATCTTCAAGCGCAAACAGCAGGCTACAGAAGTACGTACAATTTATAGCATATTTAAAATTCAAAGAGTAGAGGGCAAACAATGAAGATTTAGATGAGGCGGCTTTCCTTTTTGTCACTTCAAAACAAGCGTCACTCTAGTTAAAATATATAATAGAGCTGCGACACAACAAAACCAACAAAGTGGCATGTGCGCGAAGCGAAGACTTAGATCAGCCTGAACATCGGCCCAGTTTGATCAGACTCTCCACTGTGCACCTCAATGGTAGCTAAGTGTATAAGTTACCTCCATGCAGACAGCGACGACGCTGGATACCAAGGCTGATCTGAGTCTTCACTGGGAGCACATGCCACTTTGTAGGTTATTGTTACGCAGAAGGTTTTACACACGGTCGACACGGGTGTAGAGCCTTATGCGTCGCCAGGACGGCGGAGGGTGACTTCCGGTTAAAGGGTTATCTACCAGTGTATCACACTAACAAGGAAACTCTAACAACGTTAGAATTTTTTGAAGTTTATATATAATGTAAATTCTATATACAACAATACATTTACAACTGTCACAATTACAACAATATACAACACATATCAGTTCATGTCGCTGGCCCAAGTAAGGTGTTTGTTTCAAATCTGTAATCGATTTGCGTACAATACGCAAATAGATTACCGTCTGACGTCAACACCGTACTAGGCTCAGCGCCATGAACTAAAGGAAAACACAAAGAACAAAAAAAAACGTTAGTTTGAGCTCATACAAAAAAAACAAGGCCTTATGTTGGTAGGCTTCAATTCGTCGTTCCCTGGATCATGTCATGGGCCAGTCCATATATCATGAGGAACACCAACTTATATTAACACGTGCACGATTATATACTGGTCGCTCACTGGATCGTACCAGAGACCAGTCTATATATATGAACACACCTTAGTGGACGAACACTGTCCCACACTTGATGTGACCTTCAGATCTTATCACAGAATCTGGCAAAACTGTGCTAACCACTTCCGCCTACATTTTGTGCTTCCCGCCTCTGCTTAGGAACCATGCACAAACGGCGTTGTAACTGCCTCTACCCGGGTTGGTATTAACCTGGAGACGTATATCGAATCTCCAGGTGAGACGTGGCTCTAAGTCCTAACAGCTGACTGCCGGACTTGATGTGCCTAAAAATAACGAACTTACACTTAGTACATTGTAACTACATAATAACAATACGTAAGACTTGGGCCTGTCTTGGAAATACCATACAACGCCCTCGGCGAATGCCGAGCATAACGTGCACACGCCAGCCATGTCACTACACACGACTCGCGCTCACGATGTAAAGCCAAAATTGTGCTTACCACTTCCGCCAATGAAGAAACGTAGATCCTACCACGCATGTGCGTAAAAGGATCTGACGCCAAACAATGTCGAGAAGTATACCGACGTCAACAGGTATTACCATGACATATCCCACATAAAACATGAATGAATCTAAACAACGACCTATTTACATTAAATTGATTTACCAAAAATCTAACTCGCATATGTATTAATTCATTTCTTTAAACAAAGCGTATTACCATTTGCCATAGAATATAATAATAAGCATTTCTAACACATTTGGGATCATAACGTTTGATCTGACATCATGACATCAATGATGTTATATCATATGACGCCGTCTAATGAAGGCAAATCAAACGCATGATGACCAAATGTTACCATTATAACTTATGGAAAAAACCCTTAATGCGGTGCATGCTATGGCGTCAATTGACGTCACGAGTATTTAAATTAGTTCCATTACAAATCAATCTACTTCTATAGGCCACGTATACGTGAAACTAATATAAAAAGTGCTGACGTCGCAATAACATGAATGCAACTGACGTCACATGAATAACATGAATGCAACTGATGTCACTGGACGTCAAATAGACGCACACCATTGCAACCAACATCAGTGATATAAACTATTTCCGTAATTTACAAAACTTCCTAATATACAAATACCATACACAGCATGGTCAGTATAAACAAATTGGTCGACATATGCACAGCCTGATCACTGTCAACAAAATCAAATCAGTCGACACATATAATCATACCATATCAATCAGAAGTCACATTTTTCATTCTTAGCCAAACTATTCTAAATAAATATAATAAGATCTTACCATTCAGGTCTAAACTCAGAATCTGGGCACACAACAATATAACATCCTCAGTATAAGAATTAAACAGCCACGTCTAACTTTTCAATAAAAGATAGGCGTATAAATAGTATGCATCTCACATTTAAATCATGGGACTCGAATATAAGCGTGCAGGTATTCACATTAAAATCATGCAACACGCTGTCCACAATCAAAAGACTCGTGCAGGTATTCACCTTAAAATCATGCAATACGCTGTCCACGAGAGGTATTCACAAACAATCCATGCATAACGTAGCCACAATTTCCGTAAATGTTTTATTACCACAGTTGCCCTAAAAACTGTAGCCCTACTGATTGAAAGGATTAAAATAATTACGACGACAAAGTCGAAGATCGGATCCATTTCGTAACATAGGTTTCCCCTTAGGGAGAAAAAAACATAATAATGTTTCTTTTCTGAAATAGTACGAAATGCGATCGAATCGTAGGCTATGTCAAAACTGGAAAACTAGCTATATACACAACAACGGTGCGATGCATAACGTGGCCAAACTATCTACTAAGGTAGTCCGCCCCCAAATTATCTTGGCAACAGATTTACCTAATCCCAAAGTCAATCAATTCTCTGTGTCGTACCTGTCGTGCCTCAAATGGAATGGGGAAGTATGGGTAAGTCTGATCGAACACTAGGTGGAAATCGCCACCTTTAAGTGTATCAGACGTAAATTTAACGTTGTCTTTGACATTACACCTACTTCGCACGACGGATCCCACAGGATCCGTTGCCTCTGCCTCTAACCTACTATCGCCACCATGTTCTTCCATATTCGTTTTCTGAGTCGACGTTACGTCGTCGGGCTTTACGTTTTCACGTATGAAGTCATATTGGGATACGTCCTCTGACGTACAAATGTTAACTCTTTGGACATTCGGATCACTGTGATCCTCGGATCCAACATTGTCACGTGCATTAACAACTGCAGACGACACGTTCTTTTGACGTTGAACGTACTGCTTAATCATGTTAGCAGGATAAGTATTCACGACGCCCTTGACGTTTATCTTGTAGTTCATTACATTGACTACTTCGACAACTTCATATGGCCCGTTCCATTGAAGTAACAATTTATTGCACTCATTCGGGAGTAGCAAAAGTACTTTGTCTCCGACGTCAAACTTACGCGACCTCGCGCGTTTATCATAATAAGCATTCTGCTTTACGTCCATTTTCCGGACAATATCCTGTGCTAACTTACACGTTCTCTCTAAACGTTCTTTTAAATCAATAACGTACTGATACGTCAATAACGCACGTTGGTCAGTTTCCTCTACAGACCATAATTCCTTTAATATTTGCATAGGACCCCTAACATTACGCCCATACAACAGTTCAAACGGGGAAAACCCTAATGACTCTTGCGGAAATTCCCTTACTGCGAATAATAATGCTGGGAGATACCTGTCCCAGTCATTCGGACGTTCTACGCACATTTCACGTAATATCTGTTTCAATGTATCATGGAATTTCTCCACGGGTCCTTTACCAGTAGATTGATAAGGAATAGTTGTCAGATCTTGAAGCAACAACAACCTACTAACCTCTCTCATGACGTCAATCGTGATCTTACTATCATGCTCGATTAGCATTTCACTCGGTATTCCTAATCTACTGAACATCTCAACTAACGCTTCGGCTACGCGCTCCGTCTCAATGCCGGGTAACGCTACCGCCTCGGGATATCTCGTCGCATAGTCTATCATTGTTAAAATATAGCGGGATTTCCTGTCAGAACGAGGTTCTATCGGTCCAACTATATCAACAGCGACTCGTTTAAATGGTGTGTCAATCTGTGGCAACATTCCTAAAGGAACCTTAGTGACACGACCTTTTTGAATAGTCCTTTGACATATGTCACAAGATTTACAAAACCTTGCCACATCACCACAAACTCCAGGCCAAAAGAACTCAGTTAACACTCTATCCATAGTTTTCTTTATGCCCAAATGACCTGACATCAAGGTTTCGTGCGCCAATCTTAACACCTTTTCACGAAAACCTTCAGGGATAATAAGTTGCAAAGTGACCTTGTTTCCCTTAGTAAACTGCCTATACAATAAATCTTTCTTTCGGATAAACTTAGTTTCACCTCGGTTCAATCCACGACTAATAGTCACATTCCCAGATTCCACTCTTTGCCTTATGCCATTCAATTTAGGGTCAACAACTAGGGCCTGCTTCAATGCGTCCTTATCACTAGCAATAAATTGATCAGGAACTTTAAGTTTCCTATAGACCTCTTCACCTTGCTTAGCTTGTGACCTTGTCACTGCCGCCATTGCAAAATGGGACATATCGGGAAGTTTTGACCCGTCAATATTTCCAATAACCAGGTCATACAATGTATCTTCCATGCACAATGCCTCAGTTTTTCCTGTAAAAAATGGACAATCTATGTCAACCATTGCTAAGGGATACCTTTGGGTAGATTCATCAATCAAAGTTACATCAGATTCTCTACCAAGTAACTGATCATTAGAAACCAAGTTTCTACGAACAACACACCCAGTACAACCTGTGTCCCTTAAAACTACAACAGTCTTACCATTAACCGTACCCTGCGCTGTTGGTATTCGCGACCTTAAAAAGTAACAGACACCTTCCCTATCCACATTATCATCGATTAATGGACTTTCTTCCTTACTCTTATAGAGACCTTCAATTTCATCAGACCTATTCATTGTAGTTTTACAAAAGCTCATTTGATGTCCGCCACCCCGACCACGTCCGCGGGAATAGCCCCGACCACGGCCACGATCTGAATTACTACCCTTCGTCTGTACAGTATCGCTCTTACTCTGTGATCTTTGTGTTTCATCTTTCGGTGCATAACTACTCCCCTTATTTCCACTATATCCGCTTGCACTTGCAACCACCTCCGCACTATATGCTTGCTTCCTATCGGGATTCTTAAAACATTTATATGTTAAATGTCCCTTACAACAAATACTACATTTTATCTCTGGCTTCGCACTCGGTTTATTATCAGATCTACTCTGAGTTACGCCCTTACTATCACGCTGCCCCTTATTAACACAAGCATAGACACCGCCACGTGCTTCTGCAAATAAATCTGCTTCCCTAGCCATCTCACCTAGATTCGTGAATGTTTTCGGTTTCAAATGAACATATAGTTCTTTACTACAGGATTCTAAAAACTGATCTCTAGCGAAAAAATCGCAAACAGCTTCGTAGGACTGGTCTACTTTCGCCATTTTCAACCATTTATTAAGATACGACCTAAGTCTACTACTAAACTGAATAAACGTTTCGGACTTTTCAGGCCTATCATAGCGAAATGTCTTCCTAAATCCGCGTTCAGTCATATCGAAATTCTTTAACAACGCATCTTTCAACTTGTCATAATCCGCTGCATCATCTACTGACAATCTATTGTAAACATCAAGCGCGCGACCTTTAAGTAATGCGCTTAAATATGCCGCCCAAACGTTTTTATCCCATTTGTTCGCCGTCGCGTATTTCTCAAACCTTGATAAGTAACTATCTATTTTGTCCTTACTTTCATCAAAATACGGTAATTTGGGATCTCGCGCATGCGCTAACTTTTCAGCCTTCTGTTTTTCTAATTCAACTCTAAACGTTACCTTCTGCAAATCTATCTGATTCTTCAACTCGCGTTGCTGCAATTCAAAACTATACTTCAACTTTTCTAACTCAACTTCGCTCGACAACTTCGCTTCCTTATCGCTTTCGACTTGAGACAATTTAGCTTCCCTATCTTTCTCGGCTTGCCGCTCTATACTTTCAATCCGCGCCATCTCGATTTCCCTATCCGCCGCAATCTTAGCTTCTTCCGTCGCCCTATCAGCCGCAATCTTAGCTAACTCGATTTCCCTATCTTTTTCGGCCTGCGCAATCTTTTCTTTCTCCGCCGCGATCCTTTCTTTATCAAGTTCCCTTACCGCGTGCCTTTCTGCCCTCTCAGTCTCTTGCTGTTGCTTAACAAATTCCTGCAAAGCCTGCCCCTCATAACCTAACTCCTTTCCCGTCTTAACTAACTGATCCATGACGCTTAACGTAATGCTCACGTTAACTTAACTGAAACCGACGTTCACTTATAGTCACACCCGTTAACTAAAACGTTAACAATAATAATAACAAACTAATCCAACTAAAACGTTGATTAATTAGTAGACTCGCGATCTGGACGTAGCCATTAAAATTACGTTCATAACAGATCGGAAATGACGTCATAAACTGACGTTGACTTTGCCGAGAATTACTTTTTGTAATTAGATGACGTAAACAACCCACATTACAATTACGCCCAACTTGATCTAGCATATCGGATATACAAACGTAACGTATGTAACGCAACGTATTAACGCTGACACGACAACTGTACGTCCTACATTACAAAACCTTATAAGATACCAACGGTAAATCAAACTTAAGATTCTGCTATTAGGTTTAATTCATTGTAACGATACTATATTACGTTACGAGTAACCTACGTTACTAAATCAGGACATAAAATGGACCTCAGTAACGGTTACGACACAACGTACAAACGTTTGAATTAATGAACTAACAGATTGTCATGCAACATCAGTGCCAAGGTACTCAAATGGACCTTAAAACTAAATATGTATCATCCGTGCCAAGACAATTCAGGTCTATATACCTCAGTTTCCCCACTCAGATATGCAACCTGTTACATTCTATCACAAATTAATGCATGGGCTATCGCACTTCATCACGCAGGGAATAAGGATAGTTGACCTTAATTGAGTGTAGGTTACATTTACAAAGAATTTAGTGGCAAAATTGCTCCTCTAAAATTCACAGCCTTACGTCACCTTAGAAAAGAACAATCAGAAAGTCAATAATAATAAAAAAAATGTCTGACAAAATTGTGCCTAGATTCTGTATATATTGTCAATGTGTTACACTGGCAGATATTAACCGGAAATCAAATCCCGTTACTTCATGACACCATGTTACGCAGAAGGTTTTACACACGGTCGACACGGGTGTAGAGCCTTATGCGTCGCCAGGACGGCGGAGGGTGACTTCCGGTTAAAGGGTTATCTACCAGTGTATCACACTAACAAGGAAACTCTAACAACGTTAGAATTTTTTGAAGTTTATATATAATGTAAATTCTATATACAACAATACAATTTACAACTGTCACAATTACAACAATATACAACACATATCAGTTCATGTCGCTGGCCCAAGTAAGGTGTTTGTTTCAAATCTGTAATCGATTTGCGTACAATACGCAAATAGATTACCGTCTGACGTCAACACCGTACTCGGCTCAGCGCCATGAACTAAAGGAAAACACAAAGAACAAAAAAAACGTTAGTTTGAGCTCATACAAAAAAACAAGGCCTTATGTTGGTAGACTTCAATTGGTCGTTCCCTGGATCATATCATGGGCCAGTCCATATATCATGAGGAACACCAACTTATATTAACACGTGCACGATTATATACTGGTCGCTCCCTGGATCGTACCAGAGACCAGTCTATATATATGAACACACCTTAGTGGACGAACACTGTCCCACACTTGATGTGACCTTCAGATCTTATCACAGAATCTGGCAAAACTGTGCTAACCACTTCCGCCTACATTTTGTGCTTCCCGCCTCTGCTTAGGAACCATGCACAAACGGCGTTGTAACTGCCTCTTCCCGGGTTGGTATTAACCTGGAGACGTATATCGAATCTCCAGGTGAGACGTGGCTCTAAGTCCTAACAGCTGACTGCCGGACTTGATGTGCCTAAAAATAACGAACTTACACTTAATACATTGTAACTACATAATAACAATACGTAAGACTTGGGCCTGTCTTGGAAATACCATACAACGCCCTCGGCGAATGCCGAGCATAACGTGCACACGCCAGCCGTGTCACTAGACACGACTCGCGCTCACGATGTAAAGCCAAAATTGTGCTTACCACTTCCGCCAATGAAGAAACGTAGATCCTACCACGCATGTGCGTAAAAGGATCAGACGCCAAACATTGTCGAGAAGTATACTGACGTCAACAGGTATTACCATGACATATCCCACATAAAACATGAATGAATCTAAACAACGACCTATTTACATTAAATTGATTTACCAAAAATCTAACTCGCATATGTATTAATTCATTTCTTTAAACAAAGCGTATTACCATTTGCCATAGAATATAATAATAAGCATTTCTAACACATTTGGGATCATAACGTTTGGTCTGACATCATGACATCAATGATGTTATACCATATGACGCCGTCTAATGAAGGCAAATCAAACGCATGATGACCAAATGTTACCATTATAACTTATGGAAAAAACCCTTAATGCGGTTCATGCTATGGCGTCAATTGACGTCACGAGTATATAAATTAGTTCCATTACAAATCAATCTACTTCTATAGGCCACGTATACGTGAAACTAATATAAAAAGTGCTGACGTCGCAATAACATGAATGCAACTGACGTCACATGAATAACATGAATGCAACTGACGTCACTGGACGTCAAATAGACGCACACCATTGCAACCAACACCAGTGATATAAACTATTTCCGTAATTTACAAAACTTCCTAATATACAAATACCATACGCAGCATGGTCAGTATAAACAAAATTGGTCGACATATGCACAGCCTGATCACTGTCAACAAAATCAAATCAGTCGACACATATAATCATACCATATCAATCAGAAGTCACATTTTTCATTCTTAGCCAAACTATTCTAAATAAATATGATAAGATCTTACCATTCAGGTCTAAACTCAGAATCTGGGCACACAACAATATAACATCCTCAGTATAAGAATTAAACAGCCACGTCTAACTTTTCAATAAAAGATAGGCGTATAAATAGTATGCATCTCACATTTAAATCATGGGACTCGAATATAAGCGTGCAGGTATTCACATTAAAATCATGCAACACGCTGTCCACAATCAAAAGACTCGTGCAGGTATTCACCTTAAAATCATGCAATACGCTGTCCACGAGAGGTATTCACAAACAATCCATGCATAACGTAGCCACAATTTCCGTAAATGTTTTATTACCACAGTTGCCCTAAAAACTGTAGCCCTACTGATTGAAAGGATTAAAATAATTACGACGACATAGTCGACGATCGGATCCATTTCGTAACAGTTATGTCGATTCGCGGCTCACCAAAGCGGAATGTTGCACGTGTGTTTCAAAAACGTATGTTTCATGACAGTAATATGTTGCATGCAACATATCTAACTGTCTAAACATGACTTATTTGGTTACATTATACCAGTGTCGTACAAAATGTGTCGTCGTGAAAATTTCCCCAGCTTAAGTCTGAGAGAAAATTTCCGAAGATTTTACGATACAATACCCGGCAACCAGCTGGAAGTCATTTTACAATTATTTTTTTCGGGCGCTCGTAAACATGGGCGGAATTAACACGCAGAGTAGGGAAGAATAAGACAGGTATTAATTTGGTCATATAGCTTTTTAAAAATATAAAGGCAATTTCGAGTGCGGTCAGTTAGTATAACTGTACCATGTCGAGATTTCTAAAAATGTTTTACAGGCAGACTCCCGTATAAATAGCGGGAATTTGACTGGCAGTTGGATGCCAGGTATTCTACCGTAAAATCTACGGCAATTTTTACAGAGTACGCTAAATTATATTTTCATTGTTAGCCCGAGCAGTGTCCTGATATGCGACAGGTCCATGAATTGCCCTGGTAACTGATTAAATTAAGTAATAGAAGGTCATGCAATGCTCAGGTTTATTGAGGATCTTACACGAGTAGTCATTTCATATGATATTTATGATGCAAGCCTTCGGCGAGTTTCATAAATGTCATATGATATAAACACAAATGCAAGATTCTCTTAATCGTATCACCCTTGAAGATAGGATTTTGTTCGCCTTCAAAATGAGCTCTATTTACACCCCCGACATACGAAGTATGTCAGGGGATATATAGTTTTTGTCATTCTGTTCGTTCGTTTGTTCGTTGTTCGTACGTCCGTTCGTCAACTTTACGTCAAAGTTTTGCGTTAAACCTTTTTTGATTGCTCATATCTCTGTAACTACATATCCGATTATTTTTATATTTGGTTTATGATGTCTTTATAGCAATGCCGTCGATATAAACTACTTTAGCCCCTGTGCCTGGGCCTAGCGTGGGGCCAAGGGTCAGTGATTTGGACTAAGGCATTTTCATTATGTCAAAATTTTGCGTTAAACCTTTTTGATTGCATATGTCTCTGTTACTGTATTGAAGATTTCTTCCATACTAGTATGTGATTCATGATATCTCTTTAGCATTACTTTTGGTCTGGAATACCTAAGCTGCAGGGTCAGGCTCATGGGTGGGGCCTGGGTTAATAGGTAGGATTTAGCAATTTGTTGTATAGTTTTTGGTTTTAGCTCTAATATATTTGAATGGATCCTAATGATATATGACTAGGTTTATTTCATACTAGTTTACGCATATGGATGCGGCTTCTGACATAAGGTTAAGGTCACAAACTTTTGAATTTTATAAATGTATAGCATTTGAATTGTACTTTTGTGCTTAAGTATGCTTTCATTAGGCAGTGGCACTGGTCGGGGGTATACGTGAGCCGATGTTCACTTGCTCTAGTTCAATAAGAAAACGCACTGTTGGCACGGATGTTGTCAATGACGTTACCTGTACGCGCCATAATGTTATTACACGTGTGAACATGCAATTTTTATGAACAACAGCGACGACGTCGTCTTTAAATAAATTGCGATACAGTATGTCCAGAAAATATTAAGAACTTGTATCAAAGTTCAGCTTCCATTTTCTTAAATTCATTTGAAATAACTGAAACTTGCTTTCGAACATTTTTGGTATTTTCGTTACTGAATGAGAAGGTTTTGATATTTGCCAGACATCTTGTTGACTGCTCTTTTGGTCGTAACGGTATGCCCATTAAATGTCTGTCTCATTGCCAAATATGGTCATTTTGCTAAGTCCGGCTAATCATACTGTGCTTGAGTATTAAACAGGCAAAGATGGCCATTTCGTTCATGACTTGCTCTTATTTCGTTAGCTAAGAAAAATGTTTTATTCTTTTTTATGTCTTATATAATACTGAAGCATCATTTAAATTCTATATTTTAGATCGCTCAAGAATGAGAATGCCCTGGAAAGTTATTCGACTGAATAGTATATGGTAGGTATTTAAACGAACTTTTATTGGTGTACATGCTTTTGAATATCTTTCTGATATATGTTTATATTTTGGACAGGGCAAATTTGTCAAATTCGGACTATCAAGGCAATTTTTTAGGTATGTCAGATTTTGCGATATCTGGCTGGAACTAGGCGAAAAAAGCGGTGAGCGTATATATGTTGCGTTGCTTTAAACGGTGTACAAAGTTGCGCTTATGTGTCAATGACGAAGCCAGTCTAAAACCGACCACCAATATTTCATGGCTATAAACCTAAAGATTGACGAGAATAAGGCTTAACATGGTCAAACTTATAAGTAATTTCGATTTTTTACCAGAAGTCTACCAAATACGGTGGTATATAACTAGAAAGTGTGTTTGTAAAACACTATGCCCCCAGTCATACGCTTGCCACTACAGGTGTCAAACTTTAGATGTCTGGCATGACTTGCTCATTTTGTGACAGAATTTGCCCAAAAGTTAGTCAGGTGATTTAAACTTTAGCCCCCCAGCAGAAATAGACTTATGTTTTATACAGATGAGAAAAGGGGAAATACTCTGTTAATAATGGATGCATTGACGTCGCGCACGATGTTCGTTCAGTCGACACTTCCAGGGGTTCATTTAAGGAAGAATTTATTATCTTAAGCAGAAGATATTCATGTTATATATCAAATGAAAGCTAAAACCCTACACAATATGACTGTGTAAGTTTTATTTATTTTACATCCACCGTTGTAAGGAGGAACGGCAAAGATATACGATTTTTAGTCCAAAATCGCATGTCCAGCGTTACATTTTACGGTCACCTCCTACCATAGGAAGACAAATGAAACTCCCGAAATGCAGAAGAATGTATCAGGTGTTTAATAGAAGTCTGCCATAATGTTCGGTTAACGCAAGTTCCGTTGTTTTTCCATAGGGGTGTATTTTAGGATGAGAAAATATGAAGTGAATTGTTAATAGAAAATGTCCATCGGCTGCACAAATAAACCATCGTTAGGAACAAATACAAATAAACAAGGAAGGAAAAGGAGGGTGGGTAGAATTAAAATTCATGTCGAATGCACAATGGTTGTTCTTTATGGTGAGCTAGATTTATCTAAACTTCTAGTGAAAGTAAAATTTTAACAGGCCAGGTTTAATTTCTCAGTAAGTGTCCCTTGACGTAAAAACGGCCTCCAAATTTATGAACTAGAACTTAATTTGTCAGATTTTGAATTTACGTGTATAAATTAGCGAAGTTTATATGAAATGCACTTTGCTTGTAGATTACAGAAATATGCAACTTTCTGTGTTTCGCTTTACATTTTAGAAATCAATAATATCATTTTGATTTCGCATAAAATGTTCAAAAAACGCCATTTTAGCTTTTATGACG
Organism: Ctena decussata; assembly: GCA_963989385.1. NCBI lineage: Eukaryota > Metazoa > Mollusca > Bivalvia > Lucinida > Lucinidae > Ctena > Ctena decussata. Next base: position 1,127,396 of record OZ022504.1, on the reverse strand, counting down.
TACAGTCATTCCGTTTGATTTGATAATTTCTCTGTGAATGCAAGTCCAGCCGTTCATATATATTTCATTAAAAAACACCGAAAAATAGGTCATCATATGTAAGTGAATTGACCATTTCTAGTAAAAGGAGATAGTTTTGCTAAGCAGCTGCAGTAATTGATAATAAGGAAGTAACATAGTGAAGGGCTTGTATTATAGACAATAGAGAGAGAGGGAGAAAAGCTTTTTTAATAACTTATTCATTGAACGCCAAATCGTATGGGTGTTACAAACAGTTGCCGTTCAAGCGGTATTCCCAATATTTTGAAAAGAAAATTTCCTGTAACTTTTCAAAAAAAGGGCATAATTCTGTAACTCATGGCAGACGGAAAAGAAAAAAAATACAGTCTGCTCAGAATGATAAGCACATCAAATACTAATAGTATACCAAAATTAGGGTTCTAGGCCAAACAGTTCGAAAGTCGGAAAAATGTCAAATTCAACAAATGGACATAATTCAGTCATTTTCACGGAATTTGCCTAAAAGTTAATCAGGTAATTTACACCTTAGGCCCTAGCAGTAGGTTATATATGAGCATCCCAGCTTAATCAGTATATTTCAATATTATGGAACAAGCTTTCTTATAATATTTTGAAAAAGGGCATAACTCTGCAAGTTCAAGGTTGATGGACAAAGAAAAAATAGGTGTCCAGTGTTTTTATATAGTCTTCCTATCTATGAAATATCAAGATTCCAGCAGTTACGTTTCTTGAGTAAATGAAGTGTTATTTACGGAGGAAGGACGGACGGACAGTCAGGCTCAAACCAATATGCCCCCTCAACGTTTTCGAAGTTGGGGGCATAATGACTAAACAGCGATTACAAAGTACAACGACTGTACCAAGCCACTCTGAAATATTTATTAAAGATTCTTTCCTTCATGTGTTTTAGGTAATTCTAAATGTCTATATGACTTGGTGGCTAAAATATACGAGTGCTTAGTATTTTGAAGTGTAACAAGAACAATATGCACTCTTGTTATGAATTTCAGACATAATCATAAGATATGCATATATTAGTTTATATTTTTGTTGTTGAATGAAAAATAAACTTTTATTAAATAAGTCAAATACTACCTTTAACTTTGCCAGATTTTGGGCACCTAGAACTACATTTCCTTCATCACAAATATAATGTTTTTTGCACCAACATATAGCATAATGCATGAACTAAGGCAGCCTAGATGTATTTTTAACAAAAGTTCATTAAAAAATTAATTTTCATGGTTTAGAGAACACCTCCTACCTTTTATACAACACTGGCAAGTATATATACATGAGGCAAGTTTACTCACCAGGAATAACCATGTACTCCTGACATCGTGAGTTGCATAAAAAGTCGGGTGGTGTTCTATTAACCATGAACATTAGTTTTGATGAAATTTTGCCGACAAAAATACATCTCGGTTGCATTAGTTTATACGTTATGCTATATGTTGGAGCAGCAGGGTTGGGGGGGCGAGTAACAAAATATCTTGGAGCCGCCACACCGCATGCCGCGCCTCCCAGCCCCATTTCATGGTAAAACAACAGTTATTTTGGGCCGCCGCGCCTCTCAGGAGGGTCTTCTCAGCCCCCGTTTTCGGCGTCACATGCAAAAAATGAGAGAGCAGCAGCAGGGGGGGGGGGGGGGGGGGGGGCGGAGGGCGAATGCACCGGCCGAAAAAAAGCAGATTATAGAAACAATGAGAGCCCCAGGGGCGGCCCACACCCTCAGCCGACCCGGGCACGAAGTAAAATTAAGGAAATTTCATGTACTGAACAATGACGGCAATGGGTATATCGTTGGTAACATGAAGGGAACGAATACGTGCCAGTGGTTGACTTTGAGCTCTGTTCATCTCTGCGGCAAGAGCTGCATAAAGGATTATTGTGGATCCCACCTCGCGCTTCTTCGAAAGGGTTCCCTTACAAAACCTTGTAGAAAATGCGAAGTAGGAGTGACGAATTCACTTCAGTTGTGTATGCGGTGCGGGTATTTTAACAAAAAAATAAAAAATCATACATCGCGGGGCTAGAAAGACAAAAAAGGAATTTAAACGGCTTGCCGCTATTGAAATTTCCATATAGATAGTTGTTCAATGTTGGACATATCTCTATCTGGCCGCTATTGAAATTCTCATTTAGACAATTTTTCAATGTTGGACATATCTCTATCTGGTCACCATTGAAATTTCCATTTAGACAGTTGTTCAATATTGGACATATTCATTTAGACAGTTGTTCAATGTTAGACATATCCATCCGACGATATGGCCACAATGGATGAGCTAATCGAAAAGATACTTGCAGAAATGCCTGACCCTGCTCCGGAGGGCCAAAACGTTATCGACCTGGATGACTTGGTCCCTCCCCCAGTTCAGCTGCCAGGTGACGAGTCGATTGAGATCCTGAAGGACGCCAAAGACGAGTTTGAGGTCGACGGAGCCGCCGCGGTCTTCTCTACATGGAGGGTGGAAGCAGAAGACCCGCTGGACATCGGCGACGTCGAGATAGCCGATGGGATGCATGTCAGGGCTGGCCGACTGGCCTTGAATGCCCGCATGACAGATGCGAGGGCGGCATGGCTACTTGCTGCGCTTCCTGATATCGGCGCTGGGTTCATCATGAGAATCAAATTTTTTGAGGGAGAGGGATGAAGGTGATTGGCCCATAGAAGACAAGTTTGACCCGGTCCGTGCTGAGAGGAAAAGGGGGGAGGGCATCATTGAGGTCTCTCAAGGCACAAGGTCGGGCGCGCTGACTGGGATCGACAGGGTGTTCTATCAGAACGCCTACCCCGTGACCGCAGTTTTGTACGGACTCTACCCCCTCAGAGACCCAGACACTGCCAACTTGGCACCACTAAGAGATGGTGCCCTCAACTGTGTGGCCCAGAGGGTCACGGAGCACTTTAAAGGTACCCTGAGGGGGCATGGACTGACACCCACAAGACACCAGAAAATACAAGAGTGGGAGGAAAGAGTTCATGAAAGTGGCGCAACTATTGGCGATGTGGCCGCTCTGGAAAGTATTCTTCAGCGCCCTATCATTCTGCGGGACATTGCAGGAGCAGACATCTTCAACAGTGGAAAATATCAGAGAAGAGGCACCCGGACATATGGTAAGGTAGATCTCATCGTCCACAACGGCAAAGCGTGGCCCAAGGACCTCCACTTTTCCCAGAGCAGAGAGGTCCACATCTTCGCGGGTGACGTCTGGCAGGCTATTCGGGAAGCAACCCGTGGCGAGCCATTAGCGGTTGGGCTCCTGGGCGGCCAAGATCGACAGCTCTCAGTCGATCATTTCGTTCTTCAGGACGGCCGCACCTTCAGGACACAAGAGGTCCACGTAAGACTCCAAGGGATCTGCACCAAACTGGGCAACCCTGAACTCGATGAGAGAGCCTTCGGCGAGAACCACGCCGCAAGCATCATGGCGAAGGAACAGAACGGCTGGAAGCCGACCCCAGCCAGCCTCATCGATGACATCGAGAAGGCTTGCGTGGAGCACGGCCACGGCGGCCTCTGGAATTCGATGGAGTACGACACGAGGGACATCGTCAGCATCGACATGAAGGCCTGCTACCCAGCCTCTTTCCAAGGCATGGGCGAATCCAGGCAGTATTTCGAGCGCTTTGGTCACCCCACTCACCAAATGACGCGCGTAGCCATCAACGGCGCTCTCCCTGAAGACATCGGCACAGGCTTTGCCAAGGTCCAGGAGTGGGAGTTCGTAGCCAGCTGCCACCCCGTTATCCCCGCATGGTTCTGGAGGCCCTTCGCGGAAAAGGGCTGAGCCCCGACGCCACTCCTCGCATACCTGGTAGTGACTGTTCTCCTGAAGTCTCTCAAAGTCCGCGAGGCCATTGTCTCTCTCAAGAAGCAGACCGATGTTGGCTGCCCGAAAGTCGGGACCAGGCCTGCTCTGTTATCGGCAAATTCACCCAGGGCAGCGCTGCTGACAGAAAAAAGGCTGACAAGGAGGCTGGTGACAGACCAGGGGGAACTCGATTTCTTGGTCCGTGACACGCGACAGAGCGGCACCCTGTTGGGAGCACCCCAAAGGTGCCCTCTTGGCCACATCCTCACGTATCATGATGGCTCCCAACCTCAGTACACTCACCTGAGGGCAAGCATGTTGGCCTACGCGCATATCAATCTCATTGCGATGCTGTCAAGGTTCGCTCCAGATGAGGCGGTACGGGTGGCGACCGACAGCATTTACGTGCAAAAAGCTGCACTCCACAAGCTCAAGGGGGTCGAAGCATATGTGGCCTCCCAAAGATGCACCTGTGGGGAGAACATGTGCGTCCCCTGTTTGCTCGGAGAAGCGTTCTTTCCCGCGGTTTCCCCGGCCCAGTGGCGCGATAAGGGAGAAGAGCTGTACATGCCGCAAGAGCATGCTGCCTACCTTCCCAAGCCCGAATACAAAGTGGAAAAAAGGACCTCACTCCCAGCAACGCACCGCGGCACGGCGACCCGCTGTCGAGGCACCAGTTGAGCTACCTCAACGGCGGGCGCGGGAGCGGCAAAACCACCAGATCGATTGAGCTGTTTCGCACCAGAGATCCCCTTGTGTTCACCCCGACCCATCGGTTGGCAAAAGAGATGCGGACCAGGGGCGTCCAGGCCCAGACCTATCACAGCTTCTTTCGCTGGAGCGGTCAGACTGAGTGGACCCCAGAAAGGATGGACCAGAAGTTCGTTCCCCGCGTGATCATCTGGGATGAGGTTTGCACCGTACCCCGACCCATATTGAAGACTCTCCTCGAATGGCTCGATGTCAGAGGAGTCCAGGTCGTCTGCTGTGGCGACCAAGGCCAGCCACCTCCAATGGCAGGAGAGATGCCGCACGACTGGCTGCTGCGGAGTGCCGATTACTATGAAGAGGTAACCACTGATCACAGGGCTAAAGAGCCGGCCCTGAAAGTCCTAAAAAGTGATATTCGTCTCCAACCAGACCGAGTGCAGTGTCGGGCCATGAGAAAAGCGCTGCCCGCTTGTCTCGGGTGGGACCGGTTCGTGGATGTTTGGAAGCCGGGGACTTGATCCTGACCTCGAGGCAGAAGGTTCTCGACCGGGCACAGCAGCTTTTGTTCGAGCGCCACCAGGAGGCCTTTCCGCAGGAACCTGTCCCACTGCTCTATCGCCCACAGGACACGCGGAAACAAAATATCATGGTCACAATCCCTGGCAGGGCGGACCGGGAAGAGCTCGTCCTCAATGACACCGTCGAGGTGCCCATAAAAATGTCCAAGAGGTTATGGGCGCTATTTGGGGACGAGACTGGGTTCTCGGTTATGCCATGACTGTCCACGCCAGCCAGGGCCTCACTATCCATGACCCAAAAAAGGTCTGGATATCGATGATTATCTTCAGTGGTCCAATCTCGCATATTTGGCTGTGTCAAGGGTGGAGTACATGCACCAGCTCGAGAGGGTAGTCTGTCCCCCAGATGAGGATTCTGAGGTCAGGCAACTCACCGAGCAGCAGCTCCGCAAAACCATCCAAAAGAAACTGGTGGCCTACAAGCGCCAGGACCAAGCCAAGTGGCGGCACTTAAACCTCAAGGTAAATCATGTCTTCGAGCTCAAGTGTCAAATTCAACAAATGGACATAATTCAGTCATTTTCACGGAATTTGCCTAAAAGTTAATCAGGTAATTTACACCTTAGGCCCTAGCAGTAGGTTATATATGAGCATCCCAGCTTAATCAGTATATTTCAATATTATGGAACAAGCTTTCTTATAATATTTTGAAAAAGGGCATAACTCTGCAAGTTCAAGGTTGATGGACAAAGAAAAAATAGGTGTCCAGTGTTTTTATATAGTCTTCCTATCTATGAAATATCAAGATTCCAGCAGTTACGTTTCTTGAGTAAATGAAGTGTTATTTACGGAGGAAGGACGGACGGACAGTCAGGCTCAAACCAATATGCCCCCTCAACGTTTTCGAAGTTGGGGGCATAATGACTAAACAGCGATTACAAAGTACAACGACTGTACCAAGCCACTCTGAAATATTTATTAAAGATTCTTTCCTTCATGTGTTTTAGGTAATTCTAAATGTCTATATGACTTGGTGGCTAAAATATACGAGTGCTTAGTATTTTGAAGTGTAACAAGAACAATATGCACTCTTGTTATGAATTTCAGACATAATCATAAGATATGCATATATTAGTTTATATTTTTGTTGTTGAATGAAAAATAAACTTTTATTAAATAAGTCAAATACTACCTTTAACTTTGCCAGATTTTGGGCACCTAGAACTACATTTCCTTCATCACAAATATAATGTTTTTTGCACCAACATATAGCATAATGCATGAACTAAGGCAGCCTAGATGTATTTTTAACAAAAGTTCATTAAAAAATTAATTTTCATGGTTTAGAGAACACCTCCTACCTTTTATACAACACTGGCAAGTATATATACATGAGGCAAGTTTACTCACCAGGAATAACCATGTACTCCTGACATCGTGAGTTGCATAAAAAGTCGGGTGGTGTTCTATTAACCATGAACATTAGTTTTGATGAAATTTTGCCGACAAAAATACATCTCGGTTGCATTAGTTTATACGTTATGCTATATGTTGGAGCAGCAGGGTTGGGGGGGCGAGTAACAAAATATCTTGGAGCCGCCACACCGCATGCCGCGCCTCCCAGCCCCATTTCATGGTAAAACAACAGTTATTTTGGGCCGCCGCGCCTCTCAGGAGGGTCTTCCCAGCCCCCGTTTTCGGCGTCACATGCAAAAAATGAGAGAGCAGCAGCAGGGGGGGGGGGGGGGGGGGCGGAGGGCGAATGCACCGGCCGAAAAAAAGCAGATTATAGAAACAATGAGAGCCCCAGGGGCGGCCCACACCCTCAGCCGACCCGGGCACGAAGTAAAATTAAGGACATTTCATGTACTGAACAATGACGGCAATGGGTATATCGTTGGTAACATGAAGGGAACGAATACGTGCCAGTGGTTGACTTTGAGCTCTGTTCATCTCTGCGGCAAGAGCTGCATAAAGGATTATTGTGGATCCCACCTCGCGCTTCTTCGAAAGGGTTCCCTTACAAAACCTTGTAGAAAATGCGAAGTAGGAGTGACGAATTCACTTCAGTTGTGTATGCGGTGCGGGTATTTTAACAAAAAATAAAAAATCATACATCGCGGGGCTAGAAAGACAAAAAAGGAATTTAAACGGCTTGCCGCTATTGAAATTTCCATATAGATAGTTGTTCAATGTTGGACATATCTCTATCTGGCCGCTATTGAAATTCTCATTTAGACAATTTTTCAATGTTGGACATATCTCTATCTGGTCACCATTGAAATTTCCATTTAGACAGTTGTTCAATGTTGGACATATTCATTTAGACAGTTGTTCAATGTTAGACATATCCATCCGACGATATGGCCACAATGGATGAGCTAATCGAAAAGATACTTGCAGAAATGCCTGACCCTGCTCCGGAGGGCCAAAACGTTATCGACCTGGATGACTTGGTCCCTCCCCCAGTTCAGCTGCCAGGTGACGAGTCGATTGAGATCCTGAAGGACGCCAAAGACGAGTTTGAGGTCGACGGAGCCGCCGCGGTCTTCTCTACATGGAGGGTGGAAGCAGAAGACCCGCTGGACATCGGCGACGTCGAGATAGCCGATGGGATGCATGTCAGGGCTGGCCGACTGGCCTTGAATGCCCGCATGACAGATGCGAGGGCGGCATGGCTACTTGCTGCGCTTCCTGATATCGGCGCTGGGTTCATCATGAGAATCAAATTTTTTGAGGGAGAGGGATGAAGGTGATTGGCCCATAGAAGACAAGTTTGACCCGGTCCGTGCTGAGAGGAAAAGGGGGGAGGGCATCATTGAGGTCTCTCAAGGCACAAGGTCGGGCGCGCTGACTGGGATCGACAGGGTGTTCTATCAGAACGCCTACCCCGTGACCGCAGTTTTGTACGGACTCTACCCCCTCAGAGACCCAGACACTGCCAACTTGGCACCACTAAGAGATGATGCCCTCAACTGTGTGGCCCAGAGGGTCACGGAGCACTTTAAAGGTACCCTGAGGGGGCATGGACTGACACCCACAAGACACCAGAAAATACAAGAGTGGGAGGAAAGAGTTCATGAAAGTGGCGCAACTATTGGCGATGTGGCCGCTCTGGAAAGTATTCTTCAGCGCCCTATCATTCTGCGGGACATTGCAGGAGCAGACATCTTCAACAGTGGAAAATATCAGAGAAGAGGCACCCGGACATATGGTAAGGTAGATCTCATCGTCCACAACGGCAAAGCGTGGCCCAAGGACCTCCACTTTTCCCAGAGCAGAGAGGTCCACATCTTCGCGGGTGACGTCTGGCAGGCTATTCGGGAAGCAACCCGTGGCGAGCCATTAGCGGTTGGGCTCCTGGGCGGCCAAGATCGACAGCTCTCAGTCGATCATTTCGTTCTTCAGGACGGCCGCACCTTCAGGACACAAGAGGTCCACGTAAGACTCCAAGGGATCTGCACCAAACTGGGCAACCCTGAACTCGATGAGAGAGCCTTCGGCGAGAACCACGCCGCAAGCATCATGGCGAAGGAACAGAACGGCTGGAAGCCGACCCCAGCCAGCCTCATCGATGACATCGAGAAGGCTTGCGTGGAGCACGGCCACGGCGGCCTCTGGAATTCGATGGAGTACGACACGAGGGACATCGTCAGCATCGACATGAAGGCCTGCTACCCAGCCTCTTTCCAAGGCATGGGCGAATCCAGGCAGTATTTCGAGCGCTTTGGTCACCCCACTCACCAAATGACGCGCGTAGCCATCAACGGCGCTCTCCCTGAAGACATCGGCACAGGCTTTGCCAAGGTCCAGGAGTGGGAGTTCGTAGCCAGCTGCCACCCCGTTATCCCCGCATGGTTCTGGAGGCCCTTCGCGGAAAAGGGCTGAGCCCCGACGCCACTCCTCGCATACCTGGTAGTGACTGTTCTCCTGAAGTCTCTCAAAGTCCGCGAGGCCATTGTCTCTCTCAAGAAGCAGACCGATGTTGGCTGCCCGAAAGTCGGGACCAGGCCTGCTCTGTTATCGGCAAATTCACCCAGGGCAGCGCTGCTGACAGAAAAAAGGCTGACAAGGAGGCTGGTGACAGACCAGGGGGAACTCGATTTCTTGGTCCGTGACACGCGACAGAGCGGCACCCTGTTGGGAGCACCCCAAAGGTGCCCTCTTGGCCACATCCTCACGTATCATGATGGCTCCCAACCTCAGTACACTCACCTGAGGGCAAGCATGTTGGCCTACGCGCATATCAATCTCATTGCGATGCTGTCAAGGTTCGCTCCAGATGAGGCGGTACGGGTGGCGACCGACAGCATTTACGTGCAAAAAGCTGCACTCCACAAGCTCAAGGGGGTCGAAGCATATGTGGCCTCCCAAAGATGCACCTGTGGGGAGAACATGTGCGTCCCCTGTTTGCTCGGAGAAGCGTTCTTTCCCGCGGTTTCCCCGGCCCAGTGGCGCGATAAGGGAGAAGAGCTGTACATGCCGCAAGAGCATGCTGCCTACCTTCCCAAGCCCGAATACAAAGTGGAAAAAAGGACCTCACTCCCAGCAACGCACAGCGGCACGGCGACCCGCTGTCGAGGCACCAGTTGAGCTACCTCAACGGCGGGCGCGGGAGCGGCAAAACCACCAGATCGATTGAGCTGTTTCGCACCAGAGATCCCCTTGTGTTCACCCCGACCCATCGGTTGGCAAAAGAGATGCGGACCAGGGGCGTCCAGGCCCAGACCTATCACAGCTTCTTTCGCTGGAGCGGTCAGACTGAGTGGACCCCAGAAAGGATGGACCAGAAGTTCGTTCCCCGCGTGATCATCTGGGATGAGGTTTGCACCGTACCCCGACCCATATTGAAGACTCTCCTCGAATGGCTCGATGTCAGAGGAGTCCAGGTCGTCTGCTGTGGCGACCAAGGCCAGCCACCTCCAATGGCAGGAGAGATGCCGCACGACTGGCTGCTGCGGAGTGCCGATTACTATGAAGAGGTAACCACTGATCACAGGGCTAAAGAGCCGGCCCTGAAAGTCCTAAAAAGTGATATTCGTCTCCAACCAGACCGAGTGCAGTGTCGGGCCATGAGAAAAGCGCTGCCCGCTTGTCTCGGGTGGGACCGGTTCGTGGATGTTTGGAAGCCGGGGACTTGATCCTGACCTCGAGGCAGAAGGTTCTCGACCGGGCACAGCAGCTTTTGTTCGAGCGCCACCAGGAGGCCTTTCCGCAGGAACCTGTCCCACTGCTCTATCGCCCACAGGACACGCGGAAACAAAATATCATGGTCACAATCCCTGGCAGGGCGGACCGGGAAGAGCTCGTCCTCAATGACACCGTCGAGGTGCCCATAAAAATGTCCAAGAGGTTATGGGCGCTATTTGGGGACGAGACTGGGTTCTCGGTTATGCCATGACTGTCCACGCCAGCCAGGGCCTCACTATCCATGACCCAAAAAAGGTCTGGATATCGATGATTATCTTCAGTGGTCCAATCTCGCATATTTGGCTGTGTCAAGGGTGGAGTACATGCACCAGCTCGAGAGGGTAGTCTGTCCCCCAGATGAGGATTCTGAGGTCAGGCAACTCACCGAGCAGCAGCTCCGCAAAACCATCCAAAAGAAACTGGTGGCCTACAAGCGCCAGGACCAAGCCAAGTGGCGGCACTTAAACCTCAAGGTAAATCATGTCTTCGAGCTCAAGGAAGCCCAAAACAACTGCTGTGCTGCATGCAACATCGCGATGCTCTGGGACAGCCAGCCCAAAGACACGCAGCAATTCAGCGTCGACCGGCTGGACAATACCAGTAGTCACACCCGTGACATTATAAGGCTGACCTGTCTCGATTGCAACCGAAAAAGAGGGGCTGCGGCCATCAACGCTTAAGGACGCTGTGATGCCCTACGAGTGCGGTATTTCCTTTTCGGTGTTTCTGCATGCTTCGGACATTCGTCGCACCTCTTTGTTCTCGATGTCACCATTTTCCCGGGCGTTGTTCCAACAACTTTTTACGAAATCTAGTCCATTCTACGCCCCCTCATGGTGTAAGTAAAACATATGTTGTGTTTTATATTGCCTTTTTTATCAGTAGTTACTATAAATCTGCAGTAAGCAGATGCTTTTGATAGAAGTTTGCAAAACGTTCGCAAACAGGTTTCGCTCCCATTCTGTTCGTACAAGAGTGAAAATGTGCATACAAGGTTTTCGGTCTTTACTGCTTCTAGAGGGCAAATCTAATGCTGTCTGTCTGTATATATTAATACATTGTTTAGATATTCTGTATACCTTATTCTCATGGTCGGCTGTGCAGACCTTGATCAGAGCAGCCTGATCTGGGTGTGCACTGCAAACATGAGTGTATTTTTTCCTAGATGATCCACTGAGTACTCTTTTTTTATTTTTCAGTTTTTACCACATATTTACACAATAAAGATGAACTACACAGATCTTCTTGTTGTTTCGGTTAGCTGGCTGTCATCGCGGGCAGCACAGTAAAAAAAAACAGGGCTATGGTGATATATTCAGATTGCTTCAGATCACGGACACGTCTTCTACGGACAATTGGTCAACACCCAAGTCTGCAGTCTCGAATTTCAAGAGTAACAGTTTCTTATGAACAGAATAAAATTCTCAGTGGACTCTCATGTCTCAAAAAAGAATTAGAACTCTAACAGAAAAAGGTATGGCAGCATATGAAGAAAAGTGCTCAGACTATTATTCTAGATCATCGTCTTTTATACTATTTGGATCCTTTTGAAATTAATCAGTCTTTGAATCGACTGCCTAATTAAAATTAAGAAATTACAGTATGCTTTTTTCTGGTTTCGTCACCAGATATTGTCAGGGTCACAGACGAGGCTTTATTAGCCGAAACTACGTAGTCTGGCCAATGTTCCTACTTCTGTATGTATTCTCTGCTCTTGAAGGAACTTTTTTAGATTTTAATTGTACCTTACTGCAGCTGGTGTTGTGCCGTGTGGAAGCCGTAAAAAGTCTCCCCGTACATCATCCATAGTGCAGATTATATTTCATTTACATCCTTTGAGATCAGAGGATAGATTCTGAGAAATCTAAAATCAAAGATCGATTTAGACTATTATTCTAGATCATCGTCTTTTATACTATTTGGATCCTTTTGAAATTAATCAGTCTTTGAATCGACTGCCTAATTAAAATTAAGAAATTACAGTATGCTTTTTTCTGGTTTCGTCACCAGATATTGTCAGGGTCACTGACGAGGCTTTATTAGCCGAAACTACGTAGTCTGGCCCATGTTCCTACTTCTGTATGTATTCTCTGCTCTTGAAGGAACTTTTTTAGATTTTAATTCAGCAAGAGGTTGAAAAAGTCATGGGACATTGTTGCGCGTACTTTAGCGGAAAAGGCTACAGTATCTACGGACACCAATGTGACAACTCTGAATCGTTTGGAACAGGACATTAGTGAAAGTTACTCACAATATGTATCTTTAGGTGAATCTTATAAAAAGTGTCTTACTGTCACAAACTCTGATGCCAGTTTACGTGAGAAGATAAGTCTTGTATCTGAATTGCAGCAAAATAAAATACAAATAGATGAGTTTCTTGAGTTGATAGGGAAATGTAAAACAAAAATTTTAGAAAGTCTCATGGTCAGATCCACTGGTAGAAGTTCTGTACATGGTAGTGTGAGAAGTAAACAATCAAAAACACAAAGTGAATTATTAGCATTAAATCGTGTAAAAGTTGAATATGTCGAAAAAGAAGCCCACATTCTGAAAGAAAAAGCTAAGCTAGAAGAGAGTGAAAAGATCACATTGGCGGCTGCTGCACGACAGAAGGCAGAATTAGAATCTGACTTACATATTATTACTCAAAAGAAGGAAGCTGCTGCTGCGGCGGCGGAGGCGGATGCCTTAGAAAAGTTTTCAGATAAAGAATCTGTTACTCATAGAAGTGACATTGTTACGAAATGGATCTGATCGTCGACTATGTCGTCGAAATCATTTTAATCCTTTGAATCAGTAGAGCTACAGTTTTTAGGGCAACTGTGGTAATAAAACATTTACGGAAATTGTGACTACGTTATGCATGGGTTGTTTGTGAATACCTCTCGTGGACAGCGTATTGCATGATTTTAAGGTGAATACCTGCACGAGTCTTTTGATTGTGGACAGCGTGTTGCATGGTTTTAATGTGAATACCTGCACGCTTATATTCGAGTCCCATGATTTAAATGTGAGACGCATACTATTTATACGCCTATCTTTTATTGAAAAGTTAGACGTGGCTGTTTAATTCTTATACTGAGGATAATATATTGTTGTGTGCCCAGATTCTGAGTTTAGACCTGAATGGCACATCAAGTCCGGCAGTCAGCTGTTAGGGCTTAGAGCCACGTCTCACCTGGAGATTCGATATACGTCTCCAGGTTAATACCAACCCGGGTAGAGCAGTTACAACGCCCTTGTGCATGTATTCCTAGCAGAGGCGGGAAGCACAAAATATTGGTAAAATCGATGTAATTACTGCAGAGGTGAAAGTGGGACAGTGTTCGTCCACTAAAGTGTGTCATATTATATTTAGACTGGTCTCTGGTACGATCCAGGGAGCGACCAGTATATAATCGTGCACGTGTTAATATAAGTTGGTGTTCCTCATGATATATGGACTGGCCCATGACATGATCCAGGGAACGACAAGGTGAAGTCTACCAACATAAGGCCTTGTTTTTTTTTGTATGAGCTCAAACTGACGTTTTTTGTTCTTTGTGTTTTCCTTTAGTTCATGGCGCTGAGCCGAGTACGGTGCTGACGTCAGACGGTAATCTATTTGCGTATTGTACGCAAATCGATTGCAGATTTGAAACAAGCACCTTACTTGGGCCAGCGACATGAACTGATATGTGTTGTATATTATTGTAATTGTGACAGTTGTAAATTGTATCGTTGTATATAGAATTTACATTATATATAAACTTCAAAAATTCTAACGTTGTTAGAGTTTCCTTGTTAGTGTAACACACTGGTAGATAACCCTTTAACCGGAAATCACCCTCCGCCGTCCTGGCGACGCATAAGGCTCTACACCCGTGTCGACCGAGTGTAAAACCTTCTGCGTAACAGACATCTCAGCTTTTAAACGCCTTCCAGTCGCTGATCCTCTAGAACGTGTTAGTAAATTTGTAAATCAAGTAACTGAGATACAAAATGAAACAGAAAAGCAGGTAGATCCATGTGTAAAGACTGATATTAAACCTGAAGTGTCAACAGTTGATAAAACACCTGACATTGATGCTAAAGACATCAATTTTGCTAGTAATATAACAAAATTTCTATTAAGAAAAGACCTGGCCTTATCAAGTCTCTCTCAGTTCAATGACAAACCAGAAACTTATTTATCCTGGAAAGCCAGTTTTTCTCAGGTGAATAAAGAAATGGGTGTAACTACATCAGAAGAGATAGATCTACTTGTAAAATGGTTAGGCATAGACTCTAGAAAACATGCTGTAAGCTTAAGAACAGCTTACAGAAATGATCCAGTCAAGGGGTTATTAAAAATATGGGAAAGATTAGATGAGAGATATGGCAAGGCAGAATCGGTCCACAAGTCAATGATGAAAAAGTTAGAAAAGTTTCCAAGGTTGAACTCAAAGAGCAGCTCAAAGTGGTATGAGCTTGCTGATATTTTGGCTGAGATTAAAGCGCTTAAGGAAGATGGAGAGTATTCCACAGCTTTATCCTATTTTGACTCTTCTATAGGCATAACACCAATTGTCTCAAAGTTACCGTACAATGTTCAAGAAAAATGGGCAACGAGAGTCAACTCGTATAAGAAAAGTAAAGGTGTATCTTTCCCACCTTTCTCAGAATTCTGTGAATTTGTTTATGACCAAGCTAGAATAAGAAATGAACCTAGTTTTCAGAGTGAAAATGCTACACGGAACACTGTAAACCAGCCAGCTAGAGCTTCACACCAGCAAGTAGAAAGGCATATGATTTCTGACAGAACAACCAATATCACACCAGAAAGAGTTCAGTAGCTAATGAAAAATTCTGTCCGCTTCATGAGAAAAATCATAGTTTGAATGAGTGTAAAGGTTTTAAAATGAAAAGTGTTCCTGATAGAAAGCAGTTTTTGAAAGAAAACAGAATATGTTTTAAATGTTGTAGTTCAGATAAGCATAAGGCAAATGAGTGTAAGGTCAGTGTTAGATGTAATGATTGTGGTAGTACAACACACGCGAGTGCAATGCATTTCAGGCATCCAGAGAAGAATGGCGGGGAGGCTGAACAGATAAGAGAGGCTGTCAACTCAAGCTGCACACAGATTTGTGGTAGTGGGCATGGCAAATCGTGCGCCAAGTTATTTCTGACAAACATATATTGTAGTGATGATCCAGAACACGTTGTTAAGTGTTATACAATTGTGGATGAGCAAAGCAATAGGTCTCTAGGAAAACCAGAGTTGTTCTCATTGTTGGGTATTGATAGCAAAGAGTATGACTATACTCTGAATTCTTGTTCAGGTACTGTTATGATAAGTGGTCGTAAAGTCGACAAGTGCATCCTTGAATCCATTGATGGAACTGTTAAATACAATTTGCCTACCATTATTGAATGTTCTGACATACCCAGCAATAAGAATGAAATCTGCACACCTGACCATGCACGTTGCCACCCACACTTGTATGATATTGCAGACAAAATTCCAGAATTGGATAAGAATGCCAAAATACTTTTGCTCTTAGGTAGAGATGTCATTGATGCACATCATATTCTTGATCAGGTCATAGGTCCTCCTGGAGCACCATTTGCTCAACGTTTGGGTTTAGGTTGGTTTGTTATCGGGGAATTGTGTTTGGGTGAAATTCATGCCCAAGATACAGTCAATGTCAATAAGACAAATTTGTTGCCTAATGGGCGTACTTCTCTGTTCAAACCGTGTGATAGTAAGCTCAGTATTTCTGATGTTGATCAGAAATCCTTTGCTTATGACCCTGTCTTTGTGAGAAATATTGATGATGACAAGCCGTCTTTGTCAATAGAAGACAGAGAGTTTTTGCAGTTAATGGATAGTGACTTCCATAAGCATTCCAGTGGACACTGGATTGCCCCTCTCATCTCATCGACAGCGGTTGCCTAACAATAGGGAGCAAGCAGTAAAACGAGCGCAAAATTTAGACGCAAGTCTTCGTAAAAATCCTGTTAAAAGACAGCACTTTGTAGATTTCATGTCTAAGGTTTTTCAGAAAGGTCATGCAGAAGTAGCTCCCCCTTTAGAGCCTCAGAAGGAATGTTGGTACCTACCTATATTTGGGGTTTATCACCCGCAAAATCCAAATCAGATTAGAGGTGTGTTCGATTCTTCGGCTGAATTTCATAATGTATCTTTGAACTCTGTGTTGTTACGTGGTCCGGACTTCACAAACAGTCTGTTTGGGATTCTCATGAGGTTTAGGAAAGATCAGGTGGCTGTAATTGCTGATATAGAACAAATGTTCTATTGAATTTTTTGTGGCCGAGAAACATAGAGATTACTTAAGGTTCCTTTGGTATGCGGACAATGACCCTAGCAAAGAGCTGATTGAAAACCGCATGTGCGTACAGGTTTTTGGTAATGGGCCCTCCCCAGCAATTGCCACCTATGGGCTTCGTAAATCAGTCCAAGAATGTGATCCTGATGTACAAGAGTTTGTTGTGAAAGATTTCTATGTTGATGATGGTCTTGTATCAAAGCCATCAGCAACGATAGCTGTAGATCTCCTTTGAAGAACTCAGAATGCCTTAGCGAATCATGGTTTACGCCTTCATAAGGTGGCGTCTAATAGTCCTGAAGTGATGAAGTCTTTTCCTACTGAAGATTTGGCCAAGGAGGTCAAATACCTCAATTTCGATAATGACAAGTTGCCAATGCAGCGTAGTCTTGGCGTAGGTTGGGACCTCAATCTTGATATGTTTGTGTTTAAAGTAGATTCATTGGGTCAGCCTCTTACTAGAAGAGGTTTATTGTCTACTGTGAACAGCATTTTTGACCCTATAGGCTTTTTGGCACCTGTAACTATTGTTGGCAAACTCATTCTAAGAGATCTTGTTGCTGTAGATAACAATTGGGACAATCCTTTGCCTCTGAGACAGAGTCAAAATGGGTTGATTGGAGAATTTCTCTTCTGAATTTGAAAGAGGTGAAGATCCATAGAGCGTACTTCACTCAGTCATGTGGTTCATTGTCTCACTTTGAATTGCACATTTTTTGTGATGCATCTGAGCTAGCTATTTCAGCAGTTGCGTACCTTGTGGGGGATTCGTCTGAAGGAGAGAGACATGTTGCATTTGTCCTAGGGAAGTCTAAAGTTGCCCCTGTCAGAGGACATACCATTCCACGTTTAGAGCTCTGTGGCGCGGTTCTTGCAGTAGAATTAGCAGAAACTGTTGTTGAACATATAGGTATAAGCCTTACTTACATCAAATTTTACACAGATAGCAAAGTTGTTCTCGGTTACATCAACAACCAGTCACGACGATTCTTCACATATGTTAGCAACAGGGTGCAAAGGATCAGACGATCAAGCTCCCCAAACCAATGGAATTACATCGCTTCTGAATCTAATCCAGCAGATGTGGGAAGCAGAGGCATCACACCTCTCCAGTTGCAGGATAGCTTGTGGCTGTCGGGTCCCATGTTTCTGCGAGAACAGTCTCTGGTGACTCCTGAGTTTTTCCCGTTGTTGGATCCTGAAGTAGATGCTGAAGTCCGTCCTCACGTGGTTACTATGGCAACATACAGTGTTGAGAACCTAGGATCTAGCAGATTCGAACGCTTCTCATCATGGGTGAAATTGGTTTCCGCAATAGCAAGTCTTCAACATATTGTGGCATCGTATCATCAGAAGTTATCATGTAAGGGTTGGCACATGTGTGAACACACAAAGACGGTCAAATCTAAACAGGTGGCAGAACGTTTCATTTTGAAGGCGGTACAGCGTGAAGCCTACGTGAAAGAAATCGGCTGTCTCCAAGAACATCGACGCATAGAAAAGACAAGTCCTATATTTGCTCTTGATCCATTCATAGCTGATGATGGACTTTTATGGGTAGGAGGACGTTTAGGGAAAAGTCAGCTGTCTTCAAAGGAGAAACATCCAGTGTTGTTACCTGGGAAACATGTTGTATCCCGTCTTATCACTTACCACTTCCATGAGTCTGTCCAGCATCAGGGAAGGCACTTTACTGAGGGTGCAGTGAGGAGTGCTGGTTTTTGGATCACAGGTGGGAAACGCTTGGTTTCTTCCCTTATTTTCAATTGTGTGAAATGTAAGAAGCTTCGAGACAAATTAGAAATTCAGAAGATGTCTGATCTGCCCACTGATAGAGTGAAACAAGCATCTCCATTTTCATATGTAGGTGTGGATGTGTTTGGTCCATGGTCTGTAGTGTCCCGGCGCACGCGTGGGGGTCAGGCTTGTTCAAAACGTTGGGCCGTTCTTTTCACATATTTGACTATACGGGCAGTTCATATTGAGATTGTAGAGGAGATGTCTTCTTCGGCTTTCATTAACGCACTTCGTAGGTTTATGGCAGTCCGAGGGAAGGTATTGCAGTTTCGTTCTGATAGGGGAACTAATTTTGTTGGGGCCACTGATAGCATTAAAGTGGATGTTGTCAATGTTGAGGATGACAAAACTAAGAAGTTTTTGTACAACTGTCACTCTGTATGGGTTTTCAATCCTCCTCATAGTTCCCATATAGGAGGCTCATGGGAGCGCATGATTGGCACTGCGCGGCAAATATTGGATTCTATGCTTTCTAATGTTCAGAATCTCGCTCATGATGTTCTAGTCACTGTAAAGGCCGGGGTGAGTGCTATCATTAATAGTAGACCTATCGTTCCTGTCTCTAACGACAGTGATAACCCCGAGATTCTAAGCCCCTCAGCTCTTTTGACACAAAAAGTGGATAGTGATCAGGTGTCATTTGGTGATTTGGACATTAGAAGCCTTTACAAGGATCAGTGGAAACGTGTCCAGTACTTGGCAAACGAGTTTTGGTTAAGATGGCGGCGTGACTTCCTACAGTCATTACAAAAGAGACCCAAATGGGACCATGATTAAAATTCCCTTCAGGTTGGTGATGTCGTCCTTCTGAAGGATAAAGAGATTGTTCGCAATCAATGGCCTATGGGAAGGGTATCTCAAATCTTCCCAAGTGAAGATGGTAAAGTACGCAAAGTTGAGGTTCTTGTGGTTAAGGAGGGGCAGCCTACTCATTATATCAGACCCATTGTGGATCTGGTGCTGTTGGTTAGACACGAGGGGTGAATGAGTACACTTTAGGGGAAGCTACTCTGCCATTTCAGTTTCTTTTTTATTTAGATTCATCTTGTAGAAAGAATTTGCTCCCTGAGGTGCAAATTCTTTCCATTATGTTTGGAGCCTATTTGGAGGAGCAATGTCACTCAGGGCAGCAAACAGGAAGTCACTGGAGTTCTTCCCCCTTGTAAAATGGCACAACAAGTGCAGACTCACACCTTTTGGTGGAAATTAATTGTATATTGTCAGATGTTGCTTTGTTCAATCATGAAAATGTGAACAGTTTTTTTTATAAATATTGTGTTACGTGTAGTGACACCAGTCCGATTGTTTTTCATACAAGATTCTGAAATCCATTTTTTGTAAAGTGCTATTCTTAAAACGCTACTGATAAGTCATTTTTTGAAGTGTGGAAAAGTAAGTTTCGCCATAAGTTTCATGAGTTAAGCAGTATTAGATTGATCATCTAATGTCAGAGATTTATATTAGGATATTATCATATTGATAATCTGATACATTCATTTTTTGTGTGTATATATTGTGATATCTTTAATATCAGACGGGGATTGTGCTGCCCTACGAGTGCGGTATTTCCTTTTCGGTGTTTCTGCATGCTTCGGACATTCGTCGCACCTCTTTGTTCTCGATGTCACCATTTTCCCGGGCGTTGTTCCAGCAACTTTTTACGAATTCTAGTCCATTCTACGCCCCCTCATGGTGTAAGTAAAACATATGTTGTGTTTTATATTGCCTTTTTTATCAGTAGTTACTATAAATCTGCAGTAAGCAGATGTTTTTGATAGAAGTTGGCAAAACGTTCGCAAACAGGTTTCGCTCCCATTCTGTCCGTACAAGAGTGAAAATGTGCATACAAGGTTTTCTGTCTTTTCTGCTTCTAGAGGGCAAATCTAATGATGTCTGTCTGTATATATTAATACATTGTTTAGATATTCTATATACCTTATTCTCATGGTCGGCTGTGCAGACCTTGATCAGAGCAGCCTGATCTGGGTGTGAACTGCAAACATGAGTGTATTTTTTCCTAGATGATCCACTGAGTACTTTTTTTTTCAGTTTTTTACCACATATTTACACAATAAAGATGAACTACACAGATCTTCTTGTTGTTTCGGTTAGCTGGCTGTCATCGCGGGCAGCACAGACGCCATCCGGCGGTAGTTGGGTGTCTGGAGGCACCACTAAAAGTTCTTCCCTGACAAAGCCACGTGGCGGCCCGTCCTGCAAGTAATACAAAACGGGCTCGTCGGGTTTGGTCACCGAGCGTCCCAGCCGGTACACCTCAACAGACTTCACAGGGTCTGTAGCGCGTCGACGGCCACCTTCCAGCTCTGCTGGCTGGTATAAGTAGCGCATGCCGACCCCAGAAGGGAGCTTCTGCTCCTTGAGACCAACAGGGCAGCCAGGAACTACAGAGGAGGGCGTTCGTGCCACAGTCTTGGCCTTGATGGCATCAGGGGGCTTTTTGTCAGTTAGCCGCGTTACTTCTCTATTCAATGCCCGAACAAAAGCGGGCAGTCGGGCCACCCACTCAGTCGACCTTTGACCTGAAGGGAGCTTCATCTCCTGAGCATACTGGCGCCCAAACAACCGCTCAGCCTGGGTCCTGTTCCAGCGTTCTACGATCCCTTGGTCCCGGTGGATGTCAACCCGACCACGCCGAACCTGGACAGAGTGCTTTGCCAGCAGCTGGCTGACAGAGCCCATGAACTCGCGGCCGGGATCTACCTGGAGCAATTTAGGCCACCTCAACCGGCCTTGCCTGTAGATACGAGACAAAGCTTCAGCAACCTCTTTAGCCTCTTTCGTGGTCAGAGGCTCAGCTTCTTTGTAGCGGCTGGCGACATCAACCACGGTGAGGGCATATTTGAATGTGCGCTTCCCAACTCGGTCGTGCGGCAGAAATAAGAGGTCAGCTTGATGGACCTCGTTTGGCGTGGCGATGTCAAACTTTGGCCGTGGGATATGTCGTGGGGCGGGAAGGTAGATCTGCCAGATAGCCTGCTTTTTCAACCAAGCTCGGGCCACATCTTCAGATACCTTGGCTGCGGCTGAGAGGTTTTTGATGGCCGCCAGTCCCTTCCAGTAGCCTCAGGGGCTGTAGTAAATGCTAGCAAGGCGAGAAGATAGCTTCTTATCCATATAGAATCATATCGATCAGCCTCCAACACGAAAAAAGGAACAACTGCTGTTGTTTCTCAGGAACAGGAACAAACGACCAGCCGAAATAAAATCAACCCGTCCTTAGTTGTGGGGCGGGTGTTTGAATTTTTTAGATGAAACTAAACCACACGGGTAGCGCTACTACTTAGCGAGTTAGTAGACCACTAGGCCGGTCGCGGCCATCCCCAGGATGACAAAGGCGATCTCTCGATCTTTTTGGTCGTCGCTCGGTATAAAAGTCGGAGAGCTGAGGCTCGGTCCCAATGGGATCAAGGGTTTTTCCGAAGACCTGCGCATACTCGCGCATCGTTTCATCAGCGTCCTTGAATGTCTGAATGCTGCTGGCACCGGAGTCGCTTATTGATGAAATCAATACGCTCTTGGCGCTTTTTGGGCCATTGTGCCTGGGCAGCCTGTAGCTGTTCGACAGCTTTATCGTGACGCTTGCGCTCTTCGTCGAGGCCAGAGCTCTTCAACATGCTGAATAAGTAGTTCGATCCCGAGAACGCCAGGGCGTTCACCAGGGCGCCACCAACAAGCATTGCTATGCTCGCCATTATTTCATGATATTGGCTGGAATTAGCCCCTGTTTAATTTGCATGTCCTTGGTTGCCAAGGCGAGAGCGACGTCTACCACGACCATGCAAACATCACCAGGTGTGAAGTCTAGCTTCGGGGGGGGGGGGGCTACCCCTAACGCCATCTTGCCAAGCCTGGCATATCCCATTGCGATGCCAGAGACGACCGCGCTATGATAAAGCGCGTTTACGAGCATTTTACCGTCAGTTGCTGGGGTCGTCATGATTGATTGAGAGTTACTCCATAAGGAAGGGATCAGTAACCTTTAAATGCGTAGCACCTTGGGGATTTACACTCCGTGTAGCGACCTCTAATTGCGTTGAGCTATCCTGGACTTTGAGCGCCGCAGGATTGGCCCGCAAGCGCAAGACATACGCAAGTGAACCTCCCCCTAGACAAACCCCTATGATCCATGGGATCCAGTTACGGTTACGTTCGTCTGTGCGTTCCGGCGGCATCGCTTCCTTTGGAGGAGCAAACGTGTTGTCGTCTGGACGGACGTCCTGGCGTACTGACTCCTTCGCTGCCTGAAGCTGTTCGAGCAGTCGTTTTTGCGCTGCTTTTCGGGCGGCAGCGCCTGCACGCCCGGCGGCCACCTTTTTTGGATCCTTCGCTTTCTTCTGCGTTACCCTTTCAACAGGATTCTGTGTGGGCAAAGCCCGCGTTGACACTGTCTCTCGGCTCTCTGCCATCTGGCGTTCTTCCGGAACAACTTCCGTCATCTTTGATGACAGCAGGGCACCGATGTCCAAATTGACAGTGCTTAATTGTGGTCAACGCTGCCGTCAGCGGTGCTAAGAACATGCCATAACGATGGTACAGCTTGCAGGTGGCACTGCTAAGTGCGTGCCCGACAAACGGGTCGCCCTCGAGGTCAGCAATGAGCCCTGGTTGGTTTTCGGCCGGTATCGGGAGAAACATAGATACCGTCCCCACATAAAGCTGGAGCGCTGCAGACCCCAGTGTCTTCGTCATCGCCGCCCGTAGTCTCGCCTCGTAGCGGGCGTACAGCCTCTCTATTTCAGAATCATCAAGCTCCTCGATATGGCTCGCGGTTAATGCTTTACCGTGAGCAATTAGCCCATACCGCCCTGCTTGACCCCCCGCTGCAACCGAGGTGAGCCTTTCACGATATGTTTGCACCCTTTCTTTTTCCAGAGGAACGGCTTTCTGACCAGTTACTTCGTGACAAGTGTCTGGGGAGGCATCACCAGCTTCGTTACGCTGTTTCTCTGCCGTTCCTCCGGAACAAGACAGCAGCTCATCAATCAGTTGTCACAGTCCATTTTTTTCTAACTGGAACAGTTAGAACAGTTAAATGTTCTATTGCCAGGCGGCGGCGGACCTGTATAAAATAGAGGCAGGCTGTGGCAATATGCCAAGCGATAAAAAACAGCGGCACAAAATTTGCGTAAAACATGGCGATCAGCAGCCCTTCAGTTACTTCGTTATTGCTAAACATCGCTAAGTACTGTATAACAAACAGGCTGATCAGTCTTCAGCAGGAGTTTAGCATGCTTCGTCTCGGCAAGCTGCTTCCGCACCAACGCCCGCTGTTCTCGTGAGGGGATCACGTCATTTTCACGCAGACAGTCTTCGAATGAATCGCGATCCTTGCAATGGAACAAACAAACCGCTGAGACGATCCGGTCATCTTCAATATTGAGTTGCGCATCCATAACGACAAAAAGATAGATCTTCAAAGCGCCGGATGCCTCTTCTTTCTTCGATATCTGTATCGTAATTCCTTCGCTGGCATTTTCTTTGCGGCGGCCGCTGCCATGAAGGCGGTCATCATGGCTTGTCCTGAGGTCAAGCCGCAGGGAGTACTTGCTGGTCAAAAATTCTTCCAGGTTGACATCTGACAGGGCCAGGTCTTTTGCAACCGTTCCTACTTCGGGGCGGCGCTTACTGCCGGGCGCAAAGTACTTTTTTCCCTCGTCCCACATCTGATAAGCGCGCATCCTTGGCTGAAGAGTTGATTGGGTACACCCTCGAAAGTGATCTCCACTTTTGTGATCTTAGGGTTATAAAAGGCCTCAGTCTCGCGACCATAGGGTTTTTGCGCTGCCGCATCCACGAACAGCAAATGGATTCCCTTCATGCTGCGGGAGGGCACGTTTAGGTTGATGTTCCAGAGGGTGTTAGCCTTGTTTATTGTCATCTTCCGGTGCGGCAGTACCCGGTCATACAGGATCGCATGGCGGCCTTTGTACTGGTTGTCGATCATTCGAGCCAGCTCGTCTTAAGTGACCATGTCATACTCGAGAGATATGCCTCCAATGTTGTATGAGGCAGCGTCTGTGGCCTGGATCACACGACCGTAGTCGTTAAACGTGAGTTCATACTCGAGCTGGTCGCCCAGTGCGCTCTGGTAGAATGGCATATGACTCTCAAGCAGCTCGAAGTCGAGTGGGATGAAGAAGCGATTACTGAAAGCATCTGCGATGGCCTTATCGGCAACAACTCTTGAATCTCCGTTCCCAGCAACGACTCGAATCCTTGTCGTGTTTCTGTTATCGGAGACATCGATCCCCTGATAATGACCATTTGCCCTCTCTGGGGCTGTCTTCCAGAGACTATTGTAACAGTGGAAGACATCAGAGTCGTCGATGGACATCACTTCGTTGCAGCTAATTTTGATGGTCAACTTCTTCACGATGGCACGGCCCAGGTTCTGAACCACAGTCCTGTTGGCATCTTCGCTGGTCAGCGTGATCGTGAAGGCCAGCCTAGCGGTCCCAGGGACAATCACGTCATGCGCGCCAAGGTTGGGGAACCGGACAAGCAGCTGCTGGTTTTGGTCGATGCTGCTAGGATTGTTGGTGAAGACCACAGATTGCCGCACTCCTTTGACACCCAAGGGCTCGCGGAGTGACCTATATGGATTAAGCTTGTGCCTAAATTTGCTCGAAGCCATGGCGTAACTGATTGAGTGGAGCCTGTATTGAACTGGCGCGGCAACCTTTAAATAAGTAGTCACTTAAGTAGTCATGGAGTTTGAAAACCCCATGTACGAGCCCGACGAGGCGGGCGATGCCTATGATGATGATGCTTGCAACCTCCCAGACGCCCCCATTGACACACCGCTTGACATCCAGCAACAGCTAGACACGTCCGGGGACCTTATTCAAACTTGCGAGGCGAGCTGAAGCGGACAGAGCTTGAGGACCAAAAGAAACGTCTTGTCGATGTTTTCTTCAAAGATGTAAGTCGCGCCTACAAAGGGGTGCGGCCTGAAGGTAGGATCGATTACGATCAATTTGAAATCGATGACGACAGAAAAACGCTCTACTGGACGCCCGGCGACAAAAAGATCCGTATGTCCGCGAAAAAGGGGAATTCAACTTCCTGGCTCTGCAAAAACTTGCCTCGGACTTCGGACCCGGAGGTACACATGCAAGTCGAACGTGGCTGGGGCTCACTGACTACAGGTCAAAGATACCACGTGCTGCTAAAGAAGCACTCCAGCAAGGCCTCCCGAGCGATCGCGAGGTTGAAAGCATCGAACTCAAGGACCTCTCCGGCCTGGCCAACAAAGCACGGGCTAGCGTGGAAGAAGTTCTGGCATTAATTAACGAACCCCCGGTGGACACCAAGTGGGTCGCCCAGGCCAAAAGGGAACTTGATGGGCTAAAACCTGCCATGACAAGAGTACGAGAGGAGTTGGCGAACAACCTAGCGAAGCTGTCAAAGGTCGATGATGAGAGAGCCGAAGTGAAACAACGCTTAGTCCGGGAGCGTCAAAACCTGACGGAAACGGACGACGCACAGATCCAACAAGATATTCGAGACCGAATCAAGAGGCTTAAGACAGAGCTCTCCGATCTCGAGCTTGAAAGATCCTCCCGTCTCGAAGCCCTCTCTAGGAACAGAGCAGATCTCTGGTCCCAGGTCAACAGAATCCGCGAGACCTTCAGGAAGATCCTTCATGAAGACTCAACGCTGGCTGAGCGCATCCGCACCCTCTTTCGGGAGCAGGGTATCACAATTGCGAGTATCCTTACAGCAATCGGCCTGGCAATCTCGACCTTAGTGCTCGCGCTGACCGGCGGCGCAGCTATCCCGACTCCGTCTCCGGCTCCCTCCGACAAGGGCGGGGTCAAAGAGTGGGTAGAAAAGCACCTACAAGCCCTTGGGCGCGCACTTGCAAATTTGGCCGGCAAGGCCGCTGCAGCCCTGCCCGGGATCATCGGCTCGATTGTTTCATGGCTCTTAAATATGTTAGGAAAGACTGCGACCTGGCTAGCAGTTAATTTGTGAGCCCTCGCCATCGCTGTGGGGACTCTACTTCTCATGGCCGCACGGGATTGGCTATCGCATGGCAAGCCAAAGCGCGACTAGACCGATCCCTATCCCGGCTACGATTAGGGCTGTTTTTTCTTCCTCGTGGTCGTGTATAGATTTCTGTTTTTTTTTCCAGAGACACGGGTTTTGCCGGCTCGGCCACGGGACGGGGTGGTGGCCCAACAAGCCCCCTTTCGCCAGTGTCGTTTGCAGCGTCTGGTTGGGCAACAGGCGTGTTGAGGCCGCTGTTTAGGCCCACACTCTGGGACTCTGTAGCGATAACGACCATGTTATTATAACCCACCTTGATGCTGACTCGGAGTAGCATATCGCTCGGCGCCATGTAGAGGCCAACTCCGAAGACAAAGTTTACCATGGAACTAGCAAATTGCAGGACACCTTGGTAACGTTCTATCGCCGAGGGGAGGTCCACTGGAGATGAGATGGCGTCCTCGAGGTTTGCAAAAAACTGCTTTTGCGCGTCGAAGGCCGTCCCGCTGCCTAGAATACCTGTAGGGGTCTGGCCCTGACAGGTAAGAATGGCCCACACGTACGTCCGTATGCTATCATTCAGCCTTTCGACCCCGTAGCGGGTAAAGCCCTCCGACTTGTCAAGTATGAACGTCCCCCAGGCCGTGTCTGCATCAGGGACGTCCTGCTTGATGTAGTCTACGTGAAAAGTCGTTAGCTGTCCGCTTTGTGAATGACATACTACTGGAGTCGTACTCACTATCAAGGGGGTGATAGCCTTGGCCGGTCCAGTAGTTGTAGACTCGCCCGAGCCCTCGGTTCTGGCCGCTGACCCTCGAATCGGAGAGCGGAGCGACGCCAAATTCATCACAGATTCTATCGTATCCCTCAGATGAGGTCATATGAATTGTTCATCGCATCCCATCCCGTATCCTGGGGCATAGAGGTGTTTAACTCTGTCAGTATACGCCGTATCTGGTAATATACGTAAAGCTATACACGGACTGCAGCATGGGATCAGCTGCGGTCAAATGGTCTTTCAACGAAACGCCACAGCCAGCAGTGGCGCACCAGACCGCAAAGTTGACCTGGTTTGGCCAGAACTGCATGGGACTTGAACACCAAGCCTGGACCAGTTTGTCTGATCCCACCAGGGGCAGACGATATTTCTCAAACACGTCAGGGTGCTTCACATCGAACGATTTCCCCTGCGCCAATTGTACCTGAATGCGGGCTTTGATGAGTGATGGCGAACTTTTTGCAGGGGTGGCTTGAAACCCCGCCGAGGTTTCGCCGAGCTATTGAACGCAAACGCCTTAGTATCCATGGCCGCGTTATCATGCATGTGACGCTAACCGACCATCAAAATGGTGAACCGGCTTATCTCGTCAGGGTCCTTTCTGTTCCCGCGGATGGGCTGGAGGTTGCTCTTTGTGAGTTGATGTACCATCACCAGTGGCGCAACATCAGCACCGCGCTAGAAAATAATCACGTCTCAAATGGACACACCACGACGGTACCTGATGGCTATTACAACGTTTGCGAGCTCAGCGAAGATGTGTTCCAGCCTTTGGGAGCCGAACTTAATTTGCATGCACCAACGGGTCGCTTACAGCTGTCTACAAAGTCTTAAATAGCGGGCTGACCAAACTCCTTGGGTTTTCTGGAGACAGATTCGATTCCGGCAAAACGTACATCGCAGGTGGGCCACAGAGACTTGATGTCAATCGAGAGATCTGTGTGCACCTCGCTGAGGTGAGCTCTTCAGATAACCTACATAACCGCCACCCATCTACGTTGCTTAGGTCTGTCCCCGTCGAGAACAAAAAGTGTGGAAGTGGCCGGACAGAGACATTCCCTGTCTTGCAGTATAAGAGGCTTTCGTCTGGTCCTGTTTCGCAGCTGAACATCTCACTTAGAGATACGCACGGAAGAAGGCTAAGCTTCGAGTATTTGAGCGCGACGTTGCATATCAGAAATGGCTGACGCTGGTGGCCCTGGGAGCGTCAGGAAATGTCCTGGGGTGACTTTGGCAGACCTTTGTGACGTTGAAGGGTTCGATAGAAGCGGAGAGGAAGACAAGCTTTACGCTTTCCAGTTGTCTGATGGGGTCTACAAAGGAAAAAAGTTCACCCCCTCTGAAGAGATCCCGTCGCTAAAATTCGAAGAGTTGAGCGACGTTAATACCTCACATGCCATCCCAAAGCGGCTTCATAGCCATGTGTTTACTGGGAGCAAATGGGTTGCCTTTGCAGACCCCGTCCAACAAACTGGTTGGCTCATCGACTTCAAAATCTCGTCTCCGAACGTCGTGACCGGAAAAGACCATAAACTTTGAAAGGTGCTGAATAGCGGTACACGGCTATGCTCATATATCCCCGAGACTAAAAATGTTGTGGTCCAAGAGACACCAGGCCTAAGCTGCGTGCTAAAAACTAAAAACAGGAGACGGGGGAGTCTTAAGATTGTCTCCGAATTCCCCCCAGCGGGAATCATCGGTTTGGAGTTATCTGTGTCGACGATCATCTTTGAGCTCGTTCTTGGAGATAGGCCTGACGACTTCGTTGATGTCTTATCGGGCTTCAAGCTCAAGTGGTCACAAAAACACGCAAATCATGAGGTTGGAGTTCGTGTCGTCATTCAAAAGACACCTCAGGTGCTGTTCACGATTTAAGATATTCAGCATGAGGCTGATTTTGGCCGTTTGAACCTTGACAAGCTTTTCATTGATCCGGTCTCCCTTAAAAGGCTTCGATTTACGCCCGGTGAGCTCTCATTCGATCAAACCGCTGTCATCATTGGCCAGTAACCTATTTAAAGAGTGATAAGGTTTGACCTGATTGCATGATGACCCTCTACTTACCACTTGAGAGCGGAGAAACTCACCGCCTTCAGCATGTGGCTGAGGTGAGATTCCGTCTCGAAAAAGAACGGGACTTCACAGCTTCGATGTATAAAAAGTACCGACGCGGAGTCAATGTTGCGGACGGAATTAACACCCCGCTTTCGGTGACCAGCGTGGGCTTGGCTGCTTCTGGCATAGGGCTCTTGTCAACAGTTATCGCGGTGCCAATCGCCATAGACATGCATGCCGGGGCTATTGCGTGTGGGCTGCTTGGGGGCAGCAGTAAATTAATAGGTCGGAGGCTCCAGGCAAAGGCAAAAAAACACGACGAGATTCGCGTCCTGGCTGAGTCTAAGCTGAACTCAATCTCAGACCGCATTTCATTTGCCCTGAACGACAATAAGATTACCGAGGAAGAATTTCGTCTGATCCTCTCTGAGGTTGACAAATTCAACCAGTTAAAGGCCGAGATCCGTGGGCATCAAAAGCAAAGCGGTGGCTTGCCAGAAGATAAAAAAAAACAAGCTATTTCGGCATGCGAGAGACGAAGCGATGATGACTGCCCGCGCCGAGTTATTAAAAGAGCTCCGAGCTGGAACCAGTGGCACCTGAGAATTTATTGCTGGCGAGCTTGAAAAAGCAAGTTGTAATTTTTTTCCCAGGGCGCGGCGACAACCAGGCGCTGCAGCATAAGAGGCTGGCCTGTTTCACCACTTAGAGGCATGAGGTTAGGCTACATCTAGCTATTTGCGCTTCATTGGAAGAGATTTTCATAAATATTTTTTATATACTACCTTTTTATAACCACAAAATAAAAAAAATGCTGCCCTTTCAAGTAAATGCACCCGACCTTTACAAACTCGTCTTTTGTACATCAACCAAGGTTGTGAACGGACTCGAACGGTTCAGCACCATAACACTTCCCCATTGTACGCAGGACATCCCGCATGAAACCCTAACCGAACTATACGATTTTTTAGAACGGTATTCCTCTGAAACCGACTTTGACAAACTACATAGCCGCATTTCTCCCCAATTGTCAACCGACCTTGCTTTCTTATGTGAATACATCCTCACCATATTAACAGAAGCGCTCTTCATTCCAAGTTACCTTACCAGCCAATATCCCAGGACACTCCAGTTCCAAGCCGCAACAACCTTCAACGAACAAAGAACTTCACCATTCCCTAATACCGTACCTGCTACAAGAGTATTCAGACGGATACTCTTCAGAAACAGCTATGTGAACGCCCGAAGCCCGCGAACGCCTCCTCCTCGATTCCCCACCCCCACCGCGCACGCTCCCCACTGGGTACCTTCAAGACGATTCTACCCACGTAAGGGAAATTAATATCTGGTCGTTTTCGTTCACACAGATCCATTCGGAATGAAAAATTCATATCGTACATATGTTACATTATCATTATGTCATATTTTCTTCATGTTTATTTACTTCATGTTTTTTTTCATGTTTATTTTCATTTTCGGATAGATAAAAGAAAGGTACAACCTCTAACTGCTAGAACCTACCTTAAAAGGACCTAAGGCTGGCCGGCTAGCCATCAACGGGCTGGTCCGCCGGCCTTAGGTCTTTTTTTTGTGTGTTATCCCCGCGCCGGTCCAGGGGCTGAGAGAGCGAACGCTGATGCGTGTTTTTTTTTTTGCACCTTGTCACAGTACTTGGCGCTCTTGCAGGAGCGCCGTTGCTAAGGTAAATATAGCCTTAGCAACGGCGCTCTTACAGGAGCGCTTGAGTGTGTTTCTTTTTGCATCTTGTCACATATTTTACACAGGTGCGTCAAATCGTGGCAAGCAGACGATTATAAGTGTGTAAACGTCCAGGAAGCTTTGAAAATAAATGTAGTTATGTAGAATAGACTGGGCAAAATAAAAGGGCCCTTAACCAGAGAAGCCTTTTCGAGTAGACAGGTTTGCGCAGGAGCGCCGTTGCTAAGGCTTTATTTACCTTAGACACTGCGCTCTTAAAAGAACGCTTGAGTGTGAGTGTTAATTTCACTTGCAGCCAGAGGTTACAAGCTATTCAGGCGGGCTATGACGTGAACGTCCTCACACATCAGCCCACATTGTGGAGCTTGTAAATCAAAAACTAAAGTAGGTGATTGGTATTTCGTGGTAATTACTGGTAACAACAACAGTCAGTGAGCAAAACTCAACCCCTCAAACCATCGTAGACTGAAAACACACATAATGTGCTCTACACACAAGGAAGCATCGGTAATAATACAAAAAAAACAACAAAAAAAACAGCACGTGGCTGAGTGGTATTTTGTTTTTTTAAAAACTCTGCTGACTGCTGTTCTTATAAGAACGAGGACTATGATCGAGTTACAGTACACTGACACTAGTTCACCTGCTGCCAGTACTGTGCCACATTGCAGTCTGTTATCAACATGCTTTGTATTTGTTTCCTTCGCTGATAGACTTCTGAAAATGAAAGACCCAGTGTCCTGAAACGGGGATATTTGCCCAATAATTTTGCGATTTCCCGAAGTTTTCGGGCATATGTGTCATTTATACCCACATTTGTTGAAAGCCATTCTTTCCACGTAACTGATAGTTTGCCAGCCAGGTGTTCCAGACTGTGTAGTTCGAATGCAACATTCAACCACTCTCCGTAATCGAGGTTACAACGGAGAGTGGCTGAATTTTGCTGTTTTAGCAAGTCATAGCCTGTTATATCATTAAGGCTAATATGAATTAAATAGGTGTTACCTATATACGTGCGTTCTCATCCACTTGATATGGCTACTTCTTAAGATGGATGTATATAACGATATTTAGGCCAAAATTTATATGTCTGTGAAAAATGTAGGTGGATGTAGGGTTCTTTTCTCCGCAAATCTTCTCATGATTGTTTATATTTGAACCAAGTTTTGCAAAAATATCTTCAACGGTTTTAAAGTTACAGAGGGAACACCATTTCTATACTGAAAAATTACAAAGGGGCATAATTTCATTAAACATGTAGGCAGAGCTACTGATCTTGTTTTTCCACACATCATTTGATGATGCTTTATAATTGAACAAAATTTCATGAAAATATCTTTGATTAAAGCAAAATGTACTATTTCCAATGCTCAAAAGGGCAAAATGTACTATTTTCAATGCTCAAAAGGGATAACTCCAACAAATCCGGAATAACTGTCTTGTTTCCTTCACATCTGTGTAAATTTCATGAAAATATCTCTTTAAGTTTTTAAGATACAGAACATATGGATCTTGTTCTCTGCACATCTTCTGATGATGCTTTATATTTGTATAAAAATTGCTGAAAATATTTATTACAGTTTTAAAGTTTTTAAAGAACAAACATGATTTACATACTTAAATTTACAAAGAGGCATAATTCCATAAAAAGTGTAGATGGAGTTACAGTCATTGTTCACTGCACATTGTCTGATGTTTTATATTTGTACCAAGTTTCACAAAAATAACTCATATAGTTTCAGAGCTATGGAGCAAACATGATTATCATACTAAAATTTTCAAAGGGGCATAATTCTGTAGTAAATGTAAGCAGAATTTTCTCTGCCCATCAAGTCATGATACTTTAAAGTTGTACTTAGTTTTGCGAAAATATCTCATAGTTTCAGAGTTATGGAGCAGACACAATTTCCATACTAAAATTTACAATGGGGCATAATTCCATAAAAATGTAGGTGGAGTTACGATTCTTGTTCTCTGCACATCCTCTGATCATGCTCTATATTTGTACTAAGTTTCATAAAAATATCTCATAAAGTTTTAGAGATATGGAGCAGACACGATTTCCATACTAAAATTTACAAAGGGGCATAATTCCATAAAAAATGTCAGCGGAGTTATGGGTCTTGCTCTCCGCATTTCGTCTGATGATGCTTTACAATAGGTTACAGAGTTATTGAGCGGACACAATTTCCATACTTAAATTTTCAAAGGGGCATAATTCTGTAAAAATGTAGGTGGAGTAACAGGACTTATTCTTCACACATCCTCTGATGATACTCTATATTTGTACTAAGTTTCATGAAAATATCTCGTACAGTTGTAGAGTTATGGAGCGGACATGATTTCCATACCTAAATTTACAAAGGGGCACAATTCCATAAAAATATAGCTGAGGTTACGGGTCTTGCTCTCTGCATATCGTCTGATGATGTTTTAAATTTGCACTAAGTTTTGTTAAATTATCTCAGTCGGTTATAGAGTTATTGAGCGGACACGATTTCTAAACTAAAATTTTCAAAGTGACATAATTCCGTAAAAAATGTAGGCAGAGTTATGGGTCTTGCTCTCTGCACGTCGTCTGATGATGCTATATATTTGTACCAAGTTTGGAGAAATCTCAATCTGTTACAGAGTTATTGAGCAGACACGATTTCCATACTAAAGTTTTCAAAGAGGCATAATTCCATAAAATTGTAAGTGGAGTTACGGGTCTTGCTCTCTGCACATCGTCTGATCATGTTTTATCCTTTGAGATCAGAGGATAGATTCTGAGAAATCTAAAATTTGAGATCGATTTAGACTATTATTCTAGATCATCGTCTTTTATATTATTTGGATCTTTTTGAAACTAATCAGTCTTTGAATCGACTGCCCAATTAAAATTAAGAAATTACAGTGTGCTTTTTTCTGGTTTCGTCACCAGATATTGTCAGGGTCACTGACGAGGCTTTATTAGCCGAAACTACGTAGTCTGGCCCATGTTCCTACTTCTGTATGTATTCTCTGCTCTTGAAGGAACTTTTTAAGATTTTAATTTTACCTCACTGCAGCTGGTGTTGTGCCGTGTGGCGGCCGTAAAACGTCTCCCCGCACATCATCCATAGTGCAGATTATATTTTATTTACATCCTTTGAGATCAGAGGATAGATCCTGAGAAATCTAAAATTTGAGATCGATTTAGACTATTATTCTAGCTCATCGTCTTTTATATTATTTGGATCCTTTTGAAACTAATCAGTCTTTGAATCGACTGCCCAATTAAAATTAAGAAATTACAGTGTGCTTTTTTCTGGTTTCGTCACCAGATATTGTCAGGGTCACTGACGAGGCTTTATTAGCCGAAACTACGTAGTCTGGCCCATGTTCCTACTTCTGTATGTATTCTCTGCTCTTGAAGGAACTTTTTAAGATTTTAATTTTACCTCACTGCAGCTGGTGTTAAGCCGTGTGGCGGCCGTAAAACGTCTCCCCGCACATCATCCATAGTGCAGATTATATTTTATTTACATCCTTTGAGATCAGAGGATAGATTCTGAGAAATCTAAAATTTGAGATTGATTTAGACTATTATTCTAGATCATCGTTTTTATATTATTTGGATCCTTTTGAAACTAATCAGTCTTTGAATCGACTGCCCAATTAAAATTAAGAAATTACAGTGTGCTTTTTTCTGGTTTCGTCACCAGATATTGTCAGGGTCACTGACGAGACTTTATTAGCCGAAACTACGTAGTCTGGCCCATGTTCCTACTTCTGTATGTATTCTCTGCTCTTGAAGGAACTTTTTAAGATTTTAATTTATATTTGTACCAAGTTTTGTGAAATTATCTCAACCTGTTGTAGTTATTGAGCTGACAGGATTACCATACTAATATTTTCAAAGGGGTATTATTCTGTAAAAATGTAGGTGGAGTTACCGGTCTTGCTCTCTGCATGTCGTCCGATGATGCTTTATATTTGTACTAAGTTTCGTGAAATTATCTCAATCGGTTACAGAGTTATTGAGCGGACACGATTTGTGACAGACGGACGGACAGTCAGATAGACAGACGACCAGGGCAAAAACAATATGTCTCTGACCCCTTTGGGGGGAGACGAGTTTAGAGTATAGACCATTAGTAGACAAAGATGTTGGCAGATAGTGTAGACCCTGCTCAAATTCCATAGGAGCAGTCTGATCAGTGTCAACTCTGACTACCAAGTATAATTACACTTTGATCCAAATAGCAGTCTGATCAGGGTCTACTCTTACTGCCAAGAATTACTACACTTTGATCCAACTATGTTAGGAGCAGTCTGATCAGGGACTACTCTGGTTGCCAAGCAATATTACACTTTGATCCAAATAGGTAAGGTAACTGTGGAAGCCTTTCCTTTTATCTTTATAGCATACACTGTCCAGGTGACTTTTGGCAGGAAAAAAGCATGCTTTGTACTGGTTGACTCAGGTCGTTTGCACTTTACATCAAAGAATACCCGTAAACCAAATAGATTACCATAAAAGTTCTGAATATCGAGACATATGTCTGAGCAAATAGTGTAGACTTTGATCAGACTACGCCTGAATATGAGCAATCTGATCAAAGTCTACACTGTTTTGCCATTCTGCTTTCATCTGTTAGACGCAATAAAAAAATGTATTGATTTTTTAACTGTTCGGTTGTCCCAATTTCTAGAAAAAAGATTGCTTTGTAGATCAAACAGTACCGAGCTGTCTAGACTCTGTATTTTGACTCAAGCTCATCATGCATCCGAGAAGAAAACTCATTGGTCAACGGTCCACATCTAGTTGTGAAATTTCGCTAAATGATTGACAGGTGTGGCAAACACTGTCAGTAACCATTACACTGGATTAACGGATAGGTGACAATAAACAAACTTTCAGTGACTAAAGGTGAGAAAATCATGATAATTATAGCTATAAACAGCAGTGCGGCTGTCTTTTTGAACACGCTTACAGTTATTCTTTCCAAATTTTTATGTGTTGGGGATTTTTTTTACTTGCCCAGCCGGGCGTCGAGATGGAAAAAGCACTTGTCCAGCCAGATTTGGAGCTTGTCCCGGGCGTCCGGGCAATGGATTTGTCAGCCCCTGGCTCAGACATAAAAAATAATCGTACATATCTTCCTATTAAAGCTTTATATCTAAGGCTTCCTTAACACCAGATACCTCAAACCAGTATGTAGCATTGTCAATTTGTCTTCTTGGTGACTTTGTCGAAGTTGTTGAAATCTTGTATGGCAAGCTCAAAATAATATACAGAATTGATGAATGCTGAGTTAATCACAGACAAACACCAATGTGTATGAACCAGCCAATACAAATATCTAAGTCTTTTGAGGCTGTGACTTGTCTCCCAATCAGATGTGTCGGATTACATTTAAAGTCTCCTAAAATGTATAAAATGAAAAATGATTTTTAGTTATTCATTTTTACAGTACATGCAAATGCATGTACATGTATTGTAACATGTACCAAAAACACCTGAATAGCTCACCTAAGTCACAAGGTCAAAGGTCAACCTAGGGTCACCATTTGAACAAATCCGAGAGTATATTAATTTCAAATGCTGTGTACATGTACCAAGTTTCAGTGTCATGGGTCATTTGATTGTGGAAGCTTTTTAACGATATGTGCATGACAGCCATATTGGTTACCAGGAAAAATTCGAAGTTGGTGAAATATGAATGACCTTGATCAAAAACTGATACTGACCTCTGTTACTCAATAAACTTCAAGTAGCCATTTATTTGACTGAACATACAAGCTTTTATACCAAAGGTTTCAACAAATTCAAAGATATCTCATTAAATTGCAGAAATTTCTCAAGCATTAGGAAGCACACGTCTGACCTATGAGTTATCTGTAAAAAGGCCAAGATCAACTCAGGGTTATCATTTGAACACGGAAGTGCCATTTAAATAGAGACAAAATCTAGGGTCCAGTGAGACTCGAATGATCTGTGAGTCTATGATCCAAGGTCTGAAGCACCTAACCACTTACTTACTAGGGGTGACTATTGCAGGCCAAAATGACTATTGCAATACTATTACTATTGCAGAAGTCCCTATTGCAATACTATTACTATTGCAGGTTACTATTGCAATGCATTGCAATAACTATTGGAGACAGCATTCTTATCCAGAAATTCTGCTTTTATGTATAAAATCTTGTTTGTTCACATAAGTTTGTGGCAAATAAGCATTGTTTAATGACTGTCATTTCACAATGTGCACATAATGACAACAAAATACAAGAAAATATTCTTTGAGGTCCAATACAAGCTAAAACACATCCTTTCCTATCATTCTTTTAGTTAAAAATATTTCCTTCAAGAAAAAGATGCAGGTCTAGAAACTATTGCGATATTGGAAACACTATTGATAGTATTGACATTGCAGCTTTCCCTATCGATAGTGACTATTGCCAGTGTCACTATTGCGATATATCGATAGTCCGATGTATTGTTACACCCCTATTACTTACACTAGATAACTGGGATGCAAACTGGGTTAACTGGGATATGCCTCATTCACACAGTTGGTACTTGTCTGACTCACTCTACAGTGTAGAAAAATTGCCATCAGAGGAGATGGCAAATCCCCCAACTGAAGACCCCATGGGCCTTGGTAAAAAGGATGCACTTCAAAACACATATAAGTAATATATTGTCGTTCTTTTATGCTTCTGATTGACATTATCTGTTTAACAGATGCATTAGTATCTTATACTCAGACTTAAACATTATGCCTGACTGCTAAAAAGAGGTGAAATCTCAAACAGCCAACATGTACACAGATGTATAGCATATGATACACTCAACGTTTGATTGTGTGAAGAATAATTTCTATTTAGCACAAACCCTACAAACCTAATTTTGAGCTCTCAAGTAGGTGAATTTGGACAAAGAATCCAAATCTGAAAAATAAATATTTTTGTTAAATGGTTTTGTAGTGGGGAGGGGGGGGGGAGGGGGTTTTTTTTGACTGATTTAGTGCTTAACGTCCACGGTAAACAGCTATGGTCATGTCGGGACGGTCAGTTAACCTAACATCACTACTCCTGGGCAGGCTTAGACTAGAGCTTAGACCTCCTAAGCCGTTAACCATTACTAAGTGCTCCTCTTTCACCAGTGACTGATAACTGCCCTTCTTGAATCAGCAGATGGAAAAATGAAAGTAAGTGGCCGGAATGGGTATCAAACCCAGGACCTCTGGCTTATAAGTCACATGCCTTACTGACTGCACTACCCGGCCCAGCTCAGCATAAAACAGTGTTAGAAATAAGCAATTGCCCACTTGCCGACACGGGTTAAATTTGCTGGGGGCAAGGCCGGCAAGCTGATAGTATTGGAAGGTTGCCCCCTTGACACAACCTATAATTCTGGTAAATTCTGGAAAACAACTTTGTTTCATGTCTTTTTGGAAGTTTTGCATGAGAAGTTTGAAACCCACCAATGTAGTGATTTGAAGGAGAAAAATAAATAGAATCCCTGTCAAAGTAGCGCTGTGAAAATGATTAGGCAGCTGTGATCAAAACTGTTGGTCAGTAATCTCTGAAATTCATGAATTGACATGCTTAGTGTCTTAGAAAGGGAGAGCATTTTTGGACTATGTTTACTTACGTGACTTCGGAAGAAAATGACATGTAAACGGTTTAATTGCAATGAAATACAAGGGGACATGTTGAAAACTTGGCGGACAAGTTGAAATTCATTTCAGGTTGCCCTCCGGGCAAGTTCCTGTCTGGGCCTTATTTCTAACACTGTAAAAGAAACACATTTTAAGAAACTGGCCTTACCAGGAACATGTAGAGAAAACCAACAAAGTGGCTGTGCAGGGATAAAGACTAACAGGGGTCCAGTTGCCCAAAGCCCCTAAACTTTGGGCTGGGCCCCTGAAATTTGGAAGAAAATGCCCATACCCCTAATGTTAAATTCTGAATTTTGGCATCATCATTAGTCTTTATCCCTGTTGTGCGCGCAGCACAGACTTACTGTCATGTCGGCATATTCAGCGCATAGGCTTAATCGGCGCAAGTTACGTTACGTAATTTACCGTTAAACATGTGTAACTTGATAATTTTTGTCGGCTGTTATCCAAGCAGTCCTTCAAGCGAAGATCTTTATATGCGGTAAAGAAGATCATGTCTGTCCAGAGGGGTTAGTTGCACTTGGTTTTATGCAGATATATGCAAATGTTACTTGCAGCTCGGCATATGTTGAATACACATCGTATTTCGCAATCTTTGTTTACAAACACGGTGGCTCTGAGCATACATCGCGAATGTAGGTCAACTCACTTCAGGAGCATTTGTAATTTGTAAATAATAGTTATCACTCTTTGCATGCCTTGCATAAATGCACATAGTAAAGAAGTGAATTATAAAATAACTCACTCAGCTAATGTCCAAAGGATCATGATTTAACACTGCTAAAGCAAGTAGTTGTTGAAACTTTCCACAAGCTCCTTCTGCAGCCCACGGAGTGATGTCATGAGTATAGTCTGTTTCACAAATTAGCCCATTATTTATGTCAGGAATAAGACATTTTCAGAAGCTGCGTCGAACTGGCTGACAAAAAAGGGGTCACTCGTGCACAATGGTACATGAGTTTCTTTTCATATTGTGATCAATACCAGATGGTGGATTTGAAATAAAGGGTGATTATTGTACTTTTTGAACACAATATCTGTTGTTTATTTTTTACCGTTCTTATTTACACAGTTAACGATTCTTTATTTAAGTGCGCCGAATAGGCCGACAGCACTGTAAATCAGAATCTGCCCAG
Organism: Ctena decussata; assembly: GCA_963989385.1. Taxonomy (NCBI): domain Eukaryota; kingdom Metazoa; phylum Mollusca; class Bivalvia; order Lucinida; family Lucinidae; genus Ctena; species Ctena decussata. Next base: position 1,087,679 of record OZ022504.1, on the reverse strand, counting down.
TCTTCAGGTCTCATCGGAGTCTTCGCCGTGTGCCTAAATGGTAGCTTTCTTTCTTTCTTCCATTTACGCCTTAGCCCCCGAAGGGGACACAGACGGTGTACTTTTGTACACTCCGGTGTTGCAGGATGAAAGCCTAGGTATAGCCATGTAGCTATAGTAGGGATCTTTAACCTGCACAGGGGATGACTCTCCCTGCACAGGGGGCCTCCAGTTAACGTCCCGATCCGAAGGACGGCACACTTGTTAGCATCATCCCTGCAAATGATGCTAGAAAAACGCGTTCAAACATAGGAAGATTTCGCCTCGGGCGGGATTCGAACCCACGACCTCTGGCTTCAGAGTCAAGTGCACTAACCACTGAGCCACGGCGCTTCTCCTAAACTTTAGTAAAGGTAAAGGTGTAAGCAGGCCATGTAACCAAGTTTCATGCGGACAGCGAATCTGATCAGACCGAGCAGATCTGATCAGACCGGGCGAATGCCCGGGCTGACCTGAGTCTCCGCTGGGCGCACTTGCCCCTTTGTTGGTTTTGTCGTGTCGCGGCTCAAATCTGAAATCAGTCATATCAAACGTACAGGGTGTGGTATGAATGACCAGGGTACCATTCAGTTAGACCGAGGACTAGTTCAAGCGATACACCATCGTGACTGTCACTGAACAGCGAACCTCCTGTGGTACGAAACGGTATAGGATACGAGCACCAGTACTGATGCATTTTCCTCTTCGATTTCCTGAATATTTCATAAACAAGATAGCTGCGCACTCTCCACTGAGACTGCCTATAACGTACAGGCCTAGTTCAAATGATTTCTGTTCTTACCAGCTGATAAACAACCTGTTTAAATCAATAAATCCTCTTTGAAGCGACGAAATGTTACCAATGGCCGATTGAAAATAGTCGCGTTGCCGAGCGGTATCATGTGATCAACTTGGCCAATGAAATTCTTTCCTGCCGTCGCCAAGGTAGATTGGTTCCTTACCTAATAAGTAGTCAAATCTATTGATTATTGGCCAACATGGGACCAGTTTATCGCGAAGGTAGCCGAGGTGGACTGAATGGGCAAAATCTGAGGCGTGCTCCTTGCTTGATTATCGCAAAAGCATTGAAATGCAAGCGTTTTCTCGATCGTGCGCCTATGGGGAGCACGACAAACGAACTAACAACCTCAGTCTATAGTAGTGCGTTCCACACGACGACGCTTCGCGTCGTCGGGAACGCACGTAGTAAAGAAACCAACCTGAGACACAATAGGGCAGTCGCCTGGCACCTTTGTTGCCAATTTTTGAACCAAATATTAGTGCAGATCTTGACCGGTAAGTATGTTTTTGTTCCCCTTTTTAGTATACCCCAGAAGTGATTTTAAGTCAGCCTTCGGTTTCACTGGCAAAGACTGACCATTTGGCCCATCCATTTCAAGATCAGCTATAAAATTCATCATCCGAAGATGATAGTCCTTGTATTCTTGGAGGATGATTCTTTCCTCTTTTTTCCATGAACATGTGTACTGTACTCCTTTATCCGCACCCAAAATGCTGTCATCTTGGGTGTCTATTTTTAAAGGACTCCCGATATTTGACATAATGACCACGAAAAAAAAACACCTACGTCACTTGTCAATTCCAAGTTCCTTTGTAAAGAAAAAGCAATTCATGCACGTGACTAACTGCGTGTACTATATTGTGTTTGCAACTACATGTCCTTGAACAAACTTATTGATCGGAGCGCTAGTTTTACAATCCGAGGTAAATAACCTTCACGTAGTATGACGAATCGACAGTGTATATTTAAAGCCGAAGTGTATCTACAGGGCTTTTCTTTTATTTGCCAGCAATGAAATAAGCATAGTTTTACTAAAACTCAAAAGTTGCTGGGGCTCGCCGGGGGGTAAGAGCGGGCCTCAGCATGTATACTCGGGTCGGCTGAGGGTGTTGGTCGTCCCTGGGGCTCTCACTGTCAAAACAAGGGCTGGGAAGACCCTCCTGAGAGGCGCGGTGGCCCAAAATAAGTGTTGTTGTACCATGAAATGGGGCTGGGAGGCGCGGCAGGCGGTGTGGCGGCTCCAAGATATTTTGTTACTCGCCCCCCCCCCTCATTCCCCTGCTGCTGTTGGTGTAAAATATTATATTTGTGATGAAGGCAAATGGAGTTCTAGGTCTCGAAATTTGGCCTATATGACTTATTTAATAAAAATTTAATTTGTATTTAACAACAAAAATATAAACTATAATATGCATATCTCATGATTATGTCTGAAATTCAGAGCAAGAGTGCATATTGTTCTTGTTTACCTCAAAATTTAAAGCACTCGTATATTTTAGCCACCAAGTCAAATTGACATTTAGAATTACCTTAACTCATTAACGTCTAGCATCCAATAAAAAGGATATAGACAAACAATGTAGACTCAGATCAGTTGCCGCAAAACGCCGCGTCTGTTCAGAGTCTACTTTAGTTCTAAAATGGGCATTTCTCCTCAAAACAAACAAATATAGATAAGAATTAATTTGATCATACACCCCTTTCATAGCAATTTGATTCCTCAAATTAAAAGGACAGAAGGTTCTACCAGGCTTAAGCAGGTAAGATATGTCTTTCAGCTTGTTTTTTCTTCTCTGATTGCAGGATTCTGTTATCAACAGTTGCCTTTGTTTTATTATTGATCAACATGACAAACCTAACAGTATCAGAGTTAGTGGCTAAACGCGTCTCAAAATCGGACATACTACGTCCGTTCCGCCCGGAAGATTTTCCTGCTCATCTTCAAACGGAAACCGAAGTTATCAGTACCACTACAGAACAGCTTCCACCAAAGATAGAAGTCCAACACATAGCATTTTTGAAAGTTCATAAAGCTGCAAGTTCTACAGCTCAAAATATATTTCTGAGATATGGGTGGTACCGAAATCTTACATTTGTATTGCCACCCGCCAAAAATCCGTCAGGGTACCCGAATATTATTAGCTTGCGCGAGTCTCTCACAAATTCAAATATCCTTCCGCCACCTAAAGGTCGCCATTATGACATCTTGTGTAATCATGTTTTCTATACCGAAGAAGCTTTTAGCAGATTTATGCCCAATGATACAATATTCATAGGAATTTTAAGGGAACCGTTTGAATTGTATAAATCTATCCTGAACTATTTTCGTCCAGCGTATATTTACAAAAAGATTGGTGACTTATTCCCGGCTTCTGTATTCCTACGCAACCCAGAGAAATACGAACCTAAGAACTTGATTGCGTCCTGGACCAACAACAGGATGGCTATAGAGTATGGATTTCCCCAGGAATTATTTTCGAAATATAATCAAACTGGTATAGACGGTTATCTATCTAAACTTGATAGAGAGTTTAAAGTGGTTCTAATCGCTGAATATATGGAGGAATCAGTAATTATCATGCGACGTTATCTTAAATGGAAAACAAAAGACATCATATATTTGAGTCTGAATGTAGCTTGGAAGAAAAATGAAACGATGCTTTCTAAAGCATTTGATAGGGATGTTTACAAATCTTATGCAAAACTTGACTATGCTTTATATAATTTCTTTTATAAGCGACTGCGGGAACAAATTCGACAAGAAGGGCAAGAATTTGACGATGAATTATTGCATTTTAAAGAAATACGAAAAACAACAGGGGAGTACTGTAAGCAAAATGAACGACTGACACCATTACAAATTGAAGCCACAAACTGGAGTGAAACATTTAATATAACTAAAGCAGATTGTGTGGCATTGAAAAGAGGAGAAATGAGTTTCATACAACAAATAAGAATACGACAATATGGCAGTAAAGATATTTGAAAGAGAATAAAAAGGCTGATGAATTGAAAGTCGTATTTCAGTACTTTTCGTGGGAGAAGCTTGAATCCATTGGACCGATAGCCTCTAATATGTTTGAAGGGGTAACGTTTCTTCCCAGTGAACATAAAACTCTTCCTAGTGAATATAAAATGTTGAAATAACGTCGAGTTGTTTTTGTTGCAACGTCATGACGTTGAATTAACGTTAGTACAGTCTAGGGTCAGACGTAATTCCACAAAATTGATTTCCACATCGACTTCAGTGTATTTTCATGTTTACTGGAAATTATATTTTGGCACTTCTGTTTAATGGTTTACAATATGCGAGTTTGGAGTTCCGCAGTGCGCGTGAGCAAAGGTCGATTATTTATTTCCGGGTCATAGATCAAGTGTGCCAAAGCCGTATATGCAAAGCGTAACACACCAACAGATCGACAGATATTTCAATTTTCCAATATTCCCTGTTTACTCTACCTCGCTAAAATCATGGGTCTAACCTTTTCCTCTGAATTGAAAACAAATTTTTATCATATCATTGATTTTTAATCATGAAAAGGTGTTTTATCGACTGTCCAGGTAAGTGTAATGATGACCAATCGGATTTTTCCCCACTTGACCTCTGACCTTTCGCTCAAGTCCAACCTGAAACTCGGAACTCCGAACTCGCTTATTATTTCGGTAATGGTAGAAAGCTAAAATAATAATGCATGCAATATATAATTTGTATTGCAGTCGTTCTACATATACTTTAACGTCATGACTTTAACTTTTTCATTGGACTTTTGGTCCATTTTTGTGACGCCACCACTAATTGTCAATTGAAACTTGTAGATTTCAAAATTTTCGCTTAGTTTACAATCTTTGCCTGAACATTAGGGGAGCATAATTTAGTTCTGTACACTATGGTTATTGCATTGTTTATTTAGTCTTTTAACCATAGTTATTACTTTATGCTTGTCCTTGGGAGAACTGCAAAATCAAATTTCTTGAAAACATGTTAATCCACTAAAGTGTTTGGGAAATTTTTTTTGTGGCATAACTTTTGACCCTTGACTGTACAAGTACGATGACGATCGCCCAACGTCGTTTGTGTGCAGGGTTAGCTATGTCTTACAACCCGTGAAATTTGTTATAGACCGTGTCTTACCGTTTCTAGTGGTCATATTATGCAAATTAAAATGAAAGACAATATTGCGAATAAGCTTAAAGGACCATCTATTGCAGCTATGCACGGCCCCAGAGGCAAAATAAAAATGACATTTTAAGTGCGTATTGGTAAATTCAGGTTTGATCCGGTGTTTCGTGAGTTCCGGTTTTTCTATGTGCCGCATTCTGGGGATGTGGTGCATAGTGACCAACGGAAAACAGATTTTTCCGGTAAATTTATAACTTTGCTGTGTATCTTGGTTCCCAACGTTTAGCGAGGTTTCCGTTATAGAACATAGGTAGTATTCAGGACAGGGTACCACACTTGGGGGGTGTGGTGCATTGTGACCAATGAAAACAGAAATAGGAACTGACCAATACCTAGATGTCTCCTCAAAACCGATACAAACTTAGCTTTAATATAGAGCACTACATCAAATTGGTCTATCGATCAATTTTGACGGGCTGTGCAACTATATAGAATCGAAAACACGCTATGCCTTTCTAAGAACCCGAAGCGAACTGTTATAATTTATGAAGACACTTTCCTTGCGGTTGCATTTGTTTTATGTTCGGTTCTGTTTAATTTATTGTGTTTTCATTTTAACCCTTCTATAATAAAAATTGAAAATAGGTAAAAAAAGTTGTTAAATTTTTTTCGATTAATTTGCTCAGTCTGTTGTAACCCGTCTGTTGATCTAAATTATTTAGCTCAGTAAAGATAGCTGAGTTGCCACCTATTTTGGAAAGAGCTGTTGACTCGGCTTATCACTTGTAATTTATTGTTTGTTGGGATGTCTTTGTCAATCTGTCCCTTTGATGTTGGGGATAGGATTTGGGATCTGATTCAGTCAGTTCCTGAAGTGTAGTTACTCTTTAAATTTGTACTGATTGTCATGCTGACTCTGCGGAAAAGCGTAGTCCAACACATGTAACGATATATAATGAATATATACGCTTCTTTAGACAGATATAATAACATCTGACAAATCTCACGGTGCATAAAATTATCTACATAAAATCCACTGTCTCTTCTGCATGCATTGTTTGATTGAATGAAAGTACTTTTGTAAAGAAACAGTTTGTCCAGTCTGATGCTTTATCATCTAGAAATATGCCAGAACGCCTCTTTTTAACTTTATTAGAAGCGACAGGGCATGAAATTGCAATTGGTTGAAATCCTAAATGCGTATAAGAGCATATTCCAAAATGGAAAACGATATATAATGGAGAGATACAAATAATCTCCATTATCCGTCGCCCATTCTAACGTTTTTTCATCGTGAGATTGATTTCGTATTCGTCTTTATAACTTCAGTCTTTACCCACAGAGCATTACAGTTGCAACTGGCTGACATTCCTACGGTATATAAAACACAGCCTAGCAACGATAACAAGATATAATCGATATATACGCTGTTATATGCAGATATAAGTAAAATCTCACGGTGACCTTTTCTATGCTTTGCTGTCGTGAGTTTTATCCGGATTCCTCTGAATAACTTCAATAGTACCCATAAATCATTGATTTTCAACTGGCTGACATTTATATTGTGTATAAAAGCGTAGTTTAACACAGGTAACAATATGTTATGGAAATATACGCTTTTATAGACAGATATAAGTGCATCTGACAAAACTTGAGTTTCGCCTGCACGCGTCCATATGACTTCAAAAATATCCACAAAGCATAACGTTCCAATTTGTTGACACGCTTATTGTATATTAAAGCATTTCTACACTGAAGAAAAACTAGATATATTGATAAATACGATTTGATCGATCGATTGAACAATCGAATCGATCGATCGATAGATAGATAGGCAGACAGACAGATAGATGGATAGATAAATACTGTCTCAACTCAGGAATTGAAAGTTGCACAGGCTAAGGTCTATCTATGTATATATCTATCCAGATTCTTTCACAGCCTTACAAATATAAAATATATAAGGACTGTACCAAACCATTTGAGCTCTTCAAGTTTCCAGCTCCCTCCAGCAATCCATTGGTTAAATTTTATCAGCAACGCTACGTCACAAATGGCTTCTGCTTGTAATCTCTCCTTTTTATAGGCAGCCATAAAACACCTTTCTTGGAACTTCTCTACAATTTGTTTACACTAAGAGTGATAAATATCTTTATCACTGATTTTATCTCCATTAGTTATGGCATTCTTATCCAGTGACCAAGTAACATGAAAATTTTATGAAAGTAAGGTATCAGCAAACAGTGCAGACCCAGATTAGACTTAAGAAACAGTCTGACCAGGGTCTACATTGTTTGCAATTATATCTGTATCTTTTGGATGCATTTCTGCATCATAAAATCAAAATAATGTAATTTAATTTTCTAAAAATTAAATTCGATTATTATTCAGACGTTTAGGATGGATAAATGTTGTTTGGTATTATCCTGTTATTTTGTAAGAGTACGTTCCCTTAGATCAATTACAATATGACCTACTTAATACTTTTTCATCCGTTAGAGAATTGAAGATCAGAGTGTAAATAATTGCAGAAGGAAATCTTGAATATCTACCGTCATCTGGAAAAGTTAAGTATAAATTGTTTATTATTAAGGGGTATAAACATTTCAGGAAACTTAATATAACAGTAAAATTTCGATTTGTCTTTTCGATTAAGAATAGTTTGATGATTTTCCGATGTGAAATTAAGATGACCTTGGAACGTGGTGGTATGCTGTAGACTAGCCACTAGTCTGGTAAAAAAGATGTAATTGAAGTTTTGCTCCTCAATCTAACTTTGACTTATACATATTATAAGATGAGATAATACTGTGTACTAGCTCTGTATATATAGGTGGAAGTTTATCTGCTTTTGAAGCGTATATGCTCAACAAGCTGCTCATGGAAATCAAACATTTTGTTTTATATTAAATATGTTCTGTAATTATTTTACGTGCCTTTTCCTGCATATTTAAGAGTCATGTAGTCTGTGACATCATTTATAAATTTGAGTTGACTAGTTTTATTATTATTATTATCATCATTATTATTTTTATTATTTCTATTCTGTTTATAAACTCATTTTATTGTTATAACTAGTGGTGGCTTCACTTCTTTTGGTAAATAACATTGTTTGACATTGGTTTAATCAGTTTTATTTGTATTCAATTCAAGCGAAATGCCTCCAAAAAGGAAACTACCAAGAAAACAACCAACCAGCCGGTCTAGCAAGTCAAAAACGCCAAAACAAACAATACAGTCAGCGCCAGAGGTACAAAGTGAACAGGGCACAGTGCAGGTTCGCTCGTCTCCCTAGTCTGCACAACCTGTTTACACAGGAAGTGTTCAACTTCATAGCCTGATGCTGATTCAATCCGCAAACACAAATGGCGGTGATCCGATGATTTGTTCATCTTCTGTAACCAAGTCATCCGCTCATTGGCGTAACTTTCCTTAAAGTTCCCATTTATAGTTTAATAGGGACATTAATGCATGTTTGAGCTTGGTTAAATGTTGAGAATTAAGTGTGACAGTTGTTGCTAAATGTCGTCTGCTTCCGCTGCAGAACGGCCGTCTCTTGTTTAAGAATCCATAATTTGGATGCATGTTCCCCACCAAATTATGTTTCGCGAGTAAAGACGTTGATACGAAAATGTTGAAACAGGTGAAATGTGAATGTTGAAATTTTGTGTTGTTAATATGTTGGAAATGATTTAGATATGTTGAAACAGAGAAATTAGTGTGTTGACCAATTGTGGTTGATATGCTGACATAGTTGTCCCCCGCCTTTTCGAAGAAAAGCGGAGGGACATAGTTTTTGGCATTCCGTCCTTCCGCCCTTCCGTCCATCCGTCCTTCCGTCCTTATTTCCGTCCTTCCGTCCCCCTAATGTAGTAGGTACCTTATGTGCGCAACTCCTCCTACAGTTTTATGGCGATTCTTTTGAAACTTTACAGATGTTTTTGTCATGGTCTGAAAATACGTATGTGGTTTGGATATAATCCTGAGATTATTTTTGTTACTTTTTCCACAAGTTGAACTTAGTAATTTTTTAGGCGTTTTTACTATCAAAGTGACTTGATAGTGGGTACCTTGTGTGCGCAACTCCTCCAACAGTTTTATGCCGATGCCTTTGAAAATTCACAGGTGTTTTGGAAATAATCTGAAAATAGGCATGTGGTTTGGATATAATCCTGAGATAATTTTTTGTTACTTTTATTCACAAGTTGAACTTAGTAATTTTTTGGGCGTTTTTACTATCATAGTGACTAGATAGTGGGTACCTTGTGTGCGCAACTGCTCATACAGTTTTATGCCGATGCCTTTAAAGCTTCACAGGTATTTTGGTCATGGTTTGAAGATATGAATGTGGTTTGGATGTAATCCTCACATTATTTTTTATTACTTTTTCCGCAAATTGAACTTAGCCATTTTACATACATTTTTTACTATCAAAGTGAATAGATAGTGGGTACCTTGTGTGTGCAACTCCTCCTTTAGTTTTATGCTGATTCCTTTGAAACTTCACAGGTGTTTTGATCATGGTCTGAAGATATGCATGTGGTTTGGATATAATCCTCACATTATTTTTTTATTACTTTTTGCACATTTTTAACTTAGCTGCTTTTTCCGCTCAAACTGTTAAGTGTATATACAGTGGAGACCTAGTTTCCAAGGCGGGGGACATAAATTCGTCGAATTTGCTTGTTGTAATTGAAATAGTTTAGTTGTTATCCAGTGTCTATGTGACTTTCAAGGTAATAAACATTTAAATAGTAATTGACTTTCGTCAAATTGATAAAAAAAAGTCTCATCCGTCATGGCCAAATATTGCCAATTTCTAATAAAAGTAAAATTGTCGAATCTTGTTGTTTTGGTAGTGTCCCGATTGGCAATAGTCTTTAATAATAATCCATTTTTATGACAATTACGGAAATGTGTCAGGTGTCCCAATTTTTATAAGATTTTTACTGCTCCTTGCAGGAATGTTTTACCATAAATTCCCTATGTACATTTATATTAGGGACACCTAAACCGATAACAGTTATCATCACAGTGTGAAAAAGTTCATTTTACTGTCCGTGTGAGAGCCTTCATTAGAGAGTATGGTAAAATGTGTAGCCCTGATAAAAAGGCTATTTCAGGATCTGTGCATACACTGCTTGTTCTGTTCAAATGATCGGGGTCTTTATCAGTATTAGCAAGGTACGCATCATCAGGAGAGTGGATTACATATTGGGGAAGCCCTATCTATATGCAAGCTATTTATAATTTACCCAGCAGACAGCTGTTCAAGGTGAAGTGACGCTGAAGTTGACCCACAGGTTTTTTGTTAGTAAAACTTTGGTTTGGTACTGTCTCATATCTGCCTAACAGATATAGCATGGATCTATCTATCTATCTATCTATCTATCTATCTATCTATCTATCTATCTATCTATCTATCTAACTATCTATCTATCTATCTATCTATCTATCTATCTTTTACCTCCACCCCGACATTAGCAATTGTACAGGCTAAGCTGTGTCGCTGCAATTAAACAGCACGTGAGAAAACTTGATGAATGATTTTTAGCTCACCTGTGCGGAATCTTCCCTCTAAATGATAGTTTAAACCAATATCCCGTATCCATATGACCCATGAGTTGGTGAGGCATAAACCCGAGCTCACTCACTCGCCTGATTACATAATTCTCAGGGTGATTGAGCCATTGTGATTGGTGACCGTCCGTCGTCCGTCCACCACTTATCTTGGGAATCCGATAGAAGCAGTTATTAGGCAGTCAAGTACAATGTGTTGGTCTGATTTGACAATGGACCAAGTCGGAATTAGCAACATCAGGGTTATTGTCCCTTACATGGTCAATATGCTGAATATCGTCTTCTAAACATGATAGTGGTTAGAATAATTAAGCAATCATTACCAAATTCGCAAAGTGCCTTTATGTCCTTAACATCTTAGTTAAGTTTGATAAATGGATAGGTCGGATCAATTGAAAGCCAGAGACCTTGCCTCTTACGTCAGAAATGGGTAATTAACTAGTGAACATGATAGAGGCTACAAGTCTTAGCAGTTATGACCACAGTTGCTCAGCAAATTTATGGCCAGAAGATCTAGATCAAGTACGATAATGGGTCTAGTCGGACATTTAAAATTAGAGTTATTGCCTTTTACGTTATCAAAAACTCTTTATTTTCTTATGAACACGATAAGGGCTTAGTTTTCGAGTAATCATTACCAAACTTACATGGTATATTTATGGCCACAATATCTTCAAGAATCTTGTAATGGGTAAAATCGAGCCATTAACATCAGTATTATTGCCGCTTGTTTAGTGAAAATGTTGTAATCATCACCAGAGGCAACATTTCAAAGCAGTCTGAATCAAACTTCAGCAGTGTATTTATGGGCACATGTGCTCGGTCAAGACTGATAATGGGCCAAATTGGACTATCAGCGCCCGATTGTTACCCTTGATATGTTAAACAAGGAAATGAAGGACTGATATTGCCATCTCAAAATAAAAATGTTTAAGACTTGCTTTTATGTTCTTGATGTTCTTCGTCAGCTCATTTCTGTCCACAGTGCTCACATGCACATATAACGCAAGCTACCTAAATCCATTCCGGTTGAATCGTAAATGCTGTATGTAGGCGGGGTAGTTTTGGGAATCGTGGTGTTTAAAATTCGAACCTAAGAGTCTTTGCGTTACGATGACAAATTTATCTTAGACTCAGGTAAGGGATTGGTAGCCATCATTTCCCTTTTCTCAAACTTGTTTTCTGTTTTTTTTTTGTTGTTTTTTTTTGTGACGCACTGTAGTTTCTACGGGGCTGACAGAGTAAAGCGAAAAAAAAGGGGTGGGGGTATCAATAAGGTGGGTTTTCTGCATCCTACCAAAGTTTTCTTTTTTTAACTGATGGTATACTCCAATGTGTCTAGTTTAATTGAACCATATGTGACTTTGGTCGTAAAGCCCTACTTATTGAGCTATGGGTCCACAGAAGTGGGTGGGGTAATCCAATATGGTTTTAGCCTGTCTTGTAAAACCATTCTCATTTGGTAGAAGAGTACAACAGACAGACAGGGTTTGATAAAATGATTAACAAAACATCTAAAATATATTTCCATATCATTTTATTTGGTTTAATTTGAACATATGTTGTCAAAAAAGGCTTCCTTTGACATTCAACATTTTTTTATATTTTTGTCCTCAATATATAATATTTCTTGGCATTATTGTTAAATAAACAGACCAGTTATCCTCAAACTCATGTCAAGGAAGCACCTTGACCAGGACATTCGGATGATGTGACCAGAATTTCGCAATGACCTAGTTTCATGGTTGACTGAACACATAAACTTGCTTGGAAGATGGTTTTCATTAAAGTTTGACCTAGAATTACGAAGTTTTGGTCAAATTACTATTTCAACTGCTATATTATGCCCTATACCCCCGCCAATGAAGGTGAGAGAATATATTGGCTTCAGTTCGGATCTCCTTGTCGTCTGCATCTGTGTCTGTTCCACATATTAAGTCCTTCATTGACCTTGGAAACAAGGTCAAGGTCAGATTTTGATGACCTTGACCTTGTTTTCAAGTTCAAAGAAGGACTTAATATGTGACACATACACAGATGCAGATGCCAACGAGTTCCGCACTGAAGCCAATATGTATTCCCTCACCTTTAGTGGCGGGGGCGTGGGGCATAATATAGCAGTTAAAATAGTAATTTGACCATTGTTTCATAATTCTAGGTCAAACTTTAATGAAAACCAACTTCCAAGCAAGTTTATGTGTTCAGTCAACCATGAAAACTAGGTCATTGTGAAATTCTGGTTACATCATCCTTCCTTAAAAAAGAGTTTGAGGATAACTGGTCTGTTTATTTAACAATAATGCCAAGAAATATTGAAAATTGAGGACAAAAATATAAAACAAATGCTGAACGTCAAAGGAATTTAAAGAGTAACTACTGTTCTGACGATTTCCCCGATTATGGGAATTGAACAAAGTAACTAAACTCCGATTATGAGTTCCGAAATTTCGATTTATTCACAGTTCTAAACGATGCTGGGCCCTAACGATAAAACTAGTGACTTCTCTACTCTCTGCATAGCAACTAACGTTAAAGCGACGTTACGCAACATGACGTAACGTTCATTATTATAGTCCTACAAATGTACGAAAATAACCTTCTATCCAGTCTTCCCCTCCTCAAAATGCTATACATTTTGATCAAATTCTCAGCTGAAATTATCTATGGTTTCCTAATATGCTAAATCCGGTTTTAAAACATGCTAAAACATCAATCAAATACAATTATCCAGTCGTTATAAATCTAAAAGTTAACTTAAAAACACATACAAATTTAACTGGTTAAGGCTTCTTTCCGGTATGAATTAACAAATATTAAAAGTTCTATAGTAAGTTGAATCAGCAAGTCCAGGTTTCTCTCCGGTATGAATTGACAAGTTTAAAAATGTTCGAAACATCTGATCTGGCCCGTAGATGATTCCTTTTGCAAGTGGACGATCTTCCGAGCCTATCCTGTGCAGACTAGAGTTCTGCTACATGCGCCCGTCTGTCCTTTTTGTGTACATCTCGTTCCCGCGGCCGTTTCCCCGTTATATACTTGGCGAGATCACGAGCATGACCGCGCCGGATTGAATACCCTGGCGTTCCTTGCGACATTCCTTGCGATTGCTGTATCCATTCTCCTTCAGGAAAACATTTGTTACAGACCAGCTCCTGGATCCGATGCCATCGGTTTCGACGATTATAACTGGTTTGATCCACTGCCATAAGCGAATACGGTTTCCCTGTCTGTCCCTGGTAATGAATAGGTGTCAGTGCAACACCATAGTCATGACTTCCAGACTAAAGCGTTACTTGCCCAGATATAATTGGTCCCTTGGCGACCATCATTGCCACCCTTAGCTCTGCATCGTTGATGTTCGTGTTCTGTCGTACAGCGGTGATGGCCTTCGTTGCCCATGTGATCATTGATTTGTTGACTCCACCAAAATGTGGATCTAATGGCGACACGAATTACCACTGCATGTTTATTTTAGCGTTCGATTGTACGATTTTGTACTCATTAAACCCCAGCTGAGGTTTTCCAGCCACGCCCAGTAAACCGACTTGTGTACGTGCTGAGTTTATCTCATCACAATTGCTGTTGTTCAGCACAGCGTTTCTGTGTGGCGATTTTAGAACTGTTTCAACCGACAAGCTAACTCCACACGGGTTCTTCATGACGTCAGTTAGAGCGAATTTATCCTTGAAATGGCGATATGGTCTCTCCTAATACAACCCGATAAACTTTGACTTCTGGCTGACGATTATGGCTGGTTCCCCTCCGCAGAAATCCTTGATATGGCTTGTTCTCTGGTATAATGACGATCCGATAACAAGGTTCAACCATATCACATCCCGGTGCAGCTGGTAGCCGCAACACATCAGACTTGCTCTCTTGCAGTTTTGACCCTCGATATATCCTTTTATTCAATGATGACATGCCGAAGAAGACTGCTCTGGTATCATGTGTTTCTATGTGAAGCCGTATTACTGGACCAAGTGAGACGTTCTGCTTCCATTTCAACTGCTCATGTTGCCGGAATTTTCTCACAAGTCCCTTCTTATTGTATTATACAGTGCCTTCTTATACTCCTTTGCGACCTGTGCTGACGTTCTCAGCCTCTTGTTACAATTTTCTTGCATGTCAAATGTCTTTTCATGGTGATCATGTAACGAATGATCATTCTGGTCACATGGTAAACTCACCTGATAAATTTGACTTCCACAATCCATTGGCTGTTTAATTTTCGTGATTGCTAATCGTTCGTCGATCTGAACGATTGAAGCTTCCTTTAGCGATGACATATCCTCGATTTCTCTGACTGTTTTAATTTCTGAATTTCCTACATTTGCTTTCCCGACTACTGACTGATCCCTTGAGAAATATGTGTACGCGAAATTTGTCCGTAACAACTGTTGATCATCCAAAGCAATGCGTCCGATGCAGGTCCATCCAAGTGGTGTAAGTCTTGCAATGGGTTCACCTGGCCTACCTCTTATTTTTTGAACTGCACAATGAAGCTCAGCACAGTCCAGTCCGATCAGAATGTCTACAATCGGCCTCGTCGCAGTCCGGGGAAAGTCGATCCTCTCGAGATATGGCCATCTCTTTTTAAATTTACTCCAATCTATAACATTCATGTTGCCTGTGACCCTGTCTACGGTGCACGCACTGACATTTGTATGTACATGCCCTTTTACACTCTCCAATTTGAACTGAACTGTTTTTGTGTCGAAAGATTCGACTTGGCCATTTAATACGTTGACCGTTACATTCTCTGTAATTCCATGCAGGCCAAGCTCTTGCGCGATATCCGCGTTGATGTAGGTTTTCCTACTTGCATCATCTAATAATGCGTTCACTTTCAAATAGCGATCTCCATCTTTTAGCATGACAGGAACGGTCCGAAGAGCTATGAATTCTGGTTCGATGCATTTCTGTACCATCATAGTCGTTTGCGTCTCTCGCAACTTCCCCTCCGTGCCGGAAGTACTCAAATCTGCAGGATAGGAACTGGGTTCTGGCCGTTCTTGTTTCGGTTCGGTGCTGTCAACAAGCCTCCGTCCAGTTTGGTTCTGTGAAGTTACTTCCGACTGACGATCATACTGATGTAGCAGCTTATGATGTAGTTGTCGACAGCCATGTATCCCACACGGACGACTTCTTGGGCATGATTTGCCTTGATGACCCTCGGATAGGCAACGATAAATAGCCGGAATAATTTTGTGATATTCCAGCGTTCCGGCACACTTTTTTGTATGAACTGTCTGCAATTCCAAATATTATGGTGTTGTTCACATACCTGACAGGACAAACTGTTTTGGCTACGATGTTTGCCTGGTTCACCAAACATAGTCCTTGGATTATGTAATTTCGATATCTGCAAAACTGGCTGGGTATTTCCGGTTTTTGCCTGTCAAGCCGTGAACTGTCTCTGATGCGATCGTTTGAAACTCCGATTCTTGTATTATCCATGTTCTTAAAGTAATGACCGATTCTGATTGGCCATTTTCATGAATCCAGCGATGGTAGCGTGCCAACATGCATTCCGGGAGTTTCCTTTGCAACTTTATATACAAAGAACCGTCGCCGAGTTCAAGATGCTGACCTGCCTCTTTAAGATTTATCATTGCTACGTCCAACAAATCAGCAAACTGTTCAAGATCTTAAGCGTTTCCGAGTCGAATTTGTTGAAACTGCTCTAGCTCTTCAAGGTATATGGCAATCTGTCGGCGTTTACCACCATATTTTCGCTCTAGCCGTTCCTTTGCCGCTTTCTATGCAACTGCCGAGTGTCCAAGGTTTTCGATTGTTTTAAGCGCCTCGCCCGAGGGATATTGTCTCAACTGCAGCAGCTTGTATTCTCCTGTTGCCGGGGCACTATCTATACAAGCGAGAAAAGCGGCCTTCCAATTCTGATACGATTTCTTGTCTCAAGAAAATACTGGTATCTGGACACGTCTGAGCTGCCTCCAAAGGTCCTGTCCTATAGAAGGCATTTCATGGTTTTACCACTGGCGCCGATTTCATATGTGTAGCTTGGTCATCAGGTTGAAATGAAGCAGCGTTCACATCTAAGATGGTTGTTCTCTCTTCTTGTTTCGCCGAATGTTTGTTTTCTACAAAAGGGTCTTGCCTTCTCGACGCAGTGTTGAACAAATGATGATACCCGGTATTCGGTGTTTCGTACGACTGCAGATGTCCGCGTGCATTTGTAGATAACTGAGCTTCATTAGACACAGGGGTACAACTATGTGGTTTCTCTTTTAACAGTAAAGACCTACCAATATTTGTCTGTGACTCCGCTGCAAATATCTTTTCTTTATGGTATGTCTCCGATCGATCATCCGTAATGTACATTCTCTGCAGAAGATCGACTGACAGTGTATCCGACGATATGCTTGATCGTCCGTCCTTTTGGGAATCCAGACATTCGCGTGCTGCTTCGTATGATGTCTGGAAATCCTCTTCAATATTTTCCATTTCGCTGATTATTTTCTGACTTTTCTGGAGTTCATTATTATTAATATAAAATTCAGAAAAATTGGACAATACCTCCAATATTATATCCATGGAACTGTCCATTCTCTTACAAGCCTCATATATGTCACGTCGGCTGGGCACTTCTTGGTCTTCTACTAGTAATAAGAGTTTGTTCATAGTGCGTGTGAAATTTGTTTTCGCTCGACATTTGTCCCTTTTATACTCCAGTTCTAATTTTGCGATGTCAACGATACCTCCGCGGTTCCCGATGTTGATTCCGATGTTGCCATTTATCTTTGTGTTCTACGATTAATTAACCTCGCATTGCTACCAGAATGTTCTGACGATTTCCCCGATTATGGGAATTGAACAAAGTAACTAAACTCCGATTATGAGTTCCGAAATTTCGATTTATTCACAGTTCTAAACGATGCTTGGCCCTAACGATAAAACTAGCGAGTTCTCTACTCTCTGCATAACAACTAACGTTAAAGCGACGTTACGCAACATGACGTAACGTTCATTATTATAGTCCTACAAATGTACGAAAATAACCTTCTATCCAACTACACTTCAGGAACTGACTGAATCATATCCCAAACCCCATCCCCAACATCAAAGGGAAAGATTGACAAAGACATCCCAACAAACAATAAATTACAAGTAATAAGCCGAGTCAGCAGCTCTTTCCCAAATAGATCGCAACTCAGCTATCTTTATTGAACTAAATAATTTAGACCAACAGACGGGTTAAAACGGACTATGCAAATTATTTAACAATTATTTTTACCTATTTTCTATTTTTATGATAGATGGATTAAACTGAGAACACAATAAATTAAACAGCACCGAACATAAAACAAATGCAATCGCAACAAAAGTACCGCCTTGGGACGGTCAGTAATAACTACTGGGGGGTTTAATAACTACTGGGGGGTTTTACTGGGCCCAAACCTTCACCCTCACCCTCCGCTGCGGTGCACACAATTAGTTGGTAGTTCTGTTCGTATGGAGGTCCCCTAACTCATCAGAGAGTCATCACGGTCAACAATTTAGATCAAGAAAAGACCGTAATGAAGCAAGGATGAGGACTCGACAGCCAAAACGTGTTGAGACACCCGGAGATCCCTGGGGCGTCAGCAACACCACTGGAGTACTGGAGCAAAAGAAGACCACCAGTTGAACCCCGGTGGGCCAAGAAACAGACAAACATTCGGAAGTCTTTTTTGACAACATATGTTCAATTAAACCAAATAAAATGATATGGAAATATATTTTAGATGTTCTGTTAATCATTTTATTAAATCCTGTCTGTCTGTTGTACTCTTCTACCAAATGAGAATGGTTTTACAAGACAGGCTAAAACCATGTTGGTCTACCCCACCCACTTCTGTGGACCCATAGCTCAGTAAGTAGGGCTTTCCGACCAAAGTCACATATGGTTCAATAAACTAGACACATTGGAGTATACCATCAGTTAAAAAAAGAAAACTTTGGTAGGATGCAGAAAACCCACCTTATTGATACCCCCCGCCCCCCCCCCCCCTTTGAAAGGTTCGGCATTGAGGTACTGTCCCTTGCAGCAGTTGGCTGGATGGAATGTAAAGAATATGTTACTCCGATCTGTCCTATCTTTCTCTTTTTTTTTTGTTATGCGTCTGGAGGACCTTAGTATGCAGATCTGCTTCTCTTTATGCGCCATCTCCAAATTACGAACGTCGGGGAGGGGGGATTATGCTTCCCGTCCGTCTGTCCGTGTGTAGCAAGTTTGTTTAATCAACTCTTCCCACACTTTATGATGGACATATTTAAAATGTACATGAAGATTTGTGGAAAGCATAAGATTATTGTTATCATTATTATTATTACTATAATCATTATTGTTATTGTTATTATTATACGCCTGTCGAAGACGAGTCGATCCCCTGCTTTTCCGGTCTTTCGGATGAGACTTTAAACCGAGATCCCGTCTCCATATAACCTCGTTGGTGGTGGGACGTTAAACCCGCGTGCACTCACTCACTCACGTATAATGTGTCATGGTCTCTGTCCGTCCGTTCGTCCATCCGTCTATTAACGTTACGTGTCCACTCAAGGTGAACATTTGTCAAAACATCTTTCATGGGGTTAAGAAAATATGGTTGGTTGGTTGGTTGTTAGGGTTTAAAAGGCCCTTTGAGATAGTATTTCAGTCTACATCGGGTCACATCCTAAAGCGATAAAGAAAGGAGACAGAAATGATAACCGACAGAAAACAAATCCAAACAACTCCCACCCGCACCTACAGCAAGCACGGTAGGACCTTGCCATACTATTATCAAAATCAGTAGGACGCCCCGGCACTGCTTTCTCCCTCGTGCAGAACTCATACTTCAACAATGTCGGACAAAGTTCAAGGTCACACTTAGAGGTCGGAGATCAAGAATAACATTTCGTGTCCACTCTATATCTCAAAACCCGTTTAAGATTTCTTATTAAACTTTGTACAAATATAAAGCAGCGTCAGACGATGTGCAGAGAAAAAGAACCATAACCATTGCCACAGTTTTGACGGAATGGACCACTTTGTATCTTTTGCAAAGTAATTTGATACAAGCTTCGTGTCCGCTCCATATCTTTTAAACTTTCTAACATTTCTTCATGATGATATGTTGAAATATAAATCGCGACCAAACGATGTGGCAGAGAAAAAGAAACTATAACCCTATTTTCAGTTTTGTTGGTTTATGTCCCTTTGTATTAGCGTGAACATTAGCAACAATTTAACATTATTAGATAGGCAATAAAAACGAGCATACATGATACAAACAGGATTAAGTTAAAAGTAACCTGACTTGTTAAAACCTGTACCCCAAAATTACAAACGTTGTCACGCTACAGACATGTACATGTGATTTGAAATATTTTGGTTAAAATACTGCTGCTGATACACAAAAATTTGTGTGGTATCATTCATCAATTAATGTTGCTCCACGGGGAATGGAGCCTTTCGAATTCACAAATCCTGAAATGCCAAGTAGGTAGTACGCATTTACAAAAATCACAAAAGTATGACAAGTTAAAGGAAAAATTCATGTCCATGTCCATGCTCCTTTGTATTTTCTGTATATTATTTTATAGTAGCCTTGTATCCGCTCCATAACTCATTAGCTCTTAACAGAAGTTTTTGAAACCTGGGTTTAATGATGGCATTATCAAAACAATGTGCAGAAAATGATATTTCACGACAATGTCCGGCAAAAGTAAAGGTCACATTAAGAGGCCGAAGTTCAAAAGGTAACATTTTGTGTCTTCTATCAGAAGATGTGACAAGAAAAAGAGCATAACCCTTCTTTCGGTTTTGACGGCATTAAATCCCTTTATATATTTCCCATAGTAGTTTTGTATTACCTTCATGTCCGCGCCATATCTCAGATTTCTTCATGAATAAAACATTATCACACAATGTGTATAGACAAAGAACTATGACCCTATTTTCAGTTTTGACATAAGCATATCCCTTTCTATATTTCTTGCAGTGATTTCATGTCTGCTCCCTAACTTTTACACTGTATAAGATTTTGATTTACTTTCTACAAACATATGGCACTATCAGACTCTGCTTGAAGTTTTGACAGAATTTAGACCTTTTGTATAAGTTTTATTGTGATTTCATATCTGCCTCACTGTTGAAGATTTCAGTTACCGACAAGTTCTGTCTTCTCTTGTTTTCTTGCCTACTATATGGCCCGCACCTACTGCAAACACAGCAGGCTCTTGTCCTATTATTATCCAAACCAATAGGACGCCTCCATAAAAAAAGTAACCCACCACCCCGCCCAACCCGACCACCCCTTCTTTTTTTTCTACAAAATTATGGGCTGTCGAACAAAGAATTTTTATTGTTTGACACCCCAGTGAGATACCACTGCACAATTAGTTGGGTGAAATCAAAGTTTACTATGTAAATGAGAACACCGGTTTCGTTCAACTCATATACACTTGTCAGTGACTGGCGAAGGTATGTGCACTAAGTACTGGTTAACCGCTTAGGAGGTCTAAGCCAGCCCAGTAAAAGTGTGGTTAGGTAAACTGGCCACCCCGACATGACCATAGCTGTTTACCGTCGACGTAAAGCAAAACAACAACAACAACACTAAGACCGATGTGAACCTCGAGCCGCCACGTCGAGGCGATTCTAATGAGACATCACTAAGTACACGTGTTTACGAGAGCGACACCAGCTCAGCGGGAACATGGCGTCTAAACGACGTCCCTCTGATGTCGAAATGACGTTATTACGTCGCGTCGACGTCAGTTCAACTCCACTACGACGTGTTCCCGCTCGGAGAGTTTTAATAGACGAGACTATAGTCCATGCTATCTTTACTGTATAACTTGTATTTGTGAATATTAACAGAGGTTTCGTTTAGCTCATACAGACTCAAACATATAGGCTTACCGTGAAAACTCATCAGAGCCGAGGCGCCTCTAAAGAGACATCACTGCACATGTTCACTAGGGCGAGAAACTATTCCGCGCTCCAGCACATAGCAGGCCCGTCGGAAGGAAATTTTGACCAGTGCGGCCATGGCGAGCGATGAAATCTCGAAGCTAAGCCAAAGGGCTCCGGAGGCTTGCTCCCTCGAAAACAATATGGAAATAAGGTGCTCTCTGGTGCGATCTGAAGCCATTTTTCGGATATTTAAATGGCAGTGTATCCACGGCATTTTGGCTGTACATTACATGGACTTCTTGGTGACCTGTTGGCTAGAGAACAGGGTCACTCTGAGTTTATAAGAGCGTTCATGCTTCATTAGTATTATGTATTGCTAGAAACGCGCAAGAAATGTAGTTCTTGTTACTACAGTTTTTGTTTCTTTGGATAAAGAAGATTTTTCCTGTTGTATACTTGCAGCAGCAATAAGAAGTCTGTTCTTATACTTACAGTATATACATAATTACTAAAAACAATACCCCTCCCTGATAAGCTATAATCTATGTGATATAGCATTCTGCCGCCTTATAAATAAATTAGTTCAGAGCTAGAACCCACATTGTTTAGTTGTGTCTATATAGTACATAACAATATTTGGCGACGAGTTTTTGGATTTTATGTGCCTGAACTCAAGTTTTTGGATTTCTTGGATAAATTTAAATAAAATTTAAAAAAGGAATAAATTCTGAATTATCACAATGGCTAACTTTTCTATCGGAAATGTTGGAGAATATAATGAGCTGACAGAAACATGGAAAAGTTACACAGAACGTGTTGCGCAGTTTTTCGTTTCAAACCAGGTAGCTAATGATCGGAAGGTTCCTGCGTTATTAGCGATTATGGGAGGAAAAACCTACGGACTGTTGCACAATTTGACAATGCCGGATGATCCATCAACAAAGAGTTATGATGAAATTGTGACACTTTTAAAGGATCATTTGTCCCCAAAGCCATTAGTGATTGCTGAGAGATTCCGATTTCATAAAAGGGACCAAAAAGAGGGAGAATCAATAACTGTGTATGTGGCAGAATTGAGGAAGCTTACTGAACATTGCAGTTTCGAAGCAAATCTCAACGATGCTCTACGTGATAGGTTCGTTTGTGGAATTAGGAATGAAAATATTCAGAAAAAGTTACTCTCTGTGTCAGATTTAACACTGCAAAAAGCAATTGAAATCGCGACAGCCATGGAAACAGCTTCCAAAGATGCTGTAGAATTGCAGCACCAGCACAGGCCCGATCCTGTCAACAAGATAAGTAAGAAGGAGGGTTCTTACGGTAAACAGAAAAATGTTAAAAACGCATGTTTCCGCTGCGACAGGAAAAACCATTCGCCAGATGAATGTCATTTTAAGGATGAATCATGCAATTTCTGTTTCAAGAAAGGACACATTGAGAGAGCTTGTTTGAGTAAAAAAGCTCAAAAGAAAAGCCAATCCAAGAAGCCAAAACCAAAAACTGTGAAATCTGTAGAAGAGCAAGAACTTTTAACTGTTACGGTAAATACGGTAAAAAGATCTGACGTTATCAGCATAACGCCCAGCATTGAAGGAAAACACTTGAAAATGGAACTAGATACTGGGTCTGCCATATCTGTTATACCAATTAGGACTTACAAACAAATGTTTTCTCACAAGAAATTATCTGAAACAAACACAACACTCAAGACATATTCAGGTCAAACAATTAAACCAGCTGGAATAATTAATGTGAAAGTGGATTATGAAGGACAGGAACACAATTTGGATTTATTTGTTGTGAAAAATGACAGTCCTGCATTATTTGGTAGACATTAAACTTGATTGGAATTCAATTAAATTTTTGAACACCAGTAAATCAACCGAAGAAAACCTTCAGGAAATTCTACAGAAATACAATTCGGTTTTCACAGAAGAAGCAGGGAAAGTTAAGAGCATGAAAGCTACTTTAACTTTGAAAGATAATGCACAGCCAAAATTTTGCAAAGCGAGGCAAGTTCCTTATGCAATGAAGCCAAAAGTTGAACAAGAGTTGGAAAGGCTTGAAAGGGAAGGAATAATCGAGAAAGTAGATCACAGCGACTGGGCAACACCTATAGTGGCAGTACCAAAGAACGATTACTCAGTCAGAATATGCGGTGATTACAAGACAACTGTAAACCCGCAACTGAAAATCGATCAATATCCACTGCCTAGGATTGATGATATATTTGCGTCACTAGCGGGAGGACAGCGATTTTCCAAGATAGACTTGAGACAAGCATATCATCAATTAGAACTAGATGATAAGTCCAAGAATTATCTTACCATTAATACACACAAAGGCTTATACCAGTATAACCGACTTGTTTTCGGGATAGCAGCCTCTCCATCAATATGGCAACGTACCATGGATCAGGTATTGAAAGGAATATCAAATACAAGCTGTATTCTTAATGACATGATCATCACTGGAAAAACAGATGAAGAGCACTTGGAAAACCTTCAATCTGTACTTCAGAGGTTACACGACTACAACTTGCGTGTGAACAAAGAGAAATGCAGTTTCTTCCAGAAAGAAATTACTTACTGTGGTCACAAAATAGACTCGAACGGTCTACATAAAACTCAAGCAAAAATAGAAGCTATTACATGTGCACCAAAGCCGGAGAACATTACCCAGTTAAGAGCTTTTTTGGGACTTGTGAACTATTATTTCAAGTTTATGCCAAATCTGGCAAGTGTACTACATCCCCTTTATCAGCTATTGCAGAAGGACGTGAAATTTAAATGGACAATTGAGACGCAAAAAGCTTTTGAAAAAGTAAAAACATTAATAACAGCAGACACTGTTTTGACACATTACGATCCGAATCTACCTGTCAGACTGGCTTGTGACTCTTCCGCATACGGATTAGGTGCCGTAATTTCACATGTCATGGAAAATGGTGAAGAAAGACCGATCGCCTTCGCGTCACGTTCATTAAATTCGGCAGAGAAAAACTATGCCCAAATCCACAAAGAGGCCTTAGCAATAATATGGGGAATCAAGAAATTTCACTGTTATCTCTATGGACGGAAATTTACTTTGGTGACGGATCATCAACCGCTGTTAACTATTTTCAGTCCAAAGAAAGGAATTCCAGCAACAACGGCAGCACGTCTGCAACGTTATGCCCTATTTTTGCAAGGACATGAATATGAAATCGAGTACAAGAACTCGAAATCGCACGCCAACGCGGACGCTCTTTCACGTTTGCCGTGTCCACAAGAAAAGGAACTACCAGATAGTGATCCTGTGGAAATTTATAATTTGTCGCAGATTGATAGCCTGCCTGTCAGTGCTAATGACATTAAGCGTGAAACACGTCGAGATAATATTTTGTCAAAAGTCCTAGACTTAACATTGAATGGCTGGACAGAAAAACCTCAAGACGAGCGGCTGAAGCCATACTACATGCGTAGAAATGAACTTTCAGTTCTGCAAGGATGTCTTATGTGGGGTATACGTGTCATTATACCTTTAAAACTCAGAAATAAAGTGCTGGAAGAAATACATGTCGGACATATTGGCATAGTTAAAATGAAAGCACTGAGCAGAAGTTTCTTTTAGTGGCCAGGACTTGACAATGAAATTGAACAGTTAGCAAAACGCTGTGCTGGCTGTCAAATCAATCAAAAGTCACCAACAAAATCATCGCTACACCCTTGGGAATGGCCGTCTGCACCTTGGGAACGCATACATATTGACTTCGCCGGACCATTTTTAGGACACATGTTTCTTATAGCTGTGGAGGCGCACTCAAAATGGCCAGAAGTGGAAGTTATGACAACTACAACCGCGTCAAAGACAGTAGATGTTTTGCGGCAAATGTTTGGACGATTTGGTGTTCCGAAACAAATTGTTAGCGACAATGGCCCACAATTTACGTCTGAACAATTCCAAACATTTGTTAGGAACAATGGCATTCAACATAAAACATCAGTGCCATGGCATCCTGCTACAAATGGATTAGCAGAGCGCTTTGTACTAAGTTTCAAACTAGCAATGAAGTCAGCAGCATCTGATAGTGGCTCACTACATCAGAAAATTGGTAATTTTTTGCTAGCGTATAGGAATTCTCCGCATTCTACAACGAATGAAAGTCCAGCAAAACTTTTTCTCGGTCGAAGCATTCGTTCTAGATTGGATTTGGTAAAACCAAATGTGAAGGACACAGTTCAAAAGAAGCAATTTGATTCTTTGACTGACTCGAAAAGGCCTCAGTTCAATATTGGAGATAATGTAATGGTTCGAGACTATCGAGAAAATAGTGACAAATGGACAAGTGCAAAAATAAGTGAGAAAAATGGACCGCTTTCGTACAACGTTCAAACGGGGGAAAAGGGAAACTGGCGTCGTCACGCAGACCAAATAGTACCGACATCGGTAGAGCCGAAACCGTCAGAACAGGTTCCGGACATATCTGTGGACACCAGTGCCGAAAAGGCAGTTTCGACAAATAGTGGTGTGCAACCTGAAATAGTCGAAAGACGGTACCCAACAAGGAACAGAAAGCCTCCCGACAGACTCACTTATCAGTGAAAGGAACTGTAAATATTCTGTGTGTTAAGGCCCATTACAGATAAACAGGGCATAATAAACCCCTCTCTGTAATGCTTATGAAGAGATAAGTTGTAATGATCACCTTCTTATCTCGGATGCAGTGTTGTAAAGTCTGGTTTCTGTCAGACAAGCCATTTTCATGAATGGGGTGGTATCATCTTAGGAATTTACTATGATTGTTTTTCATTGGAAGTTTCTGATTAATGAATGAATGAAAATATGAATGATACAGGCTTGTCTCATTGAGTCCAGTACTATAATACTGATTGTATATTTTATTATCTGCATGCTATATACATATAATATAATCAGCAGTTAAATTTTAGAATCGCATCAGTTTAACTAGGATTTATGAAAAAGACTGTAGTTTTATAGCAAAAGGAATTAAGCAGAGAATATTCAGTGATCTTGGATTAGCAACAACTAATTGGACTCAGAAACAGTTATATAGCAGTGACATTCAAACAATTGCTTTATGAGACTGAATAAAGTAAACTTTAGTAACTTTAATCTAAAGGAGGGAAAATGTTGTATACTTGCAGCAGCAATAAGAAGTCTGTTCTTATACTTACAGTATATACATAATTACTAAAAACAATACCCCTCCCTGATAAGCTATAATCTATGTGATATAGCATTCTGCCGCCTTATAAATAAATTAGTTCAGAGCTAGAACCCACATTGTTTAGTTGTGTCTATATAGTACATAACATTTCCCTTTGTAAAAATGACGAATGGACCCCATAAGGCCGTCAGAGGCGCTGCGGCCGGTGCGGCAAATTTGTTTTCTTTTAGTGCAGACCAGCAGAGTACAGACATAGCAGAGTTTCAGCCTCGCACTCAGTTATGTCTGTCAAAATTTAAAATTTTTGCTCCAACAAAGTTTTACCCCTTTGTCAAAATGGCGGTAGAACAACTTTACACTGTAAAAAATCCGTAGAATTTACAGTAGGATAACTGGCAATCAGCTACCAGTCCATTACCCGTTATTTTTACGAGCGCCCGTAAACATTTGCAGGAATTATCATACAGATTAGGGTAGAATAGCACAGGTATGGTTTTAGCCATAAATCCCCACAACATAATTAAGTTATTTGTGGGTTCGGCCAGTAAATAGAACCTTGCTATATCGTGACATCCACAAATGTACTACAGGCAAACGCCCATATAAATAGCGCTAAATGGACTGGCAGCTGGTTGGTTGCCAGTAAATCTACCGTAAAATCTACGGATTTTTTTTTTTTTTTTTTTTTTTTCATTTTTTTTTTTTTTTTTTTTTTTTTTTCAATTTCGAAGGACATAGCAGAGCATGAGTCTTAAACCTGCAATTTCTGTCAAAATTGATAATGTTTACTCCAACAAAGTGTTTCTCCTTTGTCAAACTGGCAGAAGAACACCAAACTCTACCGTCTTTTCGATTTTGACAGACATAGCAGAGTATGATCCTCACACTCTGCTATGTCTATCAAAATCGAACACTTTATAATGATCCAAGGATGGTTTTAATTAATTCACGATTCTTACTATGATTGTTTGTAACATCGTTTTCATGATGCTTCTTTTTCGTTTATTTCTCTTTCTCTCGTTTTTTTCTTGCTCTTGCTCCCTTTTTCCCCTTTCCGTTTTTATAGACTCGATCATGCTAGCTTAAGTAATCTATGTCTATACTTAATTTCAAAGAAAGTGTTTAGGCGTTTATACGGCATATAAACACTACTGGGCGGAGCCATTTATGATAATGAGGTGATGCGAATTGATTTGATTATGCAAAGCCTTTTGGACATGTATTATGCTAAAAGCATGTCATAGATTACATCGGCTAATCTTATAATGATATTTGATATTTAAGCTTAAGCCCATGTTACTCTTTTCAATTTGTTTGATCAAATACGGGTTGATTTATGTTCGTCAAATTATTTGACAATGTAGTACCCAAACCAAATATTCTTAATTGCATTTCAAATAAGATGGAAACATTGGATGGGTATAGAATCGGTCCAATTTTGTCCACAAATATTTTTTGACAAGCGGCTGATAAGGAATCAATTTACGACCTTCAACACGTGGTAAACGGTGAATTTCTCTCAATGAGGAATATGAATACGGTACTTTTTATGGTAGAAACATCTTTTTTCTGACATTTACGTAAAATCAGCCATAATTATAATATTTTTTGGAGCCCAGCCTTTTATAGTGATCATATTGATAAATATTATATTATTATAATTATCATTTTTATTATCGTAAATGATAATTGCATTAATCATATTTTATTCAGAAGTGATAATTATATAAAATTTTAATATAAAAAATGATAAATATATTAATTATCATTCCTATTATAATCATGAATAAAGATTATAATGTAAATGTAAAAAGAACCAAAATATAATAAACTGTATTGACTGTATATTTAAATGTGGGCTTATAACGTAGAAGGGTGAGGTTGGGGTGGAGCAGGGCCTACTATACCAATGCTAACTACGAACATGCCGGGATGGTTACAGTATTTTGCTCTTTACAGAAGCAACAAATAGTGGCACTAATTAATAGGTACAAACAGCGTGTCTTATTCAGGCATGTATAGTTTCGCTGCGGGTGACCTTGATTCGAACGTCTCATAGTTCCTAGATGCCACTCAAAGCTAATTAGCACCAGACCAACTGCGAGCGAGGATGCGCAGACTGACTTGAGTCTTATATTTTCACTTTTTCCATAAGTAACATGTCTTCGTTGACGAAATACATACTTTTGAAGAAAAGTGCAAACCATAAAGATAAAACAAATCACCCAATCTAGGGAACAGTCATTATTTATCAGTTGGTCGTGGGTGGTTGGGGGTACAATTTGAAATCCTCTTCTGCTGGTGGGGTGGGAGAGGGTTCGATATTTTTTGTAGACTGATGCCTGGGGGTGATGAAATGCTATGCTTTCTTGTACTTTTGATTTTTTCAATATCGTTTGGCTACTTTGGGCTTTGTGCCCCCCCCCCCTCCCCAACCATTTCTATATAATAATTTCCATGTCGCTTTGAACTTGCAAAAAGAAAAAAATCACACGAGCACACATACACGTGCACTCCACATACTGACACACACACACACACACTTCATGATATATGGTCACATTGCAAGGGACCTAGTGAAATTCAAACTGGATCTTTTTCTTTGATCGTGAGTCCATTGTGGTAACACTTTGCCAATACGCTCCAAGACAAAGATGGTCCTTGAAAAAAAACCTTTAGGATGCACACAATGACTTTAATTACAGTCTGCAAGTTCATGATTTGGACAAAGAAGAAGTGATACAATATATCAGCTAATTTTTTTTCTACGTTTCTGCCGAAAGGTTCTTTCTTCTGTTGCTACGTGTGGTGGTAGTGGTAGTTTGGTCGGTGTGTGTGTGTAGGGGGTTGGGGTATGAGTGGAGAGGAGTATGTTTTTTGCTGTTTTGTTTATGCTGGGGTGGGGTGGGTCAAAAATTTATTTTCCATGATTGGAGTGGGGGAGGGGGTGTCGGGAACAGAAAACTAAAGTCAGTAGGTAGATCATAAAAAAGTAAGTGGATTTTCTGAAAATTCCTCCAACCCCTCGAGCTGATAAATAATGACCGTTCCCCTAGGGGTCGAAGGTTCGACCTTCGCTTCTTCGATCTTTCAGATAAGACTTCTAACAAAGGTCCCGTCTCCGTATAACCTCTATATGGCGTGACATTAAACCAGAGCATTTCACTCACATTTAGATTGAAACAATTCTGAGTATTCGCTATTACACCGTGAGTGTATGAACTCGGATTTAAATCCCACCAACCGGAGACGGAATTCTGTTTAAAGTCTCAGCCGAAAAACTGTAGGGGTGGGGCTGTTACACCAAAAATCTGAACATTGTATAAATAGCATTGTTTTGGCAAGTTTCGCGATTGTTTATAGTGCGCTCCAAAATATCGCGGCAAAACATCCGGTGGGCACTGACCAGCTGAAACAATGTCGTATTGACGTCAATTTTGACACAATGTACTTTTAGAAATAGATCAGCTCTAGCATTGAATTTTTGTGTAATAATGCACTGTTTCGGGGTCAGTTGAAAAGCAGATCATATCACGAGCGCAGAGCGATGTGATAAATTTACTGTAAAATGACCGACAAACAGTAAAACTATAACTAAAGGACGTAAAATCGCAAGTCATCCATCCATCTCGTGGACTTATTGGCTTATTGAATTTGACACTAATTGGGAGAGCATAATTGTCACCGACCCGACAGTGCTTTATGATGAAGGTATAGATAAGGTTGAAAAATTTAATATATATCAATATGATTTAACGATTTTTCAATGCGCTGCGTGTCCCCTTGAAAAGAAAGTAACGAACGCTGCTTTCGAATCAAACTATGAATATTAAGGAGTACCTAGTCAATGCAGACTGATCTAGTTCAGCGATAGTTCCGCACACCAAATGTAATGCGACTTTTTTGCTTTATACAATTACTGACCTGGGATTTATTCAATTTCTGCTTAAAATAAGTTCTTAGATTTATGGCTGTGGTTGACAGGAGGCGTAGATCTCGAGGTGTGAACCGTCTCAAGAGAAAGTTATTATTTTTCTTTTTAATTTTTTTTTCACAGTTTATTCCTCACAAGCCTTTCAACGTTTCGGCTAATGAAAGCCTTTTTTCATGAAGTTACCGGAACCAATATCAGTCCGGCCATTATAGGCTTACCACCGACATACCAGACGGTTAGAATAATAATAAATAAATAAATAATAACAAAGATAAGACTATACACGTGACACCCAGAGATATCTTGCTGCCATTCATTAGGACTGCACCTGTTGCCTTGTATAGAGCTGCTCAATGATGCAAACCATTTATAAAAGAATCGCAGAAAAACAGGTCAAACACTATCTTATAATGAAGACAGCTGGTAGCTGAACAATTACCTTGCCTGTAATCAAACTGTAATATCCCATTGGATCTTAAAAATTAAGTAAATCATTAGAGCTAAAGTATTTAGCTTCTCTCATAAGCTGACCACGATCCAACACAACACACACGCATGCACGCACACACACGCACACACACACATACACACAGACTTTAAATGTCTGAGAGAGAGGGAGATACAGAGTGAGGCACACAGACAGAAAGAGACAAACAGCCAGATACAGAGAGAGCCTGACACAGACAGACAGTCAGAGGGACAGTGAGACGCTAGAGTTTCTCACCATGCTGCCCTTGCATAAAGTTACTTGACTTCATGAAAGTTTTTTAAGTATTGTTCAAACAAGTATGTAAACACCAGTCAATAAGATATCCTTAATGAATAACAGGTGTCAAGGTTTCGCCACCACAAACCCTATGACTCCCTCAGCAATTACTTAATGTCCCCTTTATTTCAGTACGTTTCGGTTTCTTGGTGTAGCTAAATGCCGCAATTTATATCTATTTTTAGAACATCAATTATTTCCACAAAAAGTCGTTTATGTCATTAAATATTATAGATATCCTATTATCGTCAAATGAAATTGGCGAGGTTTTGATTATTAAGTAGAAATAGTAACAATCAAGGAAACTTATCTCATTTAATAAAGCTATAAATTGAAATAATAGATAAAAATTTCCCGATGGCGAGTGGTGGGTTTCATACCCCCTAAATTGCAACAATTCGCTTTTTTGTCTTAAAACTAAATCTGTTTGAAAAGACTTTTGTACCAGAAATAGTTCATATAATTCCCAATATCTATAACCAGCAAAATTTAGAGTAACACGTTTGCTTATATCTCAAATGTCGCCACTAAAATTTCCGGTGGTGGGTTTTGAACACGGGTGCGGGTGGTGGATTTCATACCCAATCTCGATAACTAGACATACCCATTTTTTCTCAGCCAATGAAATCCCAATTTTTCTTAGCCAATGAAATGCCACATAACTAAGTAAATAAACAAATTATACAATACAAATGCAAGATTTTTATCGAATATAAATAGGCGTCTCAATGACTGTAAATGCGACAATATATATAATAGAAATCAACGAGTTAAGAATATAAATAAAGCAATTTACAAATATAAACGGAAAACATCAAATAGAAACAATTATTATCAAATACAAATCTAGAAATATAGAATAGAAATTAAAAATATGTAATAGAAATAAAACAATTTAAGAATAAAAAATCAATAAGATTGAAAGCAATTACGAACACATCAAATATAAATCACTAAGTATAGAATGTAAATATCGAAATATAGGATACAAATGAAGGAATATACAATAGAAATGAAATCATATTGGATAGGAATGAACAAAAGTTAAATACAAATATGAAAATGTTAAATGCAAATCACAATTATACAATACAAATATAGTAATTTAGAATAAAAATGAAAGAAATCTAGCATACAAACCATGCATTATCAAATAGAAATAATAGAATATAGAATATAAACAAAACTTATACAATAGAAATGAACAGATATTGAATACAAATGATCGATTATAGCATTGAAATAAAAAATATAGAATAGAAATGAACAGGGATTGAATACAAATGAAAGAAAATCAAATACAAATATAAAAATATCGAATAATGCAACGTTTTACATGCCATAAAAAACCTGTCGTTGACCCCGTCGTAAAATAACTTAATTTAATAAATGATATTAAATACGAATTGAAAAATCTTGTCGTAAAATGTATAAAACTGCACATTACAAACTCAGATTCAGCATATTCACAGTAACAGATTTACGCTCAACAAAATTATTTATAGCTTTAAATAAACTGAATATGTGCACAGATGGCTCTGAGCTGGCAACATTTGTGTTTGCCTGATAACAGATGTTCGGAAGAAAAGAGACATCTACACGTTGTTTTCCGCCTGGAAAATATCATATATCAAATTCAGTATATTTGAAGACATATTATCTGAATTATTTGCATGATTTCTTATGAATTTAAACAGGATAAGAGCCAAGTGGTATTACGATTATCAAGCGTGATACAGCTGCTACTTTGAAGATATAATACCGCTTTCTTCTCATAGTCTCGTTGCCTGCCATATCTCCATTTATTAAGACTGGAAAGTTAATTGTCATTTTCTACTGCTCTCGGAATTATTGTCTCCTCCTTAAGTCTCTTTTTGATAAAATATTCCAGGCAACATCTACATTATACAAACGACCCTGCTGTGACAAAATGTTGTGAATACATCCGAATAAAATAAATGCTATTCTACTTTGTGGGCGATTTCGGATGACAGGGTGAGAAAATGATAAATTATTTTGTGTCTGTCTCTTAGGTCTCTATGTACCGGTCTGACTGATTTAATTTGAAAAGTCAGACATGACAGATAGACGGACACAATAACAATCCACCACAAATATTTTTTTTTCAGATTACAGGCACATTCCAGTGATTCCAATAGGAGGTTCGATCGCTAGGGTATGCTCACATACACTCGTGCACAGAACGGAGAACAACACTTACTTCAAATAAACGAATTGTTATTAAGCGAATTTTAATTACATTTAATGACCCGCGATGTCGTTATGCAGAGTACAAGAACACAGATAGAAAAATTACACTTTACATACAACAGTACTTTCCAGAAACATAGCAACGAAACTGAAACAAAGCTATAATGAAGATTTATATAGCCAGATATGATAAATCAACTTTGCCGGTAAATGGTGTTAAATATTTTAGGTCCATGTGGGATTCAAACTCACGACCACGACGACTTAGCACTGCACTATCCGTCACCGCTACCAACTGCCAAGGGAAAATTCATCTGGCTGATATGCGGCGCCCTTCCGATTTGACAATAGACTGACAAGTGGCTGCTGTGCTTGCAGTAGGTACAGGAGGCCTCTTTTGTCCCCTTTTTTGGCTTTGTTCGTTGGGCGTAGGTGCCATGAATATTACCTAACCGATAGTGGAGAGCCTGCTGCGCCTGCAGTAGCGGCATTCCTTTTTTTATTTGTTTCTATTCCCATATACTGTTAAACTTCGGAGGGATGAATGTGCTTTGTTCTTTGAACATTTGTACCATGAGAATTCCTAACCGATAAGATAGTAGAGAGCCTGCTGCGCTTGCAGTAGCGGCACTCATTTTTTTCTATTCCCATATACTGTTAAACTTCGTAGGGACGAATGCGCCGTCTCTGAAGACTATCAATACCAATACAACCAACAACCCAGCATAGATTACTTCGGTTGTTATGCAGTTTCATGGTTTCACAAGCTGCAACGCAGCGAGACTTGACTCTTGTACATATCCGTGTTTTATACTTTGTTGTAGCGTTGTTTTTACTATTGTGTTTATGCAACACAATTGTATAACATTTAGAGTGGGCAGCTATTTTGTTTCCATAATTAAAACTGCATGGTCCCCGATAAAGGGAAGAGTTTGTTCATGTGTGTTATCATGAGCCAATCTTTATTTTATGTTTAGATATTTTTCTCGAAATGTAATATTTGTGCTTATTGACTCTATTTTTCTTTTGATTGTTTGAAACCTCTGAAGAAGCCGAAAGGCGAAAGCGCTTAGGTGAAAATTGTGAATTGCGCCGTTAATGATTATATCTACATTTATAAACAGTTTCCAATTATTTAGCATCCATAGCGGATCCAGTGCTACCGAAACATTGTGTTTGTTAGATGTATTTTCCTTACCATTAATATAAACCACTGGGCCGACAGCCGCGTATAATTTGATATAATTGATATTATATGAGTATTTTTCCATATTTTTACAAGATCTCATTGGTCAAATAACGCGTATGTCAAACTTTAGCCAATAATATCAAAAGTCAGTGAATATTGCAACTTCGTTTTTCCCGTCGGACTGCACTGCGTGTATACTAGCCCTCTGTTAGATATTAATTCAAAATGATTCTCATCTTAGTAAATTTTATCGAAAACAGACGCAGATATTCAAAACTTTTCGTTTTTTCTTTGTGGATCTACATTCGATTTCTACTTTCTTCAAAACAAAAAGTGCGTCATATTGGTAACTGTATTGAATTAGGTCAATCTCAAGATTGACCGCGGTACGTTTTTGAATTCCAAATTGGACAGCTCAATTTTAAGATAGGTCTTTGTTGCTTCCCAGTGTCACAATTACGGTACTGTGTGCCTACCGACATAGCTCACTTGAGTCATATTCATGACAGATATTGTCAGCGCTTGGCCTGGAGACGTATTTAAAAAAACACTTCCATTTAATCCGCCGATTATCTTTTTTCTTTATTTTTTTCTATGAACTTTTAAGGGGTTTAACACCACAAAAGAAGTTAAATACATAATTGCGCGTCATTCGCAATATTGTTGGTAAAAGTACATTCATATATTGATGTTGGACTAATGATGGTTTGAGTTATCATTAAAGTTTGAAGCAGCCAGATCCTGATCTATCACAACTTAATGCAATAAATGATATAAAATACGAAATATAATAAAAAACGTGAAGTAAAACGTATATAATTAAAATCTGAAAAAGTTCCTTCAAGAGCAGAGAATACATACAGAAGTAGGAAGTTAGGAACATGGGCCAGACTACGTAGTTTCGGCTAATAAAAAACTGCACATTGGAAACTCAGACTCAGAATAGTCACAGTAACAGGTTACGCTCAACAATATGGCCTTAAATAAAATGAATATATGCACAGGTGGGTCTGAGCAGGTAACCTTTGTAAAACATATATTCGGAAGAAAAGAGTCGTCTACGCCTTGCTTGCCGCATGGGAAAAACATGCTATCATATTTAATATATTTAAAGAAATATGATCTGAATTATTTGCTTGATTTCATATGAATCTAAACGGGATAGGAGCCAAGCAGTATTACGTTTCTCAAGCGTGATACAGCTGCTACTTTGAAGATATTATACCCCCTTCTTACAGTCTTGTTGCATGCCAGAACATACACCAAGTACTATATCTTTATTTATTAAGACTTAAAAGTTCATTCTCATTTTCCTCTGCTCTTGGGATCATTAGCGGCTTCTTAAGTCTGTTTTGATAAAACATTTCAGGCAACACTTTATTATACTAACGATCTACATGTACCTAGCTCTTGTTATCTTGAATTCTTACTTCCTGATCTGACAAAATGATGTGAATACACCCGGATAAATTAAATGCTATTCTTCTTTGCGGGTGATTTTGAATGACAGGGTGAGTAGTTGATACAATGTCTTGTGTATGTCTCTTAATAGTGCATAAATTATTTTTCTCTAACCGGTCTGTCTAACTTTATTTGAAAAGTCAGACATGACAGATAGACGGACTCAATAACAATCCACCAAAATGAAGATTGATAAAGAGAGATAAAATAAATCAACTATGCCGGTAAATGCTGAACAATATTTTTTGGCCCGTGCGGGATTCGAACTCACGACCTCCACAACTCCGCCTAGCACTGCACTATGCGTCACCGCTACCAACTGCGCTACCGAGAAACCCAAAAAAAGAGTGTTCGAGTAGCACTGATATAGGTAGCAGATAATGCACTACACGTCGTCTGCCGCATCCAGAGGATAATTGGCACTTGAGAACTTAATTAGACTTACTAGTATATCATTCATAAAAACTTTCATAGGGACTGATCATGAATCATCATGCTGCACCTGAACTGGGCAATTTGGGGCGAAATGTTGGTATGTATATTGTTGTGACGTATCAGACTAGTTCTTAATGCTATTTTCGTTAAAGCCATAATTTCCAAATTTGCCGTAATATGCGAGAGCACTTAGAAATTTCATTTTTACCTTTAAACTGTCATTAAAACTCCGGTCCATTGAACCATAAAGGACATACATATTATTGTATTACGTGGTGGAAGCGCGACCTGAATTGAAACATACCAGCTCTTGAGGCAGCGCAGTCTGGCAGGAACTTTATTGTTGCACATTTTTTCGTTTACTTGTGGAATTCTTGCTAGACTGCGCATGCCGATGGGTCAGGTCTTGGTCTTCATGGGTTGTAAAAGCGCGTTTTATTATTGTTATTATCAGCTAATATCAGTCATATTAAACATTTAGCTTTCCGAATGACTGATGTATAATGTTCCTACACTGATTTATGTATATTCCAGATCGACACAGATAAAAAATTACACGTTTTTCTCTTTTCCTATTTCTCATGTATCAATCCATTTCATTCATAATAATATTCCATATCGAGAAACTCGTGCAAAGACGTCACGTCATTTGTCGTCATGTGATTAAGTATACATTTACTATATCTAAATGGAGGCAACCGTGCGTATTAAGGTTGTGATTTGTGGTATATACAAAAATCTGAATAAAACTATAACAAATAAGACATGCTGTTAAAAAAAAATTATATGGAAAAAATCAAAGGGTAATTTTCTGCGCAGAAACATGAAAAATAAAATCTGTTCTTGAAAATGTACTTAGCTCTGAAGATACTTTGATAGGTTAAAAAGAGCGTCCTAGCAATTTTTCGTTCCAACTCTTTCTAAAATTGTTAGGTGGACCAGAAAAAAACAGTAGCTTTTTCTCAAATGTCTGACCATGATATAGTGCATGTATACTTACAGCATTCATGAAAAACAGGTAGGTCAGTTATACCTATATCATACTCACAGTATAATTAATATATTACAATGACCATCGCAGGTGTGTTATTGAAATTATTTAACCTTGAAAATAGACTCTACTGTGTATTTTACACAAATATTTGGAGACAGGCCACGTCTTCTTTTTTACCTGCGCAGTCTGATAGCGTGCACAAAAAATAGAAAAAATAATTGCTAGAACGCTCTTTATAATGCATTAATTTATGTTCAGACCTTGTTATATTTTCAATAGTGCTGGTCATTTTTTAGATTTATTCGCACAAAATCACCCTTTGATCTTTTCTAATACACATCCTTTTAAACATTAACAATTCCTGCATTTTTGGATTCTGAACTGTGAGAAGCAACATAAAGAAGGCAACTGCTAAGTTTCGGGAAGATCTGTTGTATTTTCAGTATTTTATGCAGATCTTTGTTTTTGCCCCAAATCAGTGATAATCACCACCTTAACTCGGTCGAGACCGTATTTACTTTGTAATTGCGTTCACATACCTTGTCTTATTAATTCATTTATTTATTCTTTCTCAAGACTATTTGCCAAGTATTATGATTTAATTTACCTTTTCATTTATTAATGTTATGTCAAACGGAATGCGTGATTGTGTTGTTTCACACTTTTTCCTTTTTTCTTTTTTTCTTTAGTTTTAGTTGTTGTTTTTCCTATTTTTTATTTTAGGCTGACTGAATTCTTGACCACTATACATTTATAAAAGTGAAATATGCATCGTTTATTGTATTGAAATTAGACTATTCTCCTCCCCGCGGAGACAAGGCTAAAAGTGAAAATAGATGCTTTTTTTTCATGAAGGTGATATGGTTTGCTTATATTTTTTTAAAACATATGGAGTGTAGGTTTTCGAATTTGCATTTATGTGTTTCATAAATTCTTTCGTTTACACTAAAAGAAAATTTACTTAGACATCTGCAATCGACTCCGCAACTAACTTTAAATGATATAAGCCATTTCTTGGCGGACTTGTCACAGTTAAATAGGCACATTTCCAATGTTTTGTTACTGTTGATATAAATGTATATAAATCCGTTTGTTTTCATATCTTAGCAGTCTGAGCAGTCAACTTATATTTCAAATACATCTTCCGAAAAAAATCATTTTGTTGCCTTGTTTTAGGCATTTGAATATTAATTGATTTTGAATTGAAATATTTAACATTTTATATAAAATATATCTGACTCAATGAAGGGCCCGACATCAAGCTGCCTAATTTAATTGATTGGGGCCCGAGTTTGTCTTGTCTGTTGCTTGGTTATTCGGTGTCCAACTGATACGTTTCGTTTGCTCCGGTATTTTAGTGATGACCTGACCTCCCAGGAGTCTCCTGGAATCGCAATACCTTCTTTCCGTTGAGTCCCCGTCTCTGATTCATCTTAGACCTTATTCGTGATTTGTTAATTTCCGGTATTGATTCATTGATGAGTTGGAAAATCTCCATGCAGACCAAACAGCTAACATAATGTTTCAAACTACTGCAGAATCAGGGGGCGAGATATGGACAAAGTAAAACTAGTTTAAGCACCCCCCTCCAGTTATCTTTTGCTGACGTTCTAAGGCGGTACTTAAGTTGCGGTTTCTTGATGTTATATTGTGCTGTGTCTGATTGTTTATTGTCTCTGGCGGTTTGGTCACATGTATTGCTGCCCAATCTGCCCTCTGTTTTGGTTTGTAGTTACAATAAAAATAAGTAAAAATATGCTGTTATTGGGGTAGCTAAATGACCATCTGTTTGCGAATGAGCTGCTCATTCTGTTTACTGTGTATGTCCTTCGTAAAC
This sequence comes from Ctena decussata, assembly GCA_963989385.1. Taxonomy (NCBI): domain Eukaryota; kingdom Metazoa; phylum Mollusca; class Bivalvia; order Lucinida; family Lucinidae; genus Ctena; species Ctena decussata. The sequence continues at coordinate 1,048,262 of OZ022504.1, read as the reverse complement.
TTGTGTCAGTTTCTGTGTGTATTTGCTTCATTCTCAATTGGTTTTGAGAGCAGGAAGATCGATTGGATTGAATTAATTCCTGATCGTTGCCTATGGAATTTAAACATATATCTTTTACAAATTTGCGTAGTTTTTATAAGCTCCCTTGTTTCTGTCGGGTTCCAAATGTAAAAATCTATCCGACAGACCCAACCGAGAAAATACGGAACAAGTCGCAGTCGTCTCGAAAAAAACTTTACATTTGTGGAGATACCGCAACAAAAGTAGGTGTGAATATTGCTTTTATCTTCTTTCTTCCAGATATTTTACAAAATAGAATATAATATTTGTTGACCCCACATATAACCTCAAAATCTGCAAGAAAACCGATGGTTAAGAATACAGAGTCCCAATCACATTGATTGTTGACTTAAAACAAAACAGCTAAAACCATTCAGAGTTCTAATTGGGATTTTGTATGTTTGAGTAAAAATACCTCACCATACAAATTAATAAAACTTTGCAAATAGTTGGAGTCAGAAATCATAAAGTTGGAGTGGAAAACTCCAAACTAGAAGTCAATGAGAATTCAAACGTTTCAAATGTAAGCGGCCAAAGTACCTAAACCATAAGTCCGAAATCATAAGCCATTTAAACATAGACAATTCCGGAATTTTTATAGATACAGACACAAACCCTAAAACAGAGGTGTGATCAAGTGTCCATGGGTAGTAAGCATCACCTGCCTATTATAATACACAAGCCATATCTATGTATCTGTTGAAAAACTCAGTGAAAATGATAGTCCGGTATTTGAAAGCTTAACTAAGCTTCCGCTGAGGCCATCAGATCGGAAATTAGTTTAGAAACAACCACATTGTAGGGATCAACAAGATCATGGTGTCTCCCATAAAACTTTTTAACTATCGTAACAAGCTTTACTTAATGATAACCCTGCTTCAACATTTTATGAGTGAGTTGCTTCTCTCTTTCAACGAAGTCTTGATATTTGAAACAGGCCCTAGCATAGCGGACTAGCTGAGAAACATAATTCATGGAAGTTGTTGTACTATACATCTTTCATTCCTTTTCCTATCTTCAAAATTTGTTTGCCGCATAACTGTTGTTCTTTAAACAAGTGTCATTCTAGAATTGTCAGACAGGGAAGGGTTTTCACTTTTCAAACAATTTCATAATTGTAAGTAGAACATTTGGTCACAAATACATAATTCTATGAAACAATTCATAACTATCATTCTGCAATTTAGTTAAATGTTTTTCACCTACAATATCCATACAAAAACAATTTGCATTTATTCCAACAAAATAATAATTTTTAAATTCTCACAAAATTTCTTTTAACTTTATTTGTAAAAACACACATTTGTATTTTACTCAATTTTCATAGCACTGCACCTGTTTTTCTTTTCAATGGAGTATATAGTAATAAAAGGCAGATTCAACTACCAAATCAACACACAATAAATTCAGTACAGACTTAGCAAACTGATTCTTATTCTGATCAATTACACTATGTGCTATTGAAATACTAGAACAGAAGATGTTTGACATGTCTGCTACTACCCGTCAAATGAATGTAATTACTTTACTCATGACTGTTCAATTCAGAAGACAATTAAGTATTGTCTATGAATCATAGAACTTCTTCACAGTATTATGTATCTACGGTGTTCGGCATGTCTGCTACTACTATCTTAACCAAATACCTGTATTTGCAAAGATACCAATAAAATCGATCAACTTATCATTGGCATTTTCAATAATGTCTAGAGAGAGAGAGTGAAATTAGACGCCTGTTGTCCACATCAAGTTTAACTTCTGACAATATTATTTGTATTATTTCATTTCAAAAGCAGACATCCAGACTTTTTGATAGATTGAACGCTGGTTCATGTTTCACAACTGGTATTTACAGTCATACTAAATCTCTCCAGTTTGATCTCATGTTTAACATTTTTCAAATATCATATTAGGTCTATGAATGTCTTCGGTATACATTGAATGTTGACTGCAAATGCTGGTCATTAAAGTAGGTGTTTACGCAACAATCTATTTGGTGCTTAGTAAATGGCCAAAACAGAATGTCAATCTTTATTTCGGCACAAAATGACCCAAAATTTCTGCCAACGTCAATCTTTATTTCGGGACAAAATGACCCAAAATTTCTGCCTAAGTCTTTCTTTACATCGCTCATTTTATTCAAAACAAATCAACAACTACACAATTTTTCCAAACAAATCATTTTTTTGAAACGTTTCAGTTCATTTCTAAGCTTTGGGGATTAGAGATATGACAGCCCCGGGAACTCTACGAGAATTATGTCTTTTGATGAACTATGCTTTGGGAAGAAACAACGAAGGATCGATCTGGTAAATTTAATTCAATCCCGCATCATTATCCAAGATCACATTTCTCAATTCAAGGCTTACAATGGTAAAGTTTAAAGCTGCAAATTCTGTAACTTGTGATCTTTTATTTTTAGAACTAATGTTTCTTATTTTAAAGAACACAATAATATAGCTAAGAATAGGGTATACATTTCACCACATTCGTCAATTATCACTATCAAAACAACAGTATTTATGTAAAAAATCAACCGTCTAGAATTTCTGGAGGGATGTAAATTATTACCAACAAGAGAAAAACACCTGATTTTATAAAGATTATTTACTTTTCTATGCAGTTTTTAGCTGATGTGAACAGATTTTTCGTGGAAGCATTACTTAATTCTACTTTTTGAAATGACTTATAAAGAAAGTAAAAATTTTCGGAAAATGGTCAAATGGCAGACTTAGTCACTTTAATTTCTCTGTTATACACTAGACCTTAAATATATAAAATGGCAAACAGACCTTCTAGTTCTCCACGTACTCGTTCTTCAAATAGTTCATTTTTTATGTTTATACATATTTATTATTTTTTTATATTTCTTACTTTTATTATTAAGATGAACCATGTTGCACATTTGACCATGAATTAAGATATTAAAAATCAGTATAAAAATATGAAATTAGAATGTTATGATGTGTACATCTTTTAAAGAAAAATAGCAAAAAAATCCATCCTCTACTGATAGTTGAACCAGATGTTTTATGACTATATAGTATACTGCTGCAATCTTTCGCTGCTTTAAAGACTTCTTCCCAATAGGTAGTATCAGTAGATTTACCTGGGAAACTACTTGGGTACTACTTTTTTCTGAAAAAAAAAACTGGTTTCCGACCTACTGGCATCGCAGCAGTGATAAAATGATATACTTTACAATTCATACGTCTAAAATTTTCACAGAACTGGGCAAAAGTGATGGATATTTTTTAAACATCTCCACTTCATTTCAAAGGCAGCCATTCACACATTTTCTTCCGACTGTTACAAGCACAGACGTTAGTTTCATCAACCGTTAATATCATATTTTTTTTTCAATGGTGCTTATTTTAGTTTTTTTTGGCATTTAACTCATTCCCCGCGCAACGTGTGTGAGGCAAGGAACCTCCATATGGCTGACTGAATACCGTTTGCAACTTTGGATCACGGAGTCATGTTTTAGAGTCTTGCTCTCTGAATCTGTGAAAAGAGTATTCCATCATCACCCTCAATGGTCCTTCTATGACTAAAAAACTGCTGAATAGGCAGTAAATCGCCATGCCATCCATTTATATGCCTGCCATGCTTTTAAAATGGTCGGTCAATACGCCGTGACGGTGTTGGCACCAAAGTGTCCCTGTTTGTTTTCTTTGTTTATTGTCTGTCTTCTAAAATCGCGCTTTTCAGAGAAGAAAACCTGGGCTAACAACATATTTGTTCGTAGATAGTTTTCTTTGTGGTCATCCGCACGTGCGCCAGCATAGACATTTGGCGGGAACCTGCGCGTGCGTTAACGTGCGTGCGAAAACATTTAAATCGGCAGTCGGGATGCATGGAAAAACTGATGAGAAATATTTTCATGAGTTGTATACTACATTGTATAAAGACAAAATATCAAACTTATAAATTTAAGAATACGCGTTGAAAGTAAAAAAGATAGGCAATGATCAGGAATTGATACAATCAAATCCCACATCCCGCTCTTATCACCACAAGGAGAAAACACATATTCTGCTGAAGTAAATTTTCAAATAAAACAATTTCATTTGAAAATCACTTGGTATTGTAAAGCAATGACAATCCGGTCAAATTTTCGTTGGAAGTGTCATGACAATCTTTCCAAAGGATACGTGAGCACAGGATGGCAGTTGCATGCGCAGTTTGTGCTCACGTTCACACATGATTCACGGAAGTGGCCGAGCGGTGTTCCGATTGGTTCAACTGAAGTTTCTATAGACATCTTTTACGCACCTAGATGACGTTTTCTGATATTAATCAGATGAAACATCAGATTGTGCAGATGCTCAGTCTGTTCTGCGGGTTTTCTGTTCCACTGTAATGTTGCAATTTACCCAATTTTATGCGCTATAGTCCATCCGTAACCAGTTAAACGAATAGAAGAAGATTCAATTCAGTTCAGTTTAATTCCCCCAACGACGTTCCCCAAGTGGTTTAGTGGTACGTAACCATAGTTGCACGCACTTGGCGCCGAGTGTCCGTCCAAAAAATAGAAGAAGAAAATCACTTAACTCGTTATAAGAGCAAATCCTAAACACCTACAATGAAACAATGTCGAACCGAAATCTGCAAATCAGCCCGCGCATTGCGCGCAGTCTGATCATTCATCCGTGACGCAAACCAATGGAATATTTTCTGTGATCAGTATGAATAGATGGGCTTGTTTCGGCTTAAATGAAAGCAAGGGACAAACAATGAACGCACTTTATGCTTGACGTAAACATTCCAAACGAAAGTTATTAATTAAAAAGAATGATCCCTGCAATGAGAGTGTGTTCAAATAGCACTGTGCACCCAGGGCTGCATTAAAAACATGGGAGACGCTGACAGCGAGGGGCATATGCATTTTAAAACAGCAAAGGTATGTACGAGGGTCATTTCAGAAATAGTGTAAATGAGTCGGCCATTCCTAGGAATGTTGACCGATTTTTTACATTTATGTCGTAACTTTTAGATTTACATATCACCCAATGACATTCACTCAAAAAATTTGAGGCAGTGGTATTTTCTTCAAAAGATGCCTTGACAAAAATATTGTTGTTAGGGTAAGGACACTGAGTAGAAACAGACGGAATATTTATGTAAAGACAGAGTCATATTTTCTTAACTCTGGATACAAGCAGCTCTGGATTGATACCTATAATACCTGTTATACTGAAAATATTTCAGTATGAAAAGCATTGTATCTTGAAGCAATGTGCATTTCTGATGACGTCATTTCCTGTGCTAAATCGAAATGTATAGTTAGTTGTTTAAACTTCAATTGTGAGGTCAAAGTAAGTGAAAGTGAATGTTTGGTGACAGATATGAAACGAAAAATAAATAAGATTCAATTCGTCATGCGTGTTTTCTGTTATAAATAAACTTTTGTGGTACCTTATGGTATTTGTGAGTGGCCTGCCTGGTTTTTTCGATAGGTTCCCCCACCCACCCACATATTTCAATGTCAGTATGTCATATTAAATAACAAGTCTTTCAAGTCTTTATATATGATTTTTTCTATCAATGTGTCCCTCTAACTTTTGCCATTAAACAAAGTTAAATATATGGAGCCTGTGTCGTTTTTTTTGAAGATAATTTCATTTTATTGTTTTGTATTTTACACGAGCTGCTGCTACTTTGCAACTTCCGGCGTGGGGTTTGCACACGTATTATCCAGTTTCATCAGTGAGTTGATGCCAGTCGTAACAAAATATAGTGATTTAATCATTTCAATAATAAAATGTCTGTCATTTGTTGAAATTGGATGTGAGTGAGTCAAAATCACAATATCATTGATATAATGCATCCATAATTAAATTCTTAAAAAGTTCCTCCAAGAGCAGAGAATACATACAGAAGTAGGAACATGGGCCAGACTACGTAGTTTCGGCTAATAAAGCCTCGTCGGTGACCCTGACAATATCTGGTGACGAAACCAGAAAAAAGCATACTGTAATTTCGTAACTTTAATCGGGCAGTCGATTCAAAGACTGATTAGTTTCAAAAGGATCCAAATGATATAAAAGACGATGATCTAGAATTACAGTCTAAATCGATTTCAAATTTTAGATTTCTCAGAATCTATCCTCTGATCTCAAAGGATGTAAATAAAATATAATCTGCACTATGGATGATGTACGGGGAGACGTTTTACGGCCGCCACACGGCACAACACCAGCTGCAGTGAGGTAAAATTAAATTCTTAAAAAGTTCCTCCAAGAGCAGAGAATACATACAGAAGTAGGAACATGGGCCAGACTACGTAGTTTCGGCTAATAAAGCCTCGTCGGTGACCCTGACAATATCTGGTGACGAAACCAGAAAAAAGCATAATGTAATTTCGTAACTTTAATCGGGCAGTCGATTCAAAGACTGATTAGTTTCAAAAGGATCCAAATGATATAAAAGACGATGATCTAGAATTACAGTCTAAATCGATTTCAAATTTTAGATTTCTCAGAATCTATCCTCTGATCTCAAAGGATGTAAATAAAATATAATCTGCACTATGGATGATGTACGGGGAGACGTTTTACGGCCGCCACATTTATAACCACATAGCAGAAAAAACATCTCGTTTATTATGCCACTTATGTAGAATCTGCAAACAATTTCTGTATAACTTTCCTATTTTACATTTAAGGGAAAGCATTACGTGTTTCTTCATTAATAATTTCATTTTCTCATTGAGAAAACAGCGCTAGAACACGAGAGAGTTTCAGTAAAAATGTATAGTTTCCAGTATCCACGCCCTTATAACGTACAGGCACGTTCTGTCATGCAGGGGTGACTTAAAATTCTTTTAACGCATACCATTCTAAAGCACTTGAATTTAGCTTTCCAATGATATATAACACCACTGCTAAATATCAGCCAAAAGGCTATCCTGAGATCATTTACACTATTTCCGAAATGCCCCTCGTAAATAAATAAATAAATAGATGATCCACGCAACGAGCAAAGTATTTTTAGCGAGTACGATGTGCGCAGTTGCAGGCCTGCAGATCTGCGCAACGTCGGTTTGAACACTTCCATATAAACATCAAACACAGTATAATCTCACGTATATGTACAGGCTGATCAGTGTCTTTGCAGTTTGCTATGTGATAAGGTTGTGAAGAGATATGTAATCAATGGCAGTTTATCCTCCCTGACGTGTAGCAATTTAACACTACAGTTTGTCAGCGATCTGCAGGTCAGGTTTAATTAGGGCCGCTGATTGGGCGGTTACATGTACATCAAAGATAAAAATATAGTACGAGTACTTGTGAAATGGGTATCCTATTGTTATGGTTATATGCCGCCAGGGACGTGGTTTAGCTGGTATGTTTCTTCTGCTCCAGAATTTCAGTGTTGCTATTTCTGTGAGTCCTTCTGTTTGTTTTATCTTAGTTTCAATTTTGAGTTCAATGTTCTTGAGATATAACACTAATGAGTTGGTGGTCTTCCCACCGGGCCGAGCGACTGGGTGTCTGGTGGGCCGAGACGTAACCGGGGGCTCGTTCGCGGACCGGTTGGGCCCCCGGTGGTTTCGTTGCTGACTGTTCCGAAGCGGAACTTCTGTTTCGATTCTTTGTGGTTGTTTCGTGCGTTGTTTGGCCTTTTGACTGTCTTAAAATATGGTCTGTCGTGTTGGGACTAGTCCTGGCAATTCGAAGATTCACAGTGGATGAGTTCCGTTGTTAAATATTTTGCGTATAATTTGTTCACATTGTCTGGGTTGGTGCTTTTTGCGGAACTGTTGTGTGGGCGGTGAAAGTTTTTGTTTGGTTTAGGCTGCTGGGCGTCAGATGGACCGGGGCTGGAGGGGCGTCTGGGATTGGGCGGCCGCAGGCCGGCTGGGTACTCAGTGGTTTCGTTACTGGCCGTCCCGGGGCAGCAGTTCTGTTTAGGTACTTTTTGGTTGTTTTATATGTTGTTAATTGCTATGTCTGTTGTTGGCGTACTATATGTGATGTTGGGGCTGGTTGTTGGCCGCCTGTGTTAGTGCCGGCAGTTCGCGTGGCTGCCGCGGAGTAGTCTTTGGTGGTGGCTGGTTTTGGTTGGTCGCTTTCCTGCATGGTGGGTTGAATCTGAACTCGAATTGTGTCATTTCCTGAAAATTTCATCTCCTTACCTTTGCTATTTCTGTGAGTCCTCATGTTTGTTGTATCCTACTTCGATTTTTTCTATGTTTCTGAGACATTACACGTATGAGCTGGGAATCTTACAGGCAAACGGAACAACTAAGTGTCTGATAAACTAAACCAGAACGAAGGGCGAGTATATGTTGACCACCGAATTTGCCAGCTCCCCCCCCCCGCCACACAAACACGCACAGTCATTTCAGTGCTGGCCGTTCTAAGGCGGCACTTCTGTATTGTTCTTTGTTCTTTTTTGTTTAATGTGTAGTTGGTTGTTATGTCTGTTGTGGATATTGTTTGCGATGTTAACTGTTGTAATGGGAGCGTTTGGGGTCAAGTACTGCGCATGTACGGCGGCCATCTTGGATGACGTAGTTTCTATATTTAGTAACAGTCGGCCATGTTGGTTTTATAAATAGGTACTCATTTGCATAGAAACAATTTGTGGAAAACAAACATCATCAGTCCTATTGACCTGACAGGTTAGGAGGTCTGCACATCACGGTCTACTCGGTATAGAGAGCTTGCGTATCAGGTCCCTCCCCTACCACACGTTTAGTTTTCAGCGATTCGTTTCATTCGATGTAGAGAGCGGATTGGTACACAGGATCTTAGGAATGATTTTGAGAGTCAGGTCCTTGTAATACATTGATATTGGTAACAAGCAACAATAAAATTAAACAGACACTCTGCTATAGTCTCGGACTGAATGAATCTGAATCCAATGTAATTTAGTTTCAAAACGTGTATCTATAAATAGATGTTGACGGAAGTAACTACAAATAATAACGATGTCATGTGAAGCGATTCCCTACGGCTTGCGCAATAACAAAAATTCCGAGATCAACAAGCACTCCACTTAAAGCCTACATTTAGAAGAGCCGTCTGATCAGGGTATACTGACATATAGCGTTAGTAAAATGAAAGAATTGCTATCATAGAAGCTATGGAGAATGGTGGCAAACATGGACATAGTAGAGATGCTTTTACTTAGAATGTACTCATTTACCACTTTTAGACTGGGTGCTTCTTTGCAATGGGTGGGGTTTTGTGCTGTTTGAAACATTGGTCGGATAGACAGTCCATATTGCAGTCCTTAAACTTTGCATTTACCCTTGACTTAATGACACAAAATTACTCGTGCATGTCACAATATATAGGCGCTTAATTTAAATACCATTCAGCTCAGCAGATAAGTAATAGGTCTGGCGTTTAAAATAAGTATTGGTATTTGTAAATCTGCAATAAAGCTATAATTACTTTAACATGTTTGACGTGCGATCATCGAAGTTAGGAAGAGGTGGGCGTTGTTTTTAAATATAGCTGGGCTGCATAGCGCAGTCTCTAGCGCATCTAACTCAAGAGCCAGAAGTCCCGGGTTCGATACCCGGTCCGGTCACGTACTTTCGTTTCTCCTTCCGCTGATTTAAGAAGGTCAGTTGTCAGTTAAAGGTGAAAGTAAGTGCACTTAGTACTGGTTAACCGCTTAGGAGATCTAAGTCTGCCCTGGAATAGTGGTATTAGGTTAACTGACCGTCCCGATATGACCGTATCTGTTTACCGTGATGTTAAAATCATTTACACAATATATTTTTTTTTGTTTTAATTGGTTAAATCAATATTTTCCTTGCAAACTTAAAACATTAGATTAGCTACCTTAAGCACTTTAAAGAACAGTTACAATCAGAGTTGCTCTTGCCATATAACGTGAGAACATGTTTTTTAAAATATGGACGCGAAATAAGATCGAGTTTAATACAGACTGATCTGGATCAAACCGGTTTACATATAGCGCGAAAACGATCAAATGGACTGATTTACCTGTGGCAGTTACTCACAAACCGCTCTCCATCTGCCTCTTACACACCCACTTATAAAAAAACATAAACGGACGAACAGACACACACACACACACACACACACACACACACACACACACACAAAGACATTCAATCACACGAACCAACCGGTTTACATATAGCGCGAAAACGATTAAATGGACTGATTCACCTGTGGCAGTTACTCACAAACCGCTCTCCACCTGCCTCTCACACACCCAATTATAAAAAACATAAACGGACGAACAGACACACACACACACACACACACACACACACACACACACACAAAGACATTCAATCACACGAACAAACCGCACTGTCTCTCACACCCACACATAAAAACATACACAAACGGACACACACATACACATGCACACAAACCACACACACACACACACACACGAACACAGACCACACTATCTCACACCCACCGACACACATAAAACATGCAGACTTGCAGACAGACAAACAGAAAGACATACAGACATGATATATGTCAGTGGCCATATTGATAATTGTTAAAGAAACCAACATATTAAATTTATTTTTTTACTCTCTATCATATGCAGACTGACAGTGTTTCGTACAGAAAAATGAAAGAAAGTCATTTCATAAATCTGTTTAAACATAAATTGAATACTTTACTCTTGAATAAAATATTCCACAGGGAATTAAATTCTGCTAATTTACTTCATCAGTCACTCTTTTTGTTTGTGAAAAAGAGTGACTGATGAAATAAATTAGCTAAATTGAATAGATATATTTTTTCCACATGATTTTAAGGATAATATGAAGTGTAACGTCACTTCCCTTTTTAACGTCGTTGCTATTGACGCTAAAGTTATTATGTCTTCATGGCTTCTGTTGATCTACTTTGTAGTGAAACGCGTTAAGATATTAAAGTTTGAATAAAATTACGACATTCTTCAACTTTTTCTACTGTGAATATAACATTAAGCGTGGGCAGCCATTTTGTTTTCATAATTAGAACTGCATGGTCCCGCCTTAGGGAAACATTTTGTTCATTTTTGTTTTTAGGAATTTTATCCTTTTTCATGTTAAGATACTTTTTTCGAATTGAAAATATTTGTTCTTTTTGATTCTATATTTTCATTGTTTGAAACCTCTGAATTTGCCTCCGGATACGCAGGAAACTTTTAGTCAATTTGAGTGAGCATGCGACAGGAAATTACGACAAGAGGACCATTGGTCCTGTAGCTCACCTGGGTCCATTCAGCCTCAGTACTCTAGGGTAAAATACTCTAAGGCCATCGGTCAATTTGTTCTGGTGAAAAAGATTTTTAAAGGTTTTAACCATATATGGGCATGGAGGACATGTTGGTCATGTGACTTGGACGTTTGAAAAAAATTTCATTCCCTTAACCCCCTGGAGGCTCTATATGAAATTTGGTTTCAAAATTGGCCCAGGGGCTTTTGAGGAAATGGTTTGATATTGTCAAAATGACAGAGTTCTGGGTCAAAAGTCAAAGAATGACCTTGACCTCTTGTACTCATGAATCTTCATGTACTCATTAAGATGACTGTAGATACCAATTTTTAGGCATAAATCTTAAAAACTTTCCATGAAATCTTATGTTCTAGCATTTTCCCACATTTGACCTAGCGGTAAAATAGTCAAGGTTAACCCAATGTCATTATTTTGAACAATCTTGATAGTACTGGAGTTCCCAATGTTACATACCAGGCTTCAAGGCCATCGGTCAATTGGTTCTGGAGAAGAAGATTTTTAAAGGTTTTTACCATATATGGTTCTGGCGGCCATGTTGGTCATGTGACGTGGACTGTTTGAACAAATTTTCATTCCCTCAATTTCATTACAACTGGCCCATTTTTTTTAGGGGATTGTTTGATTATGTCAAAATATGAGAGTTCTGGGTCAAAGGTCAACGAATGACCTTGACCTCTTGTACTCACAAATCTTCATGTACTCATAAAGATAACTGTATATACCAATTCTTAGGCATATCTCTTCAAAACTTTCCATGAAATCTTATGTTCTAGCATTTTCCCATATTTGACCTTGCCGTAAAAAAGATCAAGGTCAACCCATGGTCATAATTTGAACAATCTTGATAGTACTCGAGTACCCAAAGCTACATACCAAGTTTCATGGCCATCAGTCAATTGGTTCTTGAGAAGAAGATTTTTAAAGGTTTTTACCATATATGGGCGTGGCGGCCATGTTGGTCATTTGACCTGGACTGTATGAATAAGTTTTTGTTCCCTCAACTCCTGGAGGCTGTATATGAAATTTGGTTTCAATTGGCCCAGGGGCTTTTGACGAGATTGTTTGGAATTGTCAAAATATGAGAGTTCTAGGTCAAAGGTCAAAGAATGACCTTGACCTCTTGTGCTCATAAATCTTCATGTACTCATTAAGATGGCTGTAGATACCAATTTTTAGCCCAAAATCTTCAACAGTTTCCAAGATATCTTATGTTCTAGCATTTTGCCATATAAAAGCACAAGGAAGTAAATTTGACCTTACCGTAAAAAAGGTCAAGGTCAACCAAAGGTCATAATTTGAACAATCTTGGTAGTACTCGCGTACCCGATGCTACATACCAAGTTTCAAGGCCATCGGCCTACTGGTTCCGGAGAAGAAGATTTTTTTAGGTTTTTACCATATATGGGCATGGCGGCCATGTTGGTCATGTGACCAGGACCGTTTGAACAATTTTTTGTTCCTAAGGTCCCAGGAGGCTCTATATGAAATTTGGCTACAATCGGCCCAGCGGTTTTAGAGGAGAAGTCGTTTGAAATTGTGGACGGACGGACGGACGACGGACGGACGACGGACGACGACGGACGACGGAGCCTGACCATACTATAAGCTCCCCCGGAGCCTCTGGCTCAGGTGAGCTAAAAAAGATAAATTTATTTCTCAACTCGGAAACCATCTAATCAGCGCGCGGCTTGGAAGCGAAACTATGGATGCTTTAAAAAAAAAGCTTGAACTCGAGTGTCAAAATACCAGTGCTCATTTTCGAGGAGGAATAGCAGAAAATCCAAACGGCTGGCATGTTGCAGCTGACAGTGATAATGTGCAACCCTCTGAGTAAATTTGTAAGCTTATGTTGTCAACTTGCTCTTGAGTAAAGTATGGATGATTATGCCATTTATGAAGAAATTATCTGGCCTAATTATGTGGGTGGGTGTCAATAACTCTGCAAGAACATTCATGTGAGGGCCTTGGAAGGTTTTTTGTGGCTATAAATTGTAGTCAGGCATACGTCTTTGTGGAATCAGTCCACAATTATTTCCCTTGATTGGTTGAACACTTTCAGGATATTTTTTCGCACAAATAGTTCCCTGGTTCATTGGGTTCTAAGAAGGCCAGTTTGACTGTATATCCTGCTTGCTATAGCAAACTGAAAAAACCTTGGATATGCTTCTTGAAAATGTATAATTAGTTCAGAATCCCCAGCACTGGGGGTAACTAGAGGAACATAATCACACCCTTCATAGGTGCCCCTACAACGGCAGATGTCTCATAAGGTTACGGGTTATTGTTTACCGAAGGAACAATCAAAAACAGAAGCCGGTTTTTCCTGTTGAAACTGTTTGAAAATAGTTTGTCATGCCTCAGAGACTTTAGGAAAAGAGAGTTCAAAGTGCCTTTTGTGTTGTGAAAAAAGTTTCAGGGAAGGATGGATAATTAAACTGTATTGCAAAACTAATTGTGGTCTCGTACCTGATAAAGGGTTGGGTAATTATTTTCACTTTCAATTTGTGAAGTCATTTTCGCTGATACAGCCCTAAGATTTGGCACAGAGACAGCATTTTCCCTAGATTTAGAGGCGTTTAATAGGCAGTGAGTATTTTATTTTATTTTCTTGAACAAATTGGACTTTTAAGTGAGAACTGTTAATTTTGCCAATATCGGCATGGGTTCCCTAATGGAACTTGAATGAGCCTGGGTTCAGAGGCCATGTGATATTCCTACACTTGTCCGTGTTTGTAGCCTCATTCTTAGAAGTCAGTATGGAGGGCTTTTATGAAAACTACCAGAATCTATTCGAGGAAAATAGCGCAAGGGCAGAAAATGGAGAATGGTTGTTATGGGCACGGAAAGTGCAGAAGAACGGCTATGGGCGCCGCGAAATACAAGTGCCCAGTAACTGGACAATGGAGATGTACCACAGCTCATAGATTGTGTGTCATGGTTTTCACAAGGCATTTGGATATTGGTGACAGAGGTACCAGCCATCTCTGCCGCAATGCCTTGTGTATACGGTCAGACCGTTTGTCGGCCGAGCCCCATAAACTTAACTGTGAGGGAATCAAGTGTGTCAACCGTGACAAATGTCAAAGTCATGAGGACTATCCGCTGTGTTTATTGCACCTTAAATTGTAAAAAGGTACATAGTAATCTGTACACTCGTGTGTAAACCTTTGCAAACAGTGTAGATCCTGATCAGTCTTTGACGTGCACAAGCTGTCGTCTTGGAATCTGTATGGCATATAACGCCACTGTCTTGTCTGGGAAGAGGGATCCATATCTGAACCTAGGACCCATAACCTGGGATTTGTATCCTTACCAGTTACAGTAATTGTCCTAAAAGTGGCTAGAAGCTGGCCTTTCTTAAAGCTGTAAAATGGCTTAGTGATGGAGTCTTACAAAATGGCTGATCCTGATCAGATTGCTCGTAAAGAAGCAGGGGAATCTGGGTCTTCACTTAGGGGATAACTGTCTTGAAAATTGTCATTTGGGGAGGTAAATCATCGGTTTTATGGTCGGAAATTTCGTTTTACGGCGACGCGCCAGCGGAGCCGTAAAACGCAATTTGCGACCATAAAACCGATGATTTACCTCCCCAAATGACAATTTTTAATACAGTTATCCCCATTCTAATGCACTTTGCCACATTTTCACCTTTCATAATGACCGTTAAGTACGTTCCCGGTTCCTGGTTCCCAGTTCCCGGTTCCCGGTTCCTGGTTCCCGGTTCTCGGTTCCCGGTTCCTGGTTCCCGGTTCCCGGTTCCTGGTTCCCAGTTCCTGGTTCCCGGTTCCCGGTTCCCGGTTCCTGGTTCCCGGTTCCTGGTTCCCGGTTCCCGGGTTCCTGGTTCCGCTTCCTGATTCCAGGTTCCCAGTTCCTGGTCCCCGGTTTCT
This sequence comes from Ctena decussata, assembly GCA_963989385.1. Classification (NCBI taxonomy): domain Eukaryota; kingdom Metazoa; phylum Mollusca; class Bivalvia; order Lucinida; family Lucinidae; genus Ctena; species Ctena decussata. The sequence continues at coordinate 1,033,078 of OZ022504.1, read as the reverse complement.
AATTCCCGGTTCCAAGTTCCCGGTTCCTGGTTCCCGGTTCTTGGTTCCCTGTTCCTGATTCCCGATTCCAGGTTCCCGGTTCCTAATTCCCGGTTCAGAGTTACCGGTTCCTGGTTCCCGGTTCCCGATTTCTCGCTGCGCCAACTATATAATAATCAGTATTGTTCATAAGGAACTGTTTCCTTGTTTCTCTTTTGCAGTTCTTTCAGATCTATGTGTTTTTTTTCCAAATAAGGAACAAGGAACTAGTTCCCGGTTCCCGATTCCCGATTCTCGATTATATCAGGCTTTCGTCTGTTACTTACAAAATTGAATTCATTGTATTAAAGCATTACAATTACTTGGTAGCAACATCATCCAATGCCTGATATCATGTCATATTTCAAAAATATATTATTTAGGGGGCTTGGTTTAAACCGCTTTTTGTTCCATAAAGAACCGGGAACGGGTTCCTTGTTGCCGATTTGTCGTTTTTAAACAATGATAATGGATATACAAATAAGGAACAAGAACTAGTTCCCGGTTCCCGATTCTCAGTTCCCGATTAGATTTTTTTCTTAGTTACAAAAAAGCATTGATAAGAAGTGACTTTTCACATTTACTCGATTGCAACACCATTATACGCCTTACATGTTATATGTCAGAACAAATATTAATATGCCAAATTTTAAATAATTAGTATTGTTCATAAGCAACCGGAAATTGTTTCCTTGTTGCCTTTTTGCAGTTCTCTCATATTGATGATTTCTCTCCAAATAAGGAACAAGGAACTAGATCCCGGTTCCCGGTTCCCGATTCCCAGTTCCCGATTATTTTGTACTTTCATTTCTTGCTTACAAAATTGAATTAATTGTAATAAAAGCATCACATTTAGTCTGTCGCAGCCCCAACTAAATAATAATCAGTATTAATATCATGCGTTATTTCAAAAATAGATTATTTATGCAACTTGGTTTAAACCGCTTTTTGTTCAATAAGGAACCGGGAACTGGTTCCTTGTTGCCGATTTGTCGTTTTCAAACAAAGATGATGGATATACTAATAAGGAACAAGAACTAGTTCCCGGTTCCCGAGTCCCACTGCGATGACTCATCAGACTGGGGGGGATGCACAACCACTTTGTTGGTTTTTCTTGTGTCGCGGCTCAGTTATTTGGTTATAAGATGGGAGTTTAACCCTTCCAAAACTTATCACAAATATATAAACCTGAGTATTGTGTGATTCAGCTATTAAATGGAGTTTGCTTTTTCAAAGCAATCTCAAAGATCTAGATCCAAGATGGATCTAGATCTTTGAGACTGTTTTGGATGGGGGAAAAGCCAGTCTTTTAACAGAGGAAATATGGTAGTGTTTACTTTGAGAAGCAGTTAAGGGGAGACAAATTTTAGTATAGACCACTCTACACAGAAAGATACATAATGGCATTTGCAGACAACAAATACATGTACAGGTATTTATCACCATGTTTCCTGCCATTTTCCTGTTGTCTTTTATTGGCCACTTATAGCGCCTGCAAAATAGAATCTGCTCATTAAGTGCACCCAGGGAGCCAAGTTCCTTTAACTTTAAGAGTCAACCTGGTCACCCCCATTGTAAAGGGAGGCAAACTAGAAGTAGTAGTAGTAGAGTTGCTTCCTGCTGAAGTGAACACCTATTTACTTTGAATTGCATGTCTGCAAATTTTATCTGTGTAGTTTGATGAGATCAGAATTTTCAATGTTTAAATCATTTATTTTGAACCCTTTGGAATATGCAGCTAACCCATTCCATTCGGGATACCCCTTTAGGGGTATCTGGGCAAACTGTTTGGATCTAGAGCAGGCCCCACAAACGTGGGCCTGATCTAGCTGAGATCCAAACTGTTTGCTGCCTAGACATCATTTCTACAAGAGTTAGTTAGACCAATATTGTCAAAATATGCTTGATTTTTGATGCAGACGACAATTTCAGCAGACAATTTCAGCAGACGACAAAAAATACCCAAAATGCAATGGGCTAAACGAGAGTACTAATCTGTCTGCATATTGGGAGAGGCAGTAGTGTAGTGGAAAATAAGCTAGACTACCAATTCAGGGGACGCAGGTTCAGTCCGTCACCTATTCAGTCTTTTGGATTAGACTTTAAACCTAGGTCTATTTGCATATTCACCAAGAGACATCCAAGCAGGCACACAGCACTGAACCAAGATTGACAACAAACGTTGTGCTCCCAGTGGGATGTTTGTTGTCGTATCATAGTTGTATCATACTTGATGGCTCCTTGTCATATCCCAAAATGTGGACAAATAAAGTTTGATGACCTTGACCTTTGCTACTCAGATACCTGAGGGTGAGAAATTGTATGAAAAAAGATTTACCGTAATATGACCCTAAATTTTTGGATGGACAGATCTGAGCAAACATTGTAGACCCAGATCAAACTGCTCCTGGAGTTTGCCATTTACTAAGCACCATTTGGGTTCATTTTTAACCTGGGTAAAATCCACTTTCTAAGAATTTTTGAACAATAATTGTCAGACTTTCCGGTGTCCGAAATTTTAGGTCATTACGGTATGTGGCAAAACTTGGTTTAGGTGTTAAATATATGAAACTAGATCTGCTTGTTTATAAAGATTTTTAATATACTTTTTCACAGATTTTATAAGCTTGAATTACACAATATTTAATTTCAGATCAGTTTTGTCTTTCAGTCTAGATCAGCAAAACCAAGGAGAGAGCATTACAACCTTGAGGACAAGACAGCATTACTGTTGTGGATTGAGCAAAAAAAAAATGGTGATTGTTTAAGGCACAAAAAAGGTAAATTCTTCACTTATTGAATTGATGAGTGAATAGTTACACTTCTAAAGGATTTTTATGCCCCCGCCATTAAAAATGGGGGTACATATAGTATCACTGCTGTCTGTACGTACGTCCTGTACATCCCGTACGAAATGGTATCCGTTCGATATCTTTTGAAAACATTGGTATATTGAATTCATATTTTATACACATGTATATAATCATAAAATACAGGTCAAGTTCAATGTTGGGTATAATGCGTATGTAATTGTGGGAGTTATGGCCCTTTTTGGACTTCATTTCATACAATAATGGTTTCCGTTTGTTAGTTTTTGAAAAGTTACTTGTTTCCGGGCTATTTCTTTTGGAAAGTTGCATGGAATCCATTTCTGATAAGATACAGAATGTTATCACATATCACAGTCATTACACTCATTACACCACCTCCAACCCCCCCCCCCCCCACACACACACACACTTCTCTTGATTCAAGAAGCAAAATACATCTGCCCAAGAAAAACAATAAAACATGTACCACAGAAGTCTGCCTTTGTGAACCTAGTTATGCTACAAGTGCCAAGGCGCCATCTTACTTAGGGCACTAGGCGGGGGCATCCGTGTCCTATGGACACATTCTTGTTATTTTTAACTTCACCTCCTTTGGCAATGGGATCGAGTGAGCTCTTAAAGGAAAATATACATATATAGGGCAAAGACTTTTCTTTAACCCATTGATGCCAAGCGCTCCAAAAAATGGGATATAGGCAAACAGTGCAGACCCAGATCAGACGCCACAATCGTGGCATCTGATCAGGGTCTACACTTTTTACATGCGACAAATGGATATTTTTCCTCAAAATAAAACAAAAAAACGAAAAATAAACTAAACCTGACACCCCTTGAATGTCAAATGGACTCGTTCAATATATACAGAAAGAAGAGTCCACTAGGCATTAATGGGTTAAGAGTTGACTCTTTATTGGAAGGGCTTCATCATACATGGAAGCAAACAAGAAGTTGCAAAAGTTGTTCCCCTTTGTAAAAAAATGGCAAAAAAGTATGGTGTGCCCATACACCGTTAGTAATCCAGTGCTAGCAAACAGTCTGTGTCATGTCTGCAGTAGCTCTGACATAAAAATGGGATGTCTGTCAGATTTGAAAGCATACTGATCAGTCAAAAAAGTTGTGATGGCATAATTGTGATCATACATGGTACATTGATGGGGCACATGGAGCTGTCCTTACAGAGTTCCAAAAGCATACAGTTAAAATTCAAAATAATGACATTGATGAAGCAGGCTTGTATTATAGACCCAGAAAGAAGCAGTCTGATCAGGGTCTGCACAGTTTACCATTCATGATATAGAAACATTATCATCAGGAAACCCAGTAACTTAGTAGGTTAATTAAGTGCTGGCCTGCTGATCTACCACTTCTGGGTTTGGTTCCCGCTAAAGGTGGAATTTTTTTTGACTGCTCACAGCCTTTCAATTCCTCACCCTCCTGGTATGACTGAAATTCTGTTAATTGCAAGTTATCATCTCTGTCCCACAGTAATGAAGGGGCATAATTCTTAGAGGTATAAATGAATCACTCATGGTAGATAAACATTTCCCTAACATATCGTAGACAAAAGATGTGTTAATAAGTTTTAGGGAATAATATATATCAGTTGACTACTGCCATTTCATTTAAGCATGGCTTTAATTTTGTCAGTTTTGAGGATATGTTGGCTAAAACAATGTAAGAAAATTATTTAGTAAAAATTCATCTACATTATTCCAAAAATTGAACATTAGCATGAAGTTTCTAGTCCAAGTCTGTATCAAATGGCAAACAATACAGTCCCTAATCAGACTGCTTCTGCTGGAACTGTCTGTTCAATGTCTACCTTGTTTACGCAAATATTTCCATTGGAAAGTTTCAGATCATATTTTGGTATCTTTTGAATCAAAATGATGGAGCTACAGGACATCCCTATGATATCCCTTGAGCTTGTAACATGTCACACCCATTAATAATTGTCGCCGCATAACGGATGAGTGTGACAAAATATAACTCCAAATTAGAGAGTATCAGTCTCTTGTCACGTGCTCTGCATCTTAATTAAGCCGCTAATTATGCTTTTAATATGACCAAGAATTAGTTAAAGCCTGTTTGGGGCTAATTTGATTAACTGAGATTTTTTAGGTGAATTTGTACACTTTTAGGGGAAGCAACTCTGTAATTTTCACTTTTGCTGCCCTTCTCAGTGGGAGTCTACACTCAAAGGAATGAATTTGCTCCCCTGGGAGCAAATTCTTTCCTTAAAGAGAAGACACATTTTGGAAGGGTTTTTAGACAGAAGTTATAAAAATTGTCTCTGTGACTAAAAATGGCAGAAAAAAAATGGAATCTACAAGGAAAAGAGTCCATCAATGGATGGATGGCTTGTGATTTTATGTTCTTTTCAATATTATTTTAGTCAAATTTGGGCAATAGGAGGATGATAATGTGAGACTGCATACAATGGAAGCCCATTTAGGGTTGAATGGATTTCAGCCAGCTTGAATCAAACCTGGGACCAGGCATTAGATCAGCAGCCCAGTGCTTAACCCACTGAGCTACCAGGGCTCTAGAGTCCATCAATCACATGGTATCTGAATACATGCAGTTTATTACAATTTTGTGTATACCATTTTTGACCTAATTAGGGCACATGCCCCTATAAATGCACATTGTGGGAAATTCTGAGGCATATGATTATAAGGGCTCATATTTTTACTGGGTTATCCCTTTGGTTGCTTGTTTAAAAGTATAGAATCTTTCAGTTTTCACTTATAAAACTTCTCCATCCTCATATCACTGTTTCGCTGAAGCTTTCAATATTAAATTCGTTTTTTTTCTATATCTAAATTTTGTAATTCTTTAAAATGTGCACATTTTAGAAAGAAAGTCTACTGCCAATATCTGATGCCATTTTGAAAATGTTAAGCGCACATGCAGTGGGCTAAAAAGCTTGAATACGGTAAGCCTCGAGATATTCTAATATTTGTCCTCTGTTTTGCTGGCTTTTGTAACTTAATTTGTCTAATGCCCTGAAAATAAGGCAAATAAAAGTCAGCATGACATACATCAGAACTTTATGGGCATCTGTGTTTTAACAATTATAGCATTGCCCATAATTACCCTATGTATTGGAGCAGCTAAACCATGTATGGATTAGAAGCCCTGGTAGCTCAGCTGGTTAAGCACTGGTCTGCTGATATTGTGGTCCCGAGTTCCATTCCCTGATGGTAAATTGAGTTTCATTGAACACAGCCTTTTATTATCACCCTCCTATTATCCTGATATGACCTGATATAAGATCGTTGAAAAGGATGCAAAATTCCCAAGTCATCAATCCGTTGGGGCTTGTATTGGAAACACTGCCAAGAGAGATTACTCTGGACTTAATGGTATGCCAGGCATACCATCTGGTATACCATAAGTCAAGAGTTATCTCTTTTGGCAGTGTATCCAATCTATACATGGTTAAGCTGTCCCAGTAGATAGTAGTGTCCCAATATTAAGTATTCCAGCAGTGTGTCTGTTTTGTTCTGCATCTGGCTCAGTGATCCCAAAAAGCTTAGTAGAAAACATAATGTAGATTGAAGTTCATTGTTCAGTCCTTAAATATTGAGACAATTATTGTTGTTTTCAATTTTTATATAAGAGCAAATTCTTTCCTTAAAGAGTTGATCCCATTTTTGGAAAAGGAAACAAACAGGAAATCACAAAAGTTAGTTTTTGAAAAAAAAAACATGGCGGCAGATCCGTACACCTAAACTGAAAAAGTTTCGAAGTGCATTGTAAAAATCTGAATTATAATAATCTGAATTACCATAATCAGCCTTTTTAGTGCACCGTGGCCTTCTTCAAAATAATTGCAAATAGCTGTAGTACCGGTAATCTTTCTTTCTAATAAGTGCACATTAATTTGTTAAAGTACATGTATCAGTGAAAAGCTGTTGATCCAAATTTAAAGAGTAACTACAAATCAGGAACTGACTGAATCAGATCCCAAACCCTATCCCCAACACCAAAGGGAAAGATTGACAAAGACATCCCAACAAACAATAAATTACAAGCGATAAGCCAAGTCAGCAGCTCTTTCCCAAATAGGTGGCAACTCAGCTATCTTTATTGAACTATAAAATAATTTAGACCAACAAAAGGGTTACAACAGACTAAGCAAATTATACAAAAACATTTAACAACTAATTTTACCTATTTTATATTTTTATTATAGAAGGGTTAAAATGAGAACACAATAAATTAAACAGCACCGAACATAAAACAAATGCAACCGCAACAAAAGTAGTTACAGAATAAGTGAGTGAGTAAATTCCGGTTTAACTTCCCATCGGTCATCCAGAGACAGAAACTAAGTTCAAAGTCTCATCAGAAAGGGAATCAAACTTGTGACCCTTGGATTGGTAGTCTTGCTTCTTAATCACGATACTGCGTACGGTTGCTCCAAGTTATAGAAGGATAACAGACTGTACCATTTCAAGCGAAAAAAGGGAAGATTTTTGGATGTTTTTCTATGTATTTCTAAGGTTCAAACCCAGGACACCTGGGCATGGCCATTTTGGACCCTGGGGTCATCATCGGAACAAACTTGGTAGAGGACACTACCCAATGCTACATACCAAATTTCAAGCCTCTGAGCCAAATGGTTCTGAAGAAGAATTTTGAATATTCATCTATATATTTCTATGGTTTTAACCTTGAACTCCCTGCCATAGGGCCATTTTGGATCCGTGGGCAACCATTTGAATAAACTTGGTAAAGGCCTATTAGGCAATGCATCATACCAAATTTCAAGCATCTAAGCCATGCAGTTCTGAAGAAGAAGATTTTTTTAATATTTTCTTTGCATTTCTATAGATCAAACCTTGGACTCCCTGCTCCGAGGCCATTTTTGACCCTAGGGCCCTAGGGCCATCATTTGAACAAACTTCGTAAAGGACTATTAGGCAATGCTTAATACCAAATTTCAAGCATCAGAGCCTTGCGGTTCTGAAGAAGAAGATTTTTTTAATATTTTTATATGTATTTCAATGGTTCGAACCTGGGACTCCCTGCCCCAGGGCCATTTTGAACCCTGGGGCCACCATTTGAACAAACTTGGTAGAGGACCACTAGGCAATGCTACATACCAAATTGCAGGCATCTGAGCCAAGCAGTTCTGGTGAAGAAGATTTTTAAGTATATTTTAGTTTCGAACCCAAGACCCCATGCCCCAGGGCCATTTTGGACCCTCGGGCCACCATTTGAATAAACTTGGTAGAGGACTACTAGGTAATGCTACTTACCAAATGTCAAGCATCTAAGCCTTGCAGTTCTGAAGAAGAAGATTTTTGATTATTTTTTTGCATTTGTATGGTTCCCTGCTCCGGAGCCATTTTGGATCCTGGGGCCATCATTTGAACAAATTTGGTAAAGGACTATAAGGCAATGCTACATACAAAATTTCAATCATCAGAGCCTTGCGGTTCTGAAGAAGAAGATTTTTGAATATTTTTCTATGTATCTATGGTTCAAACCTGGGACTCCCTGCACCGGGGCCATTTTGGACCCTGGGGCCACCATTTAAACAAACTTGGTAGAGGACCACTAGGCAATGCTACTACCAAATTTCAAGCATCAGAGCCCAGCAGTTCTGGTGAAGAAGATTTTCAAGTATATATTCAAAGCTCTAAGCCTAGTGGTTTCAGAGATGTCATTTAAACAAATTGTCGACGACGGATACTGGGTGATCACAATAGCTCACCCTGAGCCTATGGCTCAGGTGAGCTAATGAAAGCCTACATACCAACGATGTCCATGTCATAAATTAGATCAAGGTCATCACAAGGTGATCATTTGTATAAACTACGATGGGCCTGCATGCCCAATGCTACATGCCAAGTTTCAAGGTCATTGGCCTTTTGGTTCTGGAGAAGACTTTTGAAGTTTTTTTTTACCATATATGGGCGTGGCGGCCATCTTGGTAATGTGACCCAGATACACCGAACAAACTTTTGTTCCCCCAACCCAAGGAGGCTCCATATTAAATTTGGTTTTGATCGGCCCAGTGGTTTCAGAGGAGAAGATATTTGAATATCTTGACGACGGATGGACGGACCGAATGACCTTGACCTTTAGTGACATAATATCTTCATTTCTTCATTTAGCTGACCATGTATACCAAGTATTGTGCCTTAGGCTTAAATTGTTTCTTAGAAATCCACTGTTTAAGCGTTTTCCCATATACATGTAGAAGCCTAACATAGCAAAGTTGACAATGTCATAAATGAGGTCAAGGTCATCGCAAGGTCATCATTTGTAAAAAATATGATGGGCCCGCATGCTCAATGCTACATACCAAGTTTCAAGGTCATAGGCCTTTTGGTTCTGGAGAAGAAGATTTTTGAAGGGTTTTTACCATATATGGGCGTGGCGGCCATCTTGGTCATGTAACCCAGATATCCGGAACAAACTTTTGTTCCCCTAGCCCAAGGAGGCTCCATATTAAATTTGGTTTTGATCAGCCCAATGGTTTCAGAGGAGAAGATATTTGAATATCTTGACGACGGATGGACGGACCGAATGACCATGACCTTTAGTGACATAATATCTTCATTTCTTCATTTAGCTGATCATGTATACCAAGTATTGTGCCTTAGACTTAAATAGTTTCTTAGAAATCCACTGTTTAAGCGTTTTCCCATATAAAAGCCTAACATACCAAAGTTGACAATGTCATGAATGAGGTCAAGGTCATCACAAGGTCATAATTTGCAGGAATTATGATGGGCCTCCATGCCAAATGCTACATACCAAGTTTCAAAGTCATAGGCCTTTTGGTTCTGGAGAAGAAGATTTTTAAGCGTTTTTACCATATATGGGCGTGGCGGCCATCTTGGTCATGTGACCCTGATAATCGGAACAAACTTTCGTTCCCCCAACCTAGGTAGGCGCCACATGAAATATGGCTTCAATCGGCCCAGTGGTTTCAGAGGAGAAGATGTTTGAAAATGTGGACGACAGAGAAATGAGGATTGAATAGAATAGAACGGATGCCTGGCTATACTATAAGCTCACCAATGAGCCTAAAGGCTCAGGTGAGCTAAAAAGGCAGCTTATGTCGTTTGATCTCAAATCAACTCCAGCTATTTCACATAGGAATTACCCAGCAGCAACATGATGTCAAAATGACGTATTGACGCCAATGCGACGTCATCACGTCGCATCGACGTCAATACAACGTCAATTCGAAGTCGTGTGTCCGCTGGGCATAGCCTCCGCTTTTACACTCTATACAGAGCTCCAGATAAGAAGGGGTAACTGGGATAATTCCAAGAATTTTTCTCTTTCTTCTCAGTAAAAACGTATGTTATGACTCTCATTAGAACCGTCTCACTGAGACGGTTCTAATAAGAGATCACAACATATATTTATCCATATTTTCTCATCTTAATCTGGAGCAATGTTTATAACTTATAGCGATGGCGGTGATCATATTTAACCAATCAAGAGGCTGATTTGAGATTTCACTATCAGATATTAACATAATGTGCCTTTACCGTGACACGGCTTTAATGATCTTTAAAAGAAGAATGGATTCACTTTCAGGGGGAGCAACTACGTTAATTTCACTTTTGCAACCCTTCTCGACAGGTGTCAACTCTAAATGGAAAGAATATGCTCCTTAAATTTATTTCCCTTATTGAAAGCTCCCATTTTGTTGAGGGGCTTTTTCCTCCCAAGAAAGCAAACAGGAAGCCATAAAAGCTGCGTCCCTTTGAAAATTAACATTAATGTGCCACGTCATGTGACTTCCAAATATGGACTTTTCCACTACCATGTAATGGGGATGGTGTATGTGTGTGGTGGTGGTGGTGGTGGTGGTGGTGGTGGGAAGGGTGGAGGTGGGTGGGGGTCGAATTCGTCGCAGGCCAAAGGAACCAAGTCTATTGTTCCCTACTTTGGCTTGCAAAGATGGGGGTGAATGCCGTTCAGATTTTCCCTCGAGGCTGATCCGGTTTTACACTGTTCGATTAAAAATGTTTATTCGCCTCTCTCGCTCTCTCTCTCTCTCTCTTACTTTTTACAATTAAGACATGTCGTGGTATATGCGTATGTGTAACAGCGAAGACACGGATTAACCTGCACCTCCATGCTCGCAAAAACAAGTTAAGGATCCACAGGAATCTGAACAAATAAAAAAACAAATCAACCGCGGCGGGAGTAAACCAACAGAGTGGTTGCGCGACAAGCGCAGACTCAGACCAGACTGGGCATCAGTCTGATCAGAGTCTTCTCTGTCGGCATGGAGGTAGCTTAGACCGTTTGTTACCCTTTACGTGCACAGCAAAGACTCTGGTCAGACTGGACAGATGTCCAGGCTGACCTGAGTCTGCACTGGGCACACAACCACTTTGTTGGTTTTCTCGTGTCGCGGCTCAAATGTGCTTATCAGTCAGTACTGATGGTTGCGCAGGCTGACATGATTTTGACTCAGATTTTTCCGATAGAGGCACATTTCCGAAAGGCACATGAGGGCTCACAACGTCAAAATGACGTCAGTCTCATGTCGATGTGATGTCATAAGTTGCGTAAAAGTTGAAACGACGTCATCCAGATGCTTTGTTTCTGCTGGACGGCTTGTTTTTTCCTTGTGACGTTGCACTGATGTTGATACGACGTCATTTTTACGTTGTTTGCCTGGTGGCCACCGTTTATTTGTTGTCAGCGTCGAAGCTGGCATACAAAGTTGAAAATGTATAAACAAACGTCACGTCGTTTGCATCCATGTTGAAAAGACGCTTTTCAACGAAGTGTATTATCTCATGACGAACACAATTCCTTATTACCGAACAGTATATGTCTACATACAGAACCTATAGTCGTATTTAAAGTTCGAATTATATTAATGCTAGCCTCCTTTTTATACCAGCGGACGTACAGATGCATGCCATAATTTGTAGTCCACTTGTAATTTTGCTCAAAAATTTGTTTCACATTTTTCCAATTTGGACGTGTGAAATTGTACCCCTCTACGTGTATAAGGTTTGGGTATTTCTTGGAGAGGTTGCTAGGCACCCAGAGGGCGTTCCACGCTCATGAATTTTTGTAATCGTCTCTGTAACTGTTATACCAGTACTTAAGAAAGGTAGCATTTTTCTTTGACATCACAAACTGAGATCCCATGGTGTAGGAAACCTCATGTCCCTGAAATTAAAAATGATAAATAAATACATGATAAAAAGCAACAACAAAAAGTCCAGGGCCCAGTTGTTCAAAACGTCGTTAGCTTAGCGAGCTCGTTAAGTGGTCAACTCGTTAAATGTTTTACGACTTTATAGCCAAATAAACTGATATTTTTATTGAAAATATGTGAGAAGCTTTTGCAATGCAAAACCTTCTCACATGTTTTCAACAAAAAATATCAATATATTTGAAATATTAATTAACGTTTGAAATTATAACTTCTCGTTAACAAACGACATCGTTAGTTTTTAACAACTGGGCCCAGTAGATTTTATGTATACACGCACCCAAAAACCTAAGTACACTATCAGTGTCATATACTGTGTTGAGCCCCGGTAGCTCAGTGAATTAAGCGCTGGCCTGCTCAGATAGCGGTCTTGGTTCGAATCCAATTGGAGACGGAATACTTTCCAACTGTAAACACAGTTCATTTGCGCGCATCCCTTCCTGTTTGCTCTTTCATCGGCTTGATATGACTGAAGTGTTGTTTAAAAGGCCGTAAAACCACAACTCATCCACCCATCTACTGTTTGTAGCGTCACAGTGCATGGAGTGGGAACTGTCTTAAACTGGCGTAACACTAAAATTAATTTATTGGGGGGCATCAATAAAACTGAGCAGCGACACGACAAAACTAACAAAGTGGCATGTGCGCCCACCCAGAAGACTCAGATTAGCCTCGGTATCCACCCAGTCTGAGCAAAGTATTCGCTGTCTGCATGGAAGTAGCTTAGACCCTTAGCTACCCTTTGAGCGCACAACGAAAACTTTGATCAGACTGGGCGGATGCCCAGGCTGATCTGAGTCTTCGCTGGGCACACATCCTCTTTGTTGGTTTTATCGTGTCGCAGCTCAAGTTTGTTGATGCCTCCGAATAAATTTTGTGGTGTCGCGGCTCAAATATTTTATCTTCCGGAGTAAAGGATTTTACAGAACAAAATACTTTATTCGTTTCAAAGTTTCAACCGCGAAAATGGAGATTATCACAAGCCTGAGCGGCTTAAACTCAAAGCAGTCGTGCATTCTGATCAGAGTATTTCTTGTTCGCAATAAACCGACAAATCTATAGATCCTCAGAAATCTGCAAAACGAAAATCTTGTCAGTCAGTTGTGCGGATTCGCAGGCTGACCGAGTCTTCGATTTTCGCCCATACCCTCCTTATCTAGCAAACCAGATGAAAAGCCTACGTACAGTCAACTCTTGATATCTCAAAAGGGAAGTTCAAACCAAACTACTGATATCTCAAAGTAAATTTTCTAGTTCCAGAAAATTAGCCTTCAGATATCAATAGTTTGAGGTAACAGGAGTTGAAATTATAATAAAAGCTGGAAAAAATGTCAAAATTATATTTTTTGATAGAAGAGGGTACTTTGAAATTATCAGTATTCGAGATATGGAAAGTTGACTGTAATTACCTGTGTATGATCGTATATTCTCAAATTGTCGACTGGGCGAAGAAGAATTTCGTCAAAGTCAAGATACACTCCTCCATACACTGAAAAACGAAACATATGAAACAGAGAATTAAATTATTTGAGAATAAATTATAGGTTTGCGAAAATCCTATTTTCTCCATTGTAAGGATTTAAGGTAGCATCTCACTTATAATTCGAAAGGAGCATGGCATACAATTATAAGTCAGATGATGCCATAGAACTGTTACCATATCAACAATGGAATTACAAACTGTTGTGCTTAGTTTCTTGGCAGAATGACGTCTCGGTGACGTCACTTAGTCTTTGATTTGAACTCCAATTGTGGTAACAGATTTATGACGTCACTGGTGTCGGAGCAAGGCATATAGTGTATGCCATACTCCGCCAAGTTTTCAATGACATTACAAACTGAAATTCTTTCAACAGAAACTTCAGATTTTCTGAAACTCAAGTCATTTAATTCCGTGTTTTAAAGCATAGAGCTGTATATAATGCTATATAATGCTATATATGAATTAATCATATGACGTCGCATCTGAGAGTGTAATAAAGCCAGCCATGCATTAAAAACGATAATCCACTAGTGGATTAAATATGCAAATTACGTCGTAACGTTATGCGTGGACGTCCATAAATCGTCGCGTTTTTAATGGTGCAAACGTAACGTTTTAGTACAAAATTTGCTCATAAAATGCGACTTTAGTGTCATATGATAAATAGAATCTTACATGAGTGCTCCTGCATTATTGAATTTATTAAACTCGTAGGGGAAATCCGATAAGATGCTAGGCACAACTCGTTTAATAAATTCAATGATACATGAGCACTCATGTAAGATCCTCTATAGATGGGGAGCAGTGAGGTTACCCTTAGGATTAAACTATACATTAAACTCTAGATATTACTTCCTTACCCTCCTATGTGAGAGGATTTTTTTGGATTGATTTGATGCTTAACGTCCACGGTAAACAGCTATGGTCATGTCGGGACGGTCAGTTAACCTAACCACACTATTCCTGGGCAGGCTTAGACCTCCTAAGCGGTTAATCAGTACTAAGAGTACTAAGTGCACATACTTCCGCCAGTAACTGACAACTGCCCTTCTTGAATCAGCGGAAGGAGAAACGAAAGTATGTGGCCAGACCGGGTTTCGAACCCCGGACCTCTGACTTATGAGTCAGGTGCCCTACCGATTGCGCTACGCGGCCCGGCCTACGTGAGAGGGGCATCATATGTGCACTTTGTGCTGAAGGTTTGAATAAAAATAAATAAATTAATAAACAAAAACTTTGGGTTGAAGATACTTTGTTCTTTCATTTTCCCTTCACTTTGAAACAAATCAGGAAATAATGTCATCGGATGATGTAATAAGCACTGTTTTAAATTATTACCCCAGAAAAACTATTTCAAGGAAAATACTGTATTTAAACTGTTCCTCGAAAGGCTTTTTTGTCTCACCAGTGAATAAAAAACTGCTATTTAACTGTATGAAACTGTATCTCTGTTTTCAGTTTTGCTCCAGTTTTTGGAAACCTGCTTTTCAATTGCGCATGAAAAACTTTTCTAGCTTATGTTATAAAATAAAACTGCATTTTAACTGGTAAAAACATATTTTCTACAAAAAGAAATTGTTCTTGCATTTTACAATAAAAAAACTACAGTTTTTAGCAGTTCATTTTGCTTAGGGCATGACAAGTCTGCGCGGTACAAGGGGTACCATTAAGAAGTCGGGATTTTCCCTACTACTCAGGTCTTATTCCCCGCCTATACAGAAAAAAGAACATTGCAATATCAGCATAGGGCTTGAATAGAGAATGACAATAACTCCGTATTTCCTAGGCTTATTATCTTATGTCCAATGGGGACAGCCATACTGAAAATAAAATTGACTATGAGGTATTTTGTGACGTAACGTCCTTCGCGACGCACGTAATTAATTGCGCCAGTCATAGACCTTGAGCTGACCATAGACCCCCTTCCTCCCCCCCCCCCAGGGGGATTGTTGGACACTATAATTTTCTAAAACTACATTATATACGAAACAAAATGTCACATGTTAGCCCTCTGTACGTTGGGACATTAACGTGTAACGTCAACGTTAATTACACCACCCAAATTTACATATTCACGTTATAATAGAAAATACACATTGGTATACACATGTTAGTATTCGCCCTTAATAATGTTGGGTTTTGTCTGTCGCTGTTTCAAGGTAGTTGGCATTGTCAAGGATAAGTTGACAAACCCGTATAACGTAGTTTACATTGTATTTGACGCTTTCCCTCTTCAGTGTCTAAATACATGTAATAAAAGGAGCAAATTGTAAGAACTGAAGTGAAGAGAAAAGTAATTGTCATATATATGACTGTTTCAATAGTCTAGTAGTCTAGTATAAAAAACAAACAAAATAGAGCATTACAAAACTCGTCAGTAGTCACTATAAATATGTAACGTATATAACCGCAACAAAAATTCGAAAAAAAAAACAGACTAAATCGCTGAATTGGTGGACTGAAGTTTATACTCGCTCCATCAATCTTCTTTGATTCATGCCCAACTTAGATAAGTTAGGCAGCAGTTAGCAGTGGATTTATTAAATGTGGACGGAAGTATCTTATTTTTGAAGAATTTAATCTACAAAATGACGAGAAAAGCTAAGAAAGCCAACATCAGCTGCATTTCATTTTTAATATTATCTGTATTATGTCTTAAATAGACACTGTTGTATATGTAAATATGAAGAAACGCCAATGTTATGTGTCCTCAAACTATACAAAAAAAAAACAACAACATCGGACAGTGTATATTTAAAAAAGCAATCTAACAGTAACGGTACGTTACATAATTGTAATATGTCGGGGGATAAGATTTGTGAGTCATCGGTTATCACAAATTTAGTTCCCGGGCAGTATGAGTTATTCAATGCTGTAGTATTAGCTTACCACTGGTAGTCAGATGGCAATTTAGCTCTTTGAAATACACAAGAACTCAGCAAGACGCACATAGATTGTTATAGCTGAAGAAGTTCGACATTGTCTTCAATTCAGTTTCACTTAAAAGTGACTTCATAAAAATGATTTTTTTTTAAAATTTTATGCATAGAATGATATAAGTAAGAGTTGGTATATGCTGCAACTGATTAATATTCAGGTTCTCGTCATAATGGGGATAAAACCAATTTCGCTACCTGTGCTGTTGGCTGAGCCATTCATTTACTCTACATACAAATATGCAACTGTGACTGCCAGCCGAGGCAATCAAAATAAGTACCAACTCTATCAAAGGGATAAACACCATTTTTGCTATGCTGTCAATCGAATCGTCAGCCACGAGCCTCTTTGCACAGAAACTGCTTTACATAGGTTAGCAAATATGTGTGGCTCCCGTGATCATAACTTACATGTTAATTTGTGATCTACGTGATCTGTTATGCAGCTCCCGGCCATCAAATACATTACAAACTATTAATAACGTGAAAATCTAAGGCTGATAGAAAGTGACATACTTTATAACGCATACATCATTCTGTCATCAGCTTGTTCAGGAGTTCTATTTTTCATTATGTTGTTACAAATATTTAACTGGTCAGGTAATTTTGCAAACCCCATGGTTTTATTCCCACTTGTTGTTACTATCAAGGACTAAAGGTGTTACGAAATACAAATTTCAGTCAGACAATTTTTCAATATGTATTAAAGCAACTAAAATTGTTATTTGGATATTGCCAAAATGCCGTATTCCCTAACAGTATTTAACATATTTGGACAAAGATGATAAGATAAGCAGTAAGATATCAGAAATAAGCAGTTTTCAACCATATTTATTGCTAAAAAGTAAACAATATGGTAATATAAGGTCACAGAGATCAAATGCAGTAAGTTATTTAGGTTAACCCTTCCTTGGCATGTAAAGGTATGCACTATTTCTGTTTGATTATTTGCTCTTTAGAAATACTGTATTGCTAGTTTAGGAAATCCATAAACTCGCAATGTATACGTAGTAAACGTTACCTGTTCGGTCTTTCTTTTTATTTACTTTTTTCTCAATATTATGCTGCAAAGCATAACAACAGTGTAGGTGAATACATTCTGAAGGAGAACAACTAACATTTGTTTATAGATGTCTGAACAGCGAGGATCAACATTAATATATTCTGTCATTATCATTTGCCATTTCATTATGTGTGCAGAGCTTCTGGAACACTGTCCCTGGAAAAAAAACATTTTTGTCCAACTAAACGTATCTTTATGTTCTTGAATAGATGCTTTAATACAGGTTGAATGTAGTTAGATTCTTTAAGAGATGATCGAAAGTAGTTAGACTTTAAAGAGAAAGAAACAAAAGCATAGAAATATAGATCATCTTCAACATATCATTTATAGATTGCTACAGTATGCTAGTAAACTGCCAGTATCTCTTTTCTGTATTAAATGTTTCTGATACTATTCTCCCAAACTCCTGGTTGACACATTATTGTTAGTTACATAAATAAACTAAATAAAGCAATCTATTGACACTACCATTAATTATTTTCATAAGTTTGTTTCTTAACTGTAACTCAGCAATGTTGTTTCTCTTGGTAACGTAAAAAATGCGGTCGTCTTACAAAAGTAAGTATAAGCTGCCAGCAAATATCTACATTAGCTTTGATGCAGAACTGTCTTTGGCTTAAGTCTTCAAACTTCAGGTTTCGCTGACGAGGCTTTATTAGCCGAAACTACGTAGTCTGGCCCATGTTCCTACTTCTGTATGTATTCTCTGCTCTTGAAGGAACTTTTTAAGATTTTTATTTTACCTCACTGCAGCTGGTGTTGTGCCGTGTGGCGGCCGTAAAAAGTCTCCCCGTACATCATCCATAGTGCAGATTATATTTTATCTTCATCCTTTGAGAACAGAGGATAGATTCTGAGAAATCTAAAAATTGAGATCGATGTAGGCTATTATGCTAGATCATCGTCTTTTATAGTATTTGGATTCTTTTGAAACTAATCAGTCTTTGAACCGACTGCTCAATCAAAATTTAGAAATTACAGAATGCTATTTTTGGTTTCATCACCAGATATTGTCAGGGTCACTGACGAGGCTTTATTAGCCGAAACTACGTAGTCTGGCCCATGTTCCTACTTCTGTATGTATTCTCTGCTCTTGAAGGAACTTTTTAAGATTTTTATTTTACTGTTCTGCTTTATAGTTTTTTCAGTGTGCACGTAAAAACTATATCAAATCTTGTCAATAAACAAGGTGGTACTCCATTTGCATTGTTATTTACTGATTATTTTATAATTTTATACTAAACACATCAAAAGCGCTTAGCTTTTAATGTTATCAAACTGATTGTTTATTATTTTATTCGAGTCGTGTATGCAAAATCTACGCTGGCTTAGCTGCGGCTTTATCTTTTTTTATCTTTTCTGATGTGGTATTTTGTTTATTTTTTTAAGTTGTATATAACAAAATTTCACGTATGTTTCTGTCTTTAGAACTCAAATGTACAAATTGTAAAAGTAAAAACTGGGCAATGCCATTATGAAATACTTTTATTTTTTATATAATAACAAAGTTACCAGCTAAAAAAACAACGTTTTACATGTGCAGAATATGTCAATGCCCTTAACATTACAATTTTTAGTATGCTGTTGTATACTGTGTTTAATTACGTATAAAACACACCTGATGAATCCCTAAAAGTAATAACTGAGAGGAGTGTTGCTAGGTCCAAGTACACAATATATCATAAGAACACCCACACTTATACATGTTATTGTTTTTTATGTAGCAGTGGGAAAACCCTGATTAAAGGTATTATAATGAAATATTGTCAATGTTAATGTTATTTACGTTACTACTAGGAATGACTTATCATAGAAAATAAACCAGAATACATTTGTCTTTTATATTAAAAGATTCTTTTATGAAGAAACTGCTACCAATGAAAATAAAATGATTATATTGTCAAATTATATGAGGTTAACAAAAAAAAAGCCCTCGGTAACGTATATAATCGATCATTATGGCCGACTAAAATGCGTTCAAAATATTGTGGAACTGTTCCTTGCTGTTTAGATAGGCTGGCATATTCAATATTACCTTTTACTGTTGTTTTTTTTAATTCATACAGTGTAGTTCAAGCACTTGAATTACACAGAAAGTTATAATTGTAATATGGAACATTTATAAATGAGCATTGCGTTAAACATCCTATTTCTCCCAAAGTATACAAGATAGGATAATAATTTTTACAGATCTGAAAAGATCAATTAATTGTCTTTAATATAGTAACAAACATATGGTCTTATGATAAAGGAGTAACTTACAAAAAGAAAGTATTTTGGATGGAAATAGCAATTTTAATGGAGTGAAAAGACAAATGTCACGTATATGACACCATGTAGGCTAAAGTGACCTGTCAGACATCATAACTTTTAGCTAATGGATTGTTCTATCAGACTCTACTATAACTTTAAACATAGGAAAGTGACTTCTATTTTTCTATAATTTTTGATAATATTTATTTTATGTTTAATTTTTTAATGGGTAACGTTTGTAACAGGCTGTTACAGCTTAACGCCCCACTCGCCAGAGAGCTATTATGTTGCAAAATACTTCTAAGATGCTGGGCTTCAAGAAAAGTATGGTCTACAAAATTCCCCATGGGGGGGGGGGGGGGGGGTAAACCGTATCTGGCTCATGGCCTATCATTTAAATATTCTTGACCTTAAGGTGAGATGGGAGTAATTCAGCGCTGCCATTTCTGTCGCAACGATACGTAATGACGTCAAACGTTCAGTTTGAGAAAAACAAGATGGCGTTAACATAAGCCGCATCTGTGATCAGTACACGGTCTACTCACAAAATGCAAGGATGCTGCGCGCTGGGTGAAATTTAAGGGAAATAAAAAGTGCCATAGAGAAGAAACTGAGAAACAGTAAAGGTTGTTTTCCGTGGCGAAAGACTATTAGCAGGAAAGCTGTTCTCTAACAGTTTCTCATCGGCCTGTTCGACTTAGTTTGCAGCTGTTAAGCTGCAATAATTTTATTACAAATTTGATAATTTTATTACGACAATAAAGTTTCATGAAATAGACTCCTGAATCGAAAAATGAGTAGTCGGATCACTGTCTACACTTCGAACATGCCATTTAGAGTTAACATGGTAGCAATCATGGACAGGTTTTTCATACCACCTACATTTTAAAATATTTATCAGCAAAAGGTACGTCACTTTTCAATTATATTAAAAGTTGCTAGATCGTCCCCTACGTTTGAACAACCAAGGCAGCCGTATGAACGTCGATGCTATGTTGTCAGCATCTTTTATCGATATTGATACGATAATTCAACAATCTGTTCTGTCAATAGGAGATAACGGGTATCCCCGGAGTGACGTCATCGGATGATCACGTGGGTAGATTGGTTGGCAAAAAGCTAGCGACAGACAGTGGTCTTCTATGGAATTTTGCTGAAAATTAACCTCTGAAAAGCGTAAAATATAGTTTAGAAAGCTGTGATCAGCACATTATTTAGTCCGAGCTCATGACATCTGAACAACAAATTCTTTCTCTCTCTCTCTCTCTCTCTCTCTCTCTCTCTCTCTCTCGTTGTTTGCTCTTTATATTTTATTAGCGGGCAAGCATATTAATATTAAAATATCAAAGATTATAATAATCGAGTTTTATTTGATATTTAAATTAGCCACACCGCCCAGACAGATGGTTATATTATACAAGTTAATATGACATTGTCACTGTAGGAAGCCCGCGGCGTTCTTTGAAATATGATAATTAAAGACATTCCTTATCAAAAGACCCGCTGAATACCGGATACATTCATTATAAACAATAAACAACCGGTTTAATTTCAAAATGTATACCAGATACAGACACATTATTTCAGAGTATCCATGCTAAAATGTACATCTAAAAGCACTTCATGTGGAACCAATTTAAATGAATTAGGAGAGAGAATAGAACAATATTTCACACTAAAATACCTACATTTCTCAGCGTTATCATTTATATAAAAATATGCACCATAATGCGCAAAATACACGGCATGATTAATTACATAATTTAATATCACCCAATAAACGTTCAATATAGCGTGATTGATTATCGACTTTTTGCCAATTAGTGTGGGGAATACCTTGGAAATTCTTATCGATGACGTCACCGCGTTTTCTCATATAAGCGCCGTTTATTTTTTTTCCTTGCCTGTCTCCTTTTTTCTCCAGGCTCCTGTCATTTTCAGGGAAAGAGAGAGAAAGAGAATCGCCGAAGTCGTAGGTACGCTAGGTGCAGAATATCATAGGTTCTTATACTTGGGTAATCTTGACTCGCTTATACTGTACAGACGACAAGTGGGCAAGGGAACTGTTCAGATGTCTTAACACGTGGAAGCCCAGGCAAAGGTTGTTGTCAGAGTTTGTCGACTCAGGTGCGCGCAAACTGTACGGAAAGGGCATATTGGCAATATTTTCGATTTTGGTTTTTTTATTTAAGAAAACAAACGTTAGGAAAATGGGGTATGCAGAGCAGAGATTGCGAGAAAATATACTACAACTGCCTTCACTTTCCCGACGATGATAATCCTGAGTGATGAGAGTCCTAGACAAATTTGGCCGGTAGCCTACAAAAAACGATAATCGATACGTGGCGCGAAAAGTTAAGTTACGTTAATGTCACCAGGACGTTAACAATTCAATCTAAGATCACAGCCAGGCTGGCAATTTATGCACTTTAGCTCGAAAGTTAAGTCGGCTTTGCTCTAATGTTAACTTCTATCATTAGGCCAAACTCTGTTTGGATTTTTGAAGACAAAAATGTGTTTTGTTTTCTCAGAATGAAAGTTTTTATCCAGGAGAGACCCCCCCCCCCCCCCCTATGTTTTATTATTATTCTGTAAGAGGGGCTGGAAATGTACAATATAGGAAAGTATGAATAAAATCATGTGTTTTGTCAATTACTCCCACCTAACCTTAATACTAGTTAGCAAAGAAAAGAAATTTTATGCGTGGAATCATTTTAATATAGTCCAGGCCTCTCAATACATCTGCGAATAAAGGGAAATTTCGTCAAGAACCCTGTTCACCATTTTAGGACCTATTTTGTATGTGGGCGGCTCCACTGTTGTAAATACAATCACCTGTTTTCGAGGGTTTGCGATCCACCTGGCAGTAAATGTCCAAATCCTTTGGTTATATGTCGGATCAGCGTAAAGATTTCTAACTTATCTCGTGAAGGTTTTCTAACTCAACGCCGGGCCGCGTAGCGCACCTGACTAAGGAGCCGGAGGTCCCGGATTCGATACCCGGTCTGGTGCACTATGTACACTAAACCCCGGTTAACCGCTTCGGAGGTCCAAGTTAGCCCAGGAATAGTGTGGTTGGTTAACTGACCGCCCCGACATGACTATAGCTGTTTACCGTAGACATAAAGCAACAAAACAACAGATAATCTAACACATCATTGAATCAACACGGGAAGCAAATAAATCGTAAAAAAGAAACTTTCAGAGACAGTTACTAGGTCATTTTCTATTTGGCCTTCCTTCACAATGGGGTCTTATCCTATGGAAAAGAAATGAGCTGCGACATGACAAAACCAACAAAGTGGCATGTGCACCAAGCCAAGACAGATCACCCTGGGCATCCGCACAGTCTAATCAGCGTCATTGTCCTCGACATGGAGATAGTTCAGAGTGCGCATGCGTGGAGTATGGACGGATGTTTTTCTTCCTCGTGGGATAAAACGATAAAAATCGGCTTTTCTGATATCCTTACAAGTTATATTGATATAAGACAGTTTCTAACAGTGGTATTTATAATAAGGCTCTATATGTTAACAATTATCTGTGCGAATTATATAGAATATGGGCAGATCAGACAAAAATAAAAGTGGGTCACGCTCAAAAGTAAGCGCCAGTTCAACACAACAACCTCAGACAAGCGCCCAAGCTCAAAATACTACAAATGTTCGGACTGGAAACAGTGGGACTACAGTTCCTAATAACGGATATATGAATGGACAGCCTGGTTTTGCTTCTGGAAATGTGCAAGGACAACAATTTTACCAGCCTTATAATCAGGGACATCAGACACAGATCCAAGGTCAACCTGGTAATTATCAATTTGATATGTCTAATAATTCTAATAATCAGATTTACGGCCAACAGAATTTTGATATGGGATATGCTAACCATATGACAAATCCGCAAAATGTGCAAAATATGCAAAATATGTCAAACAGAGCCCAACAGTCTGTCGGACAAATAGGAAATGTGTCATCGTCTATGCCAACCTACACACAACTGAGTGGTGATCAACAGGGCCCAAGAATGCAGAGTTATAACGGTAATAACGGTATGCCGTCTAGCCAGGGCGATAGTAGCAACAGCTTGCAAGCAATGGTGCAACAAATGCAACAAATGAATAGTACATTTTTGTCCAGGCTCGATTTAATAGACCAAAAAGTCTCTAAGCTTGATTTAATAGAAAGAGATGTATCTTTTACACGGGCCGATGTGTGTAAGTTAAAACAAGAAAATACGGAGTTAAAACAGAAGGTTGACGACATGGAAAAAACGTGTATTACCATAAGTTCTATGTTTGACAGTCTGAAAGCCAAATCCTCAGAAGCTGAAACTGATGTATACGATTTAAGGAACTTGAATTCAAAGTTGCAAGATGAAATGTCAAAACTTGAAACTAAACACACAAAAATGTCTGAAGATCTACTAGAGATAAAATGCAGGGCCATGCAGGAAAATTTACTGTTTTTCGGGATTGCTGAGGCGCCAAGGGGGGAAAACGACAACAGTGAAATGAAACTTAGAGACTTCCTGGAAACAGAACTTGGAGAACCGGACAAAATACAAACAATCAAATTCGATAGGGTACATCGCCTCGGGCGTCCCCAGTTTGACCAATCTATAGGGAGAAATAAGTCTCGGCCCATAGTGGCGAAATTTGAAAATTATACAGACAGAGAGTATGTTAGAAAAGCGGGTATTGAATTGAATAAGCGACGTTGCGGCTTCAGCATTAGAGAGCACTTCCCGCCCGAGATCGAAGAAAGACGCAGATCACTTTATCCTGTGATGAGACATTATGCAAAAGATGACACAAACAGAGTGAAACTAATTCGGGATAAATTATATATAAACGGTGAGCTTTATACAACAGACCAAGATGCCGCAACTCAAGATACAGTTCAAAGTCGGTCAGAATCTGTCAACAATCGTTATCGCGGGCAACAAAGTGACCGTAGATATGTTCGACCGAAACAAAACAGAAATCGCCCCGCACCCCAGTCTGATAGTGCAAATTCCGGTCCCCTGTTCGCTACGGCGAATCGTTTTCAGCCACTGCAGGAGTATTCCTGCACCCCAGAAGTTTTAACAGGTAAACAAAAGGCGAGATCCCCACTGATGGATGAAACGGAACTGAAAAACGGTTTTGTAATGAAGCATCAAATCTGGATATTGACACTATTAACTCCGACGATACGCAGAGTGTGATACATGACACTGAGTCCAGGTTAAATCAAAATGAAGAAATGGATTTTGAAAACACAGCCAAAGTGACCAAATGTGGGTCAAACGAACAATTATCGAATACTGAGGAAGAGAAGTCGAATCAAAACGAACAAACATTAGCAATGGACAATCATACGGACCCGGTACCGGAACAAGTACCGGCAAATACACAAAATTCGAAGGTGGGATAGGAGCACGCAGGAGGGTCATTTAATAAGTCACAGGCCCAAAATATTGACTTACACGCTGAATATGAAAATGTCAGTCGCAATCTTTCTTTCCTTTCTCTAAATGTTTGCGGGCTAAAAAGCAAACTTATTTGTCAAGAATTTTTAGAATACATTTCGAATTTTGATATTATTGGTTTCCAAGAAACAAAATTAACAACTTTTGATAATGTGGAATTAGAGAACTTTCTGTTATATACCAAAAATAGAGTTTCTCAGTCAAGAGTTGCATCAGGCGGAATAGCATTGGCAGTGAAAAAGTCGATTTCAAATCAAATAACGATAATTAATACAGACAGCAATCTAGTACTGTGGTTCAAATTGTCGAAAAACCTCACACATTCTGATAGCGATATTTTATGTGGAATCACATATATTCCACCCGAATATACAAAATACTCTGCAACAGAACCTTTTACCGAAATTCAAGGCGAGCTGGATAAATTGGTTTGCGATTTTGATAGCTGTTTGATATTCGGTGACTTTAATGCTAGAACCGGTACACAAAACGAATTTATCGTTACTGACGAATATCTGTTAAAAGAGTTGCACTTAGAGGTTCTAGAGGGTGAATATAATGCCGATTATGCGATGTTCGAAAATAATAATATCGATATTACCCGGACGGTTTCCGATAAAACTTCGAACAACTACGGATATAAATTGATAAATTTTTGTAAAAGAAATAATATGTTTATATTAAATGGTAGATTGGGGGAAGACAAAATGCACGGTCACACCACGTGTAGAAACTCGAGTTGTATAGACTACTTTATTTCGAATGTTAATATGTTTGAATACCTTCGTAACTTGTATGTGGATGACTTTTGTCCGTTGTTATCCGATGTTCATAATCCGCTAGTTCTCAAATTGCAATTGAAAACTGAAGTTTCTGAAACGCCCCTCTCGGAAGAGGAACAAATCGTAAAAGACAAGTTATGGGACAGACGCTGCCCAGATGTATTTGTCGATTCTATAGACATGTTAAAACTTTGCGAAATCGAGGCTAAACTCGACAATTTTATTGTTAATGAATCATTTGATAATGACAGCATAGACATAATCGTTCAAGACATTGCGAACTCATACTTAGAAAGTGCACAAAAAGCATTTGGTAAGCAATCTGTTAAGTCGCCCATAAAGAATAATGAAAATAATTATAAGCCGAAAATGAAACCTTGGTACGGTAAAGAATGCAATAACGCAAGAAAAATATTTAACAAAGCAAAAAACCGTTTTCGACTATCTAGAACACAGACCGATCATTTAAGCATGAAAGAAAAGGGGAAAACATATAAGCGACTTATCCACAAACACTATCGGCGATACGTTAATAAAAACGCAGAAAAAAATAAAAATCTCAAATCAGCAGACCCCAAAAAATTCTGGCGATGCGTAACCAACAAAGGAAAATCGAACCCTAAAATAACCGCAGATACCTTTTATGACTTCATTGCAGGTTTGAATACAACAGCGAATGAAGATAATGAAAACAATCAGCATTTTGATACGCAGGAAACTGCGGCCACGGAACAGTTAAATTCGACTATCACTCAGGAAGAGATAAAAAATAATGCCCTTAAACTCGTAAATGGTAAAAGTAGTGGTCTAGACTCAGTTCTAAATGAGCATATAAAGTCAACACTGCACCTTATGTTACCAATTTATCATAAACTTTTCAATATTGTTTTTGATACAGGTATAATTCCCTCTGCCTGGACGGAAGGGTGTGTAATTCCAATTTATAAAAACAAGGGAAGCAACTCAAATCCGGAAAATTACCGCCCTATAACCCTTTTAAGCTGTATGGGGAAATTATTTACTTCGGTAATCAACTCCAGACTCCAAGAATTTGCCAATGAATTTAATCTTTTAGAGGAAAACCAGACCGGTTTTAGAAAAAACTACTCTACAATAGATAATGTATTTTCTTTGCACGCTCTATTTGAATTAATGTCTAGAAATAAGAAAAAAATGTATTGTGCCTTCGTCGACTTCCAAAAAGCGTTCGATACAGTTTGGCGGGCGGGTCTTTGGGAAAAGCTGAGTAATTCGCATATTCGAGGAAAATGTTTCACAGTAATATACAATATGTATCAGGGAATTAAGTCCTGTGTTTCTGTCAATGGAAAACTTTCGTCTTTTTT
Source organism: Ctena decussata (assembly GCA_963989385.1). Classification (NCBI taxonomy): domain Eukaryota; kingdom Metazoa; phylum Mollusca; class Bivalvia; order Lucinida; family Lucinidae; genus Ctena; species Ctena decussata. The sequence goes on along the minus strand of OZ022504.1, from coordinate 1,005,677 downwards.
TCAATGCTCTATAGGGGTACGACAAGGAGAAAACTTGTCGCCATTTTTATTTAGCATCTATTTAAACGATCTTGAACACTACCTGAGGACAAATAATACAGAAGGTATTGATTGTACATTACGGACGGATGAATTGTTTATGTATTTTAAACTGTTTGTACTCTTATATGCGGACGACACAGTAATATTTGCGGATTCGGCAAATAACCTTCAACATGCATTAAACACTTTTGAAAATTATTGTACTGCCTGGAGACTAACGGTCAATATTGATAAAACGAAAATTATGATTTTCGGTCGCGGCAAACATAAAAACAATTTATTGTTTCACTTTGGTTCAAAACACATTGAAATTGTAAATTTCTTTAAATATCTAGGAGTAATTTTCTCACGCGGTGGTTCGTTCGCAAAGACAATTAAACATAACAGTGATCAGGCGAACAAAGCGATGTTTTTACTTTTAAGGAAAATTAATCCATTAAATCTCTCAATCGACTTACAAATCGAATTGTTCGATAAGATGATTAAACCTATCTTATTATACGGTTGTGAAGTTTGGGGTTTCAGCGACATAAAACTAATAGAACGCGTTCAGTTACAATTTCTTAAATCGATATTCAACCTTAAGCAATCAACTCCAAATATAATGATTTACGGAGAGTTTGGTATATACCCAATCGAAATCGATATAAAAGCTAGAATGATAAATTATTGGACTAAATTAATAGCACCAGATTCACTGAAATTTTCAAATTTACTTTACCAATTTCTTTTTAACATGGTATCAGATAAGAAATTACCCTGGTTGGAATACATTAAAGGAATACTCATAAATTGTGGCTTTAGTGGCATATGGGATGCCCAGGTAGTTCAGAACCCAAGATGGTTGGTCCGTAGTATAAAAGAAAAGAATAAGGATCTGTATATCAATAGCTGGTTTTCAAATGTTAACGATAGTTCTTCGTGTATTAATTACCGTCTTTTTAAGGAAAATTTTGCATTGGAAAATTATATGTTAAAACTTCCGAATGCCTGTAGAAAAATAATGTGCTTTTTTCGAACACGAAATCACCATTTACCAATAGAAACTGGGAGATGGTCAAACACTGATATATCAGAGAGGAAATGTAATCTTTGCGGTATTTCTCCTGGCGACGAATTTCATTATTTGATGAGTTGCACACATCTAGCCTCAGAAAGAAAACGATATATTAAGGCATATTACTTTAGGCAACCAAATGTTATTAAATTTAAACAATTAATGAATGTAAGAAATATAAAACAGTTAAAGAATTTGTGTAAGTTTATCAAAATTATACTTAACTCATGTTCATAATACCTGTTTTAATGCCGTATATATTCACTCTGTTTTTGAATACCAAAACAGCTCGAAACAATTCAGATAATGTAGTAGACTTTATTCGTACCAAGTGAGCGTTTGGCATTTGGACAGTGTCAGCCCGGCACTGGTGCGACGTCTATGACGTTGCACCAGCGTTGGGTGGACACGGTACCATTGTAGGATGCTCACTTGGTAGATATATCTAGTTTTCTTTTTTCTTAAATGTTAATTCTTTTTTCTAGCGATTGGAGCTTGACGATAAACATACGCTCCTGCACCGGCTGGTCTACGCCACCGGCTCGCATTTGCAGTTTGTGGACTCACATGCTGCATGTGCGACACGGAGGCCTACACCAGACTTCGCAGGACTCTTGTGCACTTCTCGGATCTGTCACCGGATATAAAATGATGATGAAACGTAAACTGTTAAATTGTTAAGTACACAACACTGACGCTTCACGGGAGCAGTCGAGATGGGGGACCCTTGAGAGGCCTTGAGCCACGATTTCTATCCAGAGTGTTTTTTTTTTTTTTGTTTTTTTTTTTTTTTTTTCGGTGGTGCTGTTCGTTGTGATTGCCTTACATAGCCCATGTCGATCCCTCTGGTGAAGCGCCAGCGTCCTTTGATAATATTGATTGTATCTACGTTTATGTATGTATATTAATGTAAATAGTACATGTGTTTTTTCCGTAATCACATATCTCATTATAATTAGATGCTTTAGTCGTCAGTATATTTATATCTAAATCCTATTCAGATCTAATCTCAATGCCAGCCATGTTGCGGCTCGTGTAGGTTTCTTTTCTTTTTTTTTTCTTTTCTTTTTTTTCCAGGAGCGTCCTTTTATACGCCCCATGCCAGTCTAATATTCCGACTGGCATGGAGCGTGTAGCGGATGCTTCTTCAAGCCGTTTCATGACTGGCAAGTTTTATATACTTACAACATTACAAGACATTTGTTATATTCCTTTTTTTCAATGGAACGAACTTTATATTCCAAATTATTATATGAATTGCCATTTCTCGCTACTTGATTTTAACATAACTGAGCGATCAATTTTTCTAAATGTAACAGCGCACGCAAAATTGCTGATTTTCAGTACGTCTTAAGGACTTTTCATTTTATTATGCTACAAGTATGGCTTACTATTTCAACCTGTCTGATCCGTGGTGATTATTCGGATGGGATGGGTGTCATCCGAATCTTCACTACCTTTTTTCTCCTGATTGTAAAATCTTCAAAAAGATGGGTACAAATTCAAAGATAGAAGTGTAATGTTTGTGAGAAAAGACGAAAATATACTAGGGTGTATGGGTGCACGGACATGTCTTTTCGCCATTTTAGGCAATGGAGGCAGCTTTTGTGGCTTTCTGTTTTCTTCCCTGTAGAACTGGGCCCTTCCGGGATGAAGTCTTCTCCAGGAGTGAGGAATTTGCTCCTGTGGTGCAAATTCTGCACTTTTCGAGCTCGACCCCATTTCGGAGGGACGGAGAGGAAAAAAAAAAAAAAAAAAAGAAAAAAAAAAAAAAGTGTGGACTGAGCTGCTTCCCCTGAAATGTACCCGTTCACCTTAAGTTATTTGATTTTTTTGTGTTCATTATTATCATTCAGTCATCTATAGAGTTATAGAATTAGCAGTAGCTGATCAGAATCTTCGCTAGGCGCACATGCCTTTTTAGTGGGTTTTGTCGTGTCGCCGCTTAATTATTTCCTCAAGGCGATCTTTTTTTCCTAGGAGAGGACCCTGCAAGAAAAGCAAACAGTCTGCAAAATGTGTTTTCCTTTGTCAAAATGGTAGGAAAGCAAAGATGTCAGAATTCCAGATATGATTCGAAGATATTCTTCTTATTTCTCAATTAAAACATATTTTTAGACGCGACATACCAAAACCAACAAAGTTGCATGTTCGCCCAGCGATGACTCAGATCAGCCTGGGCGTATGCCACGTCTGATCAGAGTCTTTGCTACACCCAGGCTGATCTGAGTCTTTGCTTTTCTCTTTAAAGGTAGCTAAGTGCCTTAGCTACTCTGATCAGACTAGGCACATGCCGAGGACGATCTGAGTCGTCGCTAGGTGTCCCTGTGTTGGTTTCGTCGTGTCACGGATCATTATTACATCGAGCCCTTTATTAGAACCGTCTAGTAGAGTCTTAGTTTTTTTCTGAAAAAAGATATCCCTTAATTTTACCGGTTACCCCTTATTATCTGGTTTTATACCGATTCCCCTTATGGTCTGATTGTTTCGCACAGCAGCAGTTTTTGGATGGTTGATCAAAACTGTAGCCGAATAAAGTAAAATCTTGTTTATAAACATTCTTAATACCGTCGATTGTTTTTCTGCCTACGCCCGCGTAGGCATCCTCTAAAGCGCCATGCTTTGTGCCTCACTTTCTGATGACTTCAAAGGATTTTCTTTTACAGTTTTTAGTATGATATCAGTAAGGAAACTGGCGTTTTTTGCTTTGATCTCAGTATCAACAATATCTATGGGGAAAGCATTACTATCTTTTATGAAACCCCGTATTTGGAACGATACCCATATACGTCTCGCCAGTCCAGTACTTGTGTTCTTGAACCTGCCAGGTCGTCCTATAACTGTTTTAACTATGCCTGCTATCGATGCTTTAACCCTGTGGTCATGTAATGCGTCAGAAATTGTTGCTAACTGATCATCTGCTACTCTAAATATCCTCAAAACATATTCAACATCGGCTGAAAATGATTTTTGCTTCACAACAGCAAAAACATGTACGTCACAAGGGTTTTACAGAGAAACGATGGGCGTCCAATGTCAGTTGAGTGTTCCTCCTCCATACGCTTTATCTACAATATGATTAAGGAACTCTTGAAAGGTTATATTATTAATTTTTTCAACTTCATTTTCTTGTAAATCTCTTTACTTTCTCACGGCATTTATCGCGATTGAATTGAATAAAGGTAAATACATTTTATGCGGCTAAACCCAAAAATAATCTCGAATAAGGGTTATGTGACATGAGAATTGTCCGAGACTGTCACCTATCCTCGCTATAAAACGACAATCCATATCTTTGTGACCTAGGGTGTATTTTGGCTCGAGCCATGCTTAACACACTTTCCGAAATATTTACAACTCCTTCTAAAATTGTAAAACTTGCGTCCAAAATGAGCACCCAGCTTTAGGCACCTTGCAATAACTGAAGTTATAAACCGTTGGAAAATAGTACTATAGTTGATTGCGCCCTCTGTATGTTTGGTCCCGGAAAAAACTTTCATCTCTGCATGCGTTTTGAAGATGTTGAATACGCCGATGTTGTTCTTTCCCATGTTTGTCTTCAGTATTGAGAACAGATGTTCCAGCCGAGGAGGAAATGGGCTTGAGTGGCTGGACTGTTTTTTAACAGAGTCATGTTATCTGCAAAAATATAAATAGTTAGTTTTACAAAATGCCTGAATTGCAAATTTAACCATTATGATATTTCAACTTAAAGATACAGTATTTATTCGGCTTTAAACCTATGTTTCTCTATCTCTAGAGTGACCCCAAATATCTAAATAAGTCTTACGGTTGGTTGGTTGGTTGATTTGATGCTTAACGTCCACGGTAAACATCTAAGGTCATGTCGGGACGGTCAGTTAACCTAACCACACTATTCCTGGTCAGGCTTAGACCTTCTAAGCGGTTAACCAGTACTAAGTGCACATACTTTCGCCTGTAACTGACAACTGCCCTTCTTGAATCAGCGGAAGGAGAAACGAAAGTATGTGGCCAGACCAGGATTCGAACCCAGGACCTCTGACTTACGAGTCAGGTGCCCTACCGATTGCGCTACCCGGCCCGGCCAAGTCTTACGGTACTTAGCTGTGAGTTTGGGTTTGCCTTCTAAAACAATTCCAAAAGTCTTGATCAGATGTATCCAGTTTTTTGGAATTTTTTGGAAGTGAATCCCCATCCATCCACTCCAAACCCCTTCTAATGACCAAAGAAATATGGTTTACCTGCTCCCTTGCCATTGCATCATTTCCAAATTATAAAACTGTTAATTTTTGATAGACGTATTTTATCACGGTGAAAGTGCAGAGGAAGTGATTTTGTTTTACAAAATTATGAATTAGAAACAGAATGTCAAAAGAGCATGCCGATAAGCAAAATCGTGAGCAAGAAGGAAACGGTAAGGCAAAATCACTGGACCATAAGTATAGGTCAGATTTACCTACAAATAGTATGCTGTCATTCCCAGAATTTGAAACCTATTCCCAAATATGTAATGCATATTAATTAAGTCGTGATTAATGCATTAAAAAAAGAGAGAGGATGAATTTTAGGTTAGAAAAGAGTCACACTTTACTATTGTATGAATTTCACAAAGCATCTCACTTATAAATGAAGAGGAGCATGAGATTGCCACTTTGTTTGCTTTGTCGTATTGCGGCTAAGTCTAGCTCCAAAGTAATCATACAAACTGCGCATGCCCAGACCTGGATACCATCATCCTTTGAGCTTAACCCATGTATACTCAGTGGGCTCTCCATCCTAATAAATTGGCCGAGTCCATTCACCAGGTTATTGTTGTCTGGTTTATTTCTTCTAATCCCAGTTCGTAGAATTTGTGATATAATTATGCAAACGGTGTGGATGGATGGATGGATGATTGCGATTTTTCTTCCATTTTAACAGTATTCCAGTAATATCAGGATGATGGGAGGGTCATAATGATAGACTGTGTGCAGTGGAACCTCGTTTACGGTAGGAAAGATTCCTATCCTGGTTCTTTACTGTTTGTCAATGTCCCTTTAATGGATACCCTGGCATGCATGGTTTAAGGAGTAGTGTGATGATAGATTTTTTTCAGTAATTGTTCAGGCAATTCTGACCCAGTTTATATAGTCAGGACGCTGAAGCCGAAAAATACAACTTTAATGCCCCGGCGATTAGAAAGGAAATTTTTACCAAATTTGATAAGCACAACATTTTGGCTTTATGATAGGGTATGATGTGGTCACTGAAATACGATACCGTGCTTTTAATTACTCTTTTGTACCCCTACCCCTTTTAAACCTGAATTTGCTCAAAATGAAAACGCTGTAATGCTGTCCATTTAGAGGTGCACTAAAGTTTTCTGATTAATTCATGAATGACGTATTTGTGTGCAGACTATCAGTGTCTGTAATAATCTACAAATTGCATGCTTAAAATATTAAGAAAACCGGTGTACGAGGGTCATCCAATAAGTCTTGCAAACGCCGTCATTACTGCTTTATTAATTGAGATAGGGTTATCAAATTACACCATTAACAGCTTACGTCTATAATACACATATTTGCTAAAAATCAAACATGTGCTATTCCTTTCTCAGATATGGGAGGGTTTCGAACGCAAAGGTGTAAGCGATACCGGCGGTGAAATTGCACAAAAATGACGTTTTTTACAAGAGGTTAGGGGAAGAAAATTCCTGCATACATGTTTATTATTCTTTCAAATTACAAGAATTCATGTTCGAAAGTAATCGCCTTATATTTAAAAATTCAAATAAGAGACAATTGTCACTTCACATTACCAGACAAATTTGGTTGCTATGCAACAAGAGAATATAACAGAATTTTAGCAAAATTTTAGTTTTTGACGTTTACCTCTGGTTTGTTAAGGCTGCAAACGATATTCAACAAGGCTCGAAGCTTATATTTTCTCTTATATCTACATTTCAGCATCTCGGGACTATTCTTTGATAACAAATTAATGGCAGTTTAGGAAACACTTCATCTGCTGTGAAAGCCTCTTTTTCATATACTCATTTTATATGATATTTTAGCTGCCCGAAAAAGATGGTGATCTTCCTTTGAACAATAATTATATCTTGACTGATGACAATATCTTAACCTTGGTCCCCTGTACATCATTCAGTATTATTTTCCGTATCTCCCAGCAATTTTCAGATATTTACAAGGATTCTGAACTAAGCTAGGGGATCTTAAACAGACAACTAGAAGCCACCGCCGCACCCATAATGGTAGTATTCTTCAGTTGCCTAGCAACGCCATTTGCAAGATCATGACGTTTCTGGAAATTGTTGTCTGGAAAAAAGGAAAGATGCAATGTAGGAATGTGGATTGCTTGATTCGTTTTTAATTATCATTTGCCTGAAAATCGGCCGTTTGCAGGACTTATTGGATGACCCTCGTATACACATATTTACACAGTGATAATTCATCCTACCAATTGTTGGTGTTTGAAGGTACTAAATTCCATTTTAAATCGCGACCTTCCAGATTCTCATCAAAATGCGCATATAATTACAGGGCAACTGACTCGAAAAAATATCCAATGATAATGACAATGCACTCTGTACTTCATAAAACATTTCTCTTTGGAGTCTAACCAACACCGTGGATCCCGTTTTCCTCAGACGTTCATTTCTTTAAAAGACGTACAATTTTAACATTTTCCCGTATTGTGCAGTTTTAACAAGAAAACCAGCCCTACCACTTCTGGGTCTGCAAAGAATTCGAACAACTTACAGATTCATATTAACAAACCCTTTGATCACTGGCGTTTGTCTGTTACAGCATGATCGTTACATGCGTTACTTATTATAATTTTGTTAAAAATTTAATGAATGAAGAGGATTCAGAATATATATATATAAAGATGTAGAGTACAAAAAAGGATCATTTTTTTACTGCATTAGAGTATAGTTACTATAATTTGTAAAAAAAAACGAAAAGCTTTTAATAGCAAATATTGCAAATTATATATGTTACTCATGAAACGAAAATAATAAATAAAATGAAATAATATTTCAACCTTAAATCATTTCGTCGTTCGGATATGTTTTTGAAAATAGTGTTTTTAAACTCTGCATTTTCCCTTGTCTTAAAAGCTAATTTAGTACTTTTACAAAATGAAGTTTTATACATGTAATTGGTATTTAGTGTTTAAATGAAGTATTTTGACAGCATCTGTACGTATGTTAAGTTGGATTGGCACTGATGTAAATAACGGAAGTATTGAAATTGAAAAAGCAATGTACTAACGAGTATTTGAACTTACTTACAGGCGGAAAAATGAACGGCATTCAAAGTTATTTTCAAACAATAACCAAACGTCATGGTTTGAAGAGTAATAACAACGTAAATAACTTTGATGTATATATATTAAAAACTATCAAGTAATATGCATATGGCTGATATTAGCAGAGTTGTAGAATCACGGTTTCCTCCAGTATGTGGTTAAAACCATTGTGAAGAGCGTTATTTTGCAAGTTCGTACGTCTCTCCAGAGAATAAAACTCGTTTACATATCGCCTATCTCAATTTGTTTCTTGCTATTTTGTTACAGTGTGTTTATTAGATTGTTACGCAGAAGGTTTTACACTCGGTCGACACGGGTGTAGAGCCTTATGCGTCGCCAGGACGGCGGAGGGTGACTTCTGGTTAAAGGGTTATCTACCAGTGTATTACACTAACAAGGAAACTCTAACAACGTTAGAATTTTTTAAGTTTATATATAATGTAAATTTTATATACAACAATACAATTTACAACTGTCACAATTACAATAATATACAACACATATCAGTTCATGTCGCTGGCCCAAGTAAGGTGTTTGTTTCAAATATGTAATCGATTTGCGTACAATACGCAAATAGATTACCGTCTGACGTCAACACCGTACTCGGCTCAGCGCCATGAACTAAAGGAAAACACAAAGAACAAAAAAACGATAGTTTGAGCTCATACAAAAAAAACAAGGCCTTATGTTGGTAGACTTCAATTCGTCGTTCCCTGGATCATGTCATGGGCCAGTCCATATATCATGAGGAACACCAACTTATAATTACACGTGCACGATTATATACTGGTCGCTCCCTGGATCGTACCAGGGACCAGTCTATATATGAGCCCGTCCAGATAGAAATCGACCTTATGACATAAAAAATCGATTTTTAGATTTTCTATTATCTGAATGCGCATGCCATTATAGAACAAAAAATTAAAAACCGTTTGAAGTTATCTTGATTTTTAAGGACGTTATGGCAGTTTTAAACACACAGGTATCAAATGAAATTTGCCAGAATTAATGACGTTACGTGACGTCACGTTACACTGTTATGGATAACGCCATTACCAATGTTGTCCTTTGAAATGCAAATCATTATTATTAACGTTAACACAGCAAACGCATGTAATCAGTATGAGTAAATTTTCCTGCAACACAGCTCAAGACTTTGGTCCTACCCTGGGACATGCCCCTTGGGATAGGTAGAAAAGATGGAAAGATTTTGATCCAGATAAATGTCATATCAAGTAGGATCCCTTTAGCTCGAATGGTAACAAGAAATATATTTTCCGAAAAGCAGCTTTAGTAGCAATATGCTTAATATTCGGACTGACCGACATGCTTAAAGTCTCCATAATCCTACCAATGGTAAAAATCGTCGAAATACAAATCATTATAAAATCTATACAGCCTTCAGAATTGATAATAATATGGCGGTTCATGTGCTTTTTTGTAACATATAACTGACAAAAAAAGAAGCAAAAATGAATTTTTAAGAAAAAGATAAGTCTGTCCATAAAATACGGTTTTCGTGTCTGGTTCCCCGTTAAGCAATGAAATAATGCAACAGCGGCACAATCAATGGGATCCTTGCCTTACAGTTTGTACATTGTATTTTTATCACCTGTTAAAACGCATGTACCTTGTATTTTTATCTCTTGTACCTTGTGTTTTTACCATGTAATAAAGCTTGTACAATCGAAAGTAGGTCATGACCTAGTCATTAATTTAAATATTTTTTATGAGAAACTAAAGGACGTTTTGATTATTTAAAGCCGGCCAATCACGATCATAATCAATGACGAAACTATAGTGAGAAGCTTGCAGCGATACCTCACGATAAAATATTTCATGCTGATAGAGCAATGGGGCCTTTAAGTATTGTCGCACGTACGGACAATCCGGAAACTTCATACCTCCGGTGCTCCTATGGCTTCGAGTGCTAAAAGCAAAACATGTCTTTTGATGTTTTGAAATACTTCAACAATTTCTAACGATGAATAAGAAATGGACTTAAAGTTTGTAATTTTCTTTTTAATAATGCTAAGAATTTGTTGTTCCTGTGCCAGAGTTCTTCAGCAGCATTTTAATTTTAAGGGTAGACCGCATTTCGGAAGACTACGTCGTCCGAGGAAGCAAAAAGAGAAAGTCATAAAAGTTGTTTCCCTTTGTAAAAACGATGGGAAATCATAGACAAGTACCATATGCCACGTCATAAGAATTATCACTTCTACTTTGGAGCATCTATCTGTTCACTATACAATTTACCAGGCCCAAAGGCCGGTATTGATGCGAAGGCTGAGTTTATTTGCATACAAATGATTGCATGCATGTTCTATTAAAGTCTCCATATTCCTATCAGCTGTAAAATAATCGCATAAACGCAAATTGTTTTGAAAATCAGTTAACCTTCATGATTGGTTACAAAATGTGGGTTGATGAGCATTTACTGTGCCAGATAACTTGCAAAAAAAAAAAAAATGAAAATTGTCTAACTGCTCAGCAAAACACAATTTCTTGTTCTATAGTTTCCCGTCAAGCAATGCAATATAAACAAGGGTAAGACAATAAATCGGGTCCCAGGCTTGTATAGTGTACTTTTACCATTTTGTTCAAGCTGAAAAAAAAAAACTCGAAAGGAGATAATTTTACTTACCAGCTTAAAAGACTAAAATAATTTTTCAGCCTTTTTATGTATAACTCAGTGGCGTTTTATTACGAGTTCCTCCCCTCCGCTTTTCAACCTCCACACCTATGCCACCTTTTTGTTAAAACGGATTTCTTGATTATATAGGCGTCTCTTTAGAAAGAGGACGTGCTCTTATATTTTCTGTGTCCGTAACAAAAATAAAATCGTCACTGTGGCATCAGGTATGGACTTTGAGATACCAAACTGCGGAAAAGCAAACAAATCACAATTTTAAAGGAAGTAAAATATCATTTTTTTTTAATTTCTTAAAAGCCCCATTGCTCTATCAGCATGAACTATCTTATCGTGAGGTATTCCTGCAAGCTTCTCACTACAGTTTCGCCATTGATTATTATCGTGATAGGCCGGCTTTGAAAAATCAAACGGTCCTTGAGTTTATCATAAAAAAGATTTAAAAAAGAACTTAGCAACTAAAATGACCTACTTTCGATTTCACAAGCTTTATTATATGGTAAAAACACAAGGTACAGGAGGTGAAAATACAAGGTACAGGCGTTTAACAGGTGATAAAGATACAGTGTACAAAAATGTGAGGCAAGGATCCCCATTGATTGTATTTCATTGCTTAACGGGGAACCAGAGACAAAGACCGTATTATTTTCTTTTTTGCCAGTTTTTTTATACAAAAAAGCATATCAACTGACATATTAGCACACATTCTGAAGGCTGTACAGTTTTATAATGATTTGTATTTCGGCGGATTTTACCACTGGTAGGACTATGGAGACTTTAATTTATTTTACAAACTATCATCACCAACCACAAGCAATATAAACAGGGAAAAGATAAAAATGTAAAAAAAATTATAAGCTTAAGGAAAAAAAAAACCCACCAGAATGACCTTTGACTTAAACTCGCAATTTTTATCTCATTGGACAAGGATTGTAAGTAGATCAAAATGGTTCAGGATCTCCGAAAACTGTGTTAAAATTGGAAAGCGTTTTGTCTTCCACCATTTAGATACATTAAGATTCAGACGACATTTCTTTATGCCGCCCTTTGCCGTTTGTCACCCGGCATTCATCAGCGCTGAGAGGCAGGAGAGGATTGATTGATTGATTTTTTTTTTGTGTGTGTCGGGGGGGGGGGGGGGGGGGGGCGTCCCTTTTAGACAGTATTTCAGTCTGTCTCCAAGAGAGAGGGAGAAAGAAGAGAAATGATAGACGAGAGAAAAAAAATGCCCAAACAACCCCCACCCGCACCTACTGCAAGCACAGTAGGCCATTGCCCTACAATGTTCCCAATCAGTAGGACGCCCCGGCACTGGAGGAGTGGGAACAAATCGTGTTGCAAATTTTACCTCGACCTGGCTTTCTGTGGTATAGAAGACAAGCAGTGCATGAACACTGGAAATTGCTTTTTCACAAGATTTTATCTTCATTTTTTTTTTTTTGTTGACTTGCAGTTTAGACTGAAAAATTGTAAACAATGTCAGTGAATGCATGAATACGCTGACGGTGTTTGTATACCTAAACAAAGCTATAGGCGCGAGATGCTTTTTTCGGTTCGGGATTTTACTCTTGATATATATATGATATAATTATTATTATTATTATTATTATTATTATTATTATCCGAGATTGAAAATTATTTTCTCTAGATCAAAAATGAAAATGAACTAAAACGGGAACAGAACTGTCGCAAGTCTCAACCTTTTTTACGCATCTGCCAATAAAATACTTTTTTCAATTCATTAAATTCGGTTCTAAACGCAAACTGCACTTTTGGTTATGCATAATGCTTTAAAGAATCATATTTCCGGATTCCTGGCAACAAATATGCTCCTACGTTGGTTTCCCACACTATTAACATTCATGTTAAAGTTCAATCATATGCCGTGTGAAACAGCGGGAAAATCGTCTGACGTAACGTCAAACTTTGACGTCATTTATCTCAGTTTAACGTCGCGTGTCATAAGGTCGATTTCTATCTGGACGGGCTCATATATTAACACACCTTAGTGGACGAACACTGTCCCACACTTGATGTGACCTTCAAATCTTATCACAGAATCTGGCAAAACTGTGCTAACCACTTCCGCCTACATTTTGTGCTTCCCGCCTCTGCTTGGGAACCTTGCACAAACGGCGTTGTAACTGCCTCTACCCGGGTTGGTATTAACCTGGAGACGTATATCGCATCTCCAGGTGAGACGTGGCTTTAAGCCCTAACAGCTGACTGCCGGACTTGATGTGCCTAAAAATAACGAACTTACACTTAATACATTGTAACTACATAATAACAATACGTAAGACTTGGGCCTGTCTTGGAAATACCATACAACGCCCTCGGCGAATGCCGAGCATAACGTGCACACGCCAGCCGTGTCACTAGACACGACTTGCGCTCACGATGTAAAGCTAAAAGTGTGCTTACCACTTCCGCCAATGAAGAAACGTAGATCCTACCACGCATGTGCGTCAAAGGATCTGACGTCAAACATTGTCAAGAAGTATACTGACGTCAACAGGCATTACCATGACATACCCCACATAAAACATGAATAATCTAAACAATGACCTATTTACATTAAATTGATTGACCAAAATCTAACTCGCATATGTTTTAATTCATTTCTTTAAACTAAGCGTAATACCATTTGCCATAGAATATAGTAGCTGAATAAGCGTTTCTCACACATTTGGGATCATAACGTTTGATCTGACATCATGACATCAATGATGTTATACCATATGACGCCGTCTAATGAAGGCAAATCAAACGCATGATGACCAAATGTTACCATTATAACTTATGGAAAAAACCCTTAATGCGGTGCATGCTATGGCGTCAATTGACGTCACGAGTATATAAATTAGTTCCATTACAAATCAATCTACTTCTATAGGCCACGTATACGTGAAACTAATATAAAGAGTGCTGACGTCGCAATAACATGAATGCAACTGACGTCACATGAATAACATGAATGCAACTGACGTCACTGGACGTCAAATAGACGCACACCATTGCAACCAACATCAGTGATATAAACTATTTTCGAAATTTACAAAACTTCCTAATATACAAATATTATGCGCAGCATGCTTACTAACAAAATCGGTCGACACATGCGCAGCCTGATCACTGCCAACAAAATCAAATCAGTCGACACATATAATCATACCATATCAATCAGAAGTCACATTTTTCATTCTTAGCCAAACTATTCTAAATAAATATAATAAAATCTTACCCTTCTAGGTCTTAACACAGAATCTGGGCACACAACAATATAACATCCATCAAGAATTAAACAGCCACGTCTAACTTTTCATTAAAAGATAGGCGTATAAATACTATGCGTCTCACATTAAAATCATGCAACACGTTTTCCACAATCAAAAGACTCGTGCAGGTATTCACCTTAAAATCATGCAATAGGCTGTCCACGAGAGGTATTCACAAACAACCCATGCATAACGTAGCCACAATTTCCGTAAATGTTTTATTACCACAGTTACCCTAAAAACTGTAGCCTTACTGATTGAAAGGATTAAAATAATCTCGACGACATAGTGGACGATTAGATCCATTTCGTAACATAGGTTTCCCCTTAGGGAGAAAAAAACATAACAATGTTTCTTTTCTGAAATAGTACGAAATGCGATCGAATCGTAGGCTATGTCAAAACTGGAAAACTAGCTATATACACAACAACGGTGCGATGCATAACGTGGCCAAACTATCTACTAAGGTAGTCCGCCCCCAAATTATCTTGGCCGCGGATAGCAACGATCCTGAATCTGTACGGCTGTAATTTCATGGCCCAACGCATGATTCGGGGATTGAGCACCTTAGCTGTCTGCATATAGGACAAGGGTTTGTGGTCGGTTTCAAGTAGGAACTCCGCCCCATACAGGTACTTACGAAATTTCTCAACACCCCAGATAATACCCAAACATTCCTTCTCAATTACAGAGTAGTTCTTTTCCCGAGGTAACAATTTCTTGCTAGCATAAGCAATCGGCAAACGACCTTCACCTTCGAACTCCTGAAGCAAAATAGCTCCAAGACCAACGTCTGAAGCATCTGTTCGGAGTACAAACGGGTTACCTTCTTGAAAAACAGGTAAGCGAAGAATAGGACTAGACGTGAGCCTACTCTTCAGGGTTTGAAATGCCCTTTCATGCTGATCTTGCCAATCTTTGATAGAATTAGGTCTATCCCGTTTAGTTAAATCAGTCAGAGGAGAAGCTATGGATGAGAAATTTGGGATAAAACGACGGTAAAACCCAGCTAATCCCAGAAAAGATTTAATTTGCCTTTTCGTACATGGACGAGGAGCATCTCTGATAGCCTGTATCTTGTCCTCTTGCGGTCGTACCGTCTGTCCGACGATATTGTGACCAAGGCACTCGATACTGCCATATCCGATCATGCATTTAGATGGTTTTGCCGTCAATTTGGCCGACCTGAGCCGATCTAACACTTGACGTAATGACGTCACATGATCCTTCCATGTTTCAGTAAATATCCACATGTCATCAACAAAGCTGTCAACATTTGGGAGATTGGACAATATGATTCTCATTAACCTACAAAATGAGGCTCCCGAATTGACCAAACCGAAGGGCATAGTTTTAAACTGGAATAAACCCTTAGGCGTTTCAAATGCCGTCAAAGGTTTAGACCTTTCAGTAAGACTGACTTGCCAATAACCCTTACTCAGGTCCATCTTTGTAAAGAATCTATGTCCCGACATTTTATTGATAACCTCCTCCATATTTGGCATAGGTTCTGCATCGAATTCCGTCACTTTGTTAAGCTTCCGGAAGTCGATACAGAATCTAACTGATCCGTCTTTCTTCGGAACTAGGACAACAGGAGATGAATACGGTGAAATCGACGGCTCGATTACCCCTAAATCCAACATATCCTGTATCTCCGTCTCCATGACGTTACGCGTCTTATACGGGATAGAATAACCCTTCGTCCGTATGGGTTCTGACGTGAGTAGTTTGATATCGTGCTGTATTTGATCAGTTCGACCGGGTAAACTTGATAGTACATCCGGGTACTGTTTAATCAACGCTTCAACCTCCATACGTTGTTCTGACGTTAACGTATCTGAAATACTGACGTCGTTATAAGTTTCCGGCTCTTTAGCTGTCGGAAAAGCACAATCATCAAGAGAAAATTCATCACTACCATCGTCATCAACCGACTCTGTAGTCTCAGTCGACAATAAACAATGTGACGGCACAGTACGACGTTCGACATACTGTTTCAGCATATTAGCATGATATGTACTCACGACACCACTGACGTCGATTTTATAGTCCATTCTATTCACCACCTCTACTACTTCATATGGACCCTTCCACTGCAATAACAGTTTATTACTGTCAGTTGGCAGTAATAACAGTACTTTATCTCCCACGTTAAATTTACGCGACCTAGCGCGTTTGTCATAATAAGCCTTTTGCTTTACTTGTACTTTCCGTAAATTATCATGTGCTAACTTACACGTCTGCTCTAACCGTTCTCTCAACTCAATTACGTACTGGTACGTAGACAGAACCTGCTCATCCTGTACCTCTTCAGACCATAATTCACGTAATATTGCCATAGGGCCCTTAACGTTACGTCCGTATAACAGTTCGAACGGCGAAAACCCTAATGACTCCTGCGGAACCTCCCTTATTGCAAACAGTAGTGCTGGGAGATATTTATCCCAGTCTTTTGGACGTTCTGCGCACATCCTACGTAGCATTTGCTTCAACGTCGCGTGAAAACGCTCTACGAGACCGTTGCAGATAGGATGATACGGCGTCGTGGTTAACTGCTGGAGTGATAACAGCCTGCTTACTTCTTTCATAACTTCAGCAGTAAACTGACTTCCGCAATCTGTTAACATTTCATCAGGTATGCCAACTCTACTAAACATCTCAACTAACGCTTCGGCTACGCGTTCCGTTTCAATGCCGGGTAACGCTACCGCCTCGGGATATCTCGTCGCATAGTCTATCATTGTTAAAATATAGCGGGATTTCCTGTCAGAACGAGGTTCTATCGGTCCAACTATATCAACAGCGACTCGTTTAAATGGTGTGTCAATCTGTGGCAACTTTCCTAAAGGAACCTTAGTGACACGACCTTTTTGAATAGTCCTTTGACATATGTCACAAGATTTACAAAACCTTGCCACATCACCACAAATTCCAGGCCAAAAGAACTCAGTTAAAACTCTATCCATAGTTTTCTTTATGCCCAAATGACCTGACATCAAGGTTTCGTGCGCCAATCTTAACACCTTTTCACGAAAACCTTCAGGGATAATAAGTTGCAAAGTGACCTTGTTTCCCTTAGTAAACTGCCTATACAATAAATCTTTCTTTCGAATAAACTTAGTTTCACCCCGGTTCAATCCACGACTAATAGTCACATTCCCAGATTCCACTCTTTGCCTTATGCCATTCAATTTTGGGTCAACAACTTGGGCCTGCTTCAATGCCTCCTTATCACTAGCAATAATTTGATCAGGAACTTTAAGTTTCCTATAGACCTCTTCACCTTGCTTAGCTTGTGACCTAGTCACTGCCGCCATTGCAAAATGGGACATATCGGGAAGTTTTGACCCGTCAATATTTCCAATAACCAGGTCATACAATGTATCTTCCATGCACAATGCCTCAGTTTTTCCTGTGAAAAATGGACAATCTATGTCAACCATTGCTAAGGGATACCTTTGGGTAGATTCATCAATCAAAGTTACATCAGATTCTCTACCAAGTAACTGATCATTAGAAACCAAGTTTCTACGAACGACACACCCAGTACAACCTGTGTCCCTTAAAACTACAACAGTCTTACCATTAACCGTACCCTGCGCTGTTGGTAATCGCGACCTTAAAAAGTAACAGACACCTTCCCTATCCACGTTATCATTGATTAGTGGACTTTCTTCCTTACTCTTATAGAGACTTTCAATTTCATGAGACCTATTCATTGTAGTTTTACAAAAGCTCATTTGATGTCCGCCACCCCGACCACGTCCGCGGGAATAACCCCGACCACGGCCACGATCTGAATTACTACCCTTCGTCTGCACAGTATCGCTCTTACTATGTGATCTTTGTGTCTCATCTTTCGGTGCATAACTACTCCCCTTACTTCCGCTATACCCGCTTGCACTTGCACCTACCTCCGCACTATATGCTTGCTTCCTATCGGGATTCTTAAAACATTTATATGTTAAATGTCCCTTACCACAAATACTACATTTTATCTCTGGCTTCGCACTCGGCTTATTATCAGATCTACTCTGAGTTACGCCCTTAATATCACGCTGCCCCTTATTAACACAAGCGTAGACACCGCCACGTGCTTCTGCAAATAAATCTGCTTCCCTAGCCATCTCACCTAGATTCGTGAATGTTTTCGGTTTCAAATGAACATACAGTTCTTTACTACAAGATTCTAAAAACTGATCTCTAGCGAAAAAATCGCAAACAGATTCATAAGACTGGTCTACCTTCGCCATTTTCAACCATTTATTAAGATACGACCTAAGTCTACTACTAAACTGAATAAACGTTTCGGACTTTTCAGGCCTATCATAGCGAAATTTCTTCCTAAATCCGCGTTCAGTCATATCAAAATTCTTTAACAACGCATCTTTCAACTTGTCATAATCTGCTGCATCATCTACAGACAATCTATCATAAACATCAAGCGCGCGACCTTTAAGTAATGCGCTTAAATATGCAGCCCAAACGTTTTTATCCCATTTGTTCGCCGTCGCGTATTTCTCAAACCTTGATAAGTAACTATCCATTTTGTCCTTACTTTCATCAAAATACGGTAACTTGGGATCTCGCGCATGCGCTAACTTTTCAGCCTTCTGTTTTTCTAATTCAACTCTAAACGTTACCTTCTGCAAATCTATCTGATTCTTTAACTCGCGTTGCTGCAATTCAAAACTATACTTCAACTTTTCTAACTCAACTTCGCTCGACAACTTCGCTTCCTTATCGCTTTCGACTTGAGACAACTTAGCTTCCCTATCTTTCTCGGCTTGCCGCTCTATGCTTTCAATTCGCGCCATCTCGATTTCCCTATCCGCCGCAATCTTAGCTTCTTCCGTCGCCCTATCCGCCGCAATCTTAGCTAACTCAATTTCCCTATCTCTTTCGGCCTGCGCGATCCTAGCTAACTCAATTTCCCTGTCTTTATCGGCCTGCGCAATCTTTTCTTTATCAAGTGCCCTTACCGCGTGCCTTTCTGCCCTCTCAGTCTCTTGCTGTTGCTTTACAAATTCCTGCAATGCCTGCCCTTCATAACCTAACTCCCTTCCCGTCTTAACTAACTGATCCATGACGCTTAACGTAATGCTCACGTTTACTTAACTGAAACCGACGTTCACTTATAGTCACACACGTTAACTAAAACGTTAACAATAATAATAACGAACTAATCCAACTAAAACGTTGATTAATTAGTATACTCGCGATCTGGACGTAGCCATTAAAGTTACGTTCATAACAGACCGGAAATGACGTCATAAACTGACGTTGACTTTGCCGAGAATTACTTTTCACTATTAGATGACGTAATTAGATGACGTAAATAACCCACATTACAATTACGCCCAACTTGATCTAGCGTATCGGATATACAAACGTAACGTATGTAACGCAACGTATTAACACTGACACGACAACTGTACGTCCTACATTACAAAACCATATTAGATACCAACGGTAAATCAAACTTAAGATTCCGCTATTAGGTTTAATTCATTGTAACGATATTATATAACGTTACGAGTGACCTACGTTACTAAATCAGGACATAAAATGGACCTCAGTAACGGTTACGACACAACGTACAAAACGTTTAGGATAATAAACTTACAGATTGTCATGCAACAGCAGTGCCAAGGTACTCAAACGGACCCTAGAACTAAATATGTATCATCCGTGCCAAGACAATTTAGGTCTATATAACCTTAGTTTCCCCACTCAGATATGCAACCTGTTACATTCTATCACAAATTAATGCATGGGCTATCGCACTTCATCACGCAGGGAATAAGGATAGTTGACCTTAATTGAGTGTAGGTTACATTTACAAAGAATTTAGTGGCAAAATTGCTCCCCTAAAATTCACAGCCTTACGTCACCTTAGAAAAGAACAATCAGAAAGTCAATAATAATAATAAAAAAAATGTCTGACAAAATTGTGCCTAGATTCTGTATATATTGTCAATGTCTTACACTGGCAGATATTAACCGGAAGTCAAATCCCGTTACTTCATGACACCATGTTACGCAGAAGGTTTTACACTCGGTCGACACGGGTGTAGAGCCTTATGCGTCGCCAGGACGGCGGAGGGTGACTTCTGGTTAAAGGGTTATCTACCAGTGTATTACACTAACAAGGAAACTCTAACAACGTTAGAATTTTTTAAGTTTATATATAATGTAAATTTTATATACAACAATACAATTTACAACTGTCACAATTACAATAATATACAACACATATCAGTTCATGTCGCTGGCCCAAGTAAGGTGTTTGTTTCAAATATGTAATCGATTTGCGTACAATACGCAAATAGATTACCGTCTGACGTCAACACCGTACTCGGCTCAGCGCCATGAACTAAAGGAAAACACAAAGAACAAAAAAACGATAGTTTGAGCTCATACAAAAAAAACAAGGCCTTATGTTGGTAGACTTCAATTCGTCGTTCCCTGGATCATGTCATGGGCCAGTCCATATATCATGAGGAACACCAACTTATAATTACACGTGCACGATTATATACTGGTCGCTCCCTGGATCGTACCAGGGACCAGTCTATATATATTAACACACCTTAGTGGACGAACACTGTCCCACACTTGATGTGACCTTCAAATCTTATCACAGAATCTGGCAAAACTGTGCTAACCACTTCCGCCTACATTTTGTGCTTCCCGCCTCTGCTTGGGAACCTTGCACAAACGGCGTTGTAACTGCCTCTACCCGGGTTGGTATTAACCTGGAGACGTATATCGCATCTCCAGGTGAGACGTGGCTTTAAGCCCTAACAGCTGACTGCCGGACTTGATGTGCCTAAAAATAACGAACTTACACTTAATACATTGTAACTACATAATAACAATACGTAAGACTTGGGCCTGTCTTGGAAATACCATACAACGCCCTCGGCGAATGCCGAGCATAACGTGCACACGCCAGCCGTGTCACTAGACACGACTTGCGCTCACGATGTAAAGCTAAAAGTGTGCTTACCACTTCCGCCAATGAAGAAACGTAGATCCTACCACGCATGTGCGTCAAAGGATCTGACGTCAAACATTGTCAAGAAGTATACTGACGTCAACAGGCATTACCATGACATACCCCACATAAAACGTGAATAATCTAAACAATGACCTATTTACATTAAATTGATTGACCAAAATCTAACTCGCATATGTTTTAATTCATTTCTTTAAACTAAGCGTAATACCATTTGCCATAGAATATAGTAGCTGAATAAGCGTTTCTCACACATTTGGGATCATAACGTTTGATCTGACATCATGACATCAATGATGTTATACCATATGACGCCGTCTAATGAAGGCAAATCAAACGCATGATGACCAAATGTTACCATTATAACTTATGGAAAAAACCCTTAATGCGGTGCATGCTATGGCGTCAATTGACGTCACGAGTATATAAATTAGTTCCATTACAAATCAATCTACTTCTATAGGCCACGTATACGTGAAACTAATATAAAGAGTGCTGACGTCGCAATAACATGAATGCAACTGACGTCACATGAATAACATGAATGCAACTGACGTCACTGGACGTCAAATAGACGCACACCATTGCAACCAACATCAGTGATATAAACTATTTTCGAAATTTACAAAACTTCCTAATATACAAATATTATGCGCAGCATGCTTACTAACAAAATCGGTCGACACATGCGCAGCCTGATCACTGCCAACAAAATCAAATCAGTCGACACATATAATCATACCATATCAATCAGAAGTCACATTTTTCATTCTTAGCCAAACTATTCTAAATAAATATAATAAAATCTTACCCTTCTAGGTCTTAACACAGAATCTGGGCACACAACAATATAACATCCATCAAGAATTAAACAGCCACGTCTAACTTTTCATTAAAAGATAGGCGTATAAATACTATGCGTCTCACATTAAAATCATGCAACACGTTTTCCACAATCAAAAGACTCGTGCAGGTATTCACCTTAAAATCATGCAATAGGCTGTCCACGAGAGGTATTCACAAACAACCCATGCATAACGTAGCCACAATTTCCGTAAATGTTTTATTACCACAGTTACCCTAAAAACTGTAGCCTTACTGATTGAAAGGATTAAAATAATCTCGACGACATAGTGGACGATTAGATCCATTTCGTAACATAGATATGCATGCAGACCCAATTTAACCTTATATGAGATGTAGAACACGTACATAGAAAAATGTACATAAAATTACCCAGAAAAGGCCACAATTACAAAACATCGCCAACACAAGACACCGAAAGAAGATGGGAAACATGTATACGACAAAACGGAACAGCACATCTTTGGTAACAGACACTGCATTCCAACACAGAGGAACCGTCCATAAGTAAGCATAAAAACACACTCACACTTCCTTTTGATGCAGCTCCAATAATACGAAGGTATTGAGCAAAAAAATGGATGTTTTTAGATATTTGAATACGAAACGAAAATTGAAGTTTCAAACGACTGAGTCAACAGTCATCATATGCATATCACCTATATAACAGAAGAAATAAAACCATCAACACAGAATTCAGTATCCGAATAAGTAAGTAAAATGAAAGATTCTTAATAAATCGCTAGTATTACTCAACGTAAAATCTTGCCTATCGTATACTTAACTGCTTGAAACATTTCGAATCAGTGTGTGCTGCACTGGCTATACCAGGTGAATACTTACTTAAAACTTATTTTCTAAGAAATCGACAATATGCCGAAAAACTTCGATATATGAAGAATAGATAGCCATAGATGCTACAGCCATTGATTATTCTTAAAAGTAGTGGGTGCACATGCCATCATGAAAGTAAATAATGAGAAAACGAGATTGTTAGCGGTATTTAACTTTCATCTGTTTGGCATGCATCTGAATGGACGTTATACTGCGTTACATAATTGTAATTTGAACATTGTCTCATTCAGAACCAAACGATAATATTTGTTTGTGAATAAGCTGCTGTCAACGCTTGAATGTCTGCATGCCTCAAGCTTCAGTCTTCTGAATTAACTTATCATGTGTATTTAAACAGCATACCTTTATCACTATTGGGCATAAAATCGCAACAATGAAGCACGAAAGATTTATAGCTAAAGTATTATGATACTTCATTCCATCTCAACTTAAATTTAAGACAAAATCTCAAAACTGAACGTGAATAACGTATTCGACCATTAATTACGTATCCATTTAAAGAAACTGTCAGTGTTTCAATTAAGTACCAAGGTTTACTTGCTGAAATGTTATCAACGTTACCGGTTTGTAGCGCTCTCATCAGTTATAAGGGAAAAAATTAAAATATTCTTGTTGTGACGAATTAACGAAAGAAGGAATTTACCGTAATATATAAGATGTCCCATCATGAGTCTATTCAGGTGTTGCAATAAGGTGCAATAACGGCCCAATGTTTTCGCGAAAATTCAAAACGCAGTAATCGAAAAAATAAAGACAGTTTGAAACATACCAATCCTTATATTTTGAAGATATGGTTTTTAACTTTTGACAATTATCCTAGAGCATCGTCATTTTTTACCATAAACTACCCTAGAAATGGCAAAAACAGCGAAAAGTCACCAGCAAACTTTAACAGGATTAAAAAGTATCAGCACAGGCAAGACCCAACTTAAAATTTTGACAAAATGTGTCATATTATAGTATATGCCTACAGTGAAAAAATCTACTTGGGTCTCGCCTGTGCTCGGTTTCAAAACATAACTTTTATGAAAAAAAAAAACTTCAAATCGCATGGCAAGAATTTAACCAACGCACCGCCGGTGCGCCTCAACTTGATGAAAAACTGATTTTTCGCCTTACCTTGACAAATAAAATAGATAGATTTTCATATCCGACTTTAAAATGTTACTCCTAAAGACTACCGGACCGACTGCCATATATTAAATGTGTCTGATATCGGGACAAACAACGTAAAAGGTCGTCTGTCAGGAAAAGGGCTTAACATGTGTAAAAGACAACTCTTCACTTCTTATCCAGAAAGTGTATAGCTGCAACTGTCAATATACTGTTTCATCGATTCTATACACAAGAAAACCTTTTTATTTGTAATGTTTATGTTCTATGTTTTTATGACCCTATCCCCGTCGTGGAGGGGGGGGGGGCTTATGTGTTAACCTCGTTCATCGGTCCATTCGTCCGTCCGTCTGTCCCCTCCAGAAAGTGTATATTCAACACCTCCAACAGTTTTTAACCAATCAATTAAATTAAATATTTACAGATATATGAGAACATGCATTTGATTTTGCATCTCTTTTTTAAGAGACGGCTATTGTGTGTCTTGGGGGGGGGGGGGGGGAGGGGTAGTAGGTGTAGGGGAGGAAGCCACTATATGGGGGCAGGCATGACGCGGGAGACAGTAACTGTATCTCACAGACATAATTTTCTAAAAAAAAAAATTCAGTTGTTTTCCAGTTTTGTTTTCAGAATGTGGGCGTTGCTACTTGCCCGCATATTATGCCCCTTCAATACATTGTGTATTATTTATACACAATAAAGAGTGGGCGTTGGGGGAATGGCGTGTCAAAATGCCTCTTAAGTAAATGTAAGAATCTGTCTGATTAAGGATAATTGGGAATAGACTTTTTTGTTGTAACGGAAACAACGCTGTCTAAAACCTAAACACTTTTACCTCGTAAAACCATGGTGAATTACCATGATTGCAGATTTTTATGTCCCCAACTTCGAAGTTGGGTTGGGGAAGAGGGGTGGCATATTGGTCTGGCTCCTTCTGTCCGTCTGTTTGTTCAGGCAAATGAGCATAGACTGAATACTTTTTAGGTTCCGAATGTCTCTATTGGGTACGTATTTATTGTTGGGTATATTCTGTTGGGTGTAGGTTTTCATGTCCCAAATATAATGGGTAGGGTGTCTAGATTACTTTGGTAGATTGTTGATTTTAAGCCAACAGGGTGTTGACAAATCTGTGTTTGAAAATGTCTGTGTATCTTGGGAATATTCTGGGGTTTTCTTTTTGAATCCGATAAAATTCGGACACTGTCCATTTAAGACCCAACAAGATTTAGACACTGTCAATATTACTTGAGAACATTTCCTTGTTGGATATATTTGAGTAGCAGGTATCCAATAAACCTCCTTTTAAGCTCAAACAAAATAATATCATCCACTTAAACTTGTGTTACTACCCAATACAGTCGAAATACTACCCAGCTACTCGGACATACCCAACGAAATTAGGACACCTTGTCTTAGACGGTCTCAAGACATACGCAATGTGTTATTTCGACCCAATAAACGAAGTGCAAGAAGTTTTGTTCAGAATGGCTCATTTGTGGAAACGTCTGACCGTCTGTCTGTTACGCCCCTCGCTCAGGAGCTGATAGAGGCAGGATCTTGATTTTATGTGAGTATATATGGTAGCGAATAACACCTCCATTCAAGTCTCATAAAAGAATGCGTACTCTGCAAGTAGATGCCTATTCTCAATTTGGCAGATACTTTTCTGTGCCTCATGTCATCATACATATCAAATTCCAGTGTGTATTTTAGTTTTCTCACCTTTCTAAAGTCTTCCAATTTCTATGTTCTATGAACCGAGTTTTTCACTAATCAATGTAACAACATGCTTTGTAGTGTAGATTACTAGTAATTCCCTAATTCTATATTTATTTCTATTAAGAAGAACGATGATAATTGATTATCACTTTTTTTACACCTCTACGAATAACAATGTTCATAGCACCAGTAGTTTTATTTCCCTTGGAGTAATATCTTCTCTATCTGTCAATTTATCTATCTATTCATTTCTTTTGTATTGCTTTGACTAAAAGTCACGTATATTAGTGTCATGAGATGCGTAGCAAGAAAATTGAACCGTTGTATAATCATGTCAACAAAAGTGCTGAGCTTTGCTACAAGAAGAAAGAAACAGCAAAAAGACTGTTTGTTCAGTATATGTCAAGACATTTAACACATAACAAACTCTCTTTTCTGTTTCATGTATAAAACGCAGCTTGCGAGGCCCTTAAACTATTTGGTCAAAATAGCGACAAGCTTCTGTCAACAATATTTCTTTAAAAAACGTCTGAATACCGTATTTATGAGAGTTTCATAGGAGTTGGTGAAGGATGCTGATTAGCTGTGATGTAATGGAATATATTTTGTACAAATGTTATCTACGTTAATTCAACGTTAATTCAAGAAGTAGCATAGGCGAATGACAAGGAATCCAGCAGGCTGTAAGTCTTCTAATATTTAACGATGATTTTAAAGGGGGATATAATAGCAAAAGAAAACAAAACGATTCTGCCTTCAAATTATTACATTTTGCGAATATACTCGTATGTAACGTTTATAACCGAACATTATGGGCTAATGCCAAAATGTATGGAAACCTATCAGTTGTTAGCAGTATAATAGGTTTCTTCTAAAACTTATGTTGTTTGCTTGAAACTCCACTTCAAATGATATAAAATAAGAAGAAAGGCAGTTGATCATTTTTAGCATTTCTTTGGTACCCAGTTATATCCCCTGATTTTACATTCTGGATCCACTTTTCAGGACCACATCATACCCTAAGTTAAAGTTGGGATAATGAACTTTCATAATATACCAAATTAATTCTTTCGAATTGTCGGGGCATTAAACTCGAAAAATAGGCCCTTTTTAATTTCAGCGTCCTGACTAATAGTGTCAAAAGTGGCCTTTTGTTTGACGAGTAAGTTGATATGTTAAACTCAGTAATTACTGTATCATTTACTTATTAACTATCCTGTTTTCCCCTCTAATGCATTTTCCTGTTCTCTTTGATTATATTGAGCCTTCTTGTCACTTCGGGTGACATTTGACAATACGTTAGGTATTTAAAGGGTTGCCACGGTCAGGGAAAACATTTGAAAAATGAATCTTATTCCAGGTCAGGCAAAGGTCAGGGAATTTGGTGGTTGGTCAGGCAAATTTGGAAAACACTTGAAAATTCAATAAAGAGTCAGTGGCTATAGCAGCCTTCAGAAAGTATACATATTCTGATCAAGGGAAAAATGTACTTTCTAGAGAGGTAGTCAAGAGAAAGTTCTTGGAACATTGTTGATCTCGATGTCTCTGCAGGACCAGCTTAATTTTTGGATTAAGATTCTCTGTCAGCCCGCTGTGATGTAACCTTTGATGATACCATGTTGCTACTTTTGTCAGATGTTGTATCCCTATAACTGGCGCTGCTGCATCATAGCATCCTGTGGACATTACTTACATGTTGCAGTCCACTGACTTTGGTTTATGGTACCATTTTTAAACAGGTTAAGGTTTCACATTACAGTTCTTGCCTTACTTCTTCTGAAGATACTTTTAAAGGAAGAGATTTGATACTTTGTTATATAACATATCCATGTAAACACAGCAGTAGTAAATCCTCCATGCAGACGCCTGTGTCACTGGTCTTTATTCGTGGTCCGGTGACGTTGCCTTTTATCTCCAATAACTTGTATTGCACATGCATTATAAATGGGATAGTGGGTCAAATTGATATTGCGAATGACCACATTTAAAGGTCACTCTGACCTCTATATTATATACCAGAACCAACTTCTAACCGACCACTTCTTCATATCGGATTCCTTTTTTCCGCAAAAGAAAAAGTACTATCAAATATATGTTTTCACATTTAGTTCAATTGAAACAATGGTAAACTATGTCTGGTAGCACTTTAATAAGAATCGTATCAGTATACCATAAAATATGGGAAATATAATGTTGCCCCTGTTTCCGAAAATGACAGCATGTCAGTATTTTGTCATGATTCGGACAGAACTACATTTCGAAATCTTATCAGCATGTGCTTCCCACTTGTGCGAATATTTAGAAATGATAAATTGAACTTGAGAATGCACCATAAAGCTCGTTCTATTAGAGAATTCAAAATTTCAGTCACGATTTCACAGTCGTAATTGTTGCGAAGTAAATGTGAGAAAATGTGCATCCTCCGCTGCTAGAAAAAAATCAATATGATATTGAACTTAATATTTTGCACTTTTGCACTTTCTCTCACATTGATGATTTTTTTTCAAAATAGGGAACAAGGAACTAGTTCCCCGTTCCCGGTTCCCGATTCCCGATTCCCAGTTCCCGATTATATTGTGCTTTCGTTTTGTACTAGCTAACTTGAATTCATTGTAACTAAAACATCACATTTACTCGGTGCCAAAATCATCTAATGCCTAATACCATGTCACATGCTTAAAATGAATTTTTGATGCAACTTTATTTAACCCGCTTTTTGTTCTATAAGGAACCGGGAACTGGTTCCATTTTGCCGATTAGCCGTTTTCAAACATTGAAGATGGATATACAAATAAGGAACAAGGAACTAGTTCCCGGTTTTTGATTTTCAGTTCCTGATTAGAATATGTTTTTTTTTTCTTCGTAACTAAGAAGCATTGATTAAAAAATGATTTATTACATTTACCCGATTGCAACATCATTATATGGCTTTCACTATGTTATATATCAGAATAAATACTATTGCGACAACAATTTAAAATTAAGTATTGTTCAATAAGGAAGCGTGAACTGGTTCCTTGTTGCCTTTCTGAGGTTATGTCACATTCATGATTTTTTGCAAATAAGGAACAAGGAACTAGTTCCCGATTCCCAAATCCAGATTTCAACTTCCCGATTATTTTTTGCTTTCGCTTTTTACTAACAGAGCTGAATTCATTGTAATAAAACATCACGTTTACTTGGTGGTAACATCATCTTGTGCCTAATATCCTGTCATATTTCAAAAAGTAAATTATTCATGCACTTTTAATTAAACCGCTGTTTGTTCTAAAAGGAACCGGGAACTGGTTCCTTGTTGCCGATTTCCCGTTTTCAGCCAATAATGATAGATTATAAGGAACAAGGAACTAGTTCCCGGTCCCAGATTTTCAATTTCCGATAAGAATATGTATTTTCTGTCCTTAGTTACAAAGAAGCATTGATAACAAATAATGTGTCATATTTTCCCGATTGCAACATCATTATATGCCTTACACCTTGGTATTTGTCAGAACAAATATTATTGTGCAAACTGTTTTGAAATAAGTTTTTTCCTTATGTTATTGCGGTAACATTTGATTATATTTAATGTAAAAAAGCATTCTTTTGATCATTCATGTTTTATGTGGGATATGTCATGGTGATACCTGTTCACGTCAGTATACTTCTTGACGTCAGATCCTTCGACGCACATGTGTGGTAGGATCTACGTTTCTTCATTGACAGAATTGGTAAGCACAATTTTAGCTTGACATCTTGTGCGCGAGTTGTGTCTAGTGACACGGCTGGCGTGTGCGCGTTATGCTCGGCATTCGCCGAGGGCGTTGTATGGTATTTCCGAGACAGGCCCAGGCCTTACGTATTATTATCATGTTAGCACTTGCTAAAAGTTATCCATAAGTGCGCGTTGTGGAATAAGTAGGTGATTTCCTATAATATATAGACTGATCCCTGATATAACCCATGGAGTGACCAGTCTAAGATCGCCGGCAATGATATAAAGGCCTTATTTTTTTCGTTGTTGAGCTCAGTTTACTTGTTTATTCTTTGTATATTTCTTTTTTAGTTCATGGCGCTGAGCCGAGAACGGTGTTGACGTCAGACGGTAATCGATTTGCGTAACATATGCAGATCGATTACAGATTTGGAACAAACACCTTACTTGGGCCAGCGACATGAACTGATATATGTTGCATATTATTATAGTTCTGTCAGTTGTGAATTGTATTGTTTGTATATAGAACTTACATTATCATATATAAATTTCAAAAATTCAAACGTTGTTAGAGTTTCCTTGTTAATGTAGTACACTGGTCGATAACACCATTAGCCGGAAGTCACCCTCTGCCGTCCTGGCGACGCATAAGGCTCTACACCCGTGTGTAAAACCTTCTGCGTAACAGGTACTGATATTAATTCAAACATAATTTTTCTTATTTCTCAAAGAAAACGTGTTGTGCCCCTATTAGAACTGTCTTGGCGAGAGAGAGTTCTTACTGTCCTGGCAAGACGGTTCTAATGAGGGATAAAATAATTTGAATGGAGAAATATGGTAAATTATCCCTGAATTTTTTGGCTGTTATCCCTTCCTACCTGGAGCACTGACTAAGACATGTAAATCTGAGAAAGCAGTGCAGACCCAGCTCAGACTGTTTCTTCACGATCAGTCTGATCAGGATCTTCACTGTTTGCCATTCTAGCTGTATCTTTTGGGTACATGTTTAAACTTAAGATTTCACTTTTTCGGATGATTGAAAATTCATTTTTGGATTTAGGGTAGTATTAAGTTTGCAAAAATGACCGCACTAATATTTCTTTGATTTTCTTACAAAATATATCAAAGGATTTGTAAGATAGTGTTGAATACTAGGCTAACATAACATTTTTGACTTTAGACTTGAAAACGAAGAAAACTGAGTAACTTTTTGCTCATTTTCTCTATTTCCCTGTATACTATTAGAAAATGATGTTAATGTAAATCAGAGCAAAAATGACCGCATTAAATATAGACTTAAAAGTTTAAAAAAAAAAAATCAAAGTGCAGCCAAAAAAGTGCACTTTATGGACCTAACACAAGATTTTTCATTTTTATTCAAGGAAGACAATAAAAGAGAAAAAGTGTCAATGTCCTATATAATTTAATGCTATTTGAAGCTCACGCGATATCGTCATTTACAGGTAGATTACACGGGGCAGAGGAAAAAAGTTTGCCCATGTTCACACTTCCTGTTTGCTTCTTTGAGCCAGAAAAAAGTTTCGAAACATGGGCCAACTCTTAAAGGAAAGAATTTGCTCAAAAACAAGTTCTTTCCTTTAGGAGTTGACCAGCTTTGAAAAGGAAGGCAACATAAAATGGCATACATGGTTGTTCCCCTTGAAAGTGTATTTAAACACCTCATGGGCGATAACTCAGTAACAGATATCATATTATTTCATACTTACATTTTAAAGCTTCTATTCTCATAATATCTGACGAATGTTCTTCAAAAGCCAGCTTTTTGCCAAACACTGTTGTTGGGCGTGTTCGTTGGACATGAATGATATTCGATGATATACTGGCAAAATAATCCCAATATTTTCCATAGGGGAGAGAATCCCCGTGAATTAAAAACAAACATGGCTTCATGAACCTTAATGCACTCATAAAGCTAACAAATTGAAAGAACCCTAACTCCCTCCGTGAATACCATATATAGTGTACCACATTCGGAACTGGTTTATTTCCCTTGCAACACTTGTCGATGACCCTTGCTAAACATTTGTCGCCGAATGGTACCTCGAAAATGCTATCAGTTTTTGTAGTCACTGACGTGACCATTTTTGGATCTTTGTCGCATTTCAATGAAACTTTGTGCCTTGCTTTGGGATATTTTGTGACTTCAAACTTTGGGCATTTTACTGTTGTCTCAAAAGACCAAATGTTAAGGTTCGTTAATGTCTCAGGGTTAAGAAGGTGAGCTGTCCAGCGTGAGTTAACACTACAAAAACTTGTTGATTGGTGAACATCATCGTCTTTACTTTTGATATCTCTCGTCTTCAGTTTGCTACCACCCATGGAGGCATCTGAAATAGTCGATATTCAGTTACGTCCCTTGAAAGTATACTATTTCATACTAAGTATGAAATATTGTACTTTCAGGGGACGTAACACGAAGTATGAAATATTGTACTTTCAAGGGACGTAACTGTATCTGTTTAATTTTTGCAATATTTCTTTCACTGTGGGGTCAGCACTTACAGGAAATAATTAACTCGGTCATAGCAGGCCTATCTTAGGTAATTCATACAGAGACAAGATCTGCAAAGGAGCATACACTGTCACAACAGCTTTTTTGACTTATATAAATGAGCCGCGACGCGAGAAAACCAACAATGTGGTTGTGCGCCCAGCGCAGACTCAGATCAGCCTGGGCATCCGCCCAGTCTGATCAGAGTCTTCGCTGTCCGCATGAGGGTAGCTTAGACCCTTAGCTACCCTTTAAGCGCTTAAGGAAGACTCTGCGCAGAGTAGGCGGATACCGATGCTGATCTGAGTCTGTGCTGGGCGCACAACCACATTGTTGGTTTTCTCGTGTCGCGGCTCATATAAATAAGAACACCTTCAGAGTAAGCAACTCTGCAATTTTCATTTTTGCATCCCTTCTCATTGGACCAGTCCCCTTAAAAGAAGGAATTTGCTCTTTCTCAAGGACGTTGGCCTCCAGGGAAGCAAATAGAAATTCACGATAATCGTTCCCTTTTGTAAAATAGCAGAAAAACACGGAAGAATACACAAACATTGTATACTTTAAACGCAGGTTATACGCCTGTTTGGATCTAACTGTGACCAAGGCGGTGTTCGAATCTTACTGACATAGGCAGTGTCCGAATCTACCTGTAACAAGGGCGGTGTCCGACTCTAACTGTAACAAGGGCAGTGTCCGACTCTAACTGTAACAAGGGCAGTGTCCGACTCTAACTGTAACAAAGGCGGTGTCCGAATCTAACAGTGACAATGGTAGTGTCCGCATATTTACTGTATCCAAACCCATTGTCCAATATTTGCATTCTCTTTCCTGGTTAGCTTTAGAATAATTGTCTAGATTTCTGTAAACAGTCCGACCAATGCCGTAATTACCGTGACACCTCAACAAATGACCGACTTTGGCCTACCATGAAATTCGGGGGAAAACTGATTTAGAACTTATTATCTTATATGGCCTGGAACGTGTCGCAAATTGAATACCAATTCGTCTTCACTTTGCGTGTGCTAGAAGCAGTCTAATCTGGGTTTACATTGTTTGCTTATATATGCATGTCTGGTCCAATATTCAAGGTTTTACGGCAACTGCTGCCTCCTTTTAGTACAGACTGCCCGATCTATACTGTAAATATTTGATGAAACGAGTCACATTGTTAAACAAAGGTTAATTTCAATATATTTTCCTGAAGTGAAATAGAGAATCAGGCATATAGTGCCCTGCTTGCGATCCTCTTGTTTTTATTATTGTTGCTTCATACCAAATCGTTATCAGTAGATAGTATAGAAGCATTTGATTAAGAAAATGCAAGCAGCCACCTATTATAATTTTGATTTACAACAGTAGAAATATATTGTTCCTGAGAACACCACCTTTTTGTGTAGTTGTCTATCTCAAACACTGGTATATCTCAGTACTATCTGATATCACCTAAAATTGTGTAAAATTTATTCATACATTTATTTTATATCTCAGACTAGAGGTATGCCAAATTTGTACTTAGCGCCTTAACTGACTGAACTGTATTATACTTGCTCAAAAAAGAAATGATAAAAAGTTCAAGCGAATAAAATGTTCAACATCAAATGTAATTAGTAGCTATTCCCAAGCATCTATTTCTGATATACGACAAATTGTCCCCAAGTTTTGTGATATATGACAAATTGTCCCAAAAGTTGATCTGTGGCCAGCCAAGAAGGACAGCATTCGATACAGAAACTTGTAGGACACCTAGTGCGTTACAGAGGGCTTGATAAAACACTAGCATTTCTTACGGGGGTTATAAGAGCACGACCGCAAACCGGTTAATTCCCCAGTAATTTCATTGCTGGCCGTCCCAAGGTGGCGCTTTTGTTTTGTTTCGTCCTAGTTGTTCCATGTGTCGTTTGTCGCTTTGGCTGTTTTGATATATGTTCTGTTATGTAAAGGCTAGCTCTGACATACAAAAATTGAAAAATATGTAAAAAAATAGATGTTAAAGGTTTTACGTGTATTCTTTTCTTTCTTTTTTTTCTTTTTTTTTTCTTGTTGTCAGGGTTGGTGCTTTTTGTAAGACTGTTGTGTTGGCGGTAGTTATTTTTGTTGAGTTGAACAACAAAGCATTTGATGGTCCAAAGCAGAACAAAGAGCGAGGGTTGGTCTACCACAAACCGTTAAAGCCCCCCCCCTCCCTAGTAATTTTATTACTGGCCGTCCCTAGGCGGTAGTTCTGTTTTGGTTCTTCTTGGTTGCTTTAAGTGTTGTGAGTTGCTATGTCTGTTATTAATATATTGTTTGTGATGTTCAAACTAGCCCGTTGACCACATACATGGAATGTATGAATGAATGAATGAATGGCTGTTCAAATGGCTGCCGCTGGTGTTGTCTTTGGTGGTGACTAAGTTTGTGTTGTCTTTTTTCCCACATGGTGTCTAGGCTTGGAAATGGGATTGAATTGTGCCAGTTCCTGAGGATAGTCCTTCCTACTTTTTATATATCCCAGCTTATTCTAATAGCTGGAGAGCCTAGTCATATCGCTGACTTTAATGCTAGAAATCAAACTTTTATTACAAAACTTCTTACACAAGGTTATCGGATTCATATTTTATGATTTAGTATTAAAACTTAATATATGACTGAAATCGCTTATGAAACACGGTCTGTCAAAGCCTGAATTTCATGGCGACTAAGTGTACACATTTAAGAAAATTGTTGGTCAAAATGATTTTTCTGTTCACTTTAAAAAAAACAACAATATTCGTTACAAGAGAATCGGATACGACATGAATGTTATGCCACAGACTGCAATACTATTTGGTTGTTTATCCTTTTATTATTAACAACCTTGAAGACATCTTAATAGACTTAATAATGGCTCCGACATAAAGCTTTCAGTTCAGTTGGTGGAACCCTTCGATTGTGACTATTGGGATTCAACTGTTTAAATTTTTGTTGCTCCAGCGTTTCAAAGGTATTTCTGTAGAGTACTCGCCTTGTGTCATCTCAGTAGTGAATCTTGATACATATGTTCGCTGTTTTGATTTTTAGCTCACCTGAGCCAGCGGCCCCGAGGAAGCTTATAGGATGGTAAGGCTCCGGCGTCCGGCGACCGTCCGTCCTTAATTTCAAACTTCTCCTCTGAAACCGCAGGGCAAATTGTAACCAAATGTCATATGTAGCCTCTAGGGGACTTAGGAACGAAGAGTTGTTCAAACGGTCCTGGTCACATGACCAACATGGCCAACATGCCCATACAAGGTAAAAACTTGAAAAATCTTCTACTCCAGAACCAATAAGCCGATGGCCTGGGAACTCGGTATGTAGCATTAGGTACACGAGTACTACCAAGATTGTTCAAATTATGACCTTGGGTTGACCTTGACCTTTTGTACAGCAAG
This sequence comes from Ctena decussata, assembly GCA_963989385.1. NCBI lineage: Eukaryota > Metazoa > Mollusca > Bivalvia > Lucinida > Lucinidae > Ctena > Ctena decussata. Next base: position 970,187 of record OZ022504.1, on the reverse strand, counting down.
GTCAAATTTGCTTTCTTGTGCTTTTATATGGGAAAATGCTAGAACATAAGATTTCTTGCAAAATGTTGAAGATTTTGACCTAAAAATTGATATATAAAGTCATCTTAATGAGTACATAAAAATTTATGCATAAAAGAGGTCAAGGTCATTCTTTGACCTTTGGCCCTGGTCTCTCATATTGCGACAATTTCACACATCGCAAAAGCCATAGGGCAAATTGTAAACAGATTTCATGTAGAGGTTCTAGGGGGCAAGGAACCAAAAAGTTGTTCAAACGGTCCTAGTCACATGACCAACATGGCCACCATGCCCATTTATGGTAAAAACCTTTAAAAATCTTCTCCTCCAGAACCAATGGGCCAGTGGCCTTGAAACTTGGTATGTAGTATCGGGTACGCAAGTACTACCAAGATTGTTCAAATTATGACCTTGGGTTGACCTTGACCTTTCGTACGGCAAGGTCAGTTTGCTTTCTGGTGCTTTTTGTATGGGAAAATGCTAGAAGATAATGATTTCATGGAAACTGTTGACGATTTGGACCTGAAAATTGGTATATACAGTCATCTTAATAAGTACATGAAACTTTACATGTACAAGAGGTCAAGGGTTTTTTTACCTTTGACCCTGGTCTCTCATATTACCTCTCCTCAAAAGCCACTTGGCAACTTGTAACCAAATTTCATGTAGAGGCTCTTGGGGGCAAGGGAACGAAAATTTGTTCAAACGGTCCTAGTCAAATGTCCAACATGGCCGCCACGCCCATATATGATAAAAACCTTTAAAACTCTTTCCTCCAGAACCAACAGGCTGATTGCCTTGAAACTTGGTATTTAGCATCAGGTACGCGAGTACTACAAGATTGTTTAAATTATGACCTTGGGTTGACCTTGGCCTTTTGTACAACAAGGTCAAATTTGCTATCTGGTGTTTTTATATAGGAAAATGCTAGAACATAAGATTTCTTGGAAATCGTTGAAGATTTTGACTTGAAAATTGGTATATACAGTCATCTTAATGAGTATATGAAAATTAATATGTACAAGAAGTCAAGGTCATTCTTTGAACCTGGTCTCTCATATTGTGACAATTTCACGCATCTCCTAAAAGGCTACTAGGCCAATTGTAACCAAATTTCATATAGAGCCTTTAGGGGCTGAGGGAATTAAAATTTGTTCAAACAATCTGGGTCATATGACCAACATGGCCGCCACGCCCATATATGGGAAAAACCTTTACGAATCTTCTTCTCAAGAACCAAATAATCGATGGCCTAGAAACTTGGTATATAGCATCAGGTACTTGAGTACTATCAAGATTGTTCAACCATGACCTTTGACTGACCTTTACCTTCGTTAAGGCAAGGTCAAGTACGGTAAAATGCCAGATCATAAGATTTCATGGCAAGTTTAGAAGATTTTGGCCTAAAATTTGATCGTCTAAGTTAGTAAATAGATGATTTGCAGGTTGAAGAGGTCAAGGTCATTTTTTGACCTCTGACCCATGTCTCTCATATTTTGACAATATAAAACTTCTCCTTAAATGCCACTGGGCTAATTGTAACCAAATTTCATACACAGCTTCAAAGACTGAGGGAACGAAAATTTATTCAAGCGGTCTAGGTCATATGACCTGCTGGCCACCATACTCAGGTGAGCGATTCAGGACCTCATGGCCCTCTTGTTTGATAAGTCGACGTCCTTCACGCAGACTGAACTACTTCTTTGTGTTAATGAACCACTGCAGAAACTAAGAACTATGAGGAGGTTGCTCGAGCGTAGAATCGGTTAAATTTCTCCACCCCAACCCTAGTAATTAAGTATTGAATGTTTCAAAAATGTTGCGTCGCTGTGGTTCATTCTTATTGTAATCGTCCGCTTTTTGTTTGTCTTTGACTTTACTGTTCAGTTAATTTAGGATATTCTTGAAGAAGATAATCATGACATTGACTGTTTACCTCTATTTCCACAATAATAAAAATGAATCCTAAAATAATAATTTTATTAACTGATAAACCTATCTTTTTCAAAGTTAATTCTTTGCAATCATTTCAGAGTTGCACACATAATCTTTTAAATCATTGCAGTATTCCTTCTTCCTCTAGACCAAACAATACAGTGATAAGATAACTCTGTTGGTTGCAATGTTTATATAGCATCTACGTAAATAAAATCCTACTATTGCTGTAACTATCTCTAACAACACAGCAGGTGTCGGGTCAAATACAAACAATATACACTCCGATTCCACATATCTTGCCAGTCTTAGCACATCCTCTAGCTGTATGTTTCTATATGCCTGCAGCATTACTGTATCTCTCTTTTTCCTCACTTCGGTTCGGTTCATAGGTTGCAAAAGCACTGATGTCGCCGTGATGTATACATGTAAGAAATGTTTAGGGAGAGGAACTTTATAAGTACGTGTGCTTTCGTTCCAATCCCATTATTTGTATTGTATCAATGTTTATATGTATTGAAAAAGTTTGATATAAATATGTTTAAACCAAAAGCACTCGTTTAATCACGTAGAAAAAAAACGCCGTGTGTGATGTTGTGTCTGTCTGATCACTTGAAATTGGCATTTCAAATTATTTCGAGAGAACCCCCTAACCTGCAGATCTCGTCAATTTCTGAGAAAAAAATTATGTTATTGACATGTAATTTCCTACGTGGTTCTTAGTACACCTAAGAGAAAACCTACACGTGCTTTGGCGGTTGTTTCTGCCTCTGCCGAGATCCCCAAATTAAACATATACGTCTTTATGCTCTTATCTCTCTTTGCAATAGCACGTGTTACTTGCGCATGATTTGATTGCCCTGCGCATAGTACACTTAGGTCAAGTCCTTGGTTTACCAGAATGAGGATGTACACGGGCTGGTCTGGACAAGAACTGATTGCACATTTATATGCATTTAGACATTTTTGTCGAACATTTACCTATGAAACAATAATGAAATAAAGCAACTTTTATATGAAATAATCTATTAAACAATTGTTGAAATTGAAACTCTTTACGGCAGTCATGTTTTGTCCTCTTTAAATATTTATAATGAACAAGCACCAGATATAGAGGGTCTTACATGAGTGCTCCTGTATTATTAAATTTATTAAACGAGTTAGGAAAAAAGATAAGATGCCCGGCATAGCCTTACAGCTTACTCGTTTAATAAATTAATAAATTCAATAATACAGCAGAACGAATGCGAGATTTTATTTATCGTATGAAACTAAAATCGCATTTTATTAGCAAATTTTGCACAAAAACGTCATGATTTCGCCATTCGAAAGCTCGAAGTCATACAAGCGTTTTAGATTGGGTGAAATTGAGTCAATTCATGACCACTTATGAGATCGGCAACCCCGACAACGCCCCTTAGAACCGGATTAAGAAAAACTTTTTTTTCAAAATGACTCTTAATGAACCGGTGTAAGCCCCTCCCACAAGTTATTTTACTGCTATTCCAAGACAGTGCTTCTGTTGTGGTCAACTGATATTACCATTGTTAATTGATTTTTTTATCATTGACCGTTTATATATTTTAGGATAGTTTCCTGGCTATCTGCCCGGAAAAAAGCTGATCTCTGGCATTTTGCTTGGTTTGTTTTGGTTTGTGTGTCGTTCTTATTATTTTCCAGTCTGAATTGGTGTTTAGAAAGGATGTAACAATCAACTGTGATTGTTCCTGACCTTTGCTTCCTCATCTACTTTCAAATGTTGAAAATTGAAATCCTTTGGAAAATTTTCAAAACATAGATGAAAGCCCCATAATTTACAAAAGAATGATAAAAATAAAATGAAAAATCAAAGAAATTTCATCTGTGAAACAAACTGATAAACTTATTTTTATGTCGATACATATGTAATAGAAGCATATTTTTTCTTGTCATATAGTTTTTAAAAGCTGTTACTTGCTTTGTACGTGCCATTGTATGAGGAGATTTATATCCTTTGAAAGTGATAAATACTCTGATGCATTAAAGTGAATCAAATGCATTGTTTTTGATAAAATGATTTTTTTGACAGATGTGTAAATATCTGCCATGCTTATTACAATATATAATGTCATAATAGTGACTTTGCACATAATAAGATTGAATACTTTGCTGTATTATTTCATCACCTGGTAAAAGGAAATATGTGTTACAAGATAATCTAGTGTTCAAGAAACCAATGTTGGCTCAGACATATGTAAAATTCCGTATAGCGTAAATATGTATATTTTTTTTTTGCCCCAGCAGACTGTTCATTGGTTATAAAGAAACACCCAGAACAGTATGCTGTACCACGGGCTACAATGTGACCTCTTCGCAATGATTCATTTCTGTAGAAATGACAGACACAAGTGTCAGCTTAGCATAAAGTGAAGAAAGAAAAATAGTTAAAATTGAAAGTTTGAACAATTTGTTGATAAACATCTGCAAAACATTGTAAATTTTTAAAATATATCATTTCTTAATTTTGTCTTTATGATAAGAAGTTTATTTTTTATTTTTTTAAAGACATTCTTTAGTCATTCCTTTACTAGCTTAAGTTCTCATGGGGCCTCACAGCAAGAGATACTGAGCTTCGGTATACTGTTTTTCACGTGTCCGTCAGTTTGTACTCATGCAAGGGCTCTTTCTCGTCTAAGACCACAATGCGAAGCAAAACGAAACTATGGGCCCGATCACCCCCTCCCCCGATTCGACCCAGCCTGGCCTACTACAGAATTAGTGTCCTTGACCAATATATGAGATACCTAGTAGGAACTAGATGACATATGACACTTTGTACGTGTGTTTTAAACCTTGTATTTTGGTACTTGCAATATAGTTTTTGTCAAATTTGCTTATTGTTCAAAATCTATTGTGAATAAATCAGAATATATTATCAATATATGAAGCTTGTTGCAATTGTACTGTTAATTTGTGTTATATGTCAGCATGTCTAAATTATATCAAATTTACAAAACTCTACCTGAACGCTTTGGTGGTAGTGCAGAAAATAAGGACAGCTTTTACGTCCGGTTTGAAAAAGGTTGTCAAATAAATTCATGGTCAGGCCATCAGAAAGCTTACTGATTAGTCAAATAATTACAAGGGCCAGCATTATTATACGTTAATGGTCTTCTTCAGTATATACCAATAACTTATGACGTTTTAAAGCAGGCTTTGTACCAAAAATATGACCTGCTGCAAAAATGGCTTGAGAAAAGCCTTTTATAATAGAACATTACGTGAGGCTGAAATTGTTATAGAATATGGCTGGAAATTGAAACATTATGCTACAAAAGAATACCCAAACCAAACATTAAAATCGAAGCCCGTATTAATAAAACAATTTATAAATGGGCTAGACATTAAGCGCTGGGCAAGTATTATATTGTTTAACTGCCCTCATTCATTACAAGAAGCCATTGACATACATTTTGAGAGAAAAAAAATTCAGTGCTTTTTTTATTTCTAGGCAGCATAACAAGTACAATTTGTCATACAATGACAGTGATACTGAATTCAAGTGCATATAGTTATAGGCTGGCCAAACAAACAGATAACAAACAAAATTTCAAACCTTATGATTTCAAATCTGAAGCACACAGCCTATGACAGATAAATATTTTAACACATATCATATTATCATATCAGCAACACTTCTGTTTGTTAATATACTATAACATGTTGCAAACTTTTGATGCTGTTTAAATTATTGTGAAATGTATTACTGATTAGATACACCTGAATACTATTGCTATTTGCATTATAATACATTACTTTAAAGAGAAATCACATGTTTCTATTAGTAGCTGTGCCTTTTAGTTAAAATTTTCCTCACGTAAAATTTTAAAAACAACAAGGGAGAAAAGCAATGGAAGCACGGTTCTATGCAGTGTCATATAGTGGACGTGTTATTGTATGAGGAGATTTATCTCCCCTGAAAATAATGGATGACAAAATGCTTTCAAATGTATTTAATGGATTTTTTGTTTATGCATATAAATGTAACTACACAGAATGTAGTGCGACAGACGCACGTTTCTGTATTCAACTTCTTCCGTGTCGATTGATTCATTAACCATACTTATTATAAAATCACTGTCTGGATCGAGATCCGGAACCACAAAAGTTGGCGGACCGGTTTACACACGCTAGTTAGGTGCTTCTTGTGTCAAGACCGGACCGGTTAACACACGCTAGGTAGTTGCTTCTTTGTATCAAATTTTCTGTCTATATATCGTACACATCAGACAAACAAGCCATATCACCGAATGTATAATACATATGTCCATATAAAACACACAATCATGTGGCGAAAAAATATGCACATTCGCTTGTATCGGTATATTTTGAATTAAAATCTTAAATAGTTCCGTCAAGAGCAGAAAATACATTCAGAAGAAGGAACATGGGCCAGACTACTTATTTTCGGCTAATAAAGCAAGTGTGTTATTGTGCTGATTTAATTTTGTAGCGGTGATCCAAATATGTTTTTGACTTTCCTATGAAATTTCATTGATATTTTCATATCACTTTTATAAAATACGATGCCCAGTTCAAACAGGTCCTAGATCCCGAAAACCGTGTTCAAATCTCTTGGCTTGTTTTTGACAAATATTCATGTTTATTAGCCGTGTAATTTGCATTTGTCACCGGAACATACTCGCTAGTTCAACACAAAATGTATACGGAACATCTCGGAGTACATTCCAGTGACAAATGCAAATTACACAGCGAATAAAAATTATTATTTCTCAAAAAACAGCCCAGAGATTTAAACACGGTTTTCAAGATCTGGGGCTGAATAGGATTGAGCATCGTATGTTATGAAAATATTGAGAAAATATAAATGACATTTCATAGCAATATCAGAAAAATATGTGTCACCCCTAAAAATTAAACTGCACAATAACAAACCTGACAATATGCCGAAACAAGTAAGTGTGTGTTTTTTTCGCCACGTCGCTGCCTATTTTACATGGAGGCATGTATTGTCTGTTCGCTGATATAGATCGTTTGAATGTTGCATTCGCTATATAGTCAGAATACTCGATAAAACGAAGCACCTACCTAATATGTGTAAATCGGTCTGCCATCTTTGCTGGGCAGTTCCGTTTCCTAAAAGGGATGTTCCGGGTTTTGATCCAAACAGTGAAAATAAAGTGTCATAACATTGAATTTGTACATATTAACGCTAGATGCTTATATTCAAAGAAACCAGTGTTGGCTTAGACATACGCAATACTTCTTATAATGAAACGCTATATGATTTGTGCCCAATCAGACTGGTTATTGTTTATAGAGAAACTCCAAGAATAGTCTGCTGTCTGTACCATAGGCCACAACGTGACTTCTTGGCAAAGATTAATTTTTGTAGAAATGACTGACACATGTGTCAGTTTAGCATAAAGTTAAAAAAAGACAAAATGTTAAATTGAAAGTTTGAACAAATCGCTTTTCAAACATTTGCAATATATATTGTTAAACTTGTAAAATATGTTAGAATTGTTTTAATTTTTGCCTTTATGTAAATAAACTTGTTAATTTTACTAAGAGATTTTTAGTCATTTGTTTACTAGCCTAGTTTTCCATAGGGCCTCACAGCCAGGGATACTGAAGGCCGGTATACTGTTTTCACGTGTTCGTCAGTTCGCTTAGTCTGTTGTAACCCTTCTGTTGGTCTAAATTATTTAGTTTGGTAAAGATAGCTGAGTTGCCACCTATTTGTTTGGATGTCTTTTTCAATATTTCCCTTTGATGTTGGGAATAGGGTTTGGGATCTGATTCAGTCAGTTCCTGAAGTGTAGTTACTCTTTAAATTTACTCAAGGGTACTTTCACGACTAAGGCATAACGCAAACAAAACAAATTGTTCGGCCGGTCGGGACGCACCCCAACCCCCGTCCCCCTTGCTTTGGCCCCTCCTGGTCTCCTACAAATATAAAAAAGAAAAAAAAATACATTTTTACTTCCTACCTTGATTCCAATCATGGGGTTTCAGTTGTATTTTATTTTTCATTATTTATCTTTATAAAAAGTTCCAATTTCTAAGGCAAATAGAAAAGACACTGGTCAGATTCCCCATTGGTGGCGCCTGGTTTGGGTCTATGTATTTGCCAACGTCCTTTTTCTGAGTCTCTGTGCATGAACGGATTAACTTGAATCGATGATCGCAAGCAAACCTTACTAATGTCCAAACGAAAATAAAGTACTAATTCTTATCATGTTCTATGTTTAGTTTTCCTTTAACACGCTTTTTGCCTACGGTATTCTGATGATATTGGCATAATCTGACAGAAATACCATTTTAGATTTTGATTTTGTGTAACACTATCTTCACTTAAGGCGACATCAATGCACCTTACCTGTCGTGTATAGAAAAAAAGACACCAGTGTTATATAGAGCAAACAAAGACTAATACGAATAATGGTATTGAACGAAAAGAGAAAGTATCCCATGAATAAAATTAATGATTGTATAAAATGAAAAAAACGGAGATAGTTCCGTCAAATAATTTCAAAATAGAATGAAAAATCTGTTCGAGATGCCATTAAAAACTTTCATTTTATTAGATTGAACACTTTCGGAAAGGAAAAGATGTAAACATATCACACGGGTCGGTTTGAAAAATCACAGCGCTCCAAATAAGTTCGAGATCACACTTGAAGCTACTTTAACTGTCTTTTGAATGCTTAATATCGCGTATGAACTCCCCGCGTAGCGAGCACGGACAGAATGCTCTGTCTTATACTGTTTACGTAACGCCTGATGACGTCAGGGGGTCAAACCGTCCCAAGCAGATTGGATGGCATTTCACAGCTCCTGACTTGTCGTTATGTCCTATTGGCGCACTCTTCTACCACGTAATGCGCTGGATTTAATCCTTGGGTTTTGCTGACCATGGAAGCAAAAATATTCATAGGAAAACGCTGTAAACTTTTATCATTACACGGGCAGTGTGTTGCCGTGCAATGCCTTGCTGTAGGGTGTCCTGAAGCGGCTGCCATTGAATGAAAGCACTGCTTCGCGTACAAGGATCTGATTATTGATCCATTCAACATTAAAATTTTCATGCACCACAACAGGGCGCACTTTTAAACCGCCATTTATGATTAATGCCTCCCAAACCATAACGCTTCCACCGCCCAATCGGTACCTCTGAAGGTCACAAGCGTCAACACCTGCGGTAGACCCTTACATGACCGTTTTCATGACTAATGTTGAATTTGGATTCATCTGTGAACATCATGATGTTTGATTATGTACATCTGAACCACAAATGACGGCGACACCAGTTCATTCTTGCAGCCCTATAAGCTCTTGTCAAAATTTGCCCATAGTATGGCCTATATGCATGCATTGGTCTGTATCTAGACTTAAAAGTAAAGAAGAAAATTATCCGGAATTGATGCAATTCAATTCCAGACACCAACTTAAGACACCATGTGTGAAAGAGACAACACAAAATTATTCACCACCGAAAACATCACCAGCGGCTGCCATGTGAGCAGCCATTTCATATGTAGGTGATCACCGGGCTAGCCTTTACATCACAAAAAATATATCAAAACCAGGCATAGCAACAAACAACACATAAAACAACCAAGAAGAATCAAAACAGAAGCGCTGCCTTGGGACGGCTAGGAATGAAATTACTGGAGGGAAGGGAGTGGTGGGGTTCTACCGATTGGTGGTCGAACAACCCTCGCCATTGGTTCTGCATTGGTTCGTCAGACACTTAGTTGTTCAACCCACCAAATCAATTATCGTCCACACAACATTCCAACAAAAGCATCCATTTTACGCAATCATTTAAGGTGAGGTGGGAGTAATTGACAAAACACATGGTTTTATTCATACTTCCTTATACATGTATTGTACATTTTCAGTTGCTCTATCAGAAAATGTAATAAAAAATGGAGGTCGCGGATGTCATTTTCAAGATATCTGACCTCGGAAACGTCAACTTTTCCACTTCATCGAGCCGACGTTATAATGGCGTTCTATGGAAAACGCCCTCTTTTTCGCTTGTCTCTCTTGGATAAAAGCCTTTATTCTGAGAAATCAAAACATATTTGTTTCTTCAGAAACTAACACAGTATGGCCCAATGATAGAGGTTTACGTTAAAGAAATAGTAGGTCGCCGACTTAACTTTTGAGCAAATGTGCATAAAATGTCCGGCTTGCCGTCACTTTAGACTGAAACGTTCACGTTGCGCATGGTGACGTTAACGTTAATTTTCTTTTGGCGCCACATATCAACTATCGCTTTTTGTAGGTTACAGTCAAAATTGTGTGGGACTTTCATCACTCATGATTGTCATTGTCGTGAAAGTGCAGGATGAAGGCAGATGTAATACTTTTCATAAGCCGTCTTAAGTAACTAATTTTTTAATTAAAAAAAATCGAAAACATTGCCATTATGCCCTCCCATACAGTTGGCACGCACCGAATTGACAAACTCTCAGAGGCGGGCTTCCACGTGTTGACATTTGAACAATTCCTTTATCCACTTGTCGTTTGTACAGTGTAAGCTAGTCAAGTTTTCCAGTTCCTGACTCGACCCAAGAAAGAACATATATAAACGACCTATATAATAATTTGCACTATAACCTAGCGTTCCAACGACTGGACTTTGGCGACTCTCTCTCTCCCTCTCTCTCTCTCTCTCTCTCTGTAAAATGATAGATAGCTTGGATTCACTTTAGTGTCTGGGAGATACCTTATAAAACAACTCTTTTAGATACACTTGAAACAGAAAGAAGAAATCAAAGACAGAAAAGTGAAAGAAAGGAAAGGAAAAAGAAATGCCACTTTGTTTATAGCTTATTTACAGAACAGATCGTTAAATAATCATATCAACGTCGATAAAACATTCAGCTGAATACATTGAAGCGACGTTGATACGATTGTCTGGCAGTGACGTTGATGCGAATGTCTGGCGTTATAAAATGTTTTGGGCAGTCCAAAAAAATTTAATATAACTGAAATTTGGCATAACTTTTGCTGATAAGTATTTTAAGTGTGGGTGGTATGAAAACGAGTGTCTATGGCTGCTACCATATTAACTGAAAAATGTGTGTTCCAAGTGTAGACAGTGTTCTGACTACTCTATGTACGATTCCGGATTCAGTTTCACGAGGCTGGGTTGTCGTACGAAAACGTGTAATAAAATTATTGCAACTCAACAGCTGCGAGCTCCGTGTAACAAACTGATGAGAAACTGTCACAGAACAACTTCCTCCCCAGTATGTTCCAGTCAGTGTCAACCTATGAAATTTTCTGAAAAATAGGCCATATGTTTCCTCTTTATACCAGAGGAATTTCATGAAATTTGGAAACCGGTAACAGTGTCACATAATGCATGATAATATGAAGTTGATTTGTTTGACAAAAATGCATGTCACATTTAAGTATTAATATGTTCATAGAAACACTTCATTTTCTAGTAATATTAATAGTAACCTAAACTACAATCATAATAAAAAGCTCCATATGCAGATATATTGATCTACTTTGTCTGAGGAATAAATGGAAAACTAAATTAACTCCGACCACTCGACAGTGTACTACGTAGTACGGAAAAAATACAACATTGGACATACCAGAATAAATATTTCACATGACATTTTTACTCATCAAGGAGACTAATTGTGCCAAATTATTTTGAAATCCATGCATAAATGTAAAATTAATAGCTGGGACATGCTCAGTTTTATCATTTAACCTTCTATTGTGACCTTGACCTTGGAACTACCAGAATAAATGCTTCACAAGACACTTCTACTCATCAAGGAGGACAACTGTGCCAAATTATTTTAAAATCCATCCGTAAATATGGAAAAAATTGTCTGGACAAGCTCTATTTATAACCATTGTATCATTTGACCTTCAAAAATGACCTTGACCTTTAACCTACCTGAACAAATGTTTCAAATAGCACTTTTACTCCTTAAGAAGGGGAACAACTGTGCCCAATTCTTTTGAAATCCATGCATAAATGTAGCAGAAATGTCCCGGACAAGCTCAATTTATGACCATTATATTAGTTGACCTTCAAGTCTGACCTTGACCTTGGACCTGACTAAATATTTCAAATGGCACTTCTACTCATCAAGGAGAACAATTGTGCCCAATTATTTTGAAATACATACATAAGTGTAGAAGTTATGGCCCGGACAAGCTCAATTTATGACCATTATATCATTTGATCTTCAAGTGTGACCTTGACCTTGGACCTACCTGACTAATTGTTTCAAATAACACTTTTACTCATCAAGGAGAACAATTGTGCCCAATAATTTTGAAATCCATCCATAAGTGTAGAAGTTAGGGCCCGGACAAACTCAATTTATGACAACTTTATTATTTGACCTTCAAGTGTGACCTTGACCTTGGACCTACCTGACCAAATTTTCCAATTGACAATTTTACTCATCAAGGAAAACAATTGTGCCAACTCTTTTGAAATCCATCCATTCAATGTAGAAGTTATGGTCCAGACACGCTTAATAAATGACAATTTTATCATATGACCTTCAAGTGTGACCTGGACCTTGGACCTACCTGACCAAATGTTTCAAATGGCACTTTTACTTATCAAGGAAAACGATTGTGCCAAATTACTTTGAAATCCATCCATAAATGTAGAAGTTATGGCCCGGACAAGCTCAATTTATGACCATTTTATCATTTGACCTTCAAGTGTGACCTTGACCTTGGACCTATCTGACCAAATGTTCCAAATAACACTTTTACTTATCAAGGAGAACAATTGTGCCAAATATCTTTGAAATCCATCCATAAATGTAGAAGTTATGGCCCAGACAAATCCGGATGGATGCACAAAACGCATGCACGCACGCACTAACGCACATTCGCACATACACCGAGTTGAAGTTGTAACAACCATGTCTCGCTCACCGCATGCGCTTCAACAATAAAGGATTTGGTGAAGCAAACAGATGATAAAATTCACTAAAACAAAAGATAATTAGCATAAAAATAATCACAAAACTATATGTATATGCATTCCTAAATTTTGTGTTTTTTCATCTGTTAACATTCAGCATTCCAAAAAATCATGTTACCGGTTTTCAATTTTTAAGAAAATTTATAATTATAATTTACACATGTATGGCCTAATTTCATATTAATTTGAAAGGTTGATAAGAACTGCAACATCGTCAAAATTTAATTTGTTCAAAAAATTTTATGGAGCTGAAATTTGGGGGCATCTGCAAACAAAAGAATATATGGAAAGTTTTATGGTATACATTTGAATACAAAAGTGGTACATATATAATCAAGAATTACTAGAAATCATTTTGAGAATGAAACAGGTCAGAAATTTAAAAATCCTACAGCTTTGGGCTGCTTGAAATTGGGGTTCCCCTATTTTTTGCATCCCATCCAATTAAAATGTTGTAATTTAACAATTAAAATAGATGGATCAGCAAATATTTTATAAAGGCAATAGTAATGTCATAGACAATCACTATGCATAATATAATGGAATTCGGTGCGTGGGCAGAACCCTATGAATATTTCCTATAGGGTGGAACTCCCCCTTTGTAATAAAATCATTGCAACTCAACAGCTGCGAGCTCCGTCTTATGAACTAATAAGAAACTCAGCTATCCCGCAAGTAGTCTTCCGCACGGAAAACTAACTATACTTTTTTCAGTTTTTTTCTCTTCGGCACTTTCTATTCCCTTTAAATTTCACAAACGCTCAGTTTCCTTGCATTTTGTGAGCCGACCATATAGTGATCACAGATGCCGCTAATGCTAACGCCATCTTGTTTTTCTCAAACGGAACGTTTGACGTCATTACGTAACGTGGCGACAGAAATTGCCGCACGGCGGCGCCGAACTACTCCCACCTCACCTTAACAACTATTCATAATATTACCTTTTTTTGACTAGCTTAAATATCACGCATACTATATCCAAAAGCAGGCAAAGCAATAACCACACACAAAACAAGAAAAGAAACCAAAACAGAAGTCCCGACTTGGGACGGCCAGCAATGAATTACTGGTGGCTAAACCGGTTGGCCGTTGAGCCCTAAGTTCTGCTTTGGTTCACAAGTCACTTAGTTGTTCGGTTTCGAATGGTCTGTGCTGTTATGCCGTAGCGCCTCTCCATCTTAGTGGCTGATAGAAACCTACGACGCAGATCGTCAACCTGATGTACCGGTTTCGTCGTGCTGTTAATAAGCTAGGCCTACCGCTTCCGGGGCCACCCTAACACTGCCAGTGTGTCGTAAACGTCGAGATAGCTTCCATATAGTTTTCTTTGTACTGCCAAATAATCTGCTGATGGCCAACGTCATTCTGTTACGCAGAAGGTTTTACACACGGTCGACACGGGTGTAGAGCCTTATGCGTCGCCAAGACGGCGGAGGGTGACTTCCGGTTAAAGGGTTATCTACCAGTGTATTACACTAACAAGGAAACTCTAACAACGTTAGAATTTTTGAAGTTTATATATAATGTAAATTCTATATACAACAATACAATTTATGCGGTTCATGCGAACCGAACAACCAACTAAATGTTTTGTACCACTTCAGAAACTGAGGGTGAGGTTGGGCCTGTAAAATCGATTTAAGCCCCCCAGTAATTCATTACTGACCGTTCCAAGGCGGTAGTTCTGTTGTGGTTCTTTGTTGCCTGTTTTTGGTGTCAGAGTTTCTGTGATGTTTTACCTTATGTATGGTATTATTATTTTTGGTTCGGTTTGGGTTGCTGAGTGGCCACCTTTTGGGAACAAGCTGCTCACTCGGTTGGCCATATGTTCTCTGTATCTTGATTATTTGTAATCTTAGTTGTTTCCAACTATGGTTTGAGGGCTGGATTTGGATTTTGATTGTTTCAGTTCCTGGTCTTTGCATACTTTTTACTTTTACAACTGTCACAATTACAATAATATACAACACATATCAGTTCATGTCGCTGGCCCAAGTAAGGTGTTTGTTTCAAATCTGTAATCGATTTGCGTACAATACGCAAATAGATTACCGTCTGACGTCAACGCCGTACTCGGCTCAGCGCCATGAACTAAAGGAAAATACAAAGAACAAAAAAACGTTAGTTTGAGCTCATACAAAAAAAACAACAAGGCCTCATGTTGGTTGACTTCAATTTGTCGTTCCCTGGATCATGTCATGGGCCAGTCCATATATCATGAGGAACACCAACTTATATTAATTCGCGCACGTTTATATACTGGTCGCTCCCTGGATCGTACCAGGGACCAGTCTATATATAATAAGACACTTTAGTGGACGAACACTGTCCCACTTTCACCTCCGCAGTAACAACATGGACTTCGCCTACATTTTGTGCTTCCCGCCTCTGCTTAGGAAACATGCACAAACGGCGTTGTAACTGCCTCTACCCGGGTTGGTATTAACCTGGATATGGGTATAGGATCTCCAGACGAGACGTGGCTCTAAGCCCTAACAGCTGACTGCCGGACTTGATGTGCCTAAAAATAACGAACTTACACTTAATACATTGTAACTATATAATAACAATACGTAAGACTTGGGCCTGTCTTGGAAGTACCATACAACGCCCTCGGCGAATGCCGAGCATAACGTGCACACGCCAGCCGGGTCACTAGACACGACTCGCGCTCACGATGTAAAGCCAAAATTGTGCTTGCCACTTCCGCCAATGAAGAAACGTAGATCCTACCACGCATGTGCGTCGAAGGATCTGACGTCAAACATTGTCAAGAAGTATACTGACGCCAACAGGAATTACCATGACATATCCTACATAAAACATGAATGAAATTAAACAATGACCTATTTACATTAAATTGATTGACCAAAATCTAACTCGCATATGTATTAATTCATTTCTTTAAACTAAGCGTATTACCTTTTGCCATAGAATATAATAACTTAATAAGCGTTTCTAACACATTTGGGATCATAACGTTTGATCTGACATCATGACGTTATACCATATGACGTCATATAGTGAAGGCAAATCAAACGCATGACGACCAAATGTTACCATTATAACTTAAGGAAAAAACCCTTAATGCGGTGCATGCTATGGCGTCAATTGACGTCACGAGTATATAAGTTAGTTCCATTAAAAATCAATCTACTTCTATAGACCACGTATACGTGAAACTAATATAAAAAGTGCTGACGTCGCAATAACATGAATGCAAGTGGCGTCACATGAATAACATGAATGCAGCTGACGTCACTGAATAATATGAATGCAATTGACATCACTGGACGTTTAAATAGACGCACACCAGTGAAACTAATATAAAAAGTGCTGACGTCGCAATAACATGAATGCAACTGACGTCACATGAATAACATGGATGCAACTGACGTCACTGGACGTCAAATAGACGCACACCATTGCAACCAACATCAGTGATATAAACTATTTCCGTAATTTACAAAACTTCTTAATATACAAATACCATGCGCAGCATGGTCAGTATAAACAAAATCAGTTGACATATGCAATCATACCATATCAATCAGAAGTCACATTTTTCATTCTTAGCCAAACTATTCTGAATAAATATAATAAAATCTTACCCTTCCGGTCTTAACACAGAAACTAGGCACACGGCAATATAACGTCCTCAGTATAAGAATTAAACAGCCACGTCTAATTTTTCATTAAAGAATAGGAGTATAAATACTATGCGTCTCACTTTTAAATCATGCGACACGAATCTAAGCGTGCAGGTATTCACCTTAAAATCATGCACCACGCCGTCCACAATCAAGAGACTCGTGCAGGTATTCACCTTAAAATCATGCAATACGCTGTCCACGAGAGGTATTTACAAACAACCCATGCATAACCACAATTTCCGTAAATGTTTTATTACCACAGTTGCCCTAAAAACTGTGGCCCTACTGATTGAAAGAATTAAAATAATTTCGACGACATAGTCGACGATCGGATCCATTTCCTAACATAGGTTTCCCTTAGGGAAAAAAACATAACAATGTTTCTTTTCTGAAATAGTACGAAATGCGATCGAATCGTAGGCTATGTCAAAACTGGAAAAGTAGCTATATACACAACAACGGTGCGATGCACAACGTGGCCAAACTATCTACTTAGGTAGTCCGCCCCCAAATTATCTTGGCCGCGGGTAGCAACGATCCTGAATCTGTATGGCTGTAATTTCATGGCCCAACGCATGATTCGGGGATTGAGCACCTTAGGTGTCTGCATATAGGACAAAGGTTTGTGGTCGGTTTCAAGTAGGAACTCCGCCCCATACAGGTACTTACGAAATTTCTCAACACCCCAGATTATACCCAAACATTCCTTTTCAATTACAGAGTAATTCCTTACTCGAGGTAACAATTTCTCGCTAGCATAAGCAATCGGCAAACGACCTTCACCTTCGAATTCCTGAAGCAAAATAGCTCCAAGACCAACGTCTGAAGCGTCTGTCCGGAGTACAAACGGGTTACCTTCTTGAAAAACAGGTAAGCGAAGAATGGGACTAGACGTGAGCCTACTCTTCAGGGTTTGAAATGCCCTTTCATGCTGATCTTGCCAATCTTTGATAGAATTAGGTCTATCCCGTTTAGTTAAATCAGTCAGAGGAGAAGCTATGGATGAGAAATTTGGGATAAAACGAAGATAAAACCCAGCTAATCCCAGAAAAGATTTAATTTGCCTTTTCGTACATGGAAGAGGAGCATCTCTGATAGCCTGTATCTTGTTCTCTTGCGGTCGTACCGTCTGTCCGACGATATTGTCACCAAGGCACTCGATACTGCCATATCCGATCATGCATTTAGATGGTTTTTCCGTCAATTTGGCCGACCTGAGCCGATCTAGCACTTGACGTAATGACGTCACATGATCCTTCCATGTTTCAGTAAATATCCACATGTCATCAACAAAGCTGTCAACATTTGGGAGATTGGACAATATGATTCTCATTAACCTACAAAAAGAGGCTTCCGAATTGACCAAACCGAAGGGCATAGTTTTAAACTGGAATAAACCCTTAGGCGTTTCAAATGCTGTCAAAGGTTTAGACCTTTCAGTAAGACTGACTTGCCAATAACCCTTACTCAGGTCCATCTTTGTAAAGAATCTATGTTTCGACATTTTATTGATAACCTCTTCCATATTTGGAATAGGTTCTGCATCGAATTCCGTCACTTTGTTAAGCTTCCGGAAGTCGATACAGAATCTAACTGACCCGTCTTCCTTCGGAACTAGGACAACAGTAGACGAATACGGTGAAATCGACGGCTCGATTACCCCTAAATCTAACATATCCTGTATCTCCGTCTCCATGACGTTACGCGTCTTATACGGGATAGAATAACCTTTCGTCCGTATGGGTTCTGACGTGAGTAGTTTGATATCGTGCTGTATTTGATCAGTTCGACCGGGTAAACTTGATAGTACATCCAGGTACTGTTTAATCAACGCTTCAACCTCCATACGTTGTCCTGACGTTAACGTATCTAAAATACTGACGTCATTATAAGTTTCCGGTTCTTTAGCTGTCGGAAAAGCACAATCATCAAGAGAAATTTCATCACTACCATCGTCATCAACCGACTCTGTAGTCTCAGTCGACAATTAACAATGTGACGGCACACTACGACGTTCGACATGCTGTTTCAGCATATTAGCATGATATGTACTCACGACACCATTGACGTCGATTTTGTAGTCCATTCTATTTACCACCTCGACTACTTCATATGGATCCTTCCATTGCAATAACAGTTTATTGCTGTCAGTTGGCAGTAATAACAGTACTTTATCTCCCACATTAAATTTACGCTTACGCGACCTAGCGCGTTTGTCGTAATAAGCCTTTTGCTTTACTTGTACTTTCCGTAAATTATCATGGGCTAACTTACACGTCTGCTCTAATCGTTCTCTCAACTCAATAACGTACTGGTACGTAGACAGAACCTGCTCATTCTGTACCTCTTCAGACCATAATTCACGTAATATTGCCATTGGGCCCTTAACGTTACGTCCGTATAACAATTTGAACGGAGAAAACCCTAATGACTCCTGTGGAACCTCCCTTATTGCAAACAGTAGTGCTGGGAGATATTTATCCCAGTCTTTTGGACGTTCTGCGCACATCCTACGTAGCATTTGCTTCAACGTCGCGTGAAAACGCTCTACACGACCGTTACAGATAGGATGATACGGCCTCGTGGTTAATTGCTGGAGTGATAACAGCCTGCTTACTTCTTTCATAACTTCAGCAGTAAACTGACTTCCGCAATCTGTTAACATTTCATCAGGTATGCCAACTCTACTAAACATCTCAACTAACGCTTCGGCTACGCGTTCCATTCAATGCCGGGTAACGCTACCGCCTCGGGATATCTCGTCGCATAATCTTACATTGTTAAAATATAGCGGGATTTCCTGTCAGAACGAGGTTCTATCGGTCCAACTATATCAACAGCGACTCGTTTAAATGGTGTGTCAATCTGTGGCAACTTTCCTAAAGGTACCTTAGTGACACGACCTTTTTGAATAGTCCTTTGACATATGTCACAAGATTTACAAAACCTTGCCACATCACCACAAACTCCAGGCCAAAAGAACTTAGTTAACACTCTATCCATAGTTTTCTTTATGCCCAAATGTCCTGACATCAAGGTTTCGTGCGCCAATCCTAACACCTTTTCACGAAAACCTTCAGGAATTATAAGTTGCAAAGTGACCTTGTTTCCCTTAGTAAACTGCCTATACAATAAATCTTTCTTTCGGATAAACTTAGTTTCACCTCGGTTCAATCCATGACTAATAGTCACATTCCCAGATTCCACTCTTTGCCTGATGCCATTCAATTTAGGGTCAACAACTTGGGCCTGCTTCAACGCTTCCTTATCACTAGCAATGATTTGATCAGGAACTTTAAGTTTCCTATAGACCTCTTCACCTTGCTTAGCTTGTGACCTAGTCACCGCCGCCATTGCAAAATGGGACATATCGGGAAGTTTTGACCCGTCAATATTTCCAATAACCAGGTCATACAATGTATCTTCCATGCACAATGCCTCAGTATTTCCTGTGAAAAATGGACAATCTATGTCAACCATTGCTAAGGGATACCTTTGGGTAGATTCATCAATCAAAGTTACATCAGATTCTCTACCAAGTAACTGATCATTAGAAACCAAGTTTCTACGAACGACACACCCAGTACAACCTGTGTCCCTTAAAACTACAACAGTCTTACCATTAACCGTACCCTGCGCTTTTGGTAATCGCGACCTTAAAAAGTAACAGACACCTTCCCTATCCACGTTATCATTGATTAATGGACTTTCTTCCTTACTCTTATAGAGACCTTCAATTTCTTGAGACCTATTCATTGTAGTTTTACAAAAGCTCATTTGATATCCACCACCCCGACCACGTCCGCATTAATGACCCCGACCACGGCCACGATCTGAATTACTACCTTTCATCTGCACAGTATCGCTCTTACTCTGTGATTTTTGTGCCTCATCTTTCGGTGCATAACTACTTCCCTTATTTCCGCTATATCCGCTTGCACTTGCACCTACCTCTGCACTATATGCTTGCTTCCTATCGGGATTCTTATAACATTTATTTGTTAAATGTCCCTTACCACAAATACTACATTTTATCTCTGGTTTCGTACTCGGCTTATTATCAGATCTACTCTGAGTTACGCCCTTACTATCATGCTGCCCCTTATTAACACAGGCGTAGACACCGCCACGTGCTTCTGCAAATAAATCTGCTTCCCTAACACTCACCTAGATTCGTGAATGTTTTCGGTTTCAAATGAACGTATAGTTCTTTACTACAGGATTCTAAAAACTGATCTTTAGCGAAAAAATCGCAAACAGATTCATAAGACTGGTCTACCTTCGCCATTTTCAACCATTTATTAAGATACGATCTAAGTCTACTACTAAACTGAATAAACGTTTCAGACTTTTCAGGCCTATCATAGCGAAATTTCTTCCTAAATCCGCGTTCAGTCATATCAAAATTCTTTAACAACGCATCTTTCAACTTGTCATAATCTGCTGCATCATCTACAGACAATCTATCATAAACATCAAGCGCGCGACCTTTAAGTAATACGCTTAAATATGCAGCCCAAACGTTTTTATCCCATTTATTCGCCGTCGCGTATTTCTCAAACCTTGATAAGTAACTATCCGTTTTGTCCTTACTTTCATCAAAATACGATAATTTGGGATCTCGCGCATGCGCTAACTTTTTAGCCTTCTGTTTTTCTAATTCAACTCTAAACGTTACCTTCTGCAACTCTATCTGATTCTTTAACTCGCGTTGCTGCAATTCAAAACTATACTTCAACTTTTCTAACTCAACTTCGCTCGACAACTTTGCTTCCTTATCGCTTTCGACTTGAGACAACCTAGCTTCCCTATCTTTCTCGGCTTGCCGCTCTATACTTTCAATCCGCGCCATCTCGATTTCCCTATCCGCTGCAATCTTAGCTTCTTCCGTCGCGATCCTAGCCAATTCAACTTCCCTATCTTTTTCGGCCTGCACAATCCTTTCTTTCTCCGCCGCGATTCAAGCTAACTCAATTTCCCTGTCTTTATCGGCCTGCGTAATATTTTCTTTCTCCGCCGCAATCTTCTCTTTATAAAGGGTGAACTTACCGCGTGCCTTTCTGCTCCCTCAGTCTCTTGCTGTTGCTTAACAAATTCCTGTAAAGCCTGCCCCTCATAACCTAACTCCTTTCCCGTCTTAACTCACTGATCCATGACGCTTAACGTAATGCTCACAATAATAATAACGAACTAATCCAACTGAAACGTTGATTAATTAGTATACTCGCGATCTAGACGTAGCTATTAATGTTACGTTCATAACAGACCGGGAATGACGTCATAAACTGACGTTGACTTTACCGAGAACCTCTTTTCACTATCATATGACACAATTAGATGACGTAAATAAACCACATTACAATTACGCCCAACTTGATCTAGCGTATCGGATATACAAACGTAACGTACGTAACGCAACGTATTAACACTGACACGACAACTGTACGTCCTACATTACAAAACCTTATAAGATACCAACGGTTAATCAAACTTAAGATTCTGCTATGAGGTTTAATTCATTGTAACGATATTATATAACGTTACGGGTGACCTACGTTACTAAATCAGGACATAAAATGGACCTCAGTAACGGTTACGACACAACGTACAAAACGTTTAAGTTAATAAACAAACAAATTGTCATGCAACACAGTGCCAAGGTACTCAAACGGACCTTAAAACAAAATATGTATCATCCGTGCCAAGACAATTCAGGTCTATATACCTCAGTTTCCCCACTCAGATATGCAACCTGTTACATTTTATCACAAAAAAATGCATGGGCTATCGCACTTCATCACGTAGGGAATAAGGATAGTTGACCTTAATTGAGT
Source organism: Ctena decussata (assembly GCA_963989385.1). Lineage (NCBI taxonomy): Eukaryota > Metazoa > Mollusca > Bivalvia > Lucinida > Lucinidae > Ctena > Ctena decussata. The sequence continues at coordinate 947,757 of OZ022504.1, read as the reverse complement.
GTAGGTTACATTTACAGAGAATTTAGTAGCAAAATTGCTCCCCTAAAATTCACATCACTGCGAACAGCCTTACGTCACCTTAGAAAAGAACAATCAGAAAGTCCATAAAAAATTGTCTGACAAAATTGTGCTTAGATTCTATATATATTGATATATTGTCAATGTCTTACACTGGCAGATATTAACCGGAAACCAAATCCCGTTACTTATGACACCATGTTACGCAGAAGGTTTTACACACGGTCGACACGGGTGTAGAGCCTTATGCGTCGCCAGGACGGCGGAGGGTGACTTCCGGTTAAAGGGTTATCTACCAGTGTATTACACTAACAAGGAAACTCTAACAACGTTAGAAGTTTTGAAGTTTATATATAATGTAAATTCTATATACAACAATACAATTTACAACTGTCACAATTACAATAATATACAACACATATCAGTTCATGTCGCTGGCCCAAGTAAGGTGTTTGTTTCAAATCTGTAATCGATTTGCGTACAATACGCAAATAGATTACCGCCTGACGTCAACACCGTACTCGGCTCAGCGCCATGAACTAAAGGAAAATACAAAGAACAAAAAACGTTAGTTTGAGGTCATACAAAAAACAACAACAAGGCCTCATGTTGGTTGACTTCAATTTGTCGTTCCCTGGATCATGTCATGGGCCAGTCCATATATCATGAGGAACACCAACTTATATTAATACGCGCACGTTTATATACTGGTCGCTCCCTGGATCGTACCAGGGACCCGTCTTTATATCATAAGACACTTTAGTGGACGAACACTGTCCCACATTCACCTCCGCAGTACTAACATGGACTTCGCCTACATTTTGTGCTTCCCGCCTCTGCTTAGGAAACATGCACAAACGGCGTTGTAACTGCCTCTACCCGGGTTGGTATTCACCTTGAGATGGGTATAGGATCTCCAGGTGAGACGTGGCTCTAAGCCCTAACAGCTGACTGCCGGACTTGATGTGCCTAAAAATAACGAACTTACACTTAATACATTGTAACTACATAATAACAATACGTAAGACTTGGGCCTGTCTTGGAAGTACCATACAACGCCCTCGGCGAATGCCGAGCATAACGTGCACACGCCAGCCGTGTCACTAGACACGACTCGCGCTCACGATGTAAAGCCAAAATTGTGCTTGCCACTTCCGCCAATGAAGAAACGTAGATCCTACCACGCATGTGCGTCGAAGGATCTGACGTCAAACATTGTCAAGAAGTATACTGACGCCAACAGGAATTACCATGACATATCCCACATAAAACATGAATGAATCTAAACAATGACCTATTTACATTAAATTGATTGACCAAAGTCTGACTCGCATATGTATTAATTCATTTCTTTAAACTAAGCGTATTACCTTTTGCCATAGAATATAATAACTTAATAAGCGTTTCTAACACATTTGGAATCATAACGTTTGATTTGACATCATGACGCCAATGATGTTATACCATATGACTTCATCTAGTGAAGGCAAATCAAACGCATGACGACCAAATGTTACCATTATAACTTAAGAAAAATCCCTTAATGCGGTGCATGCTATGGCGTCAATTGACGTCACGAGTATATAAGTTAGTTCCAATAAATATCAATCTACTTCTATAGACCACGTATACGTGAAACTAATATAAAAAGTGCTGACGTCACAATAACATGAATGCAATGGAAGTCACATGAATAACATGAATGCAGCTGACGTCACTGAATAACATGAATGCAATTGACATCACTGGACGTCAAATAGACGCACGCCTGTGAAACTAATATAAAAAGTGCTGACGTCGCAATATCATGAATGCAACTGACGTCACATGAATAACATGAATGCAACTGACGTCACTGGACGTCAAATAGACGCACACCATTGCAACCAACATCAGTGATATAAACTATTTCCGTAATTTACAAAACGTCTTAATATACAAATACCATGCGCAGCATGGTCAGTATATACAAAATCAGTTGACATATGCAATCATACCATATCAATCAGAAGTCACATTTTTCATTCTTAGCCAAACTATTCTGAATAAATATAATAAAATCTTACCCTTCCGGTCTTAACACAGAAACTAGGCACACGACAATATAACGTCCTCAGTATAAGAATTAAACAGCCACGTCTAATTTTTCATAAAAGAATAGGAGTATAAATACTATGCGTCTCACTTTTAAATCATGCGACACGAATCTAAGCGTGCAGGTATTCACCTTAAAATCATGCACCACGCCGTCCACAATCAAGAGACTCGTGCAGGTATTCACCTTAAAATCATGCAATACGCTGTCCACGAGAGGTATTCACAAACAACCCATGCATAACGTAACCACAATTTCCGTAAATGTTTTATTACCACAGTTGCCCTAAAAACTGTAGCCCTACTGATTGAAAGAATTAAAATAATTTCGACGACATAGTCGACGATCGGATCAATTTCGTAACACATTCTACCAGCGGCAATCATACCAATTGCTGGGTTACGCTCGTCGTTATTTGATGTTGGCATGTTGCTGTCGAAAACTATTTTGTGATTTTCTTTAAAGCAATACTTTTGCGACTGCTTATCAAGCAAAATAATCTTTTATTGATACACGTGGCGAATATGCACGTATGTTTATCATATGAAGTGGTCCAGCATCTATACCGCGTATAAACTGGCATCTATTAAGGTCTTGACCAGCCTTTAAATTGTTTCCAGGCGGCATTTATAATGGTACACTAAGCAGACTCTAAAATGAACCAAGATAATGGCAGGTATACATGATACATTGAAGAGTAATACCTTCTATGAATAAACTAATTTTGGTATGAATAATTTGAACCTAGCAAAGCCTCAGATCATCCTGGGCACCCAAGCTTATCCACATTTTTTCTTCAAATTCTGATACGAATGGAAACAAAAAAGGTTTCGGTACTTCTTGGACAGCCAGCAAAACTGACTGTCTATTGCTTTGGGTTAATAAGTCTTAATATCAATTCTCTGTAACTTTCGGAAAACGTTGGCCACGCCATGTCTGGGATTTTAGTAAATTTTGTCTACATATCAGGTTTGATGCAAAACCACCATAAACGGCGTCGAAATCTTCATTTTATGTTTCGTTGCCATGGAAATGGAGAATGTTTGTTCTGGGAAGATGGCAGAAAAAATGAAGATAAAAAATTGGGAAATTGGCAAAACTTTTTGTTATTTTCGCGTCTCTACAGAAACTTTTTGGAAAAGAAATGTTTTTAACACCAAAGCACTAAGTTGACGGAAAGGTTAGCATAGGCGGCAGAAATATTACCAACCTGCGGTTTGCCGATGACATAGACGCTCTTGCTGAGGAAGAGCAGGAACTAGAAGCTCTAGTTGAAAGTCTCGACCAGACCTGCACAAGGTATAAGATGGAGATCAGTGCTGAGAAGACCAAACTGACGACAAACAGCGCAGATGGCATCCAGAGGGAGATAAAGGTAAAGGGGCAGAAGCTGGGTACTGTAAGCAGCTTCAAATACTTTGGAGCAGTTGTCTAAAATGATGGCTCAAAACAGGAGGTTCTCTCAAGGATAGCACAAGCCACTTCAGCTCTTGCCAAGCTGAAACCAATTTGGAGAGATAACAACATATCTCTTGGATCAAAGGTGACACTTATGCGCTCCCTTGTCATCTCCATATTTCTGTATGCCTGTGAATCATGGACCTTGACAGCAGAGTTAGAGAAAAGAACGCAGGCCTTTGAGATGAGATGCTACCGAAGGTTACTGAACATTTCGTACAAGGACCATATAACCAATGAGGAGGTTCGCAGGAAGATCCAAGCAGCTATTGGAGAATATGATGAACTCCTGACACTGGTCAAGAAACGGAAACTAAGGTGGTTTGGCCACGTCTCAAGGTCTTCTGGTTTAGCAAAGACAATTCTTCAGGGCACAGTGAAAGGAAAAAGAAGAAGAGGTAGACAGAAGAAGAGGTGGGAAGACAATATCAAGGAGTGGACTGGAATGGATTTTGCCAGCTCAACTAGGGCAGCTGAAGACAGGACAAGGTGGAAAGGGATTGTTTTGAAGTCAGCTGTGGTGCCCCAACGACCTAGTAAGGTTATGGGTTAGAATGGAATGGAATAGAACTAAGTTGGCATATCACAATGATATAAAGTTGGTGACAATATTTCCCATAGGTTTTTTACACTAGAGGCCCGAAAAAGGGGAAAATTGGCATTTTATCAAATTTGTGAAAAATGCAATATTACACTTTTTCGGCGGAGTTTTGGACAGTTTAACAGAAGATGTCCAGACAACGACTAGTATGGCGTTAAAGAACAATATATGTAAAAATAAAATATCAAAAAAACTGGATGGAGAAATTCAAATCAAAAGGTCAAAGTCAAATGTTAAAATAGCTAAAAATGCTATTTTAATTCGACATTTATTCTTATGATTATCATTTTTTATGTTTCAAAGGCGGTTTTAAAGCGCAAAGAACTATTATACATTATAAATCTGATCATCACAGCAACACTAGTTTATCCAGGAGCAACAAGTTTTCAAGGTCAAGGTCACCAAAATCCGGAAATGTTAATAAATAACACGTTTTACTTGAAAATTATGATCTTTTCCTCCTTCGGTGAAGTATGTTTTTGTAGCAAACAGTCTAGATACAATTTACAGTAACTGTGCTTCAATTTTGACATGATTCAGGTCGAAGGAAATTGCAGTGCCAAGGTCAAGGTCACAATCATCCACGAAATTATGGCACACATGAACTCTGTATCATGCATTATGATCATTTTGAAACTCTGACAATTCTTGATTTCATTATTAATTGGTCATGCATAAATTGCATTTAATATTATCACACATCATCTGACTCAGAGGGACCAGTCAAGGTCAAGGTCACATATTTTTAGTCCGAGCTCTCTGTCAATATTTAGGAATTTTCGTCGATTTTAAGCAATTTTCGTAGGCTTTATGCAATGTTTGCTGAAGCTTGCTGGGTTAACAATTCATTTAATGTTTGCGAATAGTTTATACCATTCATACCATTTGCATTAAATGATTCGTCGAGGCCAACGCCATCAGAAATCAAGAGATTCTTGTGTCCACGTGTCAGTTCATATAAGATAGCTGCATCATTAATCGTCAGACTGGAAATAATAAAATGTTTTCATGGAGGCATTTTTTTCTAATCCACTGTTAGAATTAATTCTTTAAAGGATCTCTGTAAATCCTGTGTTAAACATTCTAGTACACTTTTTGAAAAGCCAGTAGCTGATGATTTAAGAAGGGGTATGAAACCCACCACCCGCACCCGTGCTCAAAACCCACCACTGGAAATTTTAGTGACGACCTTTGAAAAATAAAAGTTTTATTTTAGATTTTATTCCAAGATATTGTCACACTATACATTTGTGTGAAAAATCAAAATCGGTCCATAAATGAAGGCGCTGGAGCGATAACAAAGTTTTTCTTTAAATAACAAATGTGACCTTGACCTTAGAACCATAAAACGCAATATTATCCAAGATATTTTCATAGTTAACATTTGTGTGAAGTACAATCCAAATCGGTTCATAAATGAAGGTGCTTGAGAGATAACAATTTTTTTCAAAACAATAGCCACCCTGACCTTGACCTTAGAATGCTGAAACGTAAACTTGTCCAAGATTTCATTTGTGTGAAGTTACATCAAAATCGGTTTATGGATGAAGGCACTAGAGCGATGACCAAGTTTTTCTGTAAATAGCCAGCGTGACCTTGACCTTAATCTTAGAACGCTGAAACGCAAACTTATCCAAGATATTGTCATACTAAACAATTGTTTGAAGTTTAATCAAAATCGGTCTACAGATGAAGGCGCTAGAGCGATGACAAAGTTTTTCTACAAATAGCCACTGTGACCTTGACCTTAACCCTAGAATGCTGAAACGAAATCTTCATTAAGATATTATCAAACTATACATTTGTATGAAGTTTAATTGAAATCGGTCTATAAATGAAGGCGCTACAGTGCTGACAAAGTTTTTCTAAAAATAGCCAATGTAACCTTGATCTTGACTCCAGAACGCTGAAACGCAAACTTGTCCAAGATATTGTCATACTTACCACCTGTGTGAAGTTAAATGAAAATCGGTTTATGAATGAAGACGCTAGAGCGATGACAAAGTTTTTCTAAAAATAGCCACTATGACCTTGACCTTGACCCCAGAAAGCTGAAACGCGAATTTTTCCAAGATATTGTCATACTTATCAAGGGCTCACCGTAGAGGGCGATTTGGGAGAAATAATCTCTCTAAGTTGGCTGACTTCTCCCTATTTTGAGCTGAGGGAGAAGTGAAAATTATAGAACATATAGGGAAATCCAAACTGTGGACCAAAACTTCTCCCTAAAGTCCAGAAAATGTGCAAAACTTCTCCCTGTCTGAAAGCTCTAGGCTGACCCCTGGACTAATCACTTGTTTGAAGTTAAATCGAAATTGGTCTATAAATGAAGGCACTAGATGGATGACAAAGATTTTATAAAATAGCCACAGTGATCTTGACCTTGATCCCTCATGCTGAAACGCAAACTCATTCGAGGTAACGACATACCCAGTATTTGCGTGAAATTATATTAAAATCGGTTAATAAATGAGGTCGCTAGAGCAATGACAAAAGGTGAACATTCGGAACATTTTGGACCCTGGGGCCACCATTTGAACAAGCTTGGTAGAGGACCACTTGGCAATGTTACATACCAAATTTCAAGCATCTGAGGCAAGCAGTTCTGGTGAAGAAGATTTTTAAGTATTTTTTCGTTTCGAACACAAGACCCCCTGCACCAGGGCCATTTCGGACCCTGGTGCCACCATTTCAACAAAATTGGTAGAGGACCACTAGGCAATGCTACATACCTAATTTCAAGTATCTGAGCCAAGCTTCTGGAGAAAAAATTTTTAAGCATTTTTTAGTTTCGAACCCAAGACCCCTTGCCCCAGGGCCATTTTGGACCCTGGGGCCACCATTTGAACAAACTTGGTAGAGGACCACTAGGCAATGCTACATACCAAATTTCAAGCATCTGAGCCAAGCAATTCTGGAGAAGAAGGTTTTTAAGTATATTTTAGTTTCGAACACAAGACCCCCCTGTCCCTGCGCTATTTTGAACCCTGGGGCCACCATTTGAACAAAATTGGTAGAGGACCACTAGGCAATGCCACATACTAAATTTCAAGCATCTGAGCCAAGCAGTTCCGGAGAAGAAGATTTTTAAGTATGTATTAGTTTCGAACACAAGACCCCCTGCCCAAGGGCCATTTTGGACCCTGTGGCCACTATTTGAACCAACTTGGTAGAGGACCACTAGACAATGCTTCATACCAAATATCAAAGCCCTAGGCCTAGTGGTTTTAGAGAAGATGTCATTTAAAGCAAATTGTTGACGACGGACGATGCACGACGCACGACGCACGACGCACGATGGACACTGGGTGATCACAATAGCTTACCCTGACCCTATGGCTCAGGTGAGCTAAAAAAGAAATAAATCATTGACTGACACAGAGGGCACAGTTTTAATCCAATATTCATGAAACTTTGTCAGTGTATTTATCTTAATGTAATCTAGACCAGATCTGAAACTGGATTATGTCTGGTCATAAATTAGGTCACTAGGTCAAATCTTAGAAAAACCTTCTGTACACTCTAGGGGAAACAGTAAGGATCTAATCTTCATGAAATTTCATCAGAACCTTTTACCTTTATCAATTCTAGACCAAGTTTGAAACTGGGTTATGGCAGGACAAAAACTAGGTCACTAGGTCAAATCTTAGAAAAACTTTGAGTTCACTGTAGATGGCACAGTTTTGTTCCAATCTCCATGAAACTTTATCAGAATGTTTATCTCCAACAAATCTAGACGGAGCTTGAAACTGGGTCATGTCGGGTCAAAAACTAGGTCACTAGATCAAATCTTAGAAAACCTTGTGTTCACTCTAGAAGGCATAGTTTTGATTCATTAATCACGAATCTTTGTCAGAATGTTTAGCTCTAAGAAATCTAGACCAAATTTGAAAGTAGGTTGTGTCAAGTCAAACACAAGGTCAAGTCTTATGAAATCTTGTGTTCACTGTAGAAGGCACAGTTTTGGTTCGATATTCTTAAACTTTGACAACATGTTTATCTTTACAAATCTAGACAAAGTTTGAAACTGGGTCATGTGGGGTCAAAACTTTTACAAAGTTTGGTACTTTATATAGGATATCCGGTTGTTTTATCATTTTAAAAAGGAATCTTAAGTGATTTTGACCTTGGCCTTCATATTTAAACTCTTTCATCTGTTTTATGTTATATTTAATTGATGTGTGACTCTTTTAAAATACAGTAAATGTTTCATCTTATATTCCAAACAAGAGGACTATTAGGTTCTGATCGCTCCCCTGAGCCCTGAGACTTTAATGTGATATGAACTTTTTGGACATTTGTTTTCTCTATGAATTTACCAATCTTTTGTAGACATAAGGTAACAGTGTCAAAAATGACGGTAAGCAAAACAACCAGGCCTAACAATTTCTGAGAGCAAGTACTTTACATTTTCAACACAAGTGACCACTGGCCAAGGTCACTAAATGACCTTGACCTCTTGAGTTCAAAGGAATTGAGGTCAATTGCATTTCCATACCAAAGAGTCTATTAGAAACAGAAACATGCACTTTTACAGCTCTTCCCATTCTAAAGCTTAAGGGGATAAATAAGTCCTTACCATATAAATGGTCAAGGTCAACTCAGGGTCATCAGTTATATAAACTTTGTAGTACATGTACTAGAGTCCCAACATACCAAGTTTCAAAGTAATCAGCCCAGTGGTTATGGAGAAGATTTTTTTATTGTTTAACCATATATTGGCATGGCGGCCATCTTAATCATGTGATGTGGACCAAATATATAAACTTTCCATCTTTGCCTGAGGGCTGCATATGAAATTTAAATGAAATTTGCCCAGACATTTCAGAGGAGGTCCTTTGTAGATGACGACAGACGACATTTATTTGACCTTTGGCCAAGGTCACTTAATGACCTTGACCTCTAGAATTCACATGGATTGAACTTGGATGCATTTCCATATCACAGAGCACAACAGAAACAGAAAAATCCACTTTTTCAGTTTTTTTCCGATTCAAAAGCCATAGGGACTAAATTTGACCTTGCCATAAAATATGTCAAGGTCAACCCAGTGATGTTATTATAAAATCTATGTAGTACACTATTCCTAGATGCTACATACCAAGTTTCAAGGCAATTGGCCCAGTGGTTCTGGAGAGGAAGATTTTTTAACGTTTTTACCATATAAGGGCATGGCAGCCATCTTGGTCATGTGACCTGGACCAAATTCGTAGGTTTTTCCCCGTTTGCCTAAAGCCTGCATATGAAATTTAATTGAAACTGGCCCAGTAGTTTCAGAGGAGATGTCTTTTGGAAATGTTGACAGACAAGTGACCCTTGGTCAAGGTCACTTAATGAGCTTGACCTCTTTCAATTCCAAAGGGGTTGAATTTGAATGCATTTCTATATTTCACGGCACAATGACAACATAAAAATGTACTTTTTCAGTTTTTACTGAAACTGGAAACTGGGTCATGTGGGGTCAAAACTTTTACAAAGTTTGGTACTTTATATAAGATATCCGGTTGTTTAATCATTTTAAAAAGGAATCTTAAGTGATTTTGACCTTGGCCTTCATATTTAAACTCTTTCATCTGTTTTATGTTATATTTAATTGATGTGTGACTCTTTTAAAATACAGTAAATGTTTCATCTTATATTCCAAACAAGAGGACTATTAGGTCCTGATCGCTCCCCTGAGCCCTGAGACTTTAATGTGATATGAACTTTTTGGACATTCGTTTTCCCTATGAATTTACCAATCTTTTGTAGACATAAGGTAACAGTGTCAAAAATGACGGTAAGCAAAACAACCAGGCCTAACAGTTTCTGAGAACAAGTACTTTACTTCCATACCAAAGAGTCTATTAGCAACAGAAAAAATACACTTTTACAGCTCTTCCCATTCTAAAGCTTAAGGGGGTAAATTAGTCCTTACCATATAAATGGTCAAGGTCAACTCAGGGTCATCAGTTATATAAACTTTGTAGTACATGTACTAGAGTCCCAACATACCAAGTTTCAAAGTAATCAGCCTAGTGGTTATGGAGAAGAATTTTGTTATTGTTTTAACCATATATTGGCATGGTGGCCATCTTAATCGTGTGATGTGGACCAAATATATAAACTTTCCATCTTTGCCTGAGGGCTGCATATGAAATTTAAATGAAATTTGCCCAGACATTTCAGAGGAGGTCCTTTGTAGATGACGACAGACGACAAATATTTGACCTTTGGCCAAGGTCACTTAATGACCTTGACCTCTAGAATTCACATGGATTGAACTTGGATGCATTTCCATATCACAGAGCACAAAAGAAACAGAAAAATCCACTTTTTCAGTTTTTTCCGATTCAAAAGCCATAAGGACTAAATTTGACCTTGCCATAAAATATGTCATGGTCAACCCAGTGATGTCATTATAAAATCTATGTAGTACACTATTCCTAGATGCTACATACCAAGTTTCAAGGCAATTGGCCCAGTGGTTCTGGAGAGGAAGATTTTTTAACGTTTTTACCATATAAGGGCATGGCAGCCATCTTGGTCATGTGACCTGGACCAAATTCGTAGGTTTTTTTCCCCGTTTGCCTTAAGCCTGCATATGAAATTTAATTGAAACTGGCCCCGTAGTTTCAGAGGAGATGTCTTTTGAAAATGTTGACAGACTAGCGACCCTTGGTCAAGGTCACTAAACGAACTTGACCTCTTCAATTTCAAAGGGGTTGAATTTGAATGCATTTCTATATTTCATATATATATATATATATATATATATATATATATGACAACATAAAAATGTACTTTTTCAGTTTTTACCATTCAAAAGGATAAAGAACCGCACATGACCTTGCCATAAAATAGGTCAAGGTCAACTCAGGGCTTTTATTCATGTAAAGTTTGTAGTACTAGTGTCCCAAATGCTACATACCAAGTGTCGATTCAATCGACCCAGTGGTTCTGGTGGAGAAGATTTTTTTCGTGTTTATACGATATATGAGCATGGCGGCCATCTAGGACATGTGATCTGGACCAAATATATAAATTTTCTTTCCCCCTTTACCTGGATGCTGCATATGAAATTTAATTAAAAATTCGCCCAGTAGTTCAGAGGAGAAGTCCTTTGAAAATGTTGACAGACAACGAACAAGTGACCTTTGTTCAAGGCCACTAGATGACGTTGACTTCTATAACTTTATAGGGGTTCAATTTAAATGCATTTCCATGTTTAACAGCACAACAGCAACACAGGTCCTTCGAAAATGTTGACGATGGATGGACGACGGACGATAGATGCCGGAGGCTACCATCCTATAAATTCCCCCGGAGCCTTCGGCTCCGGGGAACTAAAAACAATTGCAAAAGTTGGTACAATGTATGAGAAAATTCCAGTTTATTCTCATTTTGATATCAGAACATTTGTGATCTTGACCTTGACCTTCATGTTCAAATTTCTTGATCTATGTTATGTTGTATTTTATCAAATGATTCAAATTAGGCAATGGCTTTCTGCTCATATTTTGTAAATCTTTACAAAACTTGGTATATATTACGAGAAAATTCCACTGTTTTCCAAATTTTTATAGGAATCTGTGATTTCTTTGACCTTGACTTTTATATTTGAATTTTTCAATCTGTTTTATCTTGTGCTTCATTAAATTATATATTGCTCTTTTCATACTCTGTTCAAGTATAACAATGGTTTTATCATACTCAGTTAGCACTTACAAACACTGGTATAAATAAATTATGACAAATTCCATTTTTCGACATTTTGAAATCGGAGCTTTGATGTGCTTGACCTTGACCTTTTATTTGAATTTGTTGATCTGTTTTATGTATTGCTACATTAAATATGTTGCTCTTTTCAGATATAGCAATGGCTATCTTCTGTATGCTGCAAACCTTTACAAAAATGGGACAAAAAAGGAAATTCCCATTTTTTCACATTTTGAAGTCGGAGCGTTGTGCTTGACCTTGACCTTCATATCATATTTGCATTTTTTGTTCTTTTTTTTTTTTTTTTTTTTTTTTTTTTTTTTGCTTCATTAAATGATATATTGCACTATTTAAATATAGCAATATTTCCCTTATCATTGTCAATTAACCTTTACTAAAATTGGGATAAAAAATGAGAAATTCCTAGTTTTTCAATATTTTGAATGGGGAGCTTTGTTGTGCTTGACCTTGAACTTCATATTTGAATTTCTTGATCTGTTTTATATTTTGCTTCATTAAATGATAGATTGTTCTTTTCAAATATAGCAATGACTTTCTTATCATATTCAGTTAACCTTTACAAAAATTGGAATGAAACATGAGCTAATCCAAAATCTTCTTTGTTTGCAAATAGCAGCTTTGCTTATTTTGACCTTGGCTTTTGTATTTTAATTTTTCAATATGTGTTTTGCTTTGCTTCATTTTATGATATATTGTTGTTTTCAAAATTTGCAATTATTTTCTAATCACTTTCATTGCAAAGGTTTTCTTATCATATTCATTTAACCTTTACAAAAATTGGAACATAAAATGAGAAATTCCCAGTTTTTCAACATTTTGAAATAGGGGTTTTGTTGTGCTTGACCTTGACCTTCATATTTGAATTTCTGGATCTGTTTTATGTTATGCTTCATTTTATGATATATTGTTCTTTTCAAATATAGCAATGGCTTTCTTATCACATTCAGTTATCCTTTACAAAAACTTGGACATAAAATGAGAAAGTCCAAGTTTTTCAACATTTTGAAATTGGAGCTTTGCTGTGCTTGACCTTCATATTTGATTTTGTTGATCTGTTTTATGTTTTGCTTCATTAAATGACATGTTGCTGTTTTCAAATATAGCAGTGGTTTTCTTATCGTATTCTGTTAACCTTTACAAAAATTAGGAAAAAAAAATGAGAAAATCCAAATTTTTCCATGTTTAGAAATAGGAGCTTTAATTAATTTGACATTGACCTTTAAATATTAATTCCTCCATCCAGTTTCTTTTTTATTATATAACTTGGTATATTACTGGTTGTAAATATATTAGTGGCTTTCTGAACATCTTCTGTTAAACTAACCAAAACTTGTTCCAAAGAACCGCAAAATCTCAGTTTTTCCACATTTTGAAATTTGCCAAATTATGTTCCCTTTGAGCCCTCATTGTGGCCTAGATGTGAGACATACTTGATTTATATTTATTTCTGTATACAGTGTTAAGTTGGTATTATATGTTATTATATCTGTATCTGAGATCTAAGAATTAACTATGGATGGACAGACCAGACTAATATACTATATTTTCATTATTCTTCATCTAAATTTTGGACTCTGTTGCTTTACTCAAACTATCTAGGTTACCATGGCAACGGGATGACGAACAGAAATACTACTGTTTTTGTCGTTTAGGGGTCATTTCTGATTCATACACCAAGAATGAAAAAAAATCTGAGACGTAGGGTGCCGGACCCCTATGGCAATTTTCTGATCTTTACAGAGAATTGATATTAAAAAGAAACTTACTTTACTTAAAGATGCAGTTTTACATCCAATAATATACATTTGTTTCCTACGTCCCCCGCCCTCCCCCACGACTCCCCCCCCCCCCCTCCCCGCCCCGCTTCACACTTCACCTATCATAACAGTTGAACTCTCCTAACTGACATTGCAAAAATTTCAAGGCAAACTTTCGGGCAACGTTTCTCATACTGGTCGGAGGAGCATGGTCACCATACCTAAGGTCATAGGTGATAGTATAGGCAAGCACCTGTTCCGGTGGTACTCTACTATCGCCAAAAGACCATAAACGATCTGTCCCTGTGTTATCTTAATGTCACTTATATGACAGCTCTTCATCCCCTATGGGTCCGTCAGTTACTTTTGTACTTTACGCCAAATTACGATCGTCTACATAAACGATATTTGGATATATGCATTGTCTTGCATGTCTCCCATAGGAGTCCTGTCTGTCCATGTGGTGGACTAGTATCACTTATAGTCGATGTATGTCCCTATAGTATTTTAATATCACCTAAACACAGAGTGTCTGTGCCTGTGATGTTCTACTGCCTATTATATGCTTGATGGCTATCCCTAATATGCCCTATTGTTGCCTCTATACTCAGTTCTGTCCAGGTTGCACTCTGCTGTTACTGCGGTACTCTACTATCGCCAAAAGACCATATACAATCTGTCCCTAGTTATCTTATTGTCACGTATATGACAGCTCTTCGTCCCTTATGGGCCGTCGTCTTCTCCTTTTGTACTTGACGGTCTTCTACATAAACGATATTTGTCTATATGTGTTATCTCTCATGTCTCCTAAAGGAGTCGAGTCTGTCCATGTGATGCTCTAGTATCACTTATATCTGATATATGTCCCTTTAGTATTTTGATATCATCTAAACACAGTGTCTTTGCCTGGGATATTCTACTGTCTATTATAGGCCAGATGGCTATCCCTGATATGCCCTACTGTCGCCTCTATACTCATTGTCTGTCTAGGTTGCACTCTGCTGTTACTAATATGACCAACTTAGTGTCTGTCTCTGAGATACCCTTCTTTCATCTACAGGTCCTTTGCCTGTCGCGGGGGTGGTCGGGTCGGCGATGATGTTGGATAATTTCCAGTGCCGGGCATCATTCTTATTTGGATAATAGTAGGGCAAGGGCCTACTGTGCTTGCAGTAGGTGCGGATGGAGGTAGCTTGGATAGTTTTTCTCTCGTTTTATAAGATATCTCTTTTCCCTTTTCTCTCTGGGAGACGGCTCGATATAGCCTGAAAGACTGGCTCAAAGATAAACTGGCTCAACTATAAACCCGAAACAACCAACCAGCCAACCAACGTGCCTTGGGTTGAATCTCGGACTGAGTTGTGTCAGTTCCTAAGAGTTTTCCTTCTTACATTTGATGCTGAAAATAAATCACCTAGCACAGCACTATCCGTCAAGTCTACCACTGCGCCACAGAGACAACCCCAATAAAGATTATTCGAGTAGCACTGATATAGGTAGCGGTTAAAGTACACGTCGTATATGTGTTCTTCTCAATGCGTCGCGTCTTTTTCGTTTGCCACAGGATACAAGTGAAATTAGGTAAATATAAGGTGTTTGAGAAATATAAGTTCACACAAGAGTACTTTCGAGCTACATAGGATAATATATATCGAAGAATTAAAACAATATTAACAATAGTAAGTGATAACTAACAAAAGCTTAAAAGGATTGAAGAATTAAAAATATTTCTCAAACGCCGAATATATCCATTACTCCTTATAGAGGGTGGAACAAAAAAAGCCCTTGCACAATTACAAACCTATCTAAGAACTTACTGATCAAAATCAGATGAAAACGTCATTCCTTTTGTTTCAACCTATAATCCGAATAATCCGGAAATGTTTCAAATCAGAAGAGAAAATCAACACATCCTTAAGAAAAATGAGACAGTGAAAAAACTAATGTCTAATAAGAAATTTTTAAAAAGAAAAAGACAAATGCCAAATCTAAAGTGAGGCCAGATTTAGCAAACAGCAAAATTTCATAAAGGCAATAGTAAAAATCCCATTTTAAAGGGTCATATGATAAACAGAATCTTACACTCGTGGTCATTTCATATGAAATTTATGAAACTCGCTGAAGGCTCGTTTCATAAATTTCATATGAAATGACCACGAGTGTAAGATCCTCTATATATCAGCTTCTAGCAAAACTGTTGTTTAACGTGCCGGTTGTTTCAGCAGTATGGTTGCTTTGGCCCCTATATTTTGCTATTGACATTTACTGGCAAAAAAATGAAAACTGGCTCTTACTGCCTCAGCATTGCAGATATAACAAAAGGTAAAGGTTTCCCATAGCCTAATAGCCGTAGGAACAGTGAGGGTTAGAGACCCACTGTATCTTGGGCACAGCTGGTGAAAGGCGGAGCCCATGTCTCTCCTTTCGCTGCCTTATCCTTCCCTGATTCGAAAAAAGGTACCCATTTACTGCTGGCTTGACTTAGGGAGTTTACCAGTCGTTGGATGGCGACGGTGAGCCGCGAATTCACGACCTTCCGGTGACTTTCTGCACCATAACTGAGTCATTCTAACTACTCGACTACGGCACCTAATAAATTAGCTTTTAAAGAAATGTTTCTAAAATAATCTTTCATCAGCCAAATTATTTTTGCGCAAATTGTTTAGCAAGATTTATTGCCATAGCAACCGAAAAGCTGAAATGTCAAAATATTACAACATAAACTCCTACGTAGCCATAATGCTGAAATTTGCTGAAATGTAAGCATTTACAAAATTACCTATTTTTTGTGCAAATCGGTAAATTAAACTATTAGCATGTTTCATTTTAATAGCTCAGTTTTACTTTAAACTAGCCAACTGAGTTTTTTATTTAGCAACATTATTCTTTTTTTTATTAAATTCACACTGGTCTGGCATTCAACATAGGCAACGAAGGCAACGTACTATAAAACTCGATTGTTTTCGCATACTTCTTAGATTAATTTCAAACTATCATTCTTACGGACCCGGCAGTTTGTTATTCCTCTTAGTCAGATCAGATTTTCGAAGAAATTCCGTGTAGTATAAATACAATACTTGAATAAGTTTCTACGCCAATTCTTTGCCTAGTCAAGCATTTCTTGACTATGCATATCAATTCAGTAAAACTTTTGATTCCTATTTCAAGAGTCGGGGGTCGGATGATCCGTGAGGCTATACTTCTGAAACAATCTTATCTTGATGAGCGGAACAAGCAAGTTCCATGTATGTTGTCTTCGTTACCTTTGTTGAATGTCAGACTTGTGTGAAACTGTTCAATGAGATGAATAAAATGACTTGGCGGATGCTCTTGCCCGCATTAATTAATCGGAGGTTCTTTGACATATGGCGCAAAATCACGCTAAGGTCTCCAATTTAACATGAGCGTCATATGCAGTTGGAGACACTTGAAATCGTTGAATTTCGCAAACTTGCGTAACATTGTTTTTTTTTTTTGTTGTTGTTGTTGTTTTTTTTGCATCGGAAACATCTTAATAGTAACTAATGACAGCAGCGAAAGGTTGAACTTCTGATTAGTTTGTCAACTGGTTAACATCTGATGTAGATGACGTAGATGACGTAGATATCAGTGTTTAACACTAGAAAGAGTGCTTTTTCATTTTACATTGTTATAATGAGCGATGAAATAGTTGATCTGAACCGTCAATGTATTTCTACTTAGTCTGATTTTTAGACAACATCTGATTGTGTGAAACTTATGTTTTTAACCTTTACCTGGAGGGAGCTCAGCAGGCACACTACGTTGAATCAACATTGCATTAACGCTGATACAATGTTGATTCCATGTTGTGTTCCTAGTTCGAGGTTAGTATTAAATATTATACTTCGCTTGCTTCGACTATAATCCGAAAATCTTGGCGATCCATCATGCTTTTCGTATGTCAGCCGCGACACGAGAAAACAAACGAAGTGGCATTTGCGCCCAGCGTAGACTCTAATCAACCTGGGCATCCGCCCAGTGAGATCAGAGCCTTCGCTAAGCGCTTTAAGGGTAGCTAAGGGTCTAAGCTACCTCAATTCGAACAGCGAAGGCTCTAATCTGACTTGGATGCCCAGACTGATCTGAGTCTGCGCTGGGAGCACAGCCACTTTGTTGAATTTGTCGTGTCGCGACTCATGTAGTTTTCATATTCGGACTGCAAGAACAAAACTATGAAACTTTAAAGCTAAGGCCTTGGTTTTCGCTTGACTTCCTGTGTTTCATTAATTAAATCTGGTTCCCCTTTCTACAATACACATGAATAAAACACAGGAACTCAGTCATAGCCTAGTTCAAAAGAATATGTCTGATGGCCAGAAAACAAACATTTCAATAATGTATCATTGATAGGCATAAAAAAGTATAAAATAACAACTTTTTATTGGGTTAAATGTTTTTATTCGATACTTACAGTATTTATATATCTAACAAACAATCACTGCTCAGCTACATACTGCTGAAATTGTAACAATTATTATAAGCCAGATATGGTTTACCCCCCAGCCCCCTCGCCTCTTCTCAACCCCAGGGGCAGTTTTGTTAACCAATATTTGCTTAAAGTCCGGTGTCTGGCAAGTATTTTGCAGCATGTAAGCTGTTTTAAAAGTTTCAATTCTCGGGCGACACGCAGCTTTTACAAACTAAATAAGGATCGTTACGGCTAAAGCAGTTTGCCCTTGCCTTCCATTCAGCCTAACTTTAAAACAACACTAAAAATATCTCAAAAATGTTTATGCCTCAAGTGAAGTATACATGTTAATTTATACTCAAACATCTTACAGAACATTTTGCAAATGGCGTGTTATCTTGGTGCTCACGATAAACAAAGAACGGCTTATAGCAACAAAATTAAATGAATAAATAGATAAATAAAGCTATGATTTCCCAGACAAATCTACAACGCGGTATATTTTTATTCAAAGACATATCTTTCAGCTTCTCAGAAAGAGGTATACCCTAAATGCACTGCAGTTTTTACTTTAGAAGGCAATAATTTATATATGAGCAGACTTTAAGCTCTCCAGTAATCTTTAGCTGACCGTTCCAAGGCGGTACTTCTGTTGCGGTTTCTTGATGTTATATTGTGCTCTGTCTGCTTGTCTATGGTCTCTGGCGGTTTGGTCACCCGTATTGCTGCCCAATCTGCCCTTCTGTTTTGTTTTGCTTTGTAACTAAAACCAGAGGACCAATGGTCCTGTAGCTCACCTGACACCTTCTGTCAACAGACACAATTTGTCGTTTCGCTCATTTGTTACAAATTGGAAACCAGTAGCTTAAAAGTTGTGCATATTCTAATTTTAAAATCTCAGTGACCTTGAGCAAAGTTCAAAAAATGACCTTGACCTTTGATGACCTTGTCTTCATGTATTCATTTAGTTAACCATATTTTCCAATTATTATATCTAGGCTTAAAAAAAATCCGTAACATCAACTGTCTAAGCATTTTCCCACATAAAAGCATAACATACCAAAGTTGACCATGCCATAAATTAGGTCAAGGTCAATGCGTCATCATGATTTGTACAAACTATGATGGGCCTGGGTCCTCAATGCTACATACCATGCCATGAGGTCATTGTGCCTTTGGTTCTGGAGAAGTAGATTTTTGAAGGAGTTTAACCATATATGGGCCTCTCATAGACTTGAATGGTTTCTGAGAAATCCACTGCTAAAGCATTTTCCAATGCATCAAAATCGACCTTGCCATAAATTAGGTCACACTCAATGCTCAGTCCTTACTTGTATAAATTATGATGGGCCCAACTTCCAAATGCTACCAAGTTTCAAGGTCATAGGCATTTTAGTTCTGGAGAAGAAGATTTTTGAAGGGGTTTTACTATATATGGAAAGGCGGCCATCTTGGTCATGTGACCCAGATCCTGGTAACAAACTTACGTTCCCCCATCCCACTAAGACTACGTATGAAATTTGGCTTCAATCGAGGAAGTCGTTTCAGAGGAGAAGATGTTTGAAAATCTTGACAACAGATGGACGGGCTGACAGAATGACCTTGACCTTTAGTGACAATATCTTCATCTGGTCATTCAGTTAACCATATATTCTAAATATTGTACCTTAGACTTGAATAGTTTCTGAAAAATCCACTGTTTAAGCATTTTTCTATATACAAGCCTAACATACCAAAGTTGACAGTGTCATAAGTTAGGTCAAGGTCAATGCACAGTCATCATTTGTATAAACTATGATGGGCCCAAGTGCCCAATGCTACGTACTAAGTTTCAAGGTCATAGGCAATCTGGTTCTGAAGAAAGAAAATTTTTGAAAGGTTTTTACTATATATGGGCATGGTGGCCATCTTTGTCATGTGACCCAGATCCTGGTAACAAACTTTCGTTCCCCCATCCCACTGAGATTCCATATGAAATTTGGCTTCAATCAGCCCAGTGGTTTCTGAGGAGAAGATGTTTGAAAATCTTGACCACGGACGGGCTGACAGAATGACCTTGACCTTAACTGACATAATATCTTCAGCTGTTTATTTAGTTGATCATATTTACCAAATATTGTACCTTAGACTTAAATATTTTCTGAGAAATCAACTGTTTAAGCGTTTACCCATATTAAAGCCTAAGGTACCGAAGCTGACAGTGTCATAAATTAGGTCAAGGTCACTGCACGGACATCATGTGTACAAACTAAATGGACCCGAATGCCCGATGCTACATACCAAGTTTCAAAGTCATAGGCCTTTCGGTTCTGGAGAAGAAAACTTTTGAAAGGTTTTTACTATATATGGGCGTGGTGGCCATCTTGGTCATGTGACCCAAATACCCCCAGCAATCTTTCGCTCCCCTAACCTAGGTAGGCTCCATATGAAATTTGACTTCACTCAGCCCAGTAGTTTCAGAGGAGAGGATGTTTGACAATCTTGACGACGGAAGGGCTGACAAAATGACCTTGACCTTTAGTGACATAATATTTTCAGCTGTTCATTTAGCTGACCATATATACCAAATATTGTACCTTAGACTTAACTAATTACTGAGAAATCCACTGTTTAGGCGTTTTCCCATATAAAAGCCTAAGATACCGAAGTGGACTGTGTCATAAATTAGGTCAAGGTCACTGCAAGGTCATCATTTGTACAAACTATGATGGGCCCAAATTCCCGATGCTGCATATCAAGTTTCAAGGTCATAGGCCTTTTGGTTCTGGAGAAGAAGATTTTTGAAGGGTTTTTACCATATATGGGCGTGACGGCCATCTTGGTCATGTGACCCAGACCCTGGGTATAAACTTTCGTTCCCCCATCCCACTGAACAACCATATGAAATTTTGGCTTCAATTGGTCAAGTGGTTTCAGAGAAGAAGATGTTTGTAAATCTTGGCGACGGATGGACTGACGGAATGACCTTGACCTTGAGTGACATAATATCTTCTTTTGCTCATTTAGTTCATAGGCCTTTTGGTTCTGGAGAAGAAGATTTTTGAAGGGTTTTTACCATATATGGGCGTGGCGGCCATCTTGGTCATGTGACCCAGATACCCGGATCAAACTATCGTTCCCCAACCTAGGTAGGCTCCATATGAAATATGGCTTCAATTGGCCAAGTGGTTTCAGAGAAGAAGATGTTTGTAAATCTTGACGACGGATGGACCCACGGAATGACCTTGACCTTAAGTGACATAATATCTTCATTTGCTCATTTAGTTGACCATGTATACCAAGTATTGTACCTTAGACTTAAACAGTTTCTGAGAAATCCACTAATTAAGCATTTTCCCATATAAAAGCCTAACGTACCAAAGTTGACCGTGTCATAAATTAGGTCAAGGTCACTGCAAGGTCATCATTTGTATAAACTATTATGGGCCCGCATGCCCGATGCTATATACCAAGTTTCAAGGTCATAGGCCTTTTGGTTCTGGAGAAGAAGATTTTTGAAGGGTTTTTACCCTATATGGGCGTGGCAGCCATCTTGGTCATGTGACCCAGATACCTGGAACAAGCTTTCGTTCCCCCGACCTAGGTAGGCTCCATATGAAATATGGCTTCAATTGGCCAAGTGGTTTCAGAGAAGAAGATGATTGTAAATCTTGACGACGGATGGACCCACGGAATGACCTTGACCTTTAGTGACATAATATCTTCATTTGCTCATTTAGTTGACCATGTATACCAAGTATTGTACCTTCGACTTAAACAGTTTCTGAGAAATCCACTAATTAAGCATTTTCCCATATAAAGCCTAACGTACCAAAGTTGACCGTGTCATAAATTAGGTCAAGGTCACTGCAAGGTCATCATTTGTACAAACTATGATGGGCCCGCATGCCCGATGCTACATACCAAGTTTCAAGGTCATAGGCCTTTTGGTTCTGGAGAAGAAGATTTGGAAGATTTTTGAAGGGTTTTTACCATATATGGGCGTGGCGGCCATCTTGGTCATGTGACCCAGATACCCGGAACAAACTTTTGTTCCCCCTACCTATGAAATATGGCTTCAATCGGCCCAGTGGTTTCAGAGGAGATGTTTGAAAATGTTGACGACGGACGACGGACGGACGGACGGACGACGGATGCCTGGCTATACTATAAGCTCACCTATGAGCCTAAAGGCTCAGGTGAGCTAATAAAAAATAAGTAAAACTAGATGTTGATGCAGTTATTTGGTTAGCTGTATGACCATCTGTTTGGAAAAGAGCTGCTCATTCGGTTTACTGTGCGTGTTTTTCGTAAACTTGAGTCACTTTCTGTGTGTATGTGCTTCTTTCCCTGTTGGTTTTGAGAGCGGAATGTGGGATTTGATTGTATTAATTCCTGATCATTGCCCATCTTTTTACTTTGATTTCTTATCATTGCTACTTAAAGACAATCCCGTAGAATGTGACCCTGTAAATATTGCGGAATTATACTTGATCTAAGTTTCATCTTGTCCTGTGAAGTTTGATTATTCTCATTTTATAATAGTTGTCGACTCTCTCTTTCTAATAGAGTAAAATGCTTTTCTAATGAAAACTATTGTGTTAACATTCGAAATCTTGTCAGTAGATTTAGCATTGCAATAATTTAAAATCAAATAAAAATATGGAGTCAGTGAAATTTTTCAAAAAGACGTTGACGTCGGCTGCAGTGACGTCAGAAGAAGTGCACATTGCTTTGCAACGAATGAATCGATAACAGTTGTCATTCTTCCAATTTTTGGTACGGATATTGTAAGTAACGATGGACAAACCGTTGACAGAATTTACTTTGTATTTACTACGATATTTGACTTGAATGCCCCTAGACAAAGTTATGAGGCCACTTTTATAACTTTTTGAATGCCCCTCGTATCCCAGGACGTACTACAATTATGTAGCGTGATGTAACAATCACATATTTAAGAGTTTGATGACATATAACACTGATGTTTCTTTATAGGCATATGTAAAACTATCTACTTCAGACATGATGCAGATTGCACTGAAAGAGTACAGCATTTGTTGATAGCTTTGCTAGCTTTTCTCGTCATTTTTTTGGATGAAGGGGCGGGGGGGTAGGGGTGGGGGGGGGGGGAAATGAGTTCACTTTATGTTACTAATGCTATCTCACTTATCCAAAAAAATGTCAAGCAGTTCTATATTCTAAGATGGGCATGATTGGAAAAAGAGTGATGGGGTATGCATAATCTGCAGTCGATCGATTCAGTGATTAATTCTGATTTTGAGTGTTTTCGTATACTCGAAAAAATATTAAAGGGTCAAACTTTTACCTCGCGATTTCTTGAACATTTCAAACATTTGGTAACATAAATCATTTCCACCTTCCATTTTATTCATTTTGCAAGTTTTGTACACATGAAATTTGAAACTATAGCCTTTATCTTGACCAAGTCCAGACTTTAATTAAATTAATTCATGCTACCCTCAAAATAAAAGTTGTCAGAAGTCCATAAGGAGAAAATTCACCAAAATTTTCGATTTCGCCAATTCATGAATTGTTTGAAAAATTGCTCGATAATCATCAAATCTAATAATTTTTAAGGTCAGCAAGCTATCAATTTTCTATGGGAAGTCAAACAACTTTCATTTTATGGGTAGTTTGACTTAAAGCTTGGACTTGGTCAAGACAAAGGCTATAGGTTCAAGCTTCATGTGTATAAAACTTTCAAAATGAATAAACTGGAAGGTAGAAATGATTTATTTCACAAAATGTTTGAAATGTTCAGAAATCGCAGGGTAAAAGTTTGGCCCTTTAATATTTTTTTCGATATATTTTTACTATGGTTATATACGTTACATATTTATCGTGACTGCTCGCGAGTTTCATAGGAATTTACTTAAATTTTATGTATAGAATATTGATATAGACGTATTCATGTCATTAATTGTTCCCCTTTAATAATTTCTTACAAATTGCTCCTTATAATTGAGCCGCGACACGACAAAACCAAGAAACTATTTGTGCGCCCAGTGCAGACTCAGATTAGCCTGGGCATCCGCCAGTCTGATCAGAGTCTTCACTGTCCGCATGAAGGTAGCTTAGACCCTTAGCTACACTTTATGCGCTTAGCGAAGAGTGTGATCAGACTGTGCGGATGTCCCGGCTGATCTGAGTCTGCGCTGGGCGCACAACCACATTGCTGGTTTTCTCGTGTCGCGGCTCGTATTACATATGTTCAGGAAAAATGTCAAAATCAACGTGAAAATGACCTTAATTACGCTATACATATCCTTGACATTGTCAATTATCTGAAACCTGCGATTTATGTACTAACAGACAGAAGCCAGCATCATTTAGGGTGGATACTTACAACTGGGTAATAATGCGTATTTTCTATTATAATCTAAATATGCATTTTGGGTAGTGTAATTGCCGTTGTCCTTATACGTACAGAGGACTGACATGTGTCAATTTTGATTCTTACGTAATGTAGTTTCAGAAAATTATAGGGTTCTAAATTCCCCTTGTGGAGAGGGTTCTATGCCCAGCACAAGGTCTATATTCTTAAGCAAATTATACACACACTGGTCTGGCATTTAACACAGGCAACGAAGGCAACGTTCTATAAAACTTGATTGATTCTGAACACATATAAATGATATTCCTATTTTAATGATCAGATGTCTAATGGTCCGTGAGACTATACTTCTGAAACAAACTTGCTTAAATTAGAGGCAAAAAAAGTTACCTGTACGATGTCTTCGTTGTCTGAGTTGAATGCCAAACCAGTGTCATACACGTACTGCGATATTCCTTTGCCAACAATCCCGGAAAGAAGTTACTATATTTATTCAGTTATAAGACGGGAGTTAACTCTTCCAAACTTACTGCATATGAGCCACGACACGAGAAAACCAACAAAGTGGTTGTGAGCCCAGCGCAGACTCAGATCAGCCTGGGCATTCGCCCAGTCTGGTCAGAATCTTCGCTGTCCGCATGAAGGTAGCTTAGACCCTAAGCTACTCTTTGAGCGCCAAGCGGAGAGTCTGATCAGACTGGGCGGATGCCCAGGCTGATCTGAGTCTCCGCTGGGCGCACAACCACATTGTTGGTTTTGTCGTGTCGTGGCTCATATATATAAATCAGTCTTGTGTAATTCAGCTATAAAATGGTTTTTTTTCGGTTTAAAAACAATCGCACAGAATCTTACAGACTGTTTCGGAACGGAAAACCCCCGTCTTATAACTATAAATTACCCGCGACACGACAAAACCAACAATGTGGTTGTGCGCCGTGCGCAGACTCAGATCAGACTGGAGTTCCGCCTAGTTTGTTCCGACTCTTTGTTAAGTGTTCAAATGGTAGCTAAGAGTCTAAGCTACCTACATGCGGACAGTGAAAACTCTGATCAGACTGGGCGGATGCCCAGGCTGATCTGAGTCTGTGCTGGGCGCACAACCACATTGTTGGTTTTGTCGTGTCGCGGCTCAAATACGATGCTATGAGCCCAAGTTAACATAAAAGAAAACAGCTTAATGGCAACCTGTGGACATCTCCATAACAACATGTGAACATTACCATAACAACATGCGGGCATCACCATAACAACACGTGGGCATCACCATAACAACACGTGGACATCACCATAACAACAGTGCCATAACAGTCAAGGTGTCTGGGTACACCTAGATTTTTTTTGCCAGTTTCTTTTCCAAAAGAGCTTATTACCATTTTGGTTGACTTTCTTCCCCTGGCAGTGTATCAGTTCACCTTTTGAGTTTTGTCCCTTGAGTTTTTTAAGGCTGTAAGATAAGCAACACTGAACCTCCTAGTTGCTATGGCAAAGGAGTCATGACGATATCCATGCCCACATGATACGCTATATATTCTAGAATTTTATTGTTCAAAGGTAAGTGAAATCCGCTTGAGCCTAACTTACTCTGACCATATTCATTTTGTATCTGAACACATCCACTATTCACCAGCCATGATAACTGAGCCGCGACATGAGAGAACCAACAAAGTGGTTGTGCGCCCAGCGCAGACTCAGATCAGCCTGGGCATCCATCCAGATGGATCAGAGTCTTCGCTAAGCGCTTAAAGTGTAGCTAAGGGTCTAAGGCACCTCCATGCGGACAGCGAAGACTCTGGTCAGACTGGGCGAACGCCCAGGCTGATTTGAGTCTGCGCTGGGCGCACAGCCACTTTGTTGATTTTGTCGTGTCGCGGCCAAATTATGATATATTCCGCGCTAGCCTAATATGATCCATGCAAATTCAGTTTAATAGCAACGCTATACACATAATATAGAAGCCCATATCTTCCCAATAAAATAGGGAGCCCAGGACTTTACCTTACAACATTCTAAAGAGTTCCGGTAGAAGAATCATCAAAACACTTTCTGAAATTCAGGTTTGACAATCTTAAGAGTTGTTAGGATGTATGGTATCATCGTCAAATTTTTCTGTCTTTTCTAATAGATCGCATCCTTCTAAAGATCTACTATTAAATAAAACGTTTGCTCCTAGGGGAGCAAATTCTTTTATTTTAGATCAAGAATCTACTTCCTTCCTTTAAAGGTTGACCCCTATTGATAAGTGAAGCAAAATTATAATGGCAGACTTTCTTATACAGCAATTGTACCCTTTTGCGTCAATTTGGCACTATAAATCAGAATGGCCGATATGTATCCTCGTTTTCATTCTGAGGCTGCCTCGTTCTCGTAGACAAATCCGGGAGCTTCTCAAACACAATCTGTTCTTTTGGATTGGGATCAAACTGAAATAGTAAAATATCCGTATAGACCTCGGAGTTTAAGATGAATGGATAAACCTCCATATCACCGGCATTTTAAAAAAGGGGAACAACATTTTTCATTGCCAGGTTGCTTCCACACATGACCAAACACTTCCAAAATTGAATTCCTTGAAATGAAAGACATGGCATTTTGCGGATACAAAGTATTTCCGTTATTGGATTCTCTAGTGAAATGGGATACAAATATACTTCTTGTTATGAATGACTTTCCCTTGAACTGCCCTTCGTGCGAGTGCAATCTGTGTAGTCAAAAATAATGATACCTGTACAGCAATAGATTCCTGCCAACCTGAAGGTTATTGCTAGACAAAACTAGGTGGCTGGACATTCATTCTGTATGGTACCAGAAAATTCTAAAGTTTGGGACACCTAAAATAAATACTTTAATTATTGCGGCTATGGATACGTTCCGCTGAGGTGCGGGGGCAACGTCGATATGAGAATTGAAATACTACTACTTGTCTAATTTAGGACAGTCCGAGTTAACTAAGCAATAACGCGTACAAACAATGTAGAAGGAATGGCACACAGTGTAAAACTTGCTCAGGCCACTGCTGTAGGAGAATTCAGATCCAGGCCCCGAGTTTAGATTTATTTTTTTTCCTGGTCAAATCAGCTGAGCATGAAATTTTCTCTGCTGATAAATATGAAAATGCCAACTAATGTTGGCATTTTCATATTCATAAGCAGAGAAAATTTCATACTCAGCTCAACTGAGCAAAAAAAAACAACTGTATTTCACAGTAATTTGTTATTTATCAGCAGGTAAAATTTCATGCTCAGCTGAGTTGAGATGAAAAAGGTTTTATAACCTCGGGGCCAGGTCTACACTGACTGTGCCCCAATCCTGAGAATTCTTAGCAACAAGTACATGAATTGTGCCAGATACGTGCGATGCCCCCGTGCAGGGCCTGCCACTTGACAGTGCATATCCCTACTTTGTCTATTATCAACAAGTGTTTCTTCAATTATCTATCTTGCTAGCATGACTAAAAACATAAACAACAATGATTTTATAGCCATAGATAGTGATTAAGTTCAAAGGTCGTAACTCAGTCGAAGTTTATTGTTTATCATGCATCTGCTGCAAAACTCACTTGGTAACAGGGGTATGATAACACAATCTGATATCATGTCACTGTAGAACTGCGCTTGCGTGAATGTTATCAGGTCATGCCTTTAGAAGCGATCTCTGAAGACAATTGGCTACATACTGACGTTGGCCGTGATATCAACGTTCCATTGGTTAATTGACGTCACCGACTTACGTCATAAAGCATTCGTGACGTCAACAAGTTCACACAAAACTGCGTTTGCTTTTCTTTTGTTTTACGCTTTTTACACCTGAAAATATTCAATGATGCATGATAAATAGAAAACCATGTAAGTGTCTTTTGATATCAAGTTTATCAGGCCCGACCAGAAACACGTCGGACTGGCTCGGCAAGCCTCGCCATTCCTACGCTGTTTCTGGTCTTGCCTCAAAAACTTGATATCAAAAGACACTAACATGGTATTTTCTATATCTCAATGGCACATGTATACAAAGTAAAAAAGATTTATCAAAATTGAAAGAGGAGCTGAAAATACAAACTCCAAACCCTGCAGTGCATCAAAGTTATCCATTATGACTAAGTTCAAAAGGTCGTAATTCTGTCAAAATTGATTTTATCTACATCAGAATGCAACATGCATATTTTCTTTAAAGTTATATCATGTAACAACCTTTGAAAAAGATTCACTGAAAATTGCAAGAACAGTTGATTAAACACACTATATATCTCAAAGTGAAAAAGACTGTTCAAAATGACGTAGATCAAAATGCTGTTCTTTTGTGCCAAAATTAATTTTATCTCCACCACAATGACTCATACTCATTTTCATTTCCTCTACATAACGTGTGCAAAGTTCCAAAACACTGCAGTAAAACTGTGGGAGAAATTGATTACACAAAATCTATACCCAAGAGTCACAGATAAACAAACAGGCCGACAGACAGACTGGAGCAAATCTTAATGCCCCCTTCACAATTGTCTCGAGGGCACAAAATTGTGTCTGGGAGACAAAGATGGTTCCCCCGCCCCCCCCCCCCCCCCCCCCCCTGTGTTGTGCCTGTTTAAATCTCCACCACCACAAACCCCACCCACGGCTTCCCACACACACCGTTCCTGCCCCTTTTTGAACTTCAAAAAAAAAAAGAGCGCCATGAAGCCCTGAATCGCTCACCTGAGTAAAAAGGTCAAAGGTCAAACTAGGGTCATCATTTGAACAAACCTCGCAGTTTGAAACTGTCAAAATATCTGATTGCTTAAGACAGGTGCTTGTTTGATACAGGTACATTTTAATGTATTTGCCTGTTTTGGGAACAGAATACAAGCTTGCTTAATAGAGGTGGCCACTAAAATAGGTTCTACTGTATGAGAGACATTGGTTGAAAGACAAAGAATGGCCTTGACCTCTATTGCTAAAAAATATTCCTGTACCTATTTATTTGACTGTATTTATCGACTTCAGCACCAAAATTTTCAACAAGTTCCATGAAAATCGCAAGTCACCCATCCATCCATGTTAAAGCCTGTCTATGGCTGCAACCATGTTAACTCTAGAGTGCGTGGACAAATTGTAGACAGTGACCTGACTATTCATAGTACGATTCTGTCACGAGGCTTTGTTGTCGTATGACATTTGTAATAAAATCATTGCAATTCAAGAGTTGCGAACTCCGTCTAACAAACCGACTGAGAAACTGTCAGAGAACAGCTTTCCCGCTAGTAACTTTTACAATGGAAAGCTAGCTAACCTTTTTGTTTCAGTTTCTTCTCTACGGCACTTTCTATTTCCTTTAAATTTTACCTAGCGCTCAGCCTCCTTGCATTTTGTGAGCAGACCATGTATTGATTATAGAAGCGGATTTTCTCAAACGGAACGTTTGACGTCATTACGTAACGTTGCGACAGAAACTGCCGCACGGCGGCGCTTAATTACTCCCACCTAACCTTAAAGGGTCTTATGATAAACAGAATCTTACACTCGTGGTCATTTCATATGAAATTTATGAAACTCGCCGAAGGCTTGTTTCATAAATTTCATATGAAATGACCACGAGTGTAAGATCCTCTATATATATGTAGACGATTATGGATTAACGTGTCCACAGTCCTACCAGTGGTAAAAATATTTAAACACAAACCAGTATGAAAAGCGGCTCAGCCTTCACATTTGATGATAAACAAGTGTTAATGTACATGTATGCTTGAGTCATGTAACTGGCAAAAAATGGGGAAAATGTTTTTTGAAAAGTGACAAATTTACTCCACCAAATATATTTTTCTGGTGCCCCGTCCAGCGATGCAATAGAAACAAAGCGGAACAATGTATTGGGACATACACATGCACACTGTATTTCTACCAGTTTACTCCAGTTTATTAGATCTAAAGTCGGTCATTTTATAATAGTTGCCAACTAAAATGACATAAATCATTTTAAAACATTTTATATGAGACCTTATGACGTTTTATATGTTCAAGGTTGCCTAATCACAGTCACTTACAATGAAGAAACTGTAGAAATGAGCTTGTAGCGATACCTCACGATAAATTTATCAAAAGTTTAGCTTTTGAAAAAGCTTGAGAGGTTATCCCTTAGCAAATGAATCTACAGGATGCAAGTGGTAAAGCAGAAAATTGGCAGCAATTCAAGTTAATTTAATTGTATTCTTGGATTTGTTGAAGCTGTAGGTAAGTGGCGAGTTTGACAACTTTTTCTTTGTAACCGGTGAGCTTCAGTGCTCTTAACTTTTGTTAGATGACCTGTACTGTTTAGTTATGTCTCTTCGAAAGTGGACTGTACTCTCTGGTAAGTGCTTGTATTAGGTGAGGTTCTTGTATTAGGCGAGATGAAGTGTTCAGGATAAGTTTTACAGCTCATGTCTCAGCAATGCTGGAAGGGACCCTGCAGCTGGGTGCGCTAAACTATGGGAGCAAATACCGGTAAATAGTGGCACCTGCATGTAGCGTTAATCAAGTAGTACTTGTTATTCATCTGTACTGTTAAGTGATAACAGAACTTTCAGGTAACTGTTTGTATAGGGAGAGATAAAGTGTTTTAAGATATAAGCTATAAATATCATGCATTAGCGATGCTGGCGAGAACCCTGTAGCAGGGTGTGCCAAATGTAGAAGTATCGGGAAATAGTGGGACCTGTATTAGCAAAAGGAAACGGCGTACAATAATCGAGTACGAATTCCTACCTTAGTATGGTTATCCCCGAGGAGATAACCAATGAACTTTTACTTCTAACAGAGAAATGGCGAATTTAAGTATATACTAATCGTCAAAGGTTAAGCATCACTTCCCTTTGTTCAACTTAAATTCTCAAGTCTGCAAATGTTTACAATCAAGTGAGGATCAAGTCGTCTTGTAGTTGAGGCAATAATAAAGGGCCAAATTGTTTAAACTTATCCCAAACTTCTTTTTTTATTTAAATTAAACATTTGCTTTTATTTATTATAATTCCACCAAGCTCTCATGGCCGTAATATCGATGTTTAACACTTTGACAAACTACAGGTACTTGATGCCAAAACGTCGAAATTATGTGTAATTGTTGTTTTTATTAATGAAATATCAGAAGTGTGGCAGACGGATCAATACCATTTAATTGTAATTTCACTTACCTAAAATAATATACGAAGTTTAGATTTCTCTTGCTGTATTTATCTAAGACTTGCAGCTAATACAGAAAACGCAACAGTATAATTGAGCTGCGACATGAGAAAACCAGCAATGTGGTTGTGCGCCCAGCGCAGACTCAGATAAGCCTGGGCATCTGGCCAATCTGATCAGAGTCTTCCCTAAGCATTTAAAGGGTATCGAAGGGTCTAAGCTACCTTTATGCAGACAACGCAGACTCTGATCAGATTGGGGCCAGGGCGGATGCCCAGGCTAATCTCAGTCTGCGCTTGGCGCACAACCACTTTGTTGGTTTTCTCGTGTCGCGACTCATATCTATCAGGCGATTCGCAGCCGTTTCTTAACAAGAAATTGCGGTAATTCAAACCGAATCTTGCTGGGTAACCCGAACTATACTCCACGTCAAAGATTACCCTTTTTTGCGTTAGTTTCTTAGTTACCGTTAACGTTGAAGTCTGAACGTTTCCCTCCTTAAAACGACTAGTTATTATACCCAAAGTTCGCCTTTATTACTGAAATAGAGGATCTTACATGAGTGCTCATGTATTATTGAATTTATTAAACGAGTTGGGGAAAAAGATAAGATGCGAGGCTTTGCCGAGCATCTTATCGGTTTTCCCCAACGAGTTTAATAAATTCAATAATACAGGAGCACGAATGCAACATTCTATTTATCATATGACACTAAAATCGCATTTTATAAGCAAAATTTGCACTAAAACGTCACGATTTCGCCATTAGAAAACGCGACGTATGAATGGACGTTAACGTATAACGTTACGACGTAATTTGCATATTTAATCCACTAGTGGATTATCGTTTTTAGTGTATGGCTTTATTACACTCTCAGATGCGACGTCATATGATAAACAGAATTAGCTACCTTGTGGCTCGTGTAAGTGCCCGAACTCCGACAGCGTAAGTAAGTATTTTAGCGGATCTGATTGCATCTTTTTTAGAAACTGTTTTTTGTTGAGTATGAGATACGTTGGAGTAACAGTAATAGCAGCGTATGTGCTATTGCTGTTAGGCAAATGATGAAATGATGGCTACTTGTTTGGTAGGTGCTGATAAGTACTTCGTAATATATTTATTCTTATTAGCATAGATGCTATCATAAAAGAAATAAATGCAAACCTCAAAAGGGAAGTATAGTGAATTTTCAGGTAATAAGTGCACATTACACATCGGTTTTGTAGAAGTTTATACTCTAGTTCACATTTTCTAACAATTACACTTCAAGGCCCGATTGTTCTAAACTAAGGAGTCATAGTTCTCATTTTCTAACAATTACACTTCAAGGCCCGATTGTTCTAAACTAAGGAGTCATAGTTCTCATTTTCTAACAATTACACTTCAAGGCCCGATTGTTCTAAACTAAGGAGTCATAGTTCACATTTTCTAACAATTACACTTCAAGGCCCGATTGTTCTAAACTAAGGAGTCATTTGTTGTTAACGAGACGTTAAATTTTCAAATGTAAGTTATAAAAATAACACAAGATTTTTTTATTATTTTTTTTCGTTCTTTTTTTTTTTTTTTTTTTTTTTTTGCTGCAAATGTGACGAGCTTTTGCAGTGCAAAAGCTCCTGACATATTTCTTGCAAAAGTATTAGCACTCTTGATTTTGTTTCTACTTAATGTAGAATACTTAGCAAATTATGAACTAATGACTTTGTTAAACTAACGTGACATTGGATAACCGGCAACATTCACAGCAGTAACCTTCACTGCCCAGTTGTTCAAAACTAACGACATCGTTAGTTAACGTTTCGTTAAAATTTCAAACGTTAATATCTCAATTACGGTAATATTTTTGTTGAAATACATTTAAGTAGCTTTTGCACTGCAAAAGTTTCTTACATTTTTCAACAAGAAATATCACTGCATTTGGTTATAAAGTCGTAAACACTTGACAAGATGACCGCTTAGAGAGCTCGTTAGGCTAACAATACTTTGAACAACTAGGCACAGGCCAACAAAACCGGACCTAAAAACCGTAAAATGACTTTATTCAGTTGTAGGGAGTGTGGTTTAGATTTTGAAGCTTGCTAGCCACTCACGCTCATTAACACCGAGCCTGTAGTGAACAACCTGCAGCAGTTCCTCACAACAGACTATTACACACCTTTATACCACTGGTAATGCAACACGACCTTGAAAAGCAGAAACCAGAGAATGAAAAATAAGAGATTGTATTTCTTGTTTGAAATGTACCTACTGCCAGTTACTTGAACATACTTTTTCCGCAAGACGTACACAGGTA
Source organism: Ctena decussata (assembly GCA_963989385.1). Taxonomy (NCBI): domain Eukaryota; kingdom Metazoa; phylum Mollusca; class Bivalvia; order Lucinida; family Lucinidae; genus Ctena; species Ctena decussata. The sequence goes on along the minus strand of OZ022504.1, from coordinate 913,926 downwards.
GAACCGTTTTTCATAAAGATTTGTGTTCAGATGTCTTTACTTTTGGCAGAACTGTGGGTATAACAGCTGGTCAGCATCATATTGTAGATATTTGTGTTATAATACGGCAGAATATTGCGGTTTTAATTGGTCAGAAATATTTTACCACTAGAGGGACTATTGCGACTTTAACTGTGGTAGATGAAAGACCACCTGTTCGGGAAAGCGCTGCCGGTTTACCGCCCGGGTTTATCGTGCGTGTCTTTCGTGAGCTTTTGTCATTTTTGTGAGTATGCTTCTTTCCTTTTTGATTTTCAGGGCGGGATACAGGATTTGATTCTATTAATTCCTGATAATTGCCTATCTTATCTTTTAACTTAAACTGGACAAAAATAGTTTACCAATGACAGCAGGGCGATGGCGGTTTCAATTGGCCAGAAAAATTGTACCACTGGCAGGACTATGGCGGCGTTAACTGGTCAGAAATATTTGACCACTGACAGGATATTGGCTTGTGTAACTGGTCAGAAATATTTTACCCCTAGCAGGAATATGGCGGTTTTATCTGGTCTGAAATATTTTAACACCGGCAGGAATACGGTGATTTTTACTAGTCAAAATATATGAGCCGCGACACGAGAAAACCAAAAATGTGGTTGTGCGCCCAGCGCAGACTCAGATCAGCCTGGGCATCTGCCCAGTCTGATCAGAGTCTTTGCTTTCCGCATGGAGGTAGCTTAAGCCCTCAGCTACCCTTTAAGCGCTCAGCGAAGAGTCTGACAATACTGGGATGATACCCAGGCTGATCTGAGTCTGCGCTGGGCGCACAACCACATTGTCGATTTTCGCGTGTCGCGGCTCATATTTACTTCTGCCAGTGCTTTAGAAGATTTAACTGGCCAGAAATATTTTACCACTGGCAGGAATATGGTGGTATTTACTGGTAAGAAATATTTGACTTCTGGCCGCATAATGGCGTTTCACAGGGCTATGGCTGTTTTAACCAGCCAGAAATATTTTACCACCGGCAGGAATATGGTGGTATTTACTGGAAAGAAATATTTGACTTCTGGCCACATAATGGCGTTTCACAGGGCTATGGCTGTTTTAACTGGCCAGAAATATTTTACCACTGGCAGGAATATGGTGGTATTTACTGGTAAGAAATATTTGACTTCTGGCCGCATAATGGCGTTTCACAGGGCTATGGCTGTTTTAACCAGCCAGAAATATTTTACCACTGGCAGGAATATGGTGGTGTTTACTGGTAAGAAATATTTGACTTCTGGCCGCATACAGGCGTTTTACTGATCAGAATTATTTGGCCACTGGCAGGGCTATGGCTGTTTTAACTGGCCAGAAATATTTTATCACTGGCAGGACTATGAATGTTTTAATTGCTCAGAAATATTAAACCACTGGCAGGAATATTATTGTTTAACTGGTAAAACTAATTTGAGCCACGACATGACAAAACCAACAATGTGGTAGTGCGCCCAGCGCAGACTCAGATCAGCCTGGGCATCCGCCCAGTCTAATCAGTCTTCACCGTCCGCATGGAGGTAGCTTATACCCTTAGCTATCCTTTAAGCGCTTAGTGACGGGTCTGATCAGACTGGGTAGATTCTCAGGCTGATCTGAGTCTGCGTTGGGCGGAGAACCACTTTGTTGGTTTTCTCGTGTCGCGGCTCATTTATACTTACGTCCTGAAACTCCGTGCCTTCCAGAGAACCTCTCTTCTTGCTGTGACGGCGGTGACGACGGTGTTCCTCTCTTGAGCCTCGATAGTCATCTCGATCTCGTTGACCTTCAATATCGCCACTTTGGCGTCGTCGGCGTTCTTTATGACCATGCGTCTCATCGCGATGATCTTTCATATCTTGCCGATCGTCACGATAATCCCGATGATCGTCTCTTTGCCGGCGATGATCGTCCGCTTGCGACCTGTAATCGTCACGCTCTCGTTGCGCTTCATAATTCCCGCTTTGACGACGGCGGCGTCCGCTCGTCTCTTCTCGCTCTCCAGAAGATCGTCGTGTAGAATCGTCACTACGGCGACGGCCACTACTGCGACTGTCATAGCTAGACTGATCATCGCGGGTGTGCGATATGTCAGTGGCCTCATGCTCATGAGGCTCAGGTTTGGCTGACGTTTTCTTTAAATGCTCCCTGTAAGCAAAATTATCAACATCGTCTCCAACGGCATGGGAAGGGTACTGTGCTGTTTGCCGACTTGCTACGTCTTGTCTCGCACTAACGGGGACCTGGACGTCACGTGAGCTTGCGAGATCCTCCTGCTGAGCGTTGAATGTTTGGCGATGCCCAAACTCCTCCCCGTATCCATTCTGCTGATTGTAACCGTTTCTTACATCCTGACTTGGAGGTGCTGGTAATGAAAACAAACAGTAAGGTGAATTAATACACGTCTAAGGGAGGAAATTCTTACCATTAAGAGTTTGACTCCCAATCATTGTGGGCTTATCTTAAATGGGAAACTATTTCATTTAAGAAAAACCTCCATATTTGAAAGAGTTTTGTAGTCCTGGGGCCGTATTCATAAAACGACTTAAGTCGTTGCTATGCTGTTGCTAAGGCTGAATATCTTTGAAGGAGATTCCCTACAACTATGAAATTTGCTCTGGACGAACAGTCTAAAAAGAGCAAATTTCATAGTAGTAGGGAATCTCCTTCATTGAAATTTAGCCTTAGCAACAGCATAGCAACGACTTAAGTCGTTTTATAAATACGGCCCCTTAGAAGCTTACAGAAGATCACAAAAGTTGTTAACCTTTGATACAGTGTCGTAAAAATATAAAAGTGTATCCAGTCAACTTAAAAATATGTACCTTTATAACAATATATATTGGGACAGATGGACAACTTCCGGCTTCACAGTCTTTTCAACATTATTTCAGTCATATGGCGCCAATGTAAGGGTGATAATCAAAGGATAAATGCAATGGAGTCCCGTTTACGGGGTTGGAAAGATTTCCCCTTTGACCACAGGCTCGGGTCCACCGGAGAAGGAGATCATTTCAATCGTAAATAGGGTTTATTATCACCCTCTACTTGCTTGGATATGACTGAGCTACTATTGAAAATGATGTAAAATCGCAAGCCATCCATCCATCCACCTCAAGCAGAATTCAGGCTCGGACCGATACGTCAGCAAGCCAGCGTTAAACACATTGAATTAAATTACCAGGGAGTCATAAAAAAAAAACACGTTTTCTTTTTTTTGTTCTTTTTTTTTTTTTTTTTTTTGAATACACGTTTTCTTTTTTTCCTTTTTTTTTTTTTTTTTTTTTTTTTTTTTTTGTTCATTTTGATTCTAGACAGGTTCTCTTGCCGGTTGAGATCATAAATAACATAATACTCCTAAGTTTAAGGGTGCATCTTAACATTTTCCGCCATTTTTACAAAGGGGAACAACTATTGTGGATTCCGATTTCCTTCCTTGGAGGATGAAGCCCTTCAAGAATACGTATGAGCCGCGACACGAGACAACCAACAAAGTGGCATGTACGTCCAGCGAAGACTCAGATCAGCCTGGGCGTCCTTAGCTTCACTTTAATTGCAAAGCGAAGCCTCTGATCGAACCGGGCGGCTGCCAAGTTGATCTAAGTCTTGCTGGGCGCACATGCCACATTGTTGGTTTTCTCGTGTCGTGGCTCGTATGTCCTTCAAGGAAGGGAGAAAATTATTTCCTTTAAAAGATTGGAAGGCATAAAGAGGACGGTATAGTTGCTTCCCATTGAATGTATACCATTTTACTTTAGATCTTAATAATTTTCCTGTTAGGGATACTACTGGATGAATAAGAAGCAATGCAGACTTTGATCAGACTGCTCCTTAAGGCTTACATCTGTGCTGTAAGCACAGACACTTTACGTGTTCATGGTACCAAAAGTTAGATAACTACTCTCTAAGACCAAAAAAGTGCCAAGTTAAAGAACATATACTCTTTGTGTATTATTTCTAGTTCGCCAGTACATACATGAATATACAGGAAGGTTATTGCACTCACTCCGGAATAGCATCAAATTTTGATAAAAATTAATGTGATGGGCTATGCGATTTCAGGCAGGCTACCCTGTGTAAGGAAAGTCAGGTTTCCCTAATAAGGGGTAGATTTTAGTCAGACATTCGACTGCCAAAGGCAGTTCTAATTTCAGATGGAAGGAAATGTATCGAAATGGTTACCAAATTAGACAAACTTATACAACTTGGTAGAAAAGAAAAGAACGAATTACACGAAATGTGTAGAAAAAGTAGTGTACAAGGGCTTTCACGCAAAACTTTTTATGATAACGCTAACGAGTTGATAGGGAAAAGTTCCATAAAACTCTTATCATACGTTTTTACTGGGAGCTCGTATAATTGAGCCGCGACTCGCGAAAAACAACAAAGTGGTTGTGCGCCCAGTGCAGACTCAGATCAGCCTGGGCATCTGTCCAGTCTGATCACTCTTCGCTAAGTGCTTAAAGGGTAGCTAAGGGTCTAAGCTACCTCCATGCGGACAGCGAAGACTCCGCTCAGACTGGGCGGATGTCCAGGCTGATCTGAGTCTGCGCTGGGCGCACAACCACTTTGTTGGTTTTCTCGTGTCGCGGCTCACATAACAGTACAGAATGGAGAAATTTTTCTATGAAAATTCGGTCAAAGCACATTCTTGACAGATATGCAAGCGAGCGCGTAGTAGCGCGAAGCTTTCCGGTTTTTTTTTTTTTTTTTTTTTTTTTTTTCGAACTAGATGTTTAGTGTGTTGGCAAGTTGGTACATGTAACGCATTTCCGTGGCCTTGTCAGTAAGAACGCAAACGCTCTCGCTCTCGCCGCTGTGTGCTTGAGCCTCGCCTAGGGCACAATTTCTGCCTGCGGAAGGTCAAGTTGTGTTGCTCCAGCAGCCTCGGTTTTCGCCCGTCTCTGCTTACCGATTGAGCCAATATAAATGAAATAATCTTGAACTACCTTAACATAATTTGGCTATTTAGTTTTTCAGGCAACCGGAAAATAGTTTTCTATGTTAATGTGCCAACATTTCCTTTAAATCACACATGCGCTTAAAATAAACGGATTCCTTCACCTACTTGGCGGTTACTGAATTTTGGCGATATTTGTGGTTAAGGAAAAGACCGCTAAAATATAGGTCCGCCAATATTAAATACATTTAATACGTACATGTATACATGTATATATACTCAGTGTTATCAGAGTCTTCGCTGTCGGCACGGAGATAGCTAAGAGGCTTAGCTACCCTTTAAGCCCACAGTGAAGACTCTGATCAGACTGGGCGGATGCCCAGGCTGATCTGAGTCTTCGCTGGGCGCACATGCCACTTTGTTAGTTTTGTCATGTCGCGTCTCAGATATTGATTTAATTTATGAATGACTAAATAAAAGCAATCATATATTTTTTTCAGGCTTACCAGCGAATGCCTGTTCCAAATTTGTCCTTGCGTTGGTTCCCAGTGTGGCACCGTAGCTTGTAACCGGCTCTGGAAATGAAATACACTGATTCTAATATACTGTTAACGAACTTCCAAGCTGGCATATATCCCGTTTTGATCCACAAATATATACACACATACCATGTCGTAATGGGGTCATGGATTTTTATCAGTATTTCACTAGGAAAACCTAGCCTGTTCTAAACAAGAAGCCGTCAATTGTGACCATGACATTGATCCGCTCTTCAATTTGGAGATTCCCCAGAAATTGGAACCACCAGATATTATCGTATCTTGCTTCAGCTGACATAACTAATCTTCATACAACTTACAAATTAAAGAAACATTCCATTTATCATATTTTAATAGTGCAACTATGATGTTTTAACCCTTTATATCACAATGTCAAATCTGCATACAAAAAAAGCTTCTAGTTATGTCCCTTATACAGTGTCATTTTGATTACGCCTGCTCTTTCTGGTATATTGGATTATCCAAAATGTTGAAAAACAGACTTCAGATTATGGCCTACACAAAATAAACTTATCAGGTTTGTTTTGAAAATGGATCCAAGGCCGCATGTAGGGTCTGATGAATTCAAATTTCTTGGTTGGTTACCAGTATCACGAAGGGTTGATCAGATAGTCCTTAACAATGTTTTTGAAATCAAATCTGGGAAATCTGCTAATTACATGAGTGAGCATTTTGTTCCGGCAGCTTCTGTTCATTCATATGCAACTAGGTTTCAAGAAAATGGATGTTTTTCAATTCCTAAAGTGAAAGGTTTTGGCAAGAAGTCGTTTGCGTACAATGGTTGTATTCTGTGGAATAGTCTCCCAAATAGTATAAGAAAAATACAAGGTTTTCATAATTTTAAAAGGGCGGTTAAAGAATATTTTTTAGAACTATTAGTATAAAAATTTGACGTGTATTAGACTTGATCTTATTGCATTCTTAATGGTTTCTAACGTATATATTTAATGTTTTAACGTTCTTTCCTTGTATTTTAATTGTCATTTTTAGGTTTCAAAGGTCTATCATTTTATGATTTTGTGCCTCACTGTGACTTGCATTCAATCCTTAAGGACCACAATGGAAATAAGAGAAATCACTTTCTCTTTTTTGCGTTATCCTTGGTATTGATTGGCAAGCCATGGTACATTCAAATGTGAGATATTTTAAATGTGTATGTTTTACATGTTTATTTAATATCCCATTGTTTTATCATGTAATGCTGATCTGTGATATCGAAATAAATCAATCAATCAATCAAAAGTATGATTTCTGATGCTGCCAATACGAAATTGTCCTCTGAGACGTGAGGTGTATGGCTACGCCGCCATGTTTTTTTTTTTTATTTTGGTTTTTTTTCTTGTTTTTTTTTTTTTTCAAAGGGAGACACATTTGGCTTTCCTGGGCAACGAAATTCCGCCAAAAATTGCGAAATATGCCATGTATGAGCCGCGACACGACAAAACCAACAAAGTGGCTTGTGCGCCCAGCGAAGGCTCAGATCAACCTGGGCATCCGCCCATGGGTAATCAAAAGCTTTGCCGTCAGCATACAGGTAGCTAAATCCCTTAGCTACCGTTAAAGAGCATAGCTGTAGTAGTTCTGCCTTATTATCCCCATTTTAAGGTGGTGATAATCACTGATTTTGGACAAAGACAAAAATCTGCATACAATACTCAAAATAACACTGATATTTCCAAAACTTAGCCGATGCCTTCTGTATGTTATTTCATATAATTTAGAATCCAAAATGCAGCATATATTAATGTTAAAAAGTGTTTTTATAAGAGAAGATCAAAGGGTAATTTTCTGCGAATAAATTTGATAAAATATTATCATTATTGAAAATATACTTAGTGCTTAGAGTACCTTGTTGCATAATGGAGAGTGTCCTAGCAATTATTTTTTTAAACTCTTTCACACATTATCAGGCCGAGCAGATGAAAAAAGATGCGGTCTGTGTCCAAATTTTTTGTCAAAACACACAGGTGAGACAGGTGAGACTATTTTAACAAGGTTGAACAATTTCATCTACACACCACTGATCATGTCAGTAATGTATTATTTATATTGTAGGTGTTAACATAGGTATGCTTGCCTACCCTATATTTAATAAATGCGTCCAGTGTACATTTACTTTGTGCATGGTTGAACATTTGAGAAAAGGCTACCGTTTTCATCTGGTCTACATTACAATTTGAGAAAGAGTTGGAATAAATAATTGCTAGGACGCTCTTCATTATGCAATAATGCACCTTCAGCACTACTTAAATTTTCAATAACGATACTATTTTTTCAGATTTATTCGCAGAAAATTACCCTTTGATCTTTTCTTATAAAAACACTTTTTTAAGCAGCATGTACGTCTATTTTGTATTCTAAACTGTAAAGAAGAACAAAAATAAGAAGTCTGCTAACTTTCAGGGAGATATGTTACTTTTTTATGGTTTTATGCAGATTTTTACATTTACCATAAATCACCACTTCAAGTAATCTTTCTGTATTTAAGGTCATTATTTTGCTGATTTTCTCCTCTTGGAAACGTCGGCGTCCTTTTGGCGTCCATGTTGATTTTTGGCGTCCATATTGATATTGATTTTTGCAATTAGTTAGAAATTTATTGATTGGATATTACTGATATTCTTGTCCAATCAGCGCATCCGTTTCATAACCCGTTTTACTTGGCCGCTCGTTTCCGAAGAGGTTACGAGAATCACCGGAGTTCCGTTCCACCTGAATACCCGGGATTACATACCCTTATCCATACGTCTGTATTGTTTCTTCCCCTGATTAATAAATTTGCATTACGTTCTTGTACTTAATTTACAGAACTTGAATTTAGGCTTTTTATTGAGTAATCGGACGTCTGAAACTTAGGCTTTGTATTTTATAATTGTTGTTGTTTAAAGTTGAAACTCTTTAGACCCCAGTCCTTTCATACTGACTTGGGTATTTTCTTGGGGAAACATTTTTAGTAATCCTAGCCTTAATTATTCCCACACTTGGAAATTTTAATAATTTTACCCATAGAAATACTGACCTTTTCTATAGACTTATAATGCGGCTATGGATTCGTTCCGCTGAGGTGCGGGGGTAACGTCGATATGAGAATTAAAATATGATGATGATGAGACTTATAATGACGGCGTCAAGTGTGTGCAACTATGGTTACGTACCGTTGAGCCACTTGGGTAACGTCGATAAGAGAATTGAACTGAACTGAACTGAACGGACTTATAATGGACGGACGCTCGGCGCCCCGGTTACTGCGGCTATGGATTCGTTCCGCTGAGGAACGCTGAATTGAAATACCACTACTACAGGACCTATTGCCTTTTGACCAGTTGTTTGTAGCAGCCTTTGAACTGCTCTCCAGTCCTTCAAGAGTAGGTAAACCTGCCTTTCTTAGTGAACGTTAAAATTACGTTCCTTATTTTTATTTGTCAGTGAGTATTTAAAATATGCTCCACTTTTCTCAGTGAGCAATTCGGCTCCTTCTTTTTAGTAGAGTTTTCAAACTCTCTTCTTTTTCTAAATTATAATTTTATATGCTTCTAAAATTTAGGCCATTTAGGATTTTTTTATTAGTTTTCCTTCAACTGGTAAAATTAGGAAACTTCTCTCAGCACTTAGGATACTTTGTAACTGAAATTTCTCTGCATATAATATTAAGCTCATCACATCTGAAATTGCTTGTAAATAATAATTAAATATTTGAAACCTTATTTTGTTTTGATCTCTATCCGGATCTGGCATGTATCAGCATATGAATCCCACTATACGGTCTCGAGGGTGGCCTCAGTAAAGACTGACGGACCCTTGGTGGACTTATATATTTTGTCCGTCCGTCTGACCTGTATAAAAAGCTATACGATCACACTTTGAAATTTTAATGTTATTTTACAATCACGGCCTTGGTAAACGAAGTTTTAACAGGTCTTTCGGGCGAGAAGGACCTCACCGGCTACACAGCGAAGACTCTGATCTGCGTCACACAGTCTGATCAGAGTTTTCGCTCGGCGCACTTGCCACTTTGTTGGTTTTGTCGTGTCACGGCTCATATGTGTGTATCTCGTATAGGTAAATTCGATTTCTAAAATCATTATGCCCCGTTGATGTTAACAGAATATATGATGGAGTTGAGGCCGAGACCAGGAAAGCTCAGGCTAGTTTTCAGATTATTCAGTCATGCGAGGCTTCCCGAACATAAGATTTACATAATCTGGAAACGAGCATGAGATTTCCTCATTGCTGTCATTGATTTTTTTTCTCACCCATTACATTTGAGCCGCGACGTGAGAAAACCAACAAAGTGGTCGTACGCCCAGTGCAGACTCAGATCAGCCTGGGCATTCGCCAAGTCTGATCAGACCTTTTGCTAAGCGCTTAAAGGGTAGCTAAGGGACTAAGCTACCTTCATGCGGACAACGAAGACTCTCATCAGACTCGGCGGATGCCCAGGCTGATCTGAGTCTGCGCTGGACGCACGACCACATTGTTGGTTTTCTCGTGTCGAGGCTCATTTTATAAAACAGAAACTTCGTTGAATTCTAAACGTCTTGTTTCGGACATTCCTATAAACTTTAGTCATGCGTGTTTATCTCACCTTGTACATGCATTTTTCATCACTGACAGCCAATCAGAAATCTACAGTGACATTTTCTGTACATCTCTGGCGGTCAAATCCATATAATCCATGCTATTTATATGGCAAGAAGCGCGTGGATTTGTGGAAATTAACAATAATAGGCTTTATTAAGCAATAGTTGACAGTTTGAGAAAGCTTTCAGACCCTAGGATGAGACAGCAGCCTAGAATAGAAAATTCTCTAGAAAGGGATACTAGTATTCTTGTCCAATGGGTGAGAAAAAAAAAAGAAAAAAAAGTTTTCGTATACATGTGTTGTCCGAAGAAAGGTACGCTCAGGGTTAGGGTTTAAAATGATTTTGTTTCATTTTTCTAACGTCATTTTTTAATCTTTAAACCATCGATAATTACATAATATTAAAGGTTGCCAGACCACATTACTGCTTATGTATACTGTGTATGATTTGACCAGTCTACACGTTTGTACCCAAAGTAAACCAGTTCATCGGACACATTACGTTTAATCAACACTGAATCCACGGTGATCTATGTTGATTCAGAATTGTGTACCTGCATGGAGTGCATGTTCAGTTCCGTACATAATTTTGGATTCTAAGAAATGCATATGATGATTAGACAGCGTATGCGCCACGACGGGTTTTGACGTGTGCATGATAAGTTTCTCTCCACTCTGACAGTATAAGTTGTGCATGATAAGTTTCTCTCTACTCTGACAGTATAAGTTGTGCATGATAAGTTTTTCTCCACTCTGACAGAATAAGCTGTGCATAATAAGTTTCTCTCCACTCTGACAGTATAAGTTGTGCATAATAAGTTTCTCTCCACTCTGACAGTATATGTTGTGCATGATAAGTTTCTCTCCACTCTGACAGAATATGTTGTGCATGATAAGTTTCTCTCGACTCTGACAGTATATGTTGTGCATGATAAGTTTCTCTCTACTCTGACAGTATAAGTTGTGCATGATAAGTTTTTCTCCACTCTGACAGAATAAGCTGTGCATAATAAGTTTCTCTCCACTCTGACAGTATAAGTTGTGCATAATAAGTTTCTCTCCACTCTGACAGTATATGTTGTGCATGATAAGTTTCTCTCCACTCTGACAGAATATGTTGTGCATGATAAGTTTCTCTCGACTCTGACAGTATATGTTGTGCATGATAAGTTTCTCTCCACTCTGACAGTATATGTTGTGCATGATAAGTTTCTCTCCACTCTGACAGTATAAGTTGTGCATGATAAGTTTTTCTCCACTCTGACAGTATTAGTTGTGCATAATAAGTCTCTCTCCACTCTGACAGTATATGTTGTGCATGATAAGTTTCTCTCCACTCTGACAGTATATGTTGTGCATGATAAGTTTCTCTCCACTCTGACAGTATATGTTGTGCATGATAAGTTTCTCTCCACTATGACAGTATATGTTGTGCATGATAAATTTCTCTCCACTCTGACAGTATATGTTGTGCATGATAAGTTTCTCTCCACTCTGACAGTATATGTTGTGCATGATAAGTTTCTCTCCACTCTGACAGTATATGTTGTGCATGATAAGCTTCTCTCCACTCTGACAGTATATGTTGTGCATGATAAGTTTCTCTCCACTCTGACAGTATAAGTTGTGCATGATAAGTTTTTCTCCACTCTGACAGTATAAGTTGTGCATAATAAGTTTCTCTCCACTCTGACAGTATATGTTGTGCATGATAAGTTTTTCTCCACTCTGACTGCATTTGTTGTGCATGATAAGTTTTCTCTACTCTGACAGTATATGTTGTGCATGATAAGTTTCTCTCCACTCTGACAGTATATGTTGTGCATGATAGGTTTTCTCTACTCTGACAGTATATGTTGTGCATTATAAGTTTCTCTCCACTCTGACAGTATCTGTTGTGCATGATAAGTTTCTCTCCACTCTGATAGTATATGTTGTGCATGATAAGTTTCTCTCCACTCTGACGGTATAAGTTGTGTATGATAAGTTTCTCTCCACTTTGACAGGATATGTTGTGCATGATAAGTTTCTCTCCACTCTGATAGTATATGTTGTGCATGATAAGTTTCTCTCCACTCTGACAGTATATGTTGTGCATGATAAGTTTCTCACCACTCTGACAGTATAAGTTATACTGTCAGAGTGGAGAGAAACTTATCATGCACACGTCAAAACTCATAGGCGCGTTAACTCACCATCTTCTTTGTTTAATTTACTACTAGACAGATCACGTGCTATACCGGAAGGCACGCCATGTGGGTCCATGTGGTACTGTGGCTCCTCTTCCAGCACTTCATGAGGCACGTGACTGTCAATCGGAATACCTTTTCTTTTCAGGAAGTAGTTGGAACCAAAGAAAGCCGCCAGGACAAAGATGCAAGTGACTCCATAAGCTCGGAACGTGACGGCAGAACCTGCATAATTTAACAAAATCAAATCAGATTCATTTGAGCCGCGACACGAGAAAACCAACAATGTGGTTGTCCGCCCAGCGCAGACTCAGATCAGCCTGGGCATAACTGATCGGAGTCTTTGCTGCCCGCATGGAGTTAGCTTAGACCCTCAGCTATCCTTTGAGAACCTAACGAAGAGTCTGACCAAACTGGACGGATGCCCAGGTTAATCTGAGTCTGCGCTGGACGCACAACCACATTGTTGGTTTTCTCGTGTCGCGGCTCATTTATTTTTTTTGAAAGTCCACACCAGAGGATATAAAGTTAAAAGAAATGAGTGAATAATTAACATACAGATCACACTTGCTAATTAACATCGTATGCCTTGTTAGCTTGAAATTCATACTGTGCTGTGCTACCTTTCATGGAGAAAAAATAAATAAACCATGTTTTCGGCAGTCTACGACCTCCAATAATTTCAAAGCCATTGGTCAAGTGGTTCTGCAGGAGAAGATTGTAAAGCTTTATATCATATTTAAGAGGATGGCGGCCTATTGGTCATGTAACCAGGACCGTTTAAACAAATTTTCGTTCCCTTAGCCCCTGGAGACTCTGTATGAAATTTGTTTACAATTGGCCCAGTGGCTTTTGAGGAGATGTTTGAAATTGTCGCACTATTTTTTTTTGTCATAAATGGGCATCTTGACTGTCGGCATGATGATAGCTTAGATCTTAGCTACCATGTAAGCGCAAGGCAAAGACTCTAATCGGACTGGGCGGTAGTTTTATCGTGTGGCTGCTCAGTCCTGGTTTACAATGAAAATACATGTGTATACTGAAATCATTATTAATAGCTCATTTTCCAAAATTTGACCTTGCCGTAAAAAGATCAAGGTCAACCGAATTTCATGATTTGAACAGTCTTGGCAGAACTTGAGTACTCTGTGCTATGTAACAAGTTTAAAAGCCATTGGTGAATTGGTTCTGGAGAAGAAACTTTTAAGCATTTTACTATATATTTGCGTAGTGGCCATGTTGGCCATGTGAACATGACCGTTCTAACAAGTTTTCGATCCATTAACCCCTTTAGGCTCTATATAAAATTTGGTTACAATTGGCCAAGTGATGTTTGAAATTGTCGAAATATGAGGCCTCGGTCAAAGGTCAAATAAGGACCTTAACTTATTGTACTCATAAATCTTCATGAATATATTTTGACTACTGTATTTACTAACTTTTAAGCCAATTAAAAAGTGTCCATGAAATCTTATTTTCTAGCATTTCCCATATTTGACCTTGCCATAAAAAAGTCATGGAAAACCCAAGGTCATCATTTGAATAATCTTGGTAGTTTTATGTACCCAATGCTACATATCAAGTTTCAAGATCATCGATCATTTTTTTCTCAAGAAGAAGATTTTTTAGTTATTATTTTTTTAATCATAAATGGGCGTTTTCACTATCGGCATGAAACTAGCTTCTTTTGCTATCCTTTAAGCATACAGCGAAGACTTTGATCAGAAGCTTGGTGGATGCCCATGCTGATCTGCGTCTTCGCTGGGCGCATATGCCACTTTGTCAGTTTTTATTGTGATGCGGTTCAATCCTCATTGATAGCGAGGATTTGGTTTACAATAAAAATACATGTATATATAAAACCATTATTAATAGCTTATAGTAAATGTGTGTCAAAATCTCTGATAATTGAGTTTCCTTTTGCATCGTAGTACTTTTCAAAATTTTCATATACATGTAAATGTAATTTGCTTTGTTTTTATTTGTTCGTTTGTTACAGGAAAAAGTCGTCCAGAAGTATTCTTAGATTTTAGTACAATTCATTGCTACTACCGTTATTTTTTTTCTTTATTTTTTTTGCATAAAAGGCAAATTGCTTTCCATCAGATTTATATGTCTGCCCTATTTAAGATTTTCTGTAATATCTGGGCGCTACTGCCAGCGAATATCACTACTGAGCACACAAGGAGTGCAAGTCCTCAGGTCATAGATTTGTCAAAGTTTTAGCCTGAATTGCGGTTGTCTTCTCTTCATTCAATTGTCGGGGATGGGATATAATGAACAGGTTGGTTGGTTGGTTGTTTTGAGTTTAACGACCCTTTCAGACAGTATTTCAGTCTATATCGGGTCGTCTACCAGAGAGATAGAGAGAGAGAGAGGGAGAAAGGGAGAGAGAGAGAAATGATAGACGAGAGAAAAAAAAGTCCGAACACCCCCACCTGCAATTACTGCAAGCCAAGTAAGCCCTTGCCCTACTATTATCAAAATTAGTAGGACGCCCCGGCACTAAAAGTTATCCAGTATCACTGCCCGACCTAACTACCCCCTATTGACATAAAACACCATAGATTGGTTCTCTCCCCTAATAGGTATTAGGCACACAAATATTGATCCGGGACAACTTTGGACCAGTTTAAAATCACCAAAAACTCAAAGCAATGCAAATAAAACATCCCATCGCTTCCGTTTAGAGTGCAAGGAATATCAGGGGTTCACAGGCAAACAAATTATCCCCTCGCTTCCGTTTAGAGTACAAAGAATATTAGGGGTTCAAGGGCAAACAAAATATCCCCTCGCTTCCGTTAGAGTATAAGGAATATCAGGGGTTTAAAGGTAAACAAAATATCCCCTAACTTTCGTTTAGAGTACAAAGAATATTAGGGGTTAAAGGGCAAACAAATATCTCCTCGCTTCCGTTTAGAGTGGAAGGAATATCAGGGGTTCAAGTGCAAACAAAATATCCCCTCGCTTCCGTTAGAGTACAAGGGATATCAAGGGTTCATACTTACCATAGCTATAAACCAATATACCACCAAACACAGCGCCGCAGCCTCGCCCGAGACCGTGGTGTAGTCCTTGTAGTATTCCCTGGGCTGAGGATCTGAGCCCTACAGGTATGGCTTGAGTAATATAAGAACACGTAGTGGCCCACACGGCGGCATGCGTCAGCCCTGGAAAGAAATAGAGAATACCATGTTAGTGTCTTTTGATATCAAGTTTACCAGGCGAGACCAGAAACAGCGTAGGAATGGCGAGGCTTGCCGAGCCAGTCCGACGTGTTTCTGGTCGAGGCTGATAAACTTGATATCAAAAGACACTGGCGTGGTTTTCTATTTATCATGCATCAAAAGCATGTGTCAGCCCTGGAAGGAAATAAGGTGATAGGGTTTAATTTCAGGGGAAGCAATTCTACCATTAAATTTTACCTCCCTTCTCAATGTGAGTGAACTATTAAAACAATATGCCTGCTAAAAATGACCAATTCTATCCGTTATTTTAAATGACTGCAACCTTTATGTTTTTGCCTGTAAAATGACTGTAAACTTTATGTTTTTGCCTTTTAGAAAGCTAAAACACTTTTACCGGGGCTCATTTAATATGTAAATCAAGTCGAGTAACACATACTGTAGTCGACCCTTTAGCGCCTTGTGAGCTCAACTTTTTCAAAACGGAGACAAATACTTCTAGTAGATTTTCTTTCTCATAAGCGCACGTGTCAACGATTTATTTTATATTGAAGGATACAAATTTAAAGCATAAGCATACATGTAGGACAAAAGCTGCTTAAATAATGGTCGTAGAAGGATAGAGAAGTTTTACAAACGAAAACATGAAAGATTCTGTAACATTTTTCAGCTCTTGTAAACTAGCAAACAAAGAAGTAGACCGCGCTTATAGTCATATGCCTAAAAAAATTACCATGATGTGTGCTTATTGGAACATGTGCACCAATAGGTCGAAAACGGTAGAATATACATGCTCCTGTGTGCATTGATTTTTATCGGATCACACACACACACACACACACACACACACACACACACACACACACACACACACCAAAAACTAACAATAAAGCCAAAAGTATCATTTCTGTTTGCAGATGAGACCTGAATTGAATTGAAATCGGAGTTATTGTGGGTTTACTAGCATAAAAAAAACTCTAAACAAAGAGTTTGAGAAAACAGTAAATTTGGATAGGAATACTGCTTTTAAGGTAAATATACTGAGGGACTTTAACAAGAGCTATCGCCTGACAGCGTAGCTCGCCTAAATTGGTGCTTGCCCATCACACAGCCGCTATGGTAGTTTGGACTGCTATGCATAAAACTTCATGCATGTCCATAATGAGAACACATTTGCAAGCATGTCCATAATGAAAACACATTTATAAACAAAAGCTATCTCAGAAATAAGTCTTAAAGTAAAATTAAAATAAAAAAAATGAAATGAAATTTCAAAGTCCAAGAGCTTGAGGTAAAAAAAAACTGACGGGTAGGGGGAGGGGGTGGGGGGGGGGGGGGTTATGTGGGCTGCTATGCATAAAACTTCATGCAAGCATGTCCATAATGAAAACACGTTGATAAACAAAAGCTATCTCAGAAATAAGTCTTAATATAAAATTAAAATAAAAAAAATGAAATGAAATTTCAAAGTCCATGAGCTTGCGGTAAAAAAAATTGACGGATAGGGGGGAGGGGGGGGGGTCTTAAAATAAAATTAAAATTAAAAAAAATGAAATGAAATTTCAAAGTCCATGAGCTTGAGGTAAAAAAAACCTGACGGATAGGGGGGAGGGGGGGGGGGGGCTAGGATGTATCAAAACCCTGAACCATTATCTAACATCAGTCCAAGTATTAGTATCAACTGAGTCTATCATCGTGGCACTGTGAAATTATGTCTTCATAAATACAAAACTTTAACCAAAATCTTTAAGACAAAATTCTAAGTCGATGACCTTGACTTCAAGGTCATCCAGTGGGGTAAGTATAAGGTGTTTTGTAAAAACTCAAAAAAGAGTCTAACATCAGTTCAAGTATAAACTAAATCTCTGCAAAGCATTATGAATCAGTATGCAATTACAAAACTTTAAAAAAGACAAAAATTACCTAAGTCCCTGACCTTGATATCAAGATCACTGAGCGGGGTTGGGGTAGTACCCTGTAGATCTAACTACAGTGCAAATATAAAAAGAATTCATCTATGGGTTCAGGAGATATGTGTCTTTAAAAAAATTTAACCAAAACATCCAATCAATAAAAAGACAATATCCTAAAGTCCATGACCTTGACATCAAGGTCACAAAGGGGGGTGGGGGTAGTGCCTTCAAAAACTTTAGACCAATATCTAACTTAAGTGCAAGTATCAAAGGAATCCATCAATGGGTTAAGGAGATATTGGGCTTTATAAAACTTTAACCAAAACATCCAGTCCAAAAAAAACTCCCAATTTTCTAAGTCCATGACCTTGATATCAAGGTCACAGAGTGGGGTGGGGGTGATATCCTGTTAAACCTTAGACCAATATCTAATTACAGTGCAAGTATAAAAAGAATCCATCCATGGGTCAAGGAGATATAGGTCTTTAAAAAACTTTAACCAAAACATCCAATCCGGACGCGGACGCGGACGCTGACGCTGACGCGGACGCCGACGCCGTGGTGACAACAATAGCTCTTCCTGAACTTTCGTTCTGGCGAGCTAAAAACGCACCATTGTATATCATGTTTTACCCAGAGTTTGCAATATTGAAAACGTTTGAGCACTCGTGCGAGTTAGCATGATTGAGTTCTTTAAGTCTGCAAACGCTCACAGAGTGTGCAACCATGCATAGAAATTTCGAGAAAAATGGAAATTTGGTTACTTTTTCGCATAAAATTTTAACGAATTCACATTTTGTCGAATTGTAATGTTTATGCATCCGAATGAATACCACACACTGTAACACAATGAAAAATGGCAAAGATCCTTGAAAAAGTGTTTTATCGATGTTCGAAAATTGGATTTTTTTAATATAAAAAATAGGGTACAGTTCAAAATTTGGAGATGCCCGACTTAAAAGCCGACCAATTGATGATATACCTACCCAAGTCATGATAGTATGTCTTAATGTACCAGTTCAAAGTTGAATAATTACTCAAATAATGTCCGTTACCTTCGCTTCCGGTTTTTGTGCAAAAAGTTTGAATCTTTGCAAAATGACGTTGAGAAGAAAGAAATGTAACCGATAAAAAGAGAACACAAAGCATGAACAATGAATAATCTGTGATTTTTATGTCATTGAAATCTGATCAGCAGTTACCAAATTGCAGCAAACTGAAAATCACGCTTCAATCATCATTGGATTAATGCGAATTTATCTCCCTTTAGGAATATTCTAAAGCCAAATTTTGCATTCATTTTGAAAGCTTGTGTTCTCGGTTAAAATTTGGAATAAACCAAAATTACAATAGTTGATGGCTGTATGAAACAAAAATTCATTTTTCTGACATATCCAAAGCTACAAATGGTGCGTTTCTAAAGTCTCTCAGTATATTTGCTCCAATAAGCGCACGTGACCGTGGTGTAGTCCTTAGATAAGGATAATGTTTGATGCCAATTATGTCTCCATCTTTCAGATCTTGCATGCTTAAACACAAAAAATATATAGAGAGAGCACTGACCACTCCGATCAGTTTGCGTAGGTGCGCAGACAGATTTGAGTACTTGCTGTTCCGGCCTGGCGTCATGCCTAATTTTTCGCGACACGCCCAGTATTTATGGGCTCGGTTTAGAGAATGGTCTTTCATGATGTGCTGTGTGAGCTAGGGGAGAGTCGGGCAATTTCGTACAGTGGGTAAATTCGGACACTGACATTGTTTCTTTTATGTGTCAGTTGTTTGGAACTAAAACAAAAGTTAATTGGCCAATTATGAGCCGTCTCATCTGGATGTTCACTGTTTGCAATGGTATGTCCAAATTTACCCGCCTGTCCGAAGTTACCCGACTCTCCCCTAGAGCTGCGTAAAAAACCACAGACGTTCAATTAAGTCTATCTACCGCAAAATCCCAAAATAAAGGGAGGTGGAGGGAATTGTTATGATCCAGCTTTGAGACCTGATGATGTCTGAATCTTGGCTCTTGACTGCCATGATTTCAGTTGAATCGACAGGTCCCTTAGAAGACGACCGAGCTGTCCGGATTCCCCTGCTGTACGATCTGTTACACGTTTAATATAAACTAGCAGAGTAATAATGAAAGTTGTCAAATATTTAGAGTAGTTCCGGAAAGCTGCTTAAAGCTAAATTATCCTCCATCACGCTATCTTGCCGTCCTTTACTTAGTTCCATAGCCGACCCATATGTAAAATTGTTTTCTCATTCGACCCAGAATGACATAGTTTAAAACGTGAAATGAAATGGAATGGACTTGCAGGGTTAACTGGAGAGGCGCCGTGGTCGAGTGGTTAGAGACGCTCGGTTATGGTGCAATAAGTCGCCGGAAGATCGGGAGTTCGCGGCTCACCGTCGCCATCCAACGAAAATTCTCTCTGTCAACCAAGCAGGAAATGGGTACCTTTTTCGAATCAGGGAAGGATAAGGTTTCGAAAAGAGAGGGATGGACTCCGCCTTTCTTCTGCTGTACCTAAGAAACAGTGGGTCTCTAACCCTCACTGCCCCTACGACTATTAGGCCATGGGAAACCTTTACTTGGAAAGTATCTGCTCCCTCTGAGGGAGCAAATTCTTTCCTGTAAGAGTAACATCGCAGGCAGTGGACGGAAAATTATCTCATACATCCCATAACAGTACAGCCTCCCCCCCCCCCCCCCCCCCTACTCCCGAGAAATACGTTTGAACAAATTCTGTAGGTAAACAATTAAATCCGACGGACATCCCCCTTTTCAGTGCCCCTTCCTCAATCTTAATTCCTCACTGAGTAGTGGCTGTAGATCTTTTTCAGAGTGTTAAGTGCTGTCCAGAATTGCTTTGTCACCAATGTCTTATAATTGTAGGGTCGAGTCGGGTAACTTCGGACAGCTGGTAAATTCGGACATACCATTGCAAACAGTGAAAATCCATATGAGGCGGCTCATAATGAGCCCTCTCATCAGGATTTTCACTGTTTGCCCAATTACATACATTTGGGTTTTAATTCCAAACAACTGACATATAAAGGAAACTATGTCACTGGCCAATTTACCTGCTGTCCGAATTTACCCAATTTGACCCTATAGTTCCGAGCACTAATCTGTCCACCTGCTGAGAATTTCTTGTTTCTCTGTTTGACATTTCCCAGACTTATTTTGTATAGTTGATAATGTAACGTGTTTCTCTGAAGTTAGATCCTTCACCAGCCGATATGCTCTCTTGCTATTAGTTGGTTGGTTGTTTTGGGTTTAACGGCCCTTTGAGACAATATTTCGGTCTATATCGGGCCGTCTCCCAAAGAGAGGGAGAAAGAAGAGAGAAATGATAGACGAGAGAAAAAACGTCCAAACAACCCCCATCCGCACCTACTGCAAGCACAGCAAGCCCTTGCCCTACTCCTAGTCAAATAAGTAGAACGCCCCGGTACTGGAAGTTACACGCACCACCTTTGCACCACCCAACCATCCCCTGCTATTAGTTTGGTTCGGGAAAGTTACGGTCTCCTTGCACTGAGTACCTATCCTGCCCTCCTTTGCTTTCTTCAGGGCATTCTGAATCCTCTTGATAGCTTCCCTGTATTCTTTCGCTCCTGCTTCATATCGCCCTTTCTTAAAAAATATTGGCTTAGATAAAGTGCAGCTAAAGACATAATTTTACTTACCTTGAACAAACTCAAACGGCAGCACCCAGTATGGATTTCTTAACCATGATATATACATAAACCTCGCTATATTTCCAACAAGTCCGGCGTAGAGAATGTTTAGATGACCTGGTGAAAGAGGGAGAAATAAAGTAAAGCTACATCTGCAAGTACAAAAGCGAAGCAGCCTCTACGCAAATACGCAGATGCAAACTGAAATTTTGTCAATTTGACAAAATTTCAGTTTGAATCTGCGTATCTGCATTCTGAAAAATTGTAAATTGGGAAAGATTTCAATAGAAACTGCCAACTGACAAAACAACATGAAATATCATACGGGATAAAACCCTTGATTTCCTCTCAATGAGTACAAAACTTGATTGAGCATTCCATAGAATTGCGTGTAAGTACGCCCCTGAAGTCTCACGTGTCCATGGCGCATATAGTTTAGAACTATTCTCGCGAGAAGTAAATGCTAGCTCGTGCGGATTTTACCGGACAGTGGCGACTGTTGGGGACAATGGTTAAGAACTATAGGCATGGCACAATTGTTGAATCTGAATTTCTGATCACCAAACCTAGTTTATAAAACAATGTGCCGGTGTCATGAGAACTGTTGCCTGTTGGAACAAGCGAACTGCATTTCTAAATCAGGATACGTATTGACGCAACCCTGAGTCTTCGATTATCGCTGTAAACGTTGTTGCACACTAACAATTTGTTGCGAATAAAGACTGCACTGATCAATTTAACAGGGTGCGAAGACTAATGAGAGTCTATATTGCTCACTCATGCGATCATATAAATGTTTATGTCGCGACTCCAATTTGGCAGTTTAACTGAGCCGCGTATGGCATAAAAAAGTAGCATGTGCGCCCAGTGAAGACTCAGATCAGCCTGGGCATCCGCCCAGCCTGATCAGAGTCTTCGCTGTCCGCAGGGAGCTAGCATAGATCCTTGGCTAGCAAACAAGCACACAGTAAAAATTTGATCGAAGGCTTGGTGGATGCACAGGCTGAGATTAGTCTTCGCTGGGCGCACATGCCACTTGGTTGGTTTTGTCGTGTCGCGCCAAAATAGCAAATTCTTTGTTTTAAGAAGCACTTGAAGCTCCAAAATAGCTGAGATGAAAAAATTTACGGCTGCAAAAAATTCAGAAAAGATTTCGTCCATCAGAAGTTAAAGATAAGAGACCAAGCAATGTCGATCCAGATGAGGCGGCTGATCTTGATATTTAATAGTTACAGAGAACTGCTGGTAAATTGTGACAATATATAGGGTAATTACGGCTGGAGGTTTGAATCAGCTCTAATTGGCTGCATCAACCATTCTCACAAATGAACCGCGACACGAGAAAACCAACAGAGTGGTTGTGCGCCCAGCACAGACTCAGATCAACCTGGACATCCACTCAGTCTGATCAGAGTCTTCGCTTTGCGCTGAAAGGGTAGCTAAGGGTCTAAGCTAGCTCCATGCGGACAGCGAAAATTCTGATCAGACTGGGCGAATGCCCAGGCTGATCTGAGTCTGCGCTGGGCGCACAACCACTTTGTTGTTTTTCTTGTGTCGCGGCTAAAAATGTATCCAGTGAAAATATTGTTTACTTATCCATTCTTAAACCGATGCCAAAAAGAAATGCTGAAAATGCATTTACTCCTGTTATCTCAGTCTGTTTTGTGAGTTTTAAAATAAATAAAAATATTTATAAAGTCCTGTTGATAAAGTATGTAAGGTTTTTGCATTACCAATAAGGCTTAATATATGATTAAAAATAGTCTCCATTTTGTCGTGTTTGAAATACTGAAACGTAGGAAAACAGTTGTCGGAAGGTGCAAAAATTATTTCACTCTTGCTTTGCGGTCGTGTAAATGTTTGAAGCCAAATGTTAATTATAGCATTTCAAATGGTAAATTTTTAAGAAAATTCTTCTTCATATTAAGTCAATACCAAGCTATCCCACCGAGCACACAACCTGGAAACAATATTTAATCAACGTTGGTTCAGTGGCATAAGGTTGGATCAACGTTGATTCAGTGTTGATCAAACGTTGTGTGCCTGCTCGGTAGCCACGTACATGCTCCTTCAAAGCTTAAAACGTTGCTACGTGCTAACGTTGCTGTGGAGTCGTGCTTTATAGTCGTTAATTGCTCAAATGTGCCTTTGTCTTCTTATAAAATCAATGATATCATTTTTCTGAACAATATAGACTCGTCTTTCATGCCTTCAGTCAGATCCTCCCACGATTTGTTCCCAGTTTCATTTTCTCAGATATAGCTACAATGAATATTCCTGAAGCCCGCGCTAGGGGCCGTGGGCAGTATTGCAACCTGGCATTACTGCACAAAAACAGACTCAAATAAACCGAGTCTGCTGTTTTCATTTATTTGATGTGTTTCTTGTTTCCTGTTGTAGGGAATCTCCTTCAAAGAAATTCTGCCTTAGCAACAGCATTGCAACCACTTAAGTCGTTTTATAAATACGGCCCCAGAGGATTTTACATCAGAATTTATTGTGTCAGAACACGTACGGAAGCAATGCAGTAGACTGGGTGCAGTCTGAAACATTGATTTGTCTAAATTCATATATATTTAAGTCTCTTTTTTTTCAATTTTATATAAAATCCCTCTTTTCTTATGGACTGATATTTCACATTAGCCAACAGAAATGTGGGATTTTAAGGACATGAGATTTATACAATCTTTGAAAAAATGGTTCTAAATTTATGATTCAGGCTGCAGCCTGTCTAGCAAAAAAAAAAAACTGTACTCACCCAGCACGCGAGTTGAACTACGCATACAATAATGTGGTGAAAGATATTACAGAGTTCCTCAACAAATTGGACTGAATCAGTGCATTTTGGACTCTATCTCTGTATTTCGGTGAGTGAGGGAACTTGGCAACAAAAAAGACTCTATTTTTGCCTGGTGGTACCCACCTTTCCACCATCCACCCACCTCCTACCTCAAACCCTAACATCCCCCACTCCCTTCCTCATCCCCCCCCCCCCCCCCCCAACACACACACACCCCAAATGATGCCTTGAAAGGCTGATTTCTAATTCTGGTTCAGGTAGAACAGAACTAGACTGTATTTGTGTCAGGTATAAAGTTCTTGTTTAAAAGAAAGGGTTTGCCTAGTTGAATCTCAAGACTATGTTAGTTATAACACCACGAATTTTGGAAACAGTTAAATGACTGAAACTTGAGAAAAAAAAACTTCAGTAGAATTTGTAGATCTGTTGACTTTATAGATGTAGATTATTGTGGAATCAGAAACTGGTAGCAGGAAAGATGCGTCATACATGCAGATAATTCAGTGCTGAGTTGGGTAGGCTTAATCCATTTATCCCTGGTGGACTCTTCTGTTCTTATAAATTGGAAAAGTCCATTTGTCAAATAAGGGGTGACTGGTTAAGTTTAATTTTATTGGTTTAAACTTAATTTCTTTCATATAACAAATAAACATTTAATGAACATTATGACATAAATATAAATATTATACAAAAGCTCACAATATTTTATCTTTATTTTATTGTAAGCAGCACTACCCATTTATCTTATGCAAGTAGTGTACACCCAAATCAGACGCCGCGATTGGCGGCGTCTGATTTGGGTGTGCACTATTTGCAAATGTCCCTTTTATGGGCTGAACAAATAAAAAAAATGAAAAACCGACGATTTACCTCCCCAGAGTCAGGGGTGGTTCGGTTGTGCGGTTGGGCTGGGTATAACTTCCAGTGCCGGGGCGTCCTACTGATTTGGATAAAAGTAGGACAAGGGCCTACTGTGCTTGCAGTTGGTGCGGGTGGGGGTTGTTTGGACATTTTTTCTCTCGTCTGTCGTTTCGCTCTTCTTTCTCCCTCTCTCTCTGGGAGACGGCCCGATATAGACCGAAATACTGTCTCAAAGGGTCGTTAAGCCCAAAACGACCAACCAAAAATCCCCAGAGTCAGCGGAGCCGTAAAACGCAATATGCACCTATAAAACCGACGATAGAACAGTTTTGAGTACATCTTTACCCTTATTATGTGTACGCAGTTTATCTATGTGTGCCCACTTTTATGGTGTTTGCTACTGATTTTTGGTTATTGGTTGGTTGAGTGGTTTGGGTTCAACGGCTTCTATATCGAGCCGTCTCCAAGAGAGATAGAGAAAGGAAATACATCATATACGAGGGAACATTGCAAAACAACGCCCACCCGCACCTACTGCAAGCACCTTAGGCCCTTACCTTACTAATACCGGTATCAAAATATGTGGGAAATCACGGCACTGAAACTTAACTAGCACCTTCGCCCGAACCACACAATCCTGGGCCTGTTTCACAAAAATTTACCGTACGATGAATCGTGCGATAATCGTACGTTTGGTCGTACGAGAATCGCACGATTCTCGCACGATCGTTTCATAAAAACATCGTACGACAGATAGTACGATTCTCGTAGGATTTTAGTTATACGATGGATCGCAGACGTGATGTGTATTAGCTTTGACAGATGTGTATTGGGTTTTATAAACACAAAAAGTAGCCATTTGTAATACAACGCAATCATGTCAAAGAAAAGGGTCAACAGGACCTCCAATGAGGTTAAAGCCCTTCTCACTGAAGTAAGGAGGATGGATGGATGGATGCCTTGCGATTTAACGTCCGTTTCAACAGCATTTCAGTCGTATCAGGACGGTGGAAGGGTGATTATGAAAGGTTATGTGCAATGGAACCCTGTTTACGACTGAAACGATTTCCACCTCCGGAAACGACCTCAGGACCGCTTGATCAGCAGGCCAGCGCTTAAACCACTGAGCTACCGGTGGCTTCTAAGTAAACATGGACGACTCCTAACCAAAGACACGAAGGATCGCACCTGGGAAGTTTTCAGTCCAAGGTTTAAAGTTTTTTATCCTTAGTTGCAGATCTTCAAAACCAAGATAAGTAGTAAAGGGTGTCACTACATAGTGACACTCTTTACTTCTAAGATATGAAAACAAAATTCCTATATAAATTCATTTTACAAAAGTGGGGATTGGAGATCCAAAACCTAGGACTGCACCTCTAAAAACAAGGCTGAAACTCAGGGTTTTGAAATTCATTGTGCACTGGCTTGCCATGCCCTTCCTCGATTTTCGAAATACAGTTTTGAGAAAGAAGTTCCGAGGAATTAAACTCGGGTCTTTTTATTTTGCCAAATGCTGTCTGTGATTGTATCAGCTCTTTCAGACTTGCACTGCAGAACCTTGTGGTCAGCGCAATAATTCGCTTGTATAGTATAGCAAGCCAAATTTCGCATTCTCAATTTTAGGTGTTAAGTTTTGTTTTAACTTCAAAACTAATTTTTGAAAATTGAAATTTTCTATAATCGTTTTTACAAATCCGGGTATTGAAATCAGATTTGAAACCTATGACTGAACTGAAACCAAGGGTTGAAGCTCAACTTAGGGTAAAATTTCTTAAACCTAGTTTAAAGATTTATTGTGCATTTGGCGTGCCATACCGTTGAACACAAACATGCAGTCTTCTCAGATCAGAGATCACCTAATTAGGGGTTCAAACAGTCCTAAAACCTCCCATTTTCTTGTAAGATAATTTCTCTCTATAGGAACAAATGCTGCCGTAATGATTTTGAGAATAGTCTCTAATACATTGCAGGTAAATTATCCCGCAAGAATCGCACGACAATCGTACGATAATCGTACAGGAAAACTTCACTCAAAATCACCCTTAGGTGATTTATCATAAATTTGGAATTTTGTTAATTGGCTGATTTGCTCAAAACTTGGTATATGCTTTTCAGAAAGACAGTAGATAAATGTAATCTATTCAAAAGTTGAGTATGAGTATGTTGTGCGATGAAAGAGGAGAAAAAGTGAAATTTACGACTGCCCTTTAGGTATCGTAGATTTGATCGTAAATTGAGTTCTACGAGGACAATAGTGAAACCGAGATTTTTTTCATGAAAGCGATTTTTGGTCGTAAGATTCTCGTACGATCATCTTACGACGAATTTCAATCGTACGATTCGTTGTGAACCAGGCCCGATTTCCTACTTATGCTCATTTTATGATTTTATGGTGTTTTCACGGTATGTAGGCCGATTTAAGTACACGAAAGTTTTAGTTCCGCTACACTGCGGGAAAACTGCGCGTGACAGGTAAACAACATTTTCTCTCTGAAAGTTTTCTTAAATATATCTGCACTGACGAAATATATCACACATCTATTGTTACAACGATATTGGCCTCGATTATCTTTGAGTCATTGCATCGCCATAGACATAGTATTTCTTATTTATTATGCATCTGCTGCATAATTCACCTGATAACAGGGGTATGATAACATGATGTGATATCATGTCACTATAGAACTGCGCTTGCGCGAATGTTATCAGGTTATGCCTTAAGAAGCGATCTCTGGAGACGATTGGCTACACACTGACGTTGGCCGTGATATCAGCGTTCGATTGGTTAATTGACGTCACCGACGTACGTCATAACGCATTCGCGACGTCAGCAAGTTCGAATAAAATTGCGTTTGCTTATCACTTGTTTGCCGCTCTTTACGCCGTAACATCTTCATGATGCATGATAAATAGAAAACCACGTAAGTGTCTTTTGATATCAAGTTTATCAGGCGAGACCAGAAACAGCGTAGGAATGGCGAGGCTTGCCGAGCCAGTCTGACGTGTTTCTGGTCGAGCCTGATAAACTTGATATCAAAAGACACTAACATGGTATTCTCTATAACTGAAATTTATGTTGTTTTATTTTGTAACCTGAGTATAGAAATAAATTCGAAAATTGAAATTTTGGCTTTGGCAATGTTTCTATGATTTACGTACGAGTTCGGTTTTATGACTTCGGTACTTTGAGTAGTTCTAGTTTGTTTCTGACATTTAAATACAGAACATCTGGGCTCAGTTGTTCAAGACTAACGACGTCATTGGTTAACGAGACGTTAAAATTTCTAACGTTAATATCTCAAATACAGTATTTTCTGTTGAAAAATGTGAGAAGCTTTTGCAGTCCAAAAGTTTCTCATATTTTTCAGAAAAAAAATATTTGCTATAAAGTCATAAAACAGTTAACAAGCTGACCTCTTAACGAGCTCGTTAGGCAAACGATGCTTTGAACAACTGGCCCCTGCTGTGGTTCTTCTCTGCTCGTTTCAATGATTCGTCGTTTATGCTTGCTCTAAATGATCCGCAACAAAACCAACAAAGTGACATTTGCGCCCGGCGAAAACTCAGAAGAGCCTGGGTATTCGCCCAGTCTGATCAGAGTCTTCGCTGGGCGCCTAAAGGGTAACTAAGAGTCTAAGCTATCTCCATTGCGACAGCGAAGACTCTGGTCGGACTGGGCGGATGCCAGGGCTGATCTTAGTCTTAGCTAGGTGCACATGCCACTTTGTTGGTTTTGGCGTGTCTCAGCTCAAATGTTTCAATGTCCTCTGACTCATTTTGGTGCATTAGTAAGGTTGTCTGTGACTATGGCCTATTCTGTCATCATTTTTTTTTACCCAAAAGGAGCCCCTGTAGCTCAATGGGTTAAGCGCTGACCGGCTGATCTAGCGGTCCCGAGTTCGAACCCGGTTTTAAGGCGGAATTCTTTCTAGCCATAAACGGGGTTTCATTGTACACGCCCTTTCATTATCACCCTCTCATCGACCTATGACATGACTGAAATCCATCCATCCATCCATCCAGCCATCCATCTATCCATCCATTTCTTTATCTAATCGGTAAAAAAGTTCAAATATAAATATATGGTACATGGCTTCAAACGTGAATGTCCTTTAAAAATTAAAGGCTTATGTTTGAAACCAAATCCACAGTGTCCCGTCTTTATCAGATATTTCTCAAAAACTTACAGAAGTGACGCGTATTGAATCAGGGGAGAAAGAAATCAATAAAAAGAAACTATCTAAATTAGCTCTTCATATTCTTTCTTGGAGCATAATAGATTAATAGCTGATACTACAAAAAGGAATAAAATCCTTGATAAATCGTGGGAGGATCAAATAAATGGCATTAGAAGGCTTCGAATTGCTCAGTGTACATATTGATTTTACAAAGCGACAAGAACACACTTTTGTGATAAATGCTACCAATGCAGATCGTTGTGACATATCTTTACGGTAAATAAGGAAATACTTTGCTCCTCTAGAGGCAAATTATTTACTTAAAAAGTTGAATCTCTTTTTGGAAGGGCTATATCTTTCTGGGAAGCCAACAGGAAGTCACAAAAGTTGTTCCCCTTTGTAAAAACACACGGAATAAACTGAATAAAGAATCATTATTTCTTTGAGAAAATCTGGTTATTTCAGTTTGTTATGTCATTAAAAAATAGCGGAGAATGGCATACACTATTTGTAATGCTCCGATACCAATGACGTCATATTTCTGTTACCATAGCAACTAAGAGCTCATACTGTTTACTGATGTCAAAGTGACGTTCCCGTGACATAATTCTGTCGAGGTACTAAGTACAAAAGTTTGTTATTCTATAGTTGCTATGGTAACAGTTCTATGACGTCATTGGCATCGGAGCATGGTAAACAGTATATGTCATGCTCCGCCAAATTTCCAATGACATCACAAACTGAAGTTCTTTCAAAACATACTTCAGATTTTATCCAACAAATAGTAATTCTCAAGTCATTTAATTCCATGTTAAAATGGTGAAAAAAACATAAAGGCGTTCTCATAAATCTTAATTTTGTTTTTATTTTAGAACTAATAAATGAAGAAAAGTATTTCGATCTGTATTCAGTGGAAAAGCACAGAATTATCCTGGATCAAATGCTAAATTTAACGCAATGCTACCTTAAGTCGAACGGATACAGGGACAGAAGGGCAAAAGCTATATACCATTCCACTCTCTCTCTCCCCGCCATGATACTTCGTAAGACAGGGATATAATAATACAGTTTACGTGCAAATGTATGTCAGTTTCACCAATTAGAATAAGTAGGTTAGTAATCCGCCAATTGGTCTACTTGCGGTAAAAAATTGTATAGACACGGCTATTAAGTCTTTAAACATTTAGGGCCGATTGCTCAAAGCAAGTTTAAGCTAACCTCGAGTTTAATCCATACAAAATGTATGGCTAACCTTGGGGTTAATTTTAAACCAGCATTGTGCAATCGGCCCATATTTTTCTTTCCTATCACATAACCTTACAAGGGGAGGTGCACCACAGATGACTTCGAAACTATCCCTTTCCACCTTGTCCTGTTTTCAGCTGCCCTAGTTGAGCTGGCGTAGCCCATTCCTGTCCACGTTTTAATATTGTTTTCCCGCCTCTTCTTTTTTTCTTTCACTGTGCCCTGTAGAATCGTCTTTGCTAAACAAGAACACCTTAAAACGTAATCAAACCACCTTACTTTCCGTTTCTTTACAAAGGTAAGGAGTTCATCATGTTCTTATGTTTTCATCGACCCATATAATCATTTACCGTAAAACAGCTAAAATTGGTATATCAAAATTATTACCATGATTGTTTAAAAGGTGACACAGTATGCTGTAAAAATACAGTAACGATTTCAAAATAACCAGATGAAATGGCAAACAGTGAGACTATCATCAGAGTGCCCCTTGGGGTCTGCAATTTTTGCTCAGACCTATCTGTCCCAATAATTATATATTTTACGACATTATTGTGAGGTTTATGGTCATATGTGGAGCGTCAGTCCTAAAGATTAGGTATATCTCTTTGGCTTCCTATGCCTCGATCAATAATTTCCAGGATTAACAACAATCAGACGGGCCAAATCACAGGCAAAGGAATTTGTGTGTGTGTGTGTGTGTGTGTGTGTGTGTGTGTGTGTGTGTGTGTGTGTTGGTGAATGGCAAAAGATAACATACTGCTTTGGTGTTATTTACGGCGGCGTTCTTTGACAATATGATAATGAAGACATCCCGTATCAAAACATCCGCTACTGGGTACATTCATTTAATGTACTGGGTACATTCATTTATAAGCAGTAAACAACCGGTTTAAATTCTGAAAATGTACACCAGATATAGACACAAATAATTTTTATTGGAGTATCCATGATACCAATTGTGGAACCAATTAAAATAATGAAGTATTTTAGACAATAAAACAATTTGTCACAGTAAGATACTTCCACTTTTTCAGCGTCATCATTTATATAAAAAAGATATCATAATGCGCAAATTACAAGGCATGATTAATTACATTTTTTATAAACAACCCAAAATCGTTCCATATGGAGTGATTGACTATCAAACTTCCTGCCAACCAGAGCGGAAAATCCCATTGAAATCCTTGTCGATGACGTCACCGCGTTATCTCTTATAGTATAGGTAGGCTCCGTCGTCCGTCTTCTGTCCGTCCTCTGTTTCAAACGATTTCTCCTCTGAAACCACTGAGCAGATTGTAACTAAATTTAATATATAGCCCCTACGGCTTGTGGGAACGATTATTAGTTCAAATGGTCTGGGGCACATGACCACACATCCTCACGCCCATATTTTGTATGATAAAAACCTTAAAAAAATCTTCTACAGAACCAGTTGACCGACGGCCTTGCAACTTGGTCTGTAGCATCAGGTATACAAGTACTTCAGCTTCAAAAATTACCTTTTGATCTTTCCTTATAAAACACTATTTTATACAGCATGTCGCTCTTTTTTGTATTCTCAAACTGTAGAGAACAACAAAAATTAGACATCTGCTAACTTTCGCGGAGATATTTTAAATTTGTATGGTTTTGTATAGGATTTTATATTTACCACAAATTACTACCTTAAGGTTGTGTGTGGGTGGAAAGGGGTGGGGATCGTGTATATAGCTTTTGTCTTTCTATCACTATATCCGGTCGCTGTAAGATAACATTGCATTAAGATATAGCATTTTTCCTGGATATTTCTGTGATTTCCAAAAAAAAAGATTGAAATACTGAAAACATTTGTATTTTCAGTAAAAAATAAAGACAAAATTAAGGTTTATGAGAACGCTTTTCGCCGTTTTTCGCCATTTTTAACAGGGAATTAAATGACGAGAATAATAATAACTTGGATAAAATCTGTAGTTTCTGTGGAAGGAATTTCAGTTTGTGATGTCTTTGAAAAATTGGTGACGCATGGCCTACACTGTTTGCCATGCTCTGATACAAATGACGTCATAAATATGTTACCATAGCAACTATGGACTTACAAACTGTTGTGCTTAGTACCTGGCAGGATTACGTCTCGGTGACGTCACTTCGACATCAATATGAACACGTAGTTGCTATGGTAACAAATCTATGACGTCAATGGTATCGGAGCACGAAAAACAGTGCATGCCATGCTCCGCCAATCTTTTTCAATGATATAACAAATTCTTTCAACAGAAACTTCAGATTTTCTCATTCCCGCGTTGATTTATGTATTCTATTTACTTTTTTTATTTTCATTTTTACTAATGGGAACAACTTTTGTGACTTCCCGTTGGCTTCCCAGAAAAAACGACGCCCTTCTAAAAACGGAATCAGCTCTTAAGGGGAGCAAATTCTTTCCTTTCAGTGCTAACCCCCATTGAGAAGGGAGGCGAAAGTCAAATTAACAGAGTTGTTTTCTCTAAACGTATAAACATTTGGCTTAAAGATATTTCACACCGATCTGCAACGGTAACATTTGAGCCGCGGCACGAGAAAACCAACAATGTGGTTGTGCGCCCAGCG
The DNA here is from genome assembly GCA_963989385.1 of Ctena decussata. NCBI lineage: Eukaryota > Metazoa > Mollusca > Bivalvia > Lucinida > Lucinidae > Ctena > Ctena decussata. The sequence continues at coordinate 881,246 of OZ022504.1, read as the reverse complement.
CAGACTCAGATCAGCCTGGGCATCCGCCCAGTCTGATCAGAGTCTTCGCTGTCCGCATGGAGGTAGCTTAGTCCCTTGGCTACCCATTAAGCGCTTAGCAAAGAGTCTGATCAGACTGGGCAAATGCCCAGGCTGATCTGAGTCTGCGCTCGGCGCACGACCACATTGTTGGTTTTCTCATGTCGCGGCTCATTTATAATTCAAGGACATCTTTTAGACTTTGTAAAATCAATACACTGAGAAATTCGAAGCCCTCTAATGCTATTAATTTGATCATCCCACGATTAATCAAGATTTTTATTCCTTTTTGTAGTATCAGCTATTAATCTGTTATGCTCCAAGATAGAATATGAACAGCTAATTTAGACAGTTTCTTTTTATTGATTACTTTCGCTCCTGATTCAATACGCGTCACTTCTGTAAGTTTTAGAGAAATATCTGATAAAGACGGGGCACTATGGATGGCTTTTTAACATAAGCCTTCAGTTTTTAAAGGACATGTACGTTTGAAGCCATGTACCATTTATTTATATTCGAGCCTACATACATTTTAGGTAAAGAAATGGATGGATGGATGACAGTAGTTCAGTCATATCAGGACGATGGGAGGGTGATAATGAAAGACTGTGTACAATGCAATCCCGTTTACGGTTGGAAAGATGGTAAGACTTCCGCCTCAAGCCGGATTTGAACTCGGAACCGCTAGATCAGCAGGTCACAGCTGAACCCACTGAGCTACCGGGGCTCCAAAGGAAGACAGAAATGGTCATTGTCACAGATAGAATTGCTATGGCACAAAGAAAGAGTCAGAGGACATTGAAACATTTGCACCGCGACACGACAAAACCACTGAACAGAGTGGCATGTGCACCTAGCGAAGATTCAGATCAGCCTGGGCATCCGCCCAGTCTGATCAGAGTTTTCACTGTCGGCATGGATGTAGCTTAGACTTTTAGCTTCCCTTTAAGTGCAAAGCGAAGACTCTGAACAGACTTTTTTCTCCCTCTCATTCGGACACGGCCTGCTATAGATTGAAATACTGTCTCAAAGAGCCGTTAAACGCAAAACAACCAACCAACCAATGCATTGAAGCTAAATAAATCATCCGAAGGTTAGATCCTTAGGAAGCGCGGAACACACCAAAGAATTGATACAGCAAACTCAGCTTGTTTGAGTCTGTTCGTGTCCACTGAGCAATGAACTCGGCACCTCTAGCATCGGCTTAAGCAGAACTCTGTCTTCAAAATGATTCTAACATGCCTCACTTTTATGATTGTGCGACGTGTTTAGGTATACAAACACTTCTACAGCCTTGCTGTAGAAGCCGGATTTTATGGCGACGCGGGTAGAGTGGATGGCTCTTTCACGAAGTTAAGCGACGGAGATCGCGGTTAGTACCTGGATGCGTGACCGGTTGCTTGACTTGGTGGACGCTACAATTGCATTTGTGGTAATTATTATAGAAATGCACAAACTGGTCTGGAGCTATTTTATTGACATTTCGGCATTGTTTTCTCTTGTATTGACCTGTGTCTATAAGATACAGTATATTGATCAACAGACGAAGAGCCAAATGGATTCTCTTTATCTATCGAATCGGCGTTTCTAAAAAGCTCTTTTATATGAGTTTAAGCTTTATTATAGATACTTGGCTTCTGAGAATCGATGTAGACTTAGAATAGATAAGCAATTCAATAGACGATACTTTGTACAAGAAAGTTGACCCATGTTTGTGAAAACACAGCGGGCTCGGATCAGCCTGCGCCTCCGCGCAGTCTGATCCGAGCCCGCCATGTTTGCAAATCGCTCACTGGATCCTGAGGAATTATAATGAAGTAAATACGAAATACTGTTCTGTAAAGGTGGATGCACAGGCTCGGTGGCCACAATCGTGGCTGTTTGCACATGTACTTGCCATAATCTACCGGTCCTAAGTGAATGGCTCAGTTGTCATTTTTATATTTCATCTTTTGTGTAACAATTTACCAACAGTATATGTATCATTACTTAAAATTTCCTATACAAAAATTCTTCAATTTGTTGACATGAATACAACAGAAGATTTTTTTCCATGTAAGTAAACCTTGTCAAAGCAAAAGACAAAATACAAAATCAAGGTTCGCCGATGTCAAAAGTATCTAAAGATTAATGTTTCGTTTTCGCATAGTAAACCAAAACATATGGCCAAACAAAGGAACTGTTTTACAAGTTTAGATTAAGTTTAGATGTACCAAAAACTCTGTACGCCTCATTAGACCAAACCCTTGCTAAGCAACTCTGCTAGGCAAATGTGCAGAGCTTCAGCAGTTCAGATTCGCTAACCCGAGCCAAATGCATACGGTACTCTAATTCAAACAAGTCTTTTTAACCGACAAACACATAAACTCCATCATTAATCAACTTCATACGGGAATCGGTGTCACAAATGAATTTATCAAGAAAGATATGACACAATGTGTCATATCAACAGACTCGACTTACTTGAATAGCATTGAAGATGGAAGTTATTCTGGTCAGGGGAAGTATAAGAGACATGTCTCTGACACTTTCCTTGTCTGCTTTAGTATTGGTAAACTATTACAATATACCGTTTGTAAACAGCTTGCCAAATGTCGCTTAAAGATTTACTCCCCTGATAATAATAACAAAAAATGATTTGACGAATTACTTCATGCAATACCTCTGACATAGTCTGACTATACATTTAAATTGAGTGTAGATAATAATATGTGATAAAAGTGGCTTTAAACAAAAAAAAAATATAATTTTTTAACGATCGCAGACCGCGCTCGAAATCGCATTACTGGACAAAAATAATTTATTCATAAGTCACAATCACAAGCATGGAAAATACCTGTACATGATCACATGACACATGTGGTCAAAATCGATATTCTAACAGACCGTGAGGAAATAGGTAATTTGCATTTTAATTTGAAGATTATTTTTCATTCTACTTTTATCGGAAAAACGTTCAATTTCTCAAAACTTGTACGGTTAATTATGAGACTATTACATATTGTCTAACGAAATTTTGTTAGAAATATTGTGTCTGAAAACATGAAATAAACGAGGGAGAAAATCTTTAAAGCAAACTTCGGATTAATAATAACATTGTCTGGATATTGTTTCGATGTTGTGTGGCTCCTCGGAGTTGTGATATAGAAATTTCTGGTTTTGCTAAGAGAAGTTAAGTGACCTTTGAATACTGCATCTCATCTCTTCACGCAGAATAATAACAATACAATGGGAGTGCATCAGCAAGAATATCTTTCACTAGTTTCTGAGCCAAAAAGGGGAGGAGAGGGGGATACTGTTTGAATTTGTGATCAAATGAATGTTGCATTACAGAACTGCGACCAGGTAAAACTTTTATCAGCCTGCGCATCCGTTTATTGTAATTGGTTCGCATGAATGATTTACAGGCCCTGGAGAAATTTAAAACCAAAAAGGATATATATAATCTATATAAGAAGAATAAGCTGGCTGATTATAAGCAAGGTAATTTCACGCAATGCAGTATATGATATTAAAGTGAATAGATACTTTCAGAGGAAGCAAATCTGCCATATTCATTTTTAACTTCTCTCTCAAGAGGGGTTAATTCATAAAGAAAAATGTTCTTGTATGAGAAAATTCTTTCCTATAATAGCAGACCTTCTTTTGTAAGAGACAAGAAAACAGGAATTTCGTTTGCAAAAATACACGCAGGTGTACCCACACACCTTAAAAGTTTGTAATAGTAAATGTGGTCATTGTATACATGTAGTATCTGGTATCAATCATAGGCTGCACAGAAATTATTTCTCTGATTTTGAAGAGACGATCAAACTCTATGCCAGAAGATACATGTTAATATGATTCGTTCCTGGAGCTTCCAGGGAAACAACTCTTAACAAAAAAGCAGATATTCGAATATGCAGCGATGAAACTTTAAGTTATGAGGTGTTGTGTTTACAATCATAGTTTCGTTTTCATACGATTTTTGCAGCGCATAGTTCGGATTTATAAAACAAATTACTCACCCTTTATTTTTCCTTCATTTCGATGCATTTTTAAAGTCCGAACACTTTGATTACTGATACACCCGGCCAAATCATGTTTTCTTTATTTTCTGAATGTATTAGAGGATGCAGTTACAGTTATGGCGTAATTTGTTTAACTTTCAAATCTACAGTTTTATAAATTTGCATACTTCGTCAGTGGATGTCAATCACCACTGAGACTGCCTATTTGCATCGTCCGCAAATCAGGACAGGCCACTTATTATTGTCGCGTGCGTGTACATCAAAGGCTTACATAATTGAGCTACGGGCTTAACATGCTTAACTTGCCCGTTAAAGGATATCTTTTCTCTGTATTAGCTGATATAATCTATCACACACTTTGCATAATAAAATTCCCGAAAGATTTCCATAATCAATTCGCATCATCTCATTATCATAAAATGACTCCGCCCAGTAGTGTATATATGCCGTATAAACGCCTAAGACCTAGAATCAATTCTCTTATCGACGTTACCCCACCGTTGAGCCACTTGGGTAACGTCGATAAGAGAATTGAACTGAACTGAACTGAAGACTTAGAATTGTTAAGCTAGCATGGTCGAGTCTATAAAAACTTGACATAAACTAGCTATAATTAATTAAAATTGTTCAAAGAGGAATAATCTGAGAATTTTACACACTCAACCTCGCGTGAAAGATGAAAAGACTCGAAAATTTAAGTATTCTTTCGAAATCCGTAGCCGTAGCCTTTATTTATGCAGAGTAAACTTTGCCTCTGCTTATGCGCATTAGAGGCCTAAGCTCGTAACTCTACGGTTAGCTAAGCTACCGCCATACCGGCAGCTAATGCCCAGGCTGATCTGAATCTTCCACTTTGTTGGTTTTGTCGTGTCGCGGACATCTTCCCTGTTCAGTATAAGCAGATGCATTGTATAGTCTCTCATAACTCCTGTCAAATTGGCAGGCTTTTTTTTTTTTGGGGGGGGGGGGGGGGAATAATTTTAAATAGCGTGACTACTTCTTAATTTGTATATATTTTTTGGCCGATTGTAACTATTCTCATAGTAAAAAATATGGGAGTTTAGCCAAGATGTGTTTCCTTTTTTTCCTGTCATTCTGTTTGGCCAGCCTAGCAGACTTTATACGGAGCTGATTGATCTTTTTTTATGCTTGTATTTTTAATTAATCAATTTCTCCAGCACCGTGTGATTACCATTCATCTTATAATGCTATCACAGGAATTACCGGCAACCTCCTCTAAATGATATAAAGCCTGCATTATTAGATATTGATTTGATATCAAGGAAAAAAATCAGAGTTGATTATTTCCTACTCAGTGGGCGCCGGCTACGGTACTTCTCAGTAGCTAGAATACGGTGTTATGTGTTTTATCGTAAATGGCTTGGACTTTGCTTGTGCTCGCCATTATTTCTACAACATACATTCTACTTCTTTTTTTTATTTTATCTATTTATTTATCTATTTATTTGTTTTATATTTTTTGGTTTCTTTTCCAAGTGTAGTTGTTTGAAGTGAAAGAGAAAGTATAAATGTACGCAGATTGGACTGAAATAATATACTATTTGTAGTCTTATGTTCTTACCGAACGGTGTTAGAGTTACATGCCTTAAACCTTTCTGACCAGTGGACTTGTCCGTCTTATCGTTTGGATGAGTACATTTCTAATTTTAGGGGTTTCAGTAGCTTTTTATTTTGCATAGAAATTCCTGTAAAAGAACAATGTAGATCCTGTTCAGACGCCGTGTTCGGTCGCGTCTGGACTGGGTCTAAACTGTTTGCAAATGTTCCCAAAACGGTTTTCCAATCCAAAAAGGGCGGTATTTCAATTGCTAAACGATTCATTCGCTTCGGGTTTTAAAAATTAAAAAATTGGGACACCTAAAATAACAACCTTAATTTGCCACTTGTTTTTCAGTGCAGTATGCGGATGAAATGGCAGACAGTGCAGACCCTGATCTGGGATTTGCAGAAATATACAGTGAGTTTAGGTATCTACTTTTTAATGGCGATGAGCCCGAAAAATGTGCCTAATCCTTATTTCTATAGCTTTTTTTGCTGAATTTATGCACCAACAGCGATCAAACATTGGTTCTCCATTGCATTTATAGTTGCCAGGCCCAAGAACTACGGGAAAGGGGATAGGGGAGGGGGGTGGGGGTGGGTGGTGGTAGCAATTCCGTATACACCTGAAACACATGGATATCCGTAATTGCAAAACTATAGGTATGATGTACCGGTGCTTGGCACAACACACTTTTAAATTGATAATAAGAAAAAGCAATACATACTAAACATAGCAATACATACCAAACATAGCGATGAACCTGGCGCAGAGGAAGTAGGCTAGAAGTTCTGACATGTGGTTGATAACAGAAGCGACACCAAACAGTGTGGGGCTACCACCGAGGTCCTGAAGGTGCCAAAACAGGAACGTGAATATTAATCCTATTCCAAAGCCCATAAACCACGCCACAAATAATACAGATATAAACTTAACTTGCGCCAGCAGTTTAATCACCGCCGTCCAGCGGCCTAGGAACGGCTCATCCGGTTCCGGTGGTGGCGCTGTTGCTCCGGGACTATTTATAACATCGGACACCATGTCAGTTTTCGATTCAAGGGATATTTGTAATGGTTTACCGTTCTCGCCAGTTTTTGTATACTGTTTATGAGCACCTGGGCTACCAGGAGGTAGATTTTCACCGCCAGACTGATAACCCTCCTCATCTACAAGTTTCTCTCGGTCTATTTTCTTAACACCTGTTATCGTTTCTTTAACTTTGTCTTTAACTGCTAATACAACACTGGGTAAAGCCTTATCTCTTCCGTTTTCTTGCCCAGGGAATTTAAATTGTGTAGCTGTAATGAAAGCACAGCTCATCAAGACCGAAAACACGGCAAAACAGATGATGTAGTTCTTTTCTTTGTGATGCTGTTTCTCGCAAGGATGTTCCGGAAAAGTAGTAGAATGATCAAGAGCCATCCCAACAAAGAACATAGAAAGGCCCCAGCCTAAAGATCCAAACATTCTCTGTCGCCCATAGTTATCCGTATCTTCGCCAAGATATGACAGTGTGACGCTGTCAGCAAATGTTATTGCCGGGGCGCTGAAGAACTCCCCGACAACAATAATTAGTAGAAGAGCAAAGAAAGCGTCCTTCACATCTTCCCTTTTATAAAACACAGTACTATAAGCAGGTTTAACTAAATCCTTCTCAAAATTTATTACGTCGTGTTCTGTCACGTTTAGGTCTCCAATACATGAAACAGCCGGTGGTTTAACAAACGCCATTGCCAAGGTGAAGGTTATCCAACAGAATACAGAAAACAACATGAGTTGTCTCCACTTCTTGATCTTATCAGCCACACCTCCCCAGAAGGGAGCGCTGCAAAATTCAATAAATGGCCGGAAGCCAATCAGAATACCGCTCTGCGTGGGGTTCATACCGAGCTGCTTGAAATATATTGCAAGAAGGGGGTACAGTGAGCCAAAGGCCGCGAAGAAAAAGAAATAGAATAATTTGCATATCAACAGATCCTTGTTGACGTACGTTAAGAAAGTATCGATGACGTCACGTTTGAATCCTTTTGATTTAAAATCCTCCATGATTGAGTCTATATTGCCTTTGAACTATCTTTAAAATGACATTTTGCTGACCATGTGACCATAGACCGGAACACACTTATCTGTGGGCGGTTGGGGATTTTTGTCTGTTTCTTAAGACATATCCGCTCCCTCGAAGATGCCTTGCGGCTTCCTTTCAGGAAAACCACTGAAATATAAATAATATTTGTATTTGTATAAATGAAAAGAAACGAATAAATTAGTTAATTATGCTGTATTAATTAATTAATTAATTAATTACATATAATAAAGACACGTGGTTTTCAATGTCATTCGGCCTTTCATATTTGGGAAACTTAACCACTGAATATTATCTTAAGGTGAAAGGGACATTTTCTGGGGAAGAAACTTTATCCTTTTCATTATGCCTCCCTTCTCATTCGGGATCAACTCTAAAAGAAAACAATTTGCTCCCATAGGAACAGATTCATTGCTTTACGAGCCGATCCCGTTTTGGAAAGGTTGCTTCTTTCAGGAAAATAATCTTTGTCATTTCATATCGTAACAACATTGTGTACAAACTACATGTTTATTATATGACGTCGCTGTTATTCAGTGGATAACGTCGTTTCTTAAAAATCGTATCACCACACGTGTAATAACACTTTGGCGCGTACACGTAACGTCATTGACAACGTCCGTGTCAACAATGCATTTTTCTTATTGAAACAATGTTCATTTTGAAGGCGACAAAAATCCCATTTTAAGGGTCATATGATAAACAGAATCTTACACTCGTGGTCATTTCATATGAAATTTATGAAACAAGCCGAAGGTCATTTCATATGAAATTTATTAAACAAGCCGAAGGCTCGTTTCATAAATTTCATATGAAATGACCACTCGTGCAAGATCCTCTTTATATGTATCTGAAGAACCGAACCCTGATGTTTATCATAGTTATAGACTAAGGTGTAGATGACCTGATTAACTTTGGAGCATATTTCATAAAATTTCATTTGAGTAATTCCCCTTTTTTGACATAGGCATTTTGTATAGGAACAACGTACCTTGTGAACAAAATATCTGAAGAACCGCATAAGCTAGGATCCTTATATTTCGCACGCAGGTTTAAATTAAAGTGTAGATGAACTGATTAACTTTTGAGGATACACCGTATCAAGCTATGATCTTAATACTTGGCATACAGTTACAAATCAAGATTCTAATGCACTTACGTATGTAACGCGACGTCTGATTGGATAACGTCAAAAATTTGCGACAGTATATTCTGCGATTTACTGTCGCAAACACGACGTCATTACGTAACGTCGCTTCTCATTGGTTGACGTCTGGTTTTACGTCGCTGAAAGCGTTTGCTATTGGTACAAAGTAGCACATTTTTAAAGTGACAATGTGAAAAGTGCATTAGAATGGGGATAACTGTATTGAAAATTGTCATTTGGGGAGGTAAATCGTCGGTTTTAGGTCGCAGATTGCGTTTTACGGCTCCGCTGGCGCGTCGCCGTACAACGAAATTTCCGACCATGAAACCGACGATTTACCTCCCCAAATGACAATTTTGAGTACAGTTATCCCCTAATTTACATGAATTGATTAACTTTTGAGCATATTTCGTAATTTTTTTAGTTAGTTATTTTCCTTTTTCGGTCATAGGCATTTTGTGTAGGGACAAGCTTGAGAACAAAATATCTGTATCTGGCATAGAGAAACAAGCTAGATGAAAATGACCTGATTAACTTTTGAGACTGTTTCATAAATTTTTGGTTGAGTTACTCCCCTTTTTGGACTTTTTCGTTTAATTTTTGTTGCAAAATGTCTTGTTTCATGCTGAAAGAGGGTAGTCTCTTAGGAAAGTGGTGTCATTCTACATATAATAGGTATGATTCATAATAAAAACTGTGTACTTTCAGACGTAGGTCGCTCAAAAAGGATATTATTTTGGCAAAGACTAGCTACTCAAGGAAGGCGCCATGGCCGAGTGGTTAGAGTGGCTCGGTTATGGTGCAGAAGGTCGCGGGTTCGAATCCCAAATAAGGTCATCCGGCGACTGGAAAACTCATTCTCTCAACCCAGCGTTAAACGGGTACCTTTTTCGAATCACTGAAGGATAAGGCAGCGAAAGGAAGAAGATGGGCTCCGCCTTTCACATGCTGTGGTCCAAGAAACAGTAAGCCTCTAATCCCCACTGTCCCTACGGCTACTAGGCTATGAAAAAAACCTTCAACTTTTACCATTAAGCCACTTAAAAATGTGCCTTTTCAAAGGTGGCAGACGCACATGCAATGTTTACCACGTGAATCCCAACCCCTGCTATAGCGCCAAATATGAAAACAAATAAATTTGCAAACAGTGTAGATCCAGATTAGGCGGCTCATGCTGGCATGAGCCGCCTAACCTGGATCTAGACTGTTTGTCTTCTTGTCTTCTTGGCCCATGCTCATTTTTTTGAATGTGTTCTCTAATCTTGAAGGAACTCTTATAGATTTTAAATCTCAAAATAAAACTTAAAAAAAGAAAAATAAGAAATCAGAAAGTGATCACGTGGTCTTCTCTCATTTCCATGACAAAAGAGTAAATTTTCTTTCTACAATATATCGACTGGTCTATGAAGCTGGGTAATGGTAATTGTTTATATTTGCCTTTCCTGAATTGATTTTTGTCTGTGAAAGTCTCTGTAACACTCCCTCAAATAACGAGGAACTTCACAAATACCGTATTAGCTCGAAAGTAGTTGTTAAGAATTGTCTGAGCAAAATAGTGTAGACCCAGATCAGGCTGATCCGAAGGAGCAGGCTGATCAGGGTCTGCACTGTTCGCCGTATTCAACAATTTTCGTTACATCTGCAGATTACATAATAACTTTTTTTCAATCTCAAGATTTTGTTGTTGTTGTTGTTATTGCAGCTGTGGTGGTGGTGTTGGGGGCGGGGGTTGGATTCAGCCTTTTTTGCAAAAGGAAGGGAACGCCCTTGATTAACTCCTGTTAAAACCATGCTTTTTTACCTCAATGCCAATAAACGCTAGGTTATTTTTGTTTTACAGTGCAAGAAAATTTTGATGACCAAATAGGTCTAACGGGTTCCTGGATATTCAGTATGGTTTTTTTGTTGTCTCCAGACCTTGTATGTCGCCAACAAGTACAAGAAAAAAAGTGCCCTGTTTTACTAGTTATAACATATAGGGCTTAAACATAACAGCGTGCCTTCAAACATTTTGGCCAGACCCTTCATTAACAGATTTACAGTATTGCCCATGTTCTTTCTTTCAAAGTTGTTTACCGTCTTTTAATGAACCAATCTTAAAGATTTTAATCACACCTTTGAGCTGCATTGACCATCACGTACTTTTTATTGGGGGGGGGGGGCGGGGGGGGGGCGGGGGTACATACCGGCATTCATTACCAACAGCAACAAGGTTCAACGTACTTTTTATTGGGGGGGGGGGGGGTACATACCGGCATTCATTACCAACAGCAACAAGGTTCATTTGTTGAAAATATCTATTCTTTATAACAGCAAATTCAGTTTAACGTCAAACTGTTTCGTTGTAAAGAGGGTCCCCGCTGATTCAAGAAGGGCAGTTGTCAGTTACTGGCGAAAGTATGTGCACTAGTACTGGTTAACCGCTTAGAAGGTCTAAGCCTGCCCAGGAATAGTGTGGTTAGGGTAACTGACCGTCCCGACATGACCATAGTTGTTTACCGTGGACGTTAAGCATCAAATCAATCAATGTAAAGAAATTCCACTGTAGTATTTGAGCCACATCATATGATGTCCAACAATGTGGCATAGGTGACAAGCAAAGGCTTTGATCAGTTCAGTTTGACCAGAGCATTTGCTTGTCACATCAGCCATCTATGGAAATGACCGAAGCCACAGAGCCAACAATAAGGTCTCTGATTACCCTGTATGGTTGAGAAGGATGATGTGAATATACCATGACAAAACTGCAACTATATTGTTGGAAGTCACATGACGTGGCAATTTTTTATCTTGAAGTATCGCTGCAATCTCACTCAAGTTGTGCCATTATAAATGACCGTGATCAAACATTTTTGTTTGAATCTGGCCAAGTACTGTCATTCATGGTGAAAAGCTTCTAGTGATGTCTTGGGATAAAATGATACATGAATTTATATACATTAACATATGTTTTGGGGGGATGACACATGTTTTACATGGCACATGTTATGGCCATGTAACAGGTGTAGCGGTATAAACACTCCTGGTTAATTATATATATACAAGGGCTCTTACGAGAAGAAAAAGAGCTGTTACGAAACGAAAAAAGTCGTAGTCACCAACTATGACTCTTATTCGTTTCGTAACAGCTCTTTTTCTTTTCGCAACACCCTTGAAAACATAGTAAACCAGGTGTGATAACCCCGCCTGAATGGGGTAAAGCATACAGGGTTGGACAAAGGATCCCGTGTACTATCTCGATTTTGTTGATATTCAATTCACTAACGGGGGAACCAGAAAAAAAATGAAAGATTTGTTATTTTTCAACATCTTGTCCCCCTACATGTTGTCAGCTATATGACACAATGTACGTGTAAGTGAATCAACCGACAATACCGGCGGTAGTCTAACTCTACGCCTTTCAGCAAGAGTCCGCAAAAAGCCCCCCAATCCCCCCCCAAAAAAAAAAATCAAAAGAATGAAAGCCAAAGTCCGCTAAAATTCCTGTCGCTATGACAAGTCAGCCTTAGTTTTACAAGATATACATCAAATGGAACAAGGAAGCTTTAAATCTGGATATAAGTAGTGACCCCAATGCCAGAGAACAAGAATCAACACTGCAAAAATCCAGAAGAAATCAAAAGAAAGGACGAATCATTGAAATGTTCAAAAGAAAGGACGAATCATTGAAATGTTCCAAGATGTACTTTTGACCGCAATCTTTTAGAGAGACATCTCTCGGTCATTAAGACCTAGTATTCTTTAGATTATGGCCATTTCGTGACAAAAACATCAAATGGCCTTTTATCTGAACACAATGATAATTAAGCCGCGACGCGACAAAAGCAACAAAGTGGCATGTGTGCTCAGCAAAGACTCAGATCTGATTGGAGTCTTCGCTGTCCGCATGGAGCTAGTTTAGACCCTTAACTACTCTGTAAAGGCAAAACAAAGAGTCTGATCAGACCGGATAGATGCTCAGGCTGATCTGAGTTTTCGCTTGGTGCACATGCCACTTTGTTGATTTTCTCGTGTCGTTATTATTTCTATTACATGGCTTTAAATCAATAGGTTGACGTAGATTCGTGCTTTATGATGGGTCTTTCGACAAGAATTGAAACGTAAATTCAATACTCTTGCAGGAGTCAAAACGTAAATTCAATTCTAGGCCCATTCTGGGAACCCCGCTGTCTTACTATTCTAGTGGTACCGGTAACGAATCTCACCAGCAGGGAATCTTCACACTATTAACGAGGTTACACTTCACACAGCCTTTCATTACTGTCCTAGCTTCGCCTCGATATGACTGAAATACTGTTGAAAAATAAATAAGCTCAACACAATTCATCCATAATCTAACTTGCAATACTAGAAGATAAATGCAGAGAATCAAATATATAGTAAACCTGCTTATGTGGTCACCTCTCTTAAGGGATCACCTGTCTTAAAGCAGCCACCTTTTCTGGGTCCCCTGGACCAAAATACAGTGCAAATGAACCTGCATTAAGGGGTCACCTGTCTTAATATGTTCTATAAAAGGGTTATCCTTTGGAAGCAAGGATCACACCAAAGAACTGAAAACTGTCGAGTGTTCAAGTTTTCTGGGCCAGACTAGCTAGTTTTGGCCAATTAGGCCTCATCAGTGAACCTGAAAAAAGCAGCCACTTTTTGTCCTTCCCTTGGGTGACCCCTTAAGACAGATTTGACTGTATAATCAGTCGCAATGCAGTCGCACGCTCAGTGGGACCGAGGCTTAACAGTGATACACTTAAGAATTTGCATTTTCCTTTGATTTTTTTAACGATTTTACTCTTTAATTAATAAGTTTGTATAGCACTCAATTGTATAATTCTATAATCGATTCTTTGCTAACCAAAATTTGGCTAGCTAATGGAACCTGAACTGATTCTGCAGAGTTACTTGTAGGTTATAGGGATGTCTTTAAATAATAAGTTTTGCTTTAGCATTTAGGAAGTGAATAAACGACTGTTGTTTAGTCAGCATTGTCAAAATCGTCAGACGAGGCAAGCCCGGATCCACACAACCATGTACTGGTGGGGCTCTGGATAACGTGGGGTTGGAAGTTGCCGAGACGTATATGTGTATATGTGAAAGTGGGGTGGGCGGGGGCTTGAAAATATATGACATAATTAGGGATCAATTTGCTCAGAATTTTTGTTAACGTCCTTTTTGTCTTGAAATATATGTTATGACATCTCATTAAAATCGCCTCGTTAAGGCGATTCTAATGGAATGTCACAACATATATTATATTTAACCACATGGGTAAACTATCTCAAAGTGCCATAAGATACTCCTTATTATCTGGGGAGCTGACCTATTATACAAAGCGAAAAGGCCTAGATGGCGGGGCTAAAGCCCAAAAGCCCACCCCCTGGCTCCGGGGCTGCGAGGGTTAATCAGTTGGCTTGGCCAGTCTTACATGAGACCATCGTAAATACGTGTATATATATCAAATAAATCACATGCCACATATCAGATATGAAAGAAACAAGATGGACTGAAAATAACATTTTGAATAGTAACTAAAGTGCCGATGGGATTAGGGACATTACGAAATTCAATATATTTTCAGCTTTTATCCAACTTAAATAGTTGCGTATAAATAAATCCATTATTCTTGAATAATTACTAACCTTCAACTGCTAGACCCAGGAAGCTGATTTTTGTTATATTAGTAGTCTTTGATGTGTTTAATATTTTGGTTAAAGTCAAGTAACTCTGTTTTCATTAACTTCAGAGTAATCGCGGTTGTCAGACAGGACCCATCTGAGCAATTTTTGCAATCATACAACTTTGATTTTTTTTCTCGACCAAGCTGCTTCGGAAGAGAAGCCGTTTGAACATATTGAAGGAAGAACGAAAGGACGACGAATGGCCTGACTGCCCTTTAAACTTCCCCGGAGCCTTCGGTAAAACAATGATTAAAGGCGAAATGCGGTAAATAAGCATTTTAATAACCGCAGTTGATGCTAAATAATGAAGAAGCAGCAGGATTGAGTCCTTGGAGGATAACATTGTAGGGTTGCCATGGTGGGGTGGGTGCGGGGGGGTAGGGGGAATCCGGAAATAAATTTCTAGTCTGGGAAAAGTCAGGAAATTTTGTGATTGGTCAGGAAATTATGGAAACGACTTGAAAAGTCAGGGAAAAAATCTCAGAGAATTTGAAAATTAATTAATGTGTCTAAGACAGTCTTCAGGAAATACACTTACTCTGTTCAAGGGGAAAGGAGTGTACTTTTTAAAGAGACATATCAGACATATTTCCCTCCTCATTTTAGGGGCTACTCTTAAAGAAAAGAATTTGCTCCACAGGGAGCAAATTCTTTTATTTTAGAGTTACCACCGATTTTAAGTGGCACAGTTAGCACTGTAGAAGTAAAGAGTAAAATCAACTTTTGGATCTGTAAAAAGGAAATGAACATTGTTAAATGTCAGGGAAAAAAAGGAAAAGGCCGGGAAACGAAAATGATCCGCATGTGCACAACCATCATATTTCATATCAGCCTCTTTGGTTTTCTTTTATTTGTAAGTTTCCTCAGGATGCACAGATTTTTCATGCGCACAGAGAACACTCTGATCAGACAGCACGGATGCGCAGGCTGATCTGAGCCTTTCCTGTTAGCACTGGGCTTAATGCCCTTTTTCAAATGTCGCCAGTCTTTACTAGACAATTTAAACCTACACATTTACACAAGAATATCTCAGAAATAGGTAAATTAACCTTTATTATATTTCTGTAGCTAAATATTTTATTATTCCACTAGATTAAGATTAGAACTACTGTCATGATGTATGCTAGACTGCTGTCATGATGTATGCTAGACTGCTGTCATGATGTATGCTAGACTGCTGTCATGATGTATGCTAGACTGCTGTCATGATGTATGCTAGACTGCTGTCATGATGTATGCTAGACTGCTGTCATGATGTATGCTAGACTGCTGTCATGATGTATGCTAGACTGCTGTCATGATGTATGCTAGACTGCTGTCATGATGTATGCTAGACTGCTGTCATGATGTATGCTAGCAAAGAGAGGAAAATCATAAAACATCTGCTGCTTTAAGATTACTTTTTTTGATTCCATAAGAGGAACAGAAAAAGAATGACAAAAATCGATGACGGTTTATCAGATACAAGAACAATTTCTACTTTATTTCATTTATTTATTTATTTTTATTTATTTATTTATTTTTTTTTTTGTTCGCAGCATACTAAAAGAAGACAGCACGGCAATAAAATTAAAGAAAAAAAAATCGTCCGTGTTATCTTGATCCAAAATTTTACAATAGCAAACATCTAAATGAAAACGAAAGAACGAAAACAGAAATTCAAAAAATAACAAGAATTCCGCGGAATGCGGTGTCTCGCCTGCTGGCGCTTTGTCACAAAACAGAGCTAAATCAGCAAAAATGTATGCATGAACCAAGTATCTTGGCTCTAGCCCTTATGGTTTCTGAAAAACAGACCTAAACGCGAAAACTTGACAAAAAATTGCAAAGTCAGTCAACCGTAAAATGTTGTAAAGTCTCAATATCAATGATGACTTTTAGCTCTTCTCTTCCAGATGAATGCATGACCAAAGTTTCATGGCTCTGGCCCTTATTGTTTCGAAAAAACAGACCCGCTAAAACTTGACCAAAAATTGCAAAGTCAGTCAACCGTAAAATGCAGGTTAAGACTCAATATTGATGATGACTTTGAGATTAACTCATCCAGATGTATGCATGAACCAAGTTTCATGGCTCTAGCCCTTATAGTTTCTGAGAAAATGACCTAAACACAAAAACGCGACAAAAATTGCGAAGTCAGTCAACCATAAAATGTAGGTCAAGACTCAATATTGATGATGGCTTTGAGATCTACTCTTCCAGATGTATGCATGTACCAAGTTTCATGGCTCTAGCCCTTATAATTTCTGAGAAAATGACCTAAACGCGAAAACTCGACAAAAAATTGCAGAGTCAGTCAACCGTAAAATGTAGGTCAAGACTCAATATTGATGATGGCTTTGAGATCTACTCTTCCAGATGTATGCATGTACCACGTTTCATGGCGCTATCACTTATAGTTTCTGAGAAAATGACCTAAACGCAAAAACTCGACAAAAAATTGCGAAGTCAGTCAACCGTAAAATATAGGTCAAGACTCAATATTGATGATGGCTTTGAGATCTACTCTTCCAGATGTATGCATGTACCAAGTTTCATGGCTCTAGCCCTTATAGTTTCTGAGAAAATGACCTAAACGCAAAAACTCGACAAAAAATTGCGAAGTCAGTCAACCGTAAAATATAGGTCAAGACTCAATATTGATGATGGCTTTGAGATCTACTCTTCCAGATGTATGCATGTACCAAGTTTCATGGCTCTAGCCCTTATAGTTTCTGAGAAAATGACCTAAACGCAAAAACTCGACAAAAAATTGCGAAGTCAGTCAACCGTAAAATGTAGGTCAAGACTCAATATTGATGATGGCTTTGAGATCTACTCTTCAAGATGTATGCATGTACCAAGTTTCATGGCTCTAGCCCTTATAGTTTCTGAGAAAATGACCTAAACGCAAAAACTCGACAAAAGTTTACGCCGACGCCGCCGACGACGACGACACCGGAAAAGCAATACATATGTCTCGCCTCTGCTTCGCAGGCGAGACAATAATAATAATAACGCTGCATATTTGTTATTTATTTATTTTAAAGAGTGTCGGCTACTTCTTTATTTTTCTGCCGTTCATACAATAGGAAACAATTTTGTGACTTTCTGTTTTCTCTCTCGTTCAAAAAGGGTTTACTAGTGTGTGTGTTTTTTTTTTTTTTTGCGTTTTTTTAAGTTGTCTGTTTTTTTTGTGTGTTTTTTACAAAACTCCCCAAACAGCCTTACTTAAGTTTCGCGCGCGTGTTTGTCCTTTTTGTCTTCCATTTGATGTCCAGGGCTGGCTGCGGTTTGTGATTGTGGCATACCCTGGACCTTTCTATTAACTATTTTACTTATGTGCTCAGCAGTGTTTTCCAAAATGTACTTTTGTCGACAGTCTGGAGACAAGACAATGGCATTATGACCTGTGATCTTTAGATTATAGTACTTTTGTCACAGAATTATGTCTTCTAGCCTTGTCACATTGTGGTTGTTTTATCACCCCTGGTAAACGCGCTATTCAATTCCCAAATGGAAATTGAAAACCAAACCCTTGCATATAAAAAAAGGTAAAAATTACCCATAGCCTAATAGCCGTAGGGGCAGTGGTGGTAGAGACCCACTGTATCCTGGGCACAACTGATGAAAGGCGGAGCTCATCTCTCTCCTTTCGCTGCCATATCCTTTCCTAATTCGGTAAAGGTACCCATTTACTGCTGGGTTGACATAGTTTTCCAGTCCTCGGATGGCGGCGGTGAGCCGAGCCACTCTAACCACTCGACTACGGCGCCTCGCTGACTAGGGCGCCTCTCTGTACACCTTGGAAAACACTGCCGAGCACAATAAGAAAAAAAAGGTTAATAGAAAGGTCCCTTGCGTATGGATTGCCAAAATAAACATAATAATAAATGGAGAATCTTACATGAGTGCTCATGTATTATTGAATTTATTAAACGAGTTGGGGAAAAGGATAAGATGCGAGGCTATGCCGAGCATCTTATCGTTTTCACCGACGAGTTTAATAAATTCAATTATACAGGAGCACGAATGCAAGATTCTATTTATCATATGACACTAAAATCGCATTTTATGAGCAAATTTTCCCTAAAACGTCATGATTTCGCCATTAGAAACGCGATGCTTTATGGACGTCAGCGCATAACGTTACGACGTAATTTGCTTATTTAATCCACTAGTGGATTATTGTTTTTAATGCATGACTTTATTACACTCTCAGATGCCACGTCATGTGATAAAAATGTATAAGCTATTCGACACATATTTTCCTTAAAAAATCACCTTTGTAAAAAATAAACTGCTGGGGTTACCACAAAACTCCTGGGCCCGGTAGAAACAGGGATTACGACGTCATGTGCCTGCTGAGAAGTATGTAATGTACCGTAAAATTCTTACAAAATAATTACCGTAGCTGCCAGAAAAATTGGAACACCCAAAATTATTAACGTAACCTTCCAAAAAATGAACAGTCGTTTTTATTTTCAGGAGCATTCCGATCAGGGACTGCACTGTTTGCTCAGCCATATCTGTCCCAATTCTATATTTTGTCCAGTTTTGGTTGAGTAAAAATCTAGTATACACATCATTTTGCCTCAGTGACAATAATCATGATAGCAACAACGCAACAACAACATTTATAATAATAATGATGGTTATAATAAATAAATAAATAATAATAAATAAATAAATAAATAAATAAAATTTTCATGCGACATTTGCTTGATGAGAATAGCTGACCAGAGTTGTTTTTCAGGGATGAGAAGATACAGGTACGTAAATGCAAAGAAACTTTGTTAAAATAACCTAAAGGGCCCATGGCATAGTGAAGTCGTTAGAAGAGATTTCTGAGGCAAAATGATGTTTATTCTTAATTTAATACTTAATGAAAACTGGAATAATTTAAGATGGAAGTAAATATGACAAGGATTAGAAAACGTCTCTCGCTCGACAATTAAAAAAAAAAAAAAAAAAAAAAAAAAAAGATTTTTTTTTTGTTCAAATGATCAAACATGATTTTGGGTAGGCCCAAAATTACCCAAAATCTTCGGGTATAAGTAGGCACAAAACCATAAAAAAGGTTCTTGGGCTGGACCAAAAATGGGAGGTAAAAGAACAGCTAGCCTGAATGGATTTTTTTTATTTCGTCTGGCTAACCGCTAATTAGGGGAGAATCTATATTTCAGGAAGTAACAGCCAATGTCCAGAGGGCAAGGACAAGATAATGAGCCTAATCAAGTATTCATATGAAGCAGATTTGCGCTAAATGATCTGAATCTCATTAGCGTTTCCCTTTAAGTTAATGGGTACACCGGCAGGGGGAGAACTCTGTCATTAACTATGTTGTCTCTCTTTTCGGTGGGGGTCAAGTCTTAAAGGAAAGAATTTGCAAAAGTCTGCTTCATATGAATACTCGATTAAGTTCATTATCTGGTCCTTGCATGCCCTCCGGACATTGGCTGTTACTTCCTTAAATATAGATTATCCCCTAATTAGCGGTTGGCCATCCATACAAAACAAGACTACGCCCCTTTTAGAAGGAGTTCTGCCAAGAAAAGCAAACAGGAAGTCACAAAAGTTACTTCCCATTGTGAAAGTAGCAGGCAAGCATGGAGGTGTGTCCCTTAACCTCAACAATTTTATCTCTGGATTACTGACGGACCTCCCAAATGGCCAAGAGCCCTAGGTTCGAGCCGAATAACTTCGGACAGCGGGTAAATGCAAACAGTGAAAAGCCAGATGAGACGGCTCAATCACTGTCCGTATTTACCTGCTGTCCGAATTTACCAGACTTGACCCTAACTCTTTCACCACTGTAAGTTCAAACCTCGGCCGGGCACATTTCTGCTTACGGAAAGTTTGGTGTGTGTTTTTCCCCGCCGGTGGTTGGGGCGGGGGTCCGGTTCTTGCCCATCTTTAACGGTAGGCTTGACATAATTAGAATATTCTTAAAGGGGCCGTAAAACCCATATAAAAAACCCTTAATTATTCAAAATAAGAATTTATTCCAGGGCATTATCTAGGAAAAGGTGATATCGACAAACCAAAGCAGGTACATGATGTCTTCAGGATGCTGAGACGACGTACTGACGCCGTATTTACGTAAGTGCCAGGTCATTTCGACGTCTATTGGCAGCTTAGCTGGTAAAAAGAACAAAAAATGAGGATATCCTACTCGAGGTGAGAGGGTTTCTTGGGTGTATCTGCACTTATAGCAGCGATTTCTTGGTAAGGATCAATTGACTGGCTGTAGGCATTGTTCCCTGCTGAATAGTATTAATGGTATGTCAAAATATTACAAGTCTGATCGGAGCAGACTAAACATAATGTCTGATCGGCTGACTGCATTTTGACGACAACAAACTCTCTAAGGAACACTTCAGGTTTATATTTCATTAACGCCAACGCACGCACGCACCGACACGCACTAGAGAGAGAGAGAGAGAGAGAGAGAGAGAGAGAGAGAGAGAAAGAGATTTACCGATATCCAGAGAGCAGTTTTATCGCGGCAGAAACTTTAACAGTAGAACGCGCTAAAAGGGCAGACGAAAAAATTACGTCTGTAAAATTTCAATGACAAACAAGAGGCCCACGAGGGTTTCTTGGGTGTATCTGCACTTATAGCAGCGATTTCTTGATAAGGATCAATTGACTGGCTGTAGGCATTGCTATCTGCTGAATAGTTCTCATTTGATTTATTAATGGTATGTCAGAATATTACAAATCTGATCGGAGCAGACAAAATATAATGTCTGATCGGCTGACTCCATTTTGACAACAACAAACTCTCTAAGGAACACTTCAGGTTTATATTTCATTAACGTCAACGCACGCACCGACACGCATTAGAGAGAGAGAGAGACGGAAAAATTACGTCTGTAAAATTTCAATGACAAACAAGAGGCCCACGGGCCACAAAGCTCACCAGATCTCTAGCGCAAAATTGCTTTCTTATTTGTATAGGCTCAAACTTGCTGTCACATATTTGTACAGGCTAATACAAAATGTATAACTACAAAGCCTCAGTCTGACAGTACAAAACATATAACTATTATCCACATTTTGATTGCCTCGGAAACAAAAAAGGATAACTTTCAACGGATTTTTTTATTATAGCATTTTGGTTTCCATGGCAACAAATAAAAATAAGCAGTGGGCATAAAATCATATGGCTGATAAAATACTACTCAAGACACATTTTTCTGAAAAGCAGTGCCGTACGCTAAAACAATCATGCATTAATGGGCGAAAAGCCGTGCATTTGCAGCTTTTCATGTGCAGGATTCAGGACAGTATTCCACCAATACGGAAGCAAGCGGCAAGTTTCAGGTGTGGGTATCGATAAAAAGACTTAAATAGTAAATAGATTTATACAGAGTCGGATATTGTAAAATATGGAACAGCAGGCGACATTAAGTGAAAAATTTAGTGAAAATGAAGTTGACTTGTCAACTGCTGCTAAAGGTTAGACAAAATTTCACGATAACCGACCATGACCTGAAACGAGGATTTTAAGAGAAGCAAATAGTGTGTATAGGAATCAGCAAAAGGTAACGGTGACGAGGCCGAAAATTAGTACACAAGCATTTTCATTATTTTTGTAGCGGTGTGGTCGAATGCATGCAAAAATAACGCTCAAACGTAGTTTTTCATTGCATTAACATTTTCCAGATTCCGAGGGAGGGAGCTATTAAAAACCGAGGCCGAAGGCCAGCTCCCTCGGGAGCTGTTCTTGTCTCCGCAACTCCTCCTACAGTATTTGAAACTTGCACCACAGTTCAGACATGCATTGAACATGTGCATAAAGGAAACAGAACTTTGATTCAGGTCTTTATTGCAAAATTATGCCCCCTTATTTTGACCATATTTCACATATGTAGTTCTGTTTGTGTCTCCACAACTCCTTCTTCAGTATTTGATGCAGGGAGTTGAAACTTGCAACACAGTTCAGACATGCATCGAACAGAAACGGAACTTTGACCCAGGTCATTATGGCAGAATTATATCCCCTTGAATGACATACATATTTTGACTGTATTTCACACTTTGTAGTACTGTTCTTGTCTCTGCAACTCCTCCAATAGTATTTGGTGTTGAGATTTGCAACTTGCAACACAGTTCAGACATGCATTGAACATGTGCATAAAGGAAACAGAACTTTGAGTCAAGTCTTCATTGCAGAATTATGTCCCCTTGAATAACATACATTCCATGGCTCATATACAAGCTCACCTTATGTCATCGCTCTAGTGGCCTCATTTATCAACCGATTTGGAATTATATCACAGCTAAATTGGGTATGACAATACCTCGAACATATTTGCGTTTCAGATTGTTAGGATCAAGGTCAAGGTCACAGTTGCTATTTTCAGAAAAACTTGGGCATCGCTCTAGCGCTTTTATTTATGGATCGATTTTGATATAACTTCACACAAATGTTAAGTATAACAGTATCTTGAATAAATTACCGTTCAGCTCCGAGATCCAAGGTCAAGGTCACAGTTGCTATTTTTAGAGAAAAAATATCATCCCTCTAGCCCCTTTATTCATTGACAATTTTGATGTAACTTCCCCCAAATGTTTAGTGTGACAATATCTTGGAAAAGTTCGCGATCCAGAATTTTAGGGTCAAGGTCAAGGTCACATTTGCTATTTTTAGAAAATACGTTGTCATCCGTCTGGAATGATTTTGACAAAACTTGACACAAATATTTAGCATGACAATACCTTGGACAAATTCACGTTTCAGCATTGTAGGTCCAAGGTCAAGGTCACATATGCTATTATAGGTACATGTAAACCTTTGTCATAGTTCTAGCGCCTTTATTTCTTAACTGATTTTGATATAACTTCACACAAATATAAAGTGTAACAATATTTTGGACAAGTTCACCTTTCAGGGTTGTAGATCCAAGATCAAGGTTACAGTTGCTATTTTTAGAAAAAAATACTTTGTCAACCCTTTAGCACCTTTATTTATTGACAGGTTTTGCTGTAACTTCACACAAATATGTTTTAACACATTACTCATACAATGAGGTATATGGCGGGGGCATTCATCACCTTTAGCGATAGTCTAGTTTCTTTGTAAAATTGGCGGATAAACATACATCATAAACAATCTAAATACAGTTAAATCTGTCTTAAGCAAGCACCCAGGGAAGGGCCAACACTTGCTTGCTTAAGGCAGGTGCTTGCTTATTACAGCTCGATAAACATTGGAAATGCTACTTTGGGATACGAGATTTTGGCTTTCTAAGACATGTGTTTCCTTAATGGAGGTGGCCTTTAAGACAGGTGTGACTGTAAACATAACAGCCATGCACGCGTTATTGAGCTTGCCAAACAGACTCACAGCAGGCACATAACGCAACAATAACCTCGTACTGACGTCGATGCGACGTCATTCACCGAAGTTGCGTTGACGTTAGTACGACGTTAATACGGCGCCATGTGCCTGCTGGTGCATTTGCTGTTGTTCGCTATCCTAATTGCCCACGATCCGTATATTATAGTCACTGTTTCAAATGTGAAATATGGTCAAAATATGTATGTTATTCAAGGAGACATAATTCTGCAATAAAGACCTGACTCAAAGTTCTGTTTCCTTTATGCACATGTTCAATACATGTCTGAACTGTGTTGCAAGTTTTAACTCCCTGCTTCAAATACTGTAGGAGGAATTGCGGAGACAAGAACAGTACTACAAAGTGTGACGGACGGACGTAAGTCAGTACCTACGGATGTATGTATGTACTTACGTACGGACAAGGGCAACACTATATGCCCCTCCCCACCTCGTGGCGGGCATAAAAACAACTTTTGTGGCTTTCCGTTTGCTTCCCTGGGTGGCAAAACCCTTCATAAAGAGGGTTCAATCTTTAAACGAAAAAATCTGATATGTTTCAGTAAACTAAGTTAGGAATATGAGGGAGACAACCTTTGTGACTTCCTGTTTGCTTTCCTGGGAGTCAAAAGCCTTTCAAACGGCGCTCAACTCTTAAAGGAAAGAATTTGCTCCTCTAGGAGCAAATTCTTTTCTTTAAGAATTGACGCCTAATGAGTAATGAGACAAAACTTATAATCGAAGAGTCGCTTCTCCTGAAATCGTAACAATATAGAGATCACATGCTTTTTCAGGCATTCAATTAAAGTTTGCCAGATCCCGAGGGAGCTGGCCTTCGACTTCGGTTTTTAATAGCTCCCTCCCTCGGAATCTGGAAAATGTTAATGCAATGAAAAACTACGATTGAGCATTATTTTTGCATGTATTCGACCACAACGCTACAAAAATAATGAAAATGTTTGTGTACTAATTTTCGGCCTCGTCGCCGTTACCTTTTGCTGATTCCTATACACACTATTTGCTTCTATGAAAATCATCGTTTCAGGTCATGGTCGGTTATCGTGAAATTTTGTCTAACCTTTAGCAGCAGTTGACAAGTCAACTTCATTTTCACTAAATTTTTTCACTTAATGTCGCCTGCTCTTCCATATTTTACAATATCCGACTCTGTATAAATCTATTTACAATTGTCCTGGATCCTGCACATGAAAAGCTGCAAAGCCGTGCATTAACAGCGCGTGGATTTCCTTGTTTTAATTCACGGCATTTCGCCCATTAATGCATGGCTGTTTTAGAGTAGGGCACTGCTTTTTATGCCTTAATTTGCCTTAAAGGCGCAAATTTCTCTCATTTTATGGTCTGCTTACAGTCTTTAGCATATGAACAACAAAATCTGGTCAGTCTTACCGCTTCGCTAGCAAACGTACTTTTTTCTATGTTTCTATGTTAAAATGGATGTCAGTCTGGAGGTTCTGAAAAAGTAACTGATTTCTGTCATCTGTGAGAGAAAATTTCTCGGCATTGTAAGAGAGTGACCATATAAATTGGAATGCTTAACAATTAAGCCGCGACACGAGAAAACTAACAAAGTGGTTGTGCGCCCAGCGCAGGCTCAGATCAGCCTGGGCTTCCGCCCAGTCTGATCAGAGTCTTTGCTGTCCGCATGGAGGTAGCTGAGATCCTTAGCTACCCTTTAAGTGCTTAGAGTCCGGGCGGATGCCCAGGATTTTGTTGGTTTTCTCGTGTCGCGGCTCAATTTAGCTTCGCAATAATTACTTCAGCTCATTGGGGATTAGTGTCATGGCAGTGTCCATCACGCCAGGTTTAAACCGAATCCTGGAAATTATTTATTTAAAGTGAGCGGATGGATTTTTGTGATTTTACGTCATTTTCGTCAGTATTTCAGTCATATCAGGAAGATGGGAGGTAATAATGCATGCATTTTCATGACTGGCAGCTATCAGAAATTTATCGCGACACTTCACGCGCATCTTTGGCTGTCAATTTCATTTCTGCGTGCAATTAACGTGGCAGGAAGCAAGTGAATTTGAGCCTCATGACTGGGCAGTACTGTAACATGTATATAGCACTGATTGACAATTTGAGAAGACAGCTTTCTGAGCCCAGGCTGAGCAGGCTGAGATAGAACCCCCCCCCCCCCCCCCTGACAGCTCTAGGAAGGAATATTCTTGTCCAATAGGTGAGAATACTGTTTCCATCAAAACTGTTGAGGCTAAGAGTGTGTTCAAGAATTTGGTTCATGTTTTCTCTACACTTAACGAGGCCCCGAGGTTATAAAACTTTTTCATGCTCAACTCAGCTGAGCATGAAATTTTACCTGCTAATAAATAGCAAATTATTGATAAGTACAGTTGTTTACATGCTAAACTTAGCTGAGTATGAAATTTTCTCTGCTTATAAATATGAAAATGCCAACATTAGCAGAGAAAATTCTTGCTCAGCTGAGTTGAGCATGGAAAAAGTTTTATAACCTCGGAGCCTGGCTTTGAGACGAAATTATTGCTAGCACTATCTTGTCTCGTATATATGTGGGTGGTATCTGAAATCGATGTTTCTCTGAAAAGGTTATTGTTACTGCTTTAGACGGATTAGTGCCTATGATATAAGTCACGTCAGAAAAAAAATCAAACACACGAAAGCTCGTGCACAGTTCGCCAGGAGAAATTAGGACTTTGCTTATGCATGGTAAGGGGTTCGAGTCCCGCTTGAGGCGAGAATCTTTCCTACCGTAAACGGGGTTCCATAGCACGCAGCCTTTCATTATCATCGTCCCATGGTCCTGATATAACTGCAATACTGTTGAAAAGGACGTAAACTCGCAAGTCATCCACCCATCTATATGCATGGTAAGCAGAACAGCACCACCACACTGACTACCAACTCAGGGATCGTAGATTCGATCGGTATTTCGGCTGATACTTTAAATCGAGGCCCTGTCTCCGTATGACTATGTATTGGTGAGACGTTAACCCCGAGTTCATCCACCTACTCACGACATACACGACCGTAACCCAGGCTCTATATCGTAAAATGACTCGATGTTAAAGTTTCATTGTGCCACGTGAAAAGCCTTTGACTCTGGTGCTTTATAATATAAAAAACACGAAAATCAGCCAAAGCACCTGCGCGAATTTATCACTTTTTCATTTTAGACACTCTAAGGTGAACAGGCCCGGAGGTTATAAAACTTGGGTACATTCTCAAACTCATAATAAAGCACACTGACTGGCTGCTTCCGAGCAGAAGCAGCTAGTCAGTATGATTTATTTTGAGTTTGAGATTATTCTCAAGTTTTATAACCTCGAACCCAGAATGAGAAAACGCAGGCTGATCTGTGTCTTTCCTGCTAGCACTTTCCGTAACGTAGCATTTTCATGCGACGCCAATCAGTTATTCTCAGAAATTAGAATTTTATCAGCCGCTCATAAACATCGACCCCCACCACCAACCAAAGCTCACAAGCCTCCATCTTCCAACAAATAATAAGAATTAGATTCTCATATCGAGCTTCCATTTGTAAAGAACCATAAACCAGTCATTTTTTGTATTAATTACCTCTTTCTGCATTTGTTTGCTTTGTTTTTGCCGATTCCCTAAAAAAACAGTATGTAAACAGATTATTCCCCCAGTGTTGGATTATCGGCACGCTCAGCGATTAATTATTCATTGTGTATCGATAATCGATATTGTAAAATTTGCGTTTCATCACACCTAATTATTGGAATACCCAGTCCCAGTGTAATATTGTTGGATGATCATAGAAAATTCTTGTTGAAACATTTCAATTAAGTTACACCAGCTTCTCAAATAAGGTTTATTAGAATACATGTGTCACAGGGGAGCAAAAAATTGTGGCCCGATCGGGACTCGAACCCACGGTCTCTCGCTTACCGTGTGAGACCTTTGAAATATGATTTCTTGCAAAGTTTTGCTTTTCATTACTCTTTATTTACTAGGATCTACTATAACAAGGCTTGTTCACATTTCTTTAATCTCTACTACTTTAAATTACCAGTAGTGAGTGGTGACTTCTTCTCAGGTTATACTCTCTGACGTTATAAGTCTTAACGTTTTTGTTTTTTGTTTTTTGAGAGAGAGAGAGAGAGAGAGAGAGAGAGAGAGAGAGAGAGAGAGTTCAGCAACTGGTGTTTTTTTTTTTTTTACTTTTTTTTTTTTTTTTTGTATAAACGCAAAAAAAGCTGCTGATACTTTGACTTACATGGTTGTTGGGTCATCAGCCTGCTATCTTTTTGTCTGGCAGATATTTTATGTATAGAGGATCTTACACGAGTGGTCATTTCATGTGAAATTTATTAAACAAGCCTTCGGCGAGTTTCATAAATTTCATATAAAATGACCACGAGTGTAATTCTGTATATGACTCTTTAAAATAGGATTTTAACACCTTCAAACTGAACTTTCTTCAATAAGAAAACGCCTTGTTGACACGGACGTCACGGTTGTCAATGACGTTACGCGTACGCACCAAAGTGTTATTACACGCGACGACCTACGATTTTTATGACACGACGTCGTATGATACATTTATTTATATACTTAGTTTGGTTTAATGAATTTTTGGTGAAGAGAGTTTGGCGCCGAATGATAGGTGAACAGAAGTTACCGAGAATCTTGCCATTTGGCTCTTTCTCTTTTTTACTAAAAAATATCATCGATGTAGCAAGGTACTGCAGCTTGAATTTGATATTCAAATCACATTGTATTAGAGTAGGGACAAGTCGGGTAAATTCGGACAGCGGGTAAATTCGGAAAGTGACCCTGTTTCCTTTATATGTCAGTTGTTTGCAATTTAAACAAAATTAACTGGGCAAACAGTGAAAATCCTGATGAGACGGCTCATTGAGATTGTGATCCGTCTCATCAGGATTTTCACTGTTTGCAATGGTATGTCCGAATTTACCCGATGTCCGAAGTTACCCGACTTGACCCTACTTCGGAATGATACAGTAGACTATAGACTTGTATACTGTGTTACAATGAAGTAAATAAACTATAGTTTAAACCAAATGAGCAATTGTGTTATTCTTGAAAATCTTTCTCAAAGACCGTCGAATTTTTATCAATATTTGTTTCCCTTTTATGCATCCATCCCCTTTACCAAAAACATCTTTGCAGAAAGTATCAGATGATGTTTCAGCGCCATGCATATACATACAAAAGAATTTTAACATGCCGATATGCATATTTAGCATAATTTTATCGTAACGCACATGCATTGGAAAGAAGCATGTAGATCTATACAGAGTTGATGCCCAGTTCGCACACAATATTGAAAAGGCGTCTTATTGATGTCGGTGCAACGTCATCAACGTCAATATGACCGTGTTAGTTGACGTTGCGTCCGCTTAGTACAGACCAAATAATTGTATTATAATGTCTATGCGTATCAAAAGATTTAGCATAATTCATATACATACCAAAGTGCCCTCTTATATTGCATGTTGTTATGGTATAAATCCAGTATCACTAAATTTCCAAAACTGTAGAAGATATGTCTAAGTATACTAGGATAATACCAAGTTTCTATTGATTGGGAAAAGTTCCAAGTAAGGCAGGCGCTTGTAAATTGAAGTCTATTGCAGCCTCAGATATTGGTATTGGAAACATTATTGACATTTTTTTCGCCTCAATCTATGCTTGGGGAGAACCATCGTCAACGGTGCTTTTGAAGCCGCTTCATTTAGGGTAACTCGCCCTAAAGTCGAACTTGCCCTTAAGTCGAACAAATTAAACTGATAACATTAATATTTTAACTCGGTTGGTCATAACCTGTTAAGATACCAGACGTTACCGTAATCTATGAACAATATGCATAAAAGACTCCCAAATATAAAACATGCATTATTATACGACTAGCGGTCGTCGCAAATCATCCCTCTTGAGCTGTTTCTTAATTTCATAATTTTGAATTTTTTGAATTTTGTAAAATACTTAATATTATGTAGCAAGAAGGGTCCTAGTTTACGAAATTTAACATTTTTGTTAAACTAATCCATGGCTTCTCAATGCTCGAAAAGATAACTATTTATTGGTCAAATTAAGTAAAATCAACAAAATTTTTAACAATTAACACAAATCTATGCTTTTTCATTGAGTCGAACACCGATTCGCCCTGAAGTCGAACACGAGCATGCAGTTTTACAGACGGTTTACTCTCTGTATCACCAGCAAATACATTCAGTCACAGACTAAATGCACAAACGTGTCTTCCTCTTTTCTTTTATGCATGCAATTAAGGGTCTACCCTTATCATAAATGAAATACCACACATGGTAAGTGAGCCCCTTAAACGAATGTTTTTCTACATGCACAAAGAGTCACAGGGTGGATTTATCTGCATTTACGTACATTGCTGTGTGTCCCATTATCTCCAAAACGGTGCTTTAATTTGACATCAAACAAAAATAATTTAAAAATATGTAATTTAAAAAATGCGGATTTTCCGGATATCACAGACCCTACATAAAGTTGTCCTATAATGGCTGGCTCAATTATCTGTTCGAGTCAGGGGCAAGTCTGTTCGACTTAGGGGCTAATTTGGGTAGGTGGATAAAACCCCTTGTTATTCCCTTATTTCACGAAGTATGGCTAAACGGTTGCAGCTTTTTGGTGCTTGGAAAGCTGCGCTAGCTGTTGTATGACCCAAACACTATATGGGTCAATAGCCAGGGTATGTAAGGGCAAGACAGAACAAAAGGTGTTCGACTCAAGGGCGAACTACCCTATACTAGTTTTATGATGTGATTCTGATCAAAATTGAGCCGCGACGCGAGAAAACCAACAAAGAAGTTGTGCGCCCAGCACAGACTCAGATCAGCCTGGGCATCCGTCCAGTTTGACCAGACTCTTCGTGAAGTGCTCAAAGGGTAGCTAAGGGTCTTAGCGTCCTCCATGCGGACAGCGAAGACTCTGGTCAGACTGGGCGGATGCCCAGGCTGATCTGAGTCTGCGCTGGGCGCACTACCACATTGTTGGTTTTGTCGTGTTGCGGCTCAAATTAAGCCTTGAAACTGGGACAAAATAATCAGCTTGAACTGTTTCTGTTAATTCTTTCGTTCAATGATAAAATCGAAATATTGGAAAAGCGAAGAAAGTAACCCATTTTACGGTCATGTAAGGGTTTCTTTTATAAAGGCGAGGAGTGTCCATTCAGGTTATGGCAGTTAACAAAATCATTACTTACCTTCTCAGCAGACACACAACATTGAATCAACTTTGATTTAATATTTACCTTGAATCAATTTGAATCAGTGTTGATTCAACGTTGTGTGCCCAGTGGTTTGTTTACTAGGCTCTTTGGTCTTAAAGTCTGGTAACCACCTTCAGAACATCAAACAAGACATTGCCATGTTAAGTTAAACAAATGTGATGGTGCAGGCTTCAGCTAGATTACTAACATGCAATACATTGTCAGTCAAATTAAATTCTAAACGCCCAGTAAACGCACAACCCCATTCCCAGAAAATAAGAATTCAAACTTCTACAATATAATAATACTGATAGGCCACTATTATCAACAAGCCCCGTTGCGTGGGAAAGGGCGTCATATCAGCAATGGTGTCCGGCACTACAAAACCTGGAGCTCACATTCACTTTCAATGCCTTATGGGGCTAGGCTGAAACGGGCTACCGGACAGTGTCCTGTTAATCATTAATTGTATTGAGTTAATTAAATTGCGGAACACCAATCGTTGTACATGTAGTTGTATATTTCTCAAAACGCGTGCAGATTCACTTTAACACTTCCTTACAGACACAAAACGTTGAATCAACACTGAAAAAAAAATTGACAAACATTGAATAAACGTTGATTCAACGATGACGTTAAATCAACGTTTATTGAAAGTTGATTCAACCTTGTGTGCTCAATAGGTTGACTGACAGGAAAATTTTGTACAGTCAACTCTCGATATCTCAAGGTCGAAATTAGCCTCAAACTACTGATATCTCAAAACGTTGAATCAACCCTGAACAAAAAATGACAAACATTGAATAAACCTTGATTCAACGATGACGTAAAATCAACGTTTATTCAAAGTTGATTCAACGTTGTGTGCTCAATAGGTTGACTGAAGCAAAATTTTGTACAGTCAACTCTCGATATCTCAAGGTCGAAGTTAGCCTCAAACTACTGATACATGCATCTCAAAACGTTGAATCAACACTGAAAAAATTGACAAACATTGAATAAACGTTGATTCAACGATGACGTTAAATCAACGCTTATTCAAAGTTGATTCAACCTTGTGTGCCCAAAAGGTTGACTGACAGCAAAATGCATGCGCGTGTTTGTAAACTTGCTCCCCTTAAACAGGAATGGTTTAAACTATTTAAATATTAGGCGTTGCCTTCACGTGCCTATTGTGCCTAGTAACGCTAAAAGCCAATTAATCAGATTTTGTATGGTCAACTCTCGATATCTCAAAGTTGTTATAAGACTCAAACTACTGATATCTCAAAGTAAATTTTCTGTCTCCAGAAAATTTACTTTGAGATATCAGTAGTTTGAGATAAAAGAAGTTGAAATATAAAAAAAAAACAGGAAATGTGTCCAAACTATATTCTTTTACATAAGAGGGTACTTTGAGATATCACTGTTCGAGATATCGACCGTTAACTGTATTATTAAGGATAACTTCGCGTTCATCTGGGAGAGGGATGACGTCTTGACTTGTTTTGTTTTGTGTGCCGCCTTTATGGTTCTTCTTTCCCGTTTAGTGTTTAGAGCAGTATCTAATTCCTGATTATTGCTTAATTTATCTGCTATGAGATCGATAAATAGAGAATACCATGTTGGTGTCTTTTTCTATGAAGTTTATCAGACGAGACCAGAAAGGGTGTAGGAATGGCGAGGCTTGCCGAGCCAGTCCGACGTGTTTCTGGTCGAGCCTGATAAACTTGATATCAAAAGACACTTACATGGTTTTCTATTTATTATGCATCATTAGAAGATTTCCAGGTGTAAGGAGCGTCAAACAAAAGAAAAGTAAACGCAGTTTTGTTTGGACTCATTGACGTCGCAAATGCGTTATGACGTACGTCGGTGACGTCATTTAACCAATCGAACGTTGTTATCACGGCCAACGCAGTATGTAGCCAATCGTCTTCTGATATTGCTTCTGTAGGCATCGCCTGATAACATTCGCGCGAGCGCAATTCTAAAGTGACATGATATCACATCACATTATTATACTCCTGTTATCAGGTGAATGTTGCAGCATATGCATGATAAAAGTAAAGCTACACTTACAGGCCCGGCTCCAGACCACTACGTACTTGTGGCGCTCTGAATAACTGGTGGAGCTGGAAGGTGCCAAGATGTATGTAGGGGGTGGGGGAGCGGGGAGAGAGAGGCTTGAAAATGTATGACATAATTAGGGATCAATTTGATGAGAATTTTTTTTATAATGTCTGTCTTCTTTGCCTTGAAATATATGCTGTGGCGTCTATTGAGCTGTCACAACATATATTTTAATCGAACCACATGTAAAAAGTACCTCAACTGTCGTCAGGTACGGCTTATTATCTGGAGGCCTACATATTTCATAACATAGAGGCCCAGATGGCGGAGCTGAAGCCCCCCTTCCCACCCCCTGGATCCTGGGCTGACTTATTTCGTTGAAAATAAAATAAAGGATGGAAATTAGTTTACAGAGTAAAGGAATGACATGAAACGACTTAGTTTTCGGTGTTTAAAGTATGATGCGGACGTCGGTCGATGTTAACGACCTTCCATTTCCCGTTGTTGATGACATCGACCTTGGTTGAATCTTCTATTTGTTCACGGGAGATTTAACGTCAAACTAACAAAAAGGTCATACAACAAGGACCTCGGTTTAAAGCCTAACTGAAAGACCGGAGGAATGGGCCAAACCTGCGACCCCTGGATTAGTAGTCCAGCGCGTAAAGCACTAGACCATCGCCGCTCTTAATGGTCAATATCTGAAATTTGTGTGTGATTGCCAGACAGTCAGCTACGCAAACAGCCATCATTCCAAAAAACAAGAATGTTTCGAAGCAAAGACGCTTACAATCAATATATCCATCCATTGTGCAGACACGAAAACTGTCAAGTTTTGATATATGGCTTGATTCTTGTATAGTTCCTATACATGATTGATTAGCAACATGGAACTAACCAGTTTATGCCATTAAAACCTATTGCACAACTTAGACCGGATTCATGTTTGTTTATTTAGAAAAACTTAAAGCCATCTGCAGGAAAAGAGCTCTGCGGTCTTGGCTTTTCGCTTCTCTTGTTTTGTTTTTATTCGTTTCTTTTCCCATTTTGGATGGTTGGTTGGTTGTTTTGGGTTTAACGGCTCTTTGAGACAGTATTTCAGACTCTATCAGACCGTCTCTCATAGAAAGAGTGGGTGGGGGGAGGAAGCTCTTTGAGACAGTATTTCAGACTCTATCAGACCGTCTCTCATAGAGTGGGGGAGAGAGAGATAGAGAAAGGGCGAAAGAAATGCGAAATGAAATAATAGGCGAGAAACAAAATATCTAAAAAAAAAAAATAATAAAAAATATTAATAAACTAGATAATTGTGTCTGTAAGACACTAATGATGCCCCCATGCAGCACCTGTCACATGACCGTTGACGTGTATATCCATAAAGCACCTACAAAGAATCCATTGAAAACATACCCTACCAAGTAAAAAATTGCCTAAAATGATGAAGTTAAAAAGGCTGTGATTCTATCAAAATTAATTCTAGATCTATCGAAATGCCTCATGCATATCTTCAAATATGTCCACAATGTGTAGACAATGTTTGAAAAAAGATCCATTGAAAACTGTGGAGCAAGTTGATAACACAAACTCCATAAACTACAATGCAAAAATTTCCCTAGAATGACTAAGTTCAATAGCTGTAATTCTGTCAAAATTGATTCTAGGTCCAACAAAAACCCACATGCACATCTTCAATACATTCACAGCATGTATGCAAGGTTTGAAAAAGATCCATTGAGAACTGTGAGAGGAGTTGATTACACAAACTTTATACCCTACAATGCAAAAATTTGCCCAAAATGACTAAGTTCAAAAGGCCGTAATTCTGTCAAAATTGATTCTATGTCCAACAAAAACCCACATGCTTATCTTCAATATGTCCACAACATATATGCAAACTTTGAAAAAGACCCATTGAAAACTGTGGGAGGAGTTGATTACACAAACTCTGTACCCTACAATGCAAAAATTTGCCTAAAATGACTAAGTTCAAAAGGCCGTAATTCTATCAAAATTAATTTTAGCTCCATCAAAAATCCACATGCACATCTTCAATATGTCCACAACATGTATACAAAGTTTGAAAAAAATCAATTGAAAACTGTGGGAGGAGTTGATTACACAAACTCTATACCATTAAGAGTGACGAACAGAGAGACGGACGGACAGACAGGGGCAAATCTTAATGCCCCCTGACTATCGTCACGGGGGCATAAAAAAACAAAACTCCCTCTTACTGCAAGACCAGTAGGCCCTTGCCCTACCATTTATCCAAATTAGAAGGACGCCTCGGCATTGTACTAATTTGTTGTTGTTGTGTTAATACTTTACGTCCACGCTGGTAAGCAGCAATGGTCATGTCGAGACACTATTCCTGGGCAGGCTTAGACCTCATAAGCGGTTAACCAGTACTTAGTGCACATACTTTCGCTAGTAACTGACAACTGCCCTACTTGAATCAGCGGAAGGGGAAACGAAAGTAAGTGGCCGGACCACGTATCGAACCCGAGACCCATACATGTGATGAACTCTTGAGGACCATGTGGGAGATCTGGATTTCATTTCAGGGAGATTGAGTTCCTCATCAGGGAGACTTTTTGACGGCAACTTTGACGCGTTGTTTCGAGTACTTAACTGTTTTTTTTTTTTTTGGTGGTGGGGGCAGGGGGGGGGGGGGGTGCTTCTTGTTTTAAAATAAAACAACATGAACTAAAGTACAGTTGTATAGGTTGTTTAACATCTTTACTTTTGAGTTACCCAATACTTCAAATATAACCTCAAAAGTATGCCATTTCAGTGCAGTAACACTACCATCCTAAGTTTAA
The DNA here is from genome assembly GCA_963989385.1 of Ctena decussata. Lineage (NCBI taxonomy): Eukaryota > Metazoa > Mollusca > Bivalvia > Lucinida > Lucinidae > Ctena > Ctena decussata. The sequence goes on along the minus strand of OZ022504.1, from coordinate 845,322 downwards.
TTTACAGTGTAATTCAACAGTACTGTTCATAGTGTTAGTGCTGACCATTCCATTGCTAAGAAACAATCTAATTATCTGGCATTCTCAAACCATCACCCCTCCCCACTTTTTCCTAACCCTCCCTCAATATAAAAGTCCAAAATTGCATCTTGGATGATGGGTCCGATTTGCTCCAGTTATTTTGATGAAAGCTGATACTTGTTACAAACTCAAAACCTGTTTATCTCAAAACCGAGTTATATTCTACACTTTAATGAACATACCTGTCATTAGAGCTGTCTATTTTCGTTGAATATTAGATGAAGAACAAATATAGCTGCATATTTGGGTCAGTAAACTTGTAGAATGGCATATTTCTGTCTCAGTCAGATGCTGAAGATCGCGGATTTCCCATGTTTTATTTATAAATTCACACTGGTTCTCATTTCGCATACGATGCATCTGAACCGGCGGGAACTGGATAGAAAAACGCGGGAAACTATTCTTAAAGTGAACGAACCGACTTAAATAAAAAAAAAAAAAAAAAAAAAATTGCTGGCACCGTGATGATTTCATGAAAGTATGATCTGATCAGCCTGCGCAAATTTTGCATGATCGATATTTATAATGACTGTACATTACGTATCTGACATGTTTACTGAAAAAAAATCGATTTGGAATCATTGTCGATTGGCGGCACTTCCATCTATTGCATTCGTGCAACTCAATGACATAAACAATGACCGATGCACAAAGCCACGACGCAATAAAAGTTATTTGCTCTCGGTAAAAGTTACCTGCTATTACATTTAGAACAGGTACCTTTACTGGTGCGCTAGCCAATTTAACACCTCGCTGCGTCTGATCAGCGAATACCCTTCGGAATGACACGTCCTGTATTGCACCCTGTTAGGTAATTAGGTCACGGACAGTTAATCCTTTTGACAGCCGCCGGCTAAGTAGTTACCGCAAAATGGACGGTTCAGAAAAAATTATGACAGGAAAATTCAGCATCCGGGAGATTCTGAATACTCTCCGGGATCGCGGGAGATGGGCTCCATTTCCGGGAGACTCCCGGATGATCCGGGAGACATCACATGTATGGAGACCTCTGCTCTTCAACTTGTGAGTCAGACGCGCTACCGACTGTGTTACGTTACATCCAGCATTCCCGTGTGGTGTTTAGGGCAGGATGTGGAATTCTCACCCATTGGACAAGGATATCCCTTTCTAGAGGTGTCTGAGATTTTTCTATCTCGGCCTGCTATCTCGGCCTAGGCTCAAATAGCTGTCTCAAAATGCCAATCATTGCTATAGAGTACAGCCCAATAAATTACACACTTTAAATCAGCAAATCAACTTACAACCTGTCATGTAAATCGCATGCAGAATATGAAATTGACACCCAGTGATGTACAGGAAGTGTCACTGTAGATTTCTGATTAGCTGCCAATTATGAAACCAGAGGACCAATGGTCCTGTAGCTCACCTGACACTTGGTCCCGGTATATATTTTCATGCTTTTATACATGTATATAGCACCAGGGCAGGGACCCCTCCCTTGGGGATTAATGTTGAGTCCCAATTCTATATACCAAGCCACAAGGTCACTGGGCCTTTGTTTCTGGACAAAGATTTCTGAAGGGTTTGTATCATAAATGGGTGTGGCGGCCACCATGTTCATACGACCATGACCATCTGAACAAACTTTGATTCCTTTGACCCAGTATTAAAGCTCCATATGAAATACAGTAATCATTTGTATAAACTATGATGGGCCTGAGTGCCCAATGCTACATACCGGTACCAAGTTTCAAGGTTATAGGCCTTTTGGTTCTCGAAAGAAAGACGTTTGAAGAGTTTTTACCATATATGGGCATGGTGGCCATCTTGGTCAAGTGACCAAGACCATCTGAACAAACTATGGATCCTTTAAGCCGGTGAAGCTTCATATGAAATATGGCTTCAATTGACCCTAGTGGCCTCTGAGAAGATGTTTGAAAATGTTGACGGGTGACAGAATATCAATGACCTTGTACAAAGGTCAAAGAATGACCTTGACCTTTAACGACAAAATATCTTCATCCGGTCATTTAGTCAACCATATATACCAAATATTGCACCTTAGACTTAAATAGTTTCTGAAAAATCCACTGTTTAAGCATTTTCCCATATAAAAGACTACATAATGTACCAAAGTTGACAGTGTCATAAATTAGGTCAAGGTCAACGCACAATCATTTGTATAAACTATGATGGGCTTGAGTGCCCAAAGCTACATACCAAGTTTCAAGGTCATACACCTTTTGGTTCTGGAGAAGAATTTTTTGAAGGGCTTTTACCATATACAGGCATGGCGGCCATCTTGGTCAAGACCCTGAGAGCAAACTTTTATTCCCTGATCACACTTAGACTGCATATGAAATTTTGCTTCAATCAGACCAGTGGTTTCAGAGGAGTAGATGTTTGAAAATCTTGATGACGGACAGACAGACAAAATGACCTTGACCTTCAGTGACATAATATCTTCATCTGGTCATTTAGTTGACCATATATACCACGTATTGTACCTTAGACTTAAATAGTTTCTGAGAAATCCACTGTTTAAGCGTTTTCCCATATAAAAGCCTAATGTACCAAAGTTGACGATGTCATAAATTAATTCAAGGTCAACGCATGGTCATGATTTGTATAAGCTATGATGGGCCAGCATGCCCGATGCTACATACCAAGTTTCAAGGTCATAGGCCTTTTGGTTCTAGAGAAGAAGATTTTTGAAGGGTTTTTACCATATATGGGCATGGTGGCCATCTTGGTAATGTAGCCCAGCCCCCCGGTATAAACTTTAATTCCCCTATCCTACTGAGACACAATATGAAATTTGGCTTCAATCTCCCCAGTGGTTTCAGAGGAGAAGATGTTTGAAAATCTTGATGACGGACAGACCGACAAAATGACTTTGACCTTCAGTGACATAATATCTTCCTCTGGTCATTTAGTTGACCATATATATACCACATATTGTACCTTAGACTTAAATAGTTTCTGAGAAATCCTCTATATAAGTGTTTTCCCATATAAAAGCCTAACATACCAAAGTTGACCATGTCGTAAATTAGGTCAAGGTCAACGCAAGGTCATCAATTGTATAAACTATGATGGGCCCGCATGCCCAAAGCTACATACCAAGTTTCAAGGTCATAGGCCTTTTAGTTCTGGAGAAGAAGATTTTTGAAAGTTTTTTACCATATATGGGCATGGCGGCCATCCTGGTCATGTGACCCAGACCTTGGGTATAAAATTTCGTTCCCCTATCCCACTGAGACTCCATATGAAATTTGGCTTCAATCGGCCCAGTGGTTTCAGAGGAGAAGATGTTCGAAAATCTTGACGACGGATGGTCCGACGGAATGACCTTGACCTGTATTGACATAATATCCTCGTCTGGTCATTTAGTCGACCATGTTTACCAAGTATTGTACCTTAGACTTAAATAGTTTCTGAGAAATCTACTGTTTAAGCCTTTTCCAATATAAAAGCCTAACATACCAAAGTTGACCATGCCGTAAATTAGGTCAAGGTCAACGCAAGGTCATGATTTGCATAAACTATGATGAGCCCGGTCATAGGTCTTTTGGTTCTGGAGAAGAATATTTTTGAAGGGTTTTTACCATATATGGGTATGGCGGCCATCTTGGTCATGTGACCCAGACCCCGGGTATAAACTTCCATTCCCCCATCCCTATGAGACTCCATATGAAATTTGGCTTCAATCGGCCCAGTGGTTTCAGAGGAGAAGATGTTCGAAAATCTTGACGACGGATGGGCCAACGGAATGACCTTGACCTTTAGTGACACAATATCTTTCGTTCCCCCAACCCATGGAGGCTCCATATAAAATTTGGCTTTGATCGGCCCAGTGGTTTCAGAGAAGAAGATGTTTGAAAATGTTGACGACGGACAGACGGACGACGGACGGACGGACGACGGATGCCTGGCTATACTATAAGCTCACCTATGAGGCTAAAGGCTCAGGTGAGCTAAAAAGCATGCACAAGGCGAAATTAACACACATGTCAAACTATTAATAGAAAATTAGCTTCAAGTTTATAGCAATGGACAACAAGAACTTTAGAATTCAATAAATATTCTGTTTTATAAAACATGGGTGAGAAAAATAATCAATGATGGGGTTGAGGCCTTGACAAGAAAATCTCAGGCTCGTTTTCAGATTATTTAAGTCTTATGTTCGGCAAGCCTCGCATAAGACTAAATAATCTGAAAACCAGCCTGAGATTTCCTTGTCTTGGCCTCAACCCAATCATAGATTCTATTATTCCACTGTATCGGTTCCTGTCCATTGCCTTCTTATCTATCTATACTGTGGACACTTGAGCCGCGACATGTGAAAACCAACAAAGCGGCATGCGCGCCCAGCGCAGACTCAGATCAGCCTAGCCATCTGCCCAGTGTGATCAGTCTTCGCTGACTACATGGCGCTAGCTTAGACACTTAGCTACTCTTTACGCGCAGCGAAGACTGATCAGATTGGGCGGATGCCAAGTCTGATCTGAGTCTTCGCTGGGCGCACATGCCATTTTATGGGTTTTCTCATGTCGCTGCCCAAGTGTTTTTGATAACATCGAGGCGATTCTAATAGATGCAACAATGTATAGTGTAATCTAACGGTAATTAAAGCATCTCAAATACTCATCAGGAGCTCATTTTAACTAGATCTCTGTTGGCTGTATGGTTTGAGCCATAGATGGCTGGTATGACAAGTGAAGGCTCTGATGAGGTTGCACTCAATGCAACATAGTTTGAAATCACGATGTGGTTTTATTTGGTTATGCAACATGTCAGTAAAATGGAAATTTCCCTGCCTCACGCAGGTAATGACATAACAGGACCATAAAACAGCGGGAAATTCTATGTGGTAGAGAATAAATGTCTTCAATGCAGGCCAGGAAACCACCTCAATGTTTTTTACAGCATGGTGTCTGCACACTTGACTTCATCGCAGGTGTGGGGCACTGGCAACCAAGCAACTTCTTGCATACTTGTCTTACCTCATGTCAGTCAGTTAATTAAAGCATCAGTCTTACTGTCTCTCAATGTCGTTTCCAGTTTCATCAGTGGTACATAGAAAAAGATGCAGGAAGCTGAGAAATAAAGCACACTGATTGGCTGCTTCCGAGCACATGCTCGGAAGCAGCCAATCAGAGTGCTGTATTTTGAGTTTGAGATTATTCTCAAGTTTTATAACCGCGAACCCTGGAAATGTTGATCACTTAATTGTGTGTGTTTGTGCTATACACTCAAACCTGTCCTTTTGATTGATTGATTTGATGCTTAACCTCCATGGTAAACAGCTATGGTCATGTCGGGACAGTCAGTTAACCTAACCACACTATTCCTGGGCAGGCTTAGACCTCCTAAGTGGTCAACCAGTACTAAGTGCACACACTTTCGCCAGTAACAGGCAACTGCCCTTCTTGAATCAGCGGAAGGAGAAATGAAAGTATGTGGCCAGACCGGGTTTCGAACCCAGGACCTCTGACTTATGAGTCAGGTGTCCTACTGATTGCGCTACGCGGCCCGGCGTCAAACCTGTCTTAAGCAAGCACACAAGGAATGAGCCAAAACTGCTTGCCTGAGGCAGGTGTTTGCTTAATACGTCAAGTCAAGTCAAAAGTCAAAGTCATTTTATTAAGAAAACTCAGGTCACATTTGTGACATACATGAGTCAACACATATATACACATACATGGTAGCATAAACATAAATACAGTCAAACCTGTCTTAAGGGGTCACCCAAGGGAAGGACAAAAATTGGCTGCTTAAGACAGGTGACCCCTTAATACAGGTTCATTTGCACTGTATTTTGGTTCAAGGGACCCAGAAAATGTGGCTGCTTACGACAGGTGACCCCTTAATAGAGGTGACCCCATGAGCAGGTTTGACTGTATTGAATATTAAACAATTTCGAAACTAAACCCCTTTCGCAGCTAAATGACCATCCAAGTCATTTTATAAGGAATATGTCACTTCAGGCATTGTTGATAGGTTTTACTTAATACAGATGGCCTTTAAGACAAGTAAGATGCATACACACATTCATCAGGACCTCACAGGACACCAATGAATATCGAAATAGTGCCACATAACAGAAATTCGGAGAACTTTGCTTTTCTGGGCTTAGAACAAACAAAGACAGGACACTGATTATCACTAGGGTCCCAGTATTAATTGAATGTGTGCGTAAATTTCCCATTTCCGTTGAAACAGTATTTTTTTTATTATTTATGTGGTTACATTATGAAAAAATAGGTCTTTAAGTCTTTGAGAAACTGATCTAAACCCAGTTTTTATATGTAGAAAGAGGTCAGACCTTCACCTGAAAACAAAACTGGTGTTGCAGAGACAATGTCATTATGTAAGTTTGAGTAAGAAGTTTCATTAAACAAGACCTGTCCGCGTTAAGGACAGCTCGCCTGCAGTGCCTTGCCCATCACATAAAAAAAATTTAGACGTAAAACTTTAAGGTGTAACGCCAGCGCCAATGCCCATGTCAGTGACAACAATGGCTCCCTGTACTTTCGTACAGGCAAGCTAAACAGGTCAAAGAGGGTAAATATTGTTGATGCTGCCCCCGATCAGAAGATAAGATAAATCTTATTTTGAGTCACAGAGATGACGCCATAAAGTGACCCCTTATGGCGCTCCTGCCAGCTAAAGCAGTTGTGACAAAAACTATAGGGTACAGTCAGGTAACTTCGGACAGCAGGTAAATTCGGACAGTAATATTGTTTCCTTTGTATGTCAGTTGTTTGGAATTAAAACAGAGATAACTGGGCAAACAGTGAAAATCCTGATGAGACGGCTCATTATGAGCTGTCTCATCTGAATTTTCACTGCTCCCAATGGTATGTCCGAATTTACCCGCTGTCCGAAGTTACCCGACTTGACCCTACCTCTCGACATAATTCATATGCTAAGGATATAAATCACTCACAATGTTGATTCGGACCAGATGAGCTAAACAAGAACTCTGTAGAAAATTCACTGAACTTCCACAGTAGCAGAGGTCATGGTGAGAAGCGAGTGATATCAAAAATTGAAAATTAGAAAACCAAAACAGTTTCATACAAGGATAATTCAGACACCAATTTTGTCAAAAAATTTGACCAGTGGATCATTACGGTACTCCCATTTTCATGTTTGTGCTATTTTCAGCAACGGTAAATGGCACCCATCTTGGATGGCAAATTTGCCAGGAAAAAATGTAATAGCTACATGGATCATTCTGACACAAAAGTGGTCTAACTTCATTCTGGGGGTCCTGAGAAGTAGTCTTTTCATGTTTTGCTATGGCTGGCACTGGCAGCCATCTTGGATGGTACATTCCCATATATTTGAACAAGGGCTTCCCAAGCAGCGCATAATACGCCCGTTTCAGTGTCATTAAGGAGTTAAAGATTGAACAAGATTGTTTACAAAAGGATAGACAGGCAGACAAACAGGGGCAACCACCCTATAATTCATTACTGCAACATTATTTAAATATTTAACACATCAAATACTATTAGTATACCAAAAATCAGCTTCCAAGTGAAGTTGCTTGCCAAAGTGGAACAAGGGAGATAACCTAAATATACTAGTTATACCATTCTTGGTTCTACTACATTCCCTTGACAATTATATGCACAAGGTAAGTATACACGAAAATAGCCTATAAGAACTAATGAAAGGGATGTATCTCTAAAACAAACAAGAGGGCCATGGTGGCCCTGAATCGCTCACCTGAGCATTAATCAGTTCACTGGCTCTGGTGAAGATTTATAAGAGTTTTTACCATACTAACATTTGACCTAGTTTTTGACCCGACATGACCCAGTTTCAAACTTGGCCTGGATATTGTAAGAAAAAACATTCTGACACAGTTTCATTGAGATTGGATCTAAACTGTGCCCTCTGGAGCGTATACAAGGTCGTTCTTATATTTGACCTAGTGACCAAGTTTTTGACCCGACACTACCCAGTTTCAAACTTTACCTAGATTTCATTAAGATAAACATTCTGACAGAGTTTCATGAAGATTGGATCAAAACTGTGCCCTCTAGGGTGTACACAAAGTTTTTCTTAGACTTGACCTAGAGCCGACGTGACTCAGTTTCATAGGGGGCTTAGATATATGGACAATAAACATTTTGACATAGTTTCATGAAGATTGGATCAAAACTATGCCTTGTAGTGCTTACACAACGTTTTTCTAAGATTTGACCTTGTGACCTAGTTTTTTACCCGACATGACCTACTTTCAAACATGGCCGAGAATTTATGAAGATAAACATTCTGGCAAAGTTTCATAAAGATTAGATCAAAACTGTGTCCTCTAGAGCGTTCACAAGGTTTTTCTATGATTTGACCTAGTGACCTAGTTTTCGACCCGACAATTACCCAGTTTCAAACTTGTCCTACATATTATGAGGATAAACATTCTGACTGAGTATCATGAACTTTGAATCAAAACTGTGCCTTCTAGAGCGCACACAAGGTTTTTCTAAGATTTGACCTAGTGACCTAGTTTATGATTCGACATGACCAAGTTTCGAACTTGGCCTAAAGTTTATGGAGATAAACATTCTGACAATGTTTCATAAAGATTGGATCAAAACTGTGTCAACTAGAGCGTACACAAGGTTTTTCTATGAATTGACCTAGTAACCTAGTTTTTTACCCAACATGACCCAGTTTCGAACTTGTTCTAGATATTATGAGGATAAACATTCTGACAAAGTTTCATGAACTTTGGATGAAAACTGTGCCTTCTAGAGCGTACACGAGGTTTTTCTAAGATTTGACCTAGTGACCTAGTTTATGATTGGACATGACCCAGTTTCGATCTTGGCCTAGAGTTTATGGAGATAAACATTCTGACAATGTTTCATAAAGATTGGATCAAAACTGTGTCCTCTAGAGCGTACACAAGGTTTTTCTATGATTTGACCTAGTGACCTAGTTTTTGACCCGACATGACCCAGTTTCAAACTTGTTCTAGATATTATGAGGATAAACATTCTGACAAAGTTTCATGAACTTTGGATGAAAACTGTGCCTTCTAGAGCGTACACAAGGTTTTTCTAAGATTTGACCTAGTGACCAAGTTTTTGACCCGACATGACCCAGTTTCAAACTTATCCTACATATTATGAGGATAAACATTCTGACAAAGTTTCATGAACTTTGGATCAAAACTGTGTCCTCTAGAGCGTACACAAGGTTTTTCTATGATTTGAACTAGTGACCTTGTTTTTGACCCAACATGGCCTACTTTCAAACTTGGCCGAGAGTTTATGGAAGTAAACATTCTGACAAAGTTTCATAAAGACTAGATCAAAACTGTGTCCTCTAGAGCGTACACAAGGTTTTTCTATGATTTGACCTAGTGACCTAGTTTTTGACCTGACATGACCCAGTTTCAAACTTGTCCTACATATTATGAGGATAAACATTCTGACAAAGTTTCATGAACTTTGGATCAAAACTGTGCCTTCTAGAGCGTACACAAGGCTTTTCTAAGATTTGACCTAGTGACCTAGTTTTTGACCCAACATGACCCAGTTTCGAACTTGGCCTAGAGTTTATAGAGATAAACATTCTGACAATGTTTCATAAAGATTGGATCAAAACTGTGTCAACTAGAGCGTACACAAGGTTTTTCTATGAATTGACCTAGTAACCTAGTTTTTTACCCGACATGACCCAGTTTCGAACTTATCCTAGATATTATAAGGATAAATTTTCTGATTAAGTTCCATGAACTTTGGATCAAAACTGTGCCTTCTAGAGCATACACAAGGTTTTTCTAAGATTTGACCTAGTGACCTAGTTTTTGACCCGACATGACCCAGTTTCTAACTTGGCCTAGAGTTTATGGAGATAAACATTCTGACAAAGTTTCATAAAGATTGGATTAAAACTGTGTCCTCTAGAGCGTTAACAAAGGTTTTTCTATGATTTGACCTAGTGACCTAGTTTTAGACCCGACGTGACCCACTTTCGAAATTGTCCTAGATACTATGAGGATAAACATTCTGACAAAGTTTCATGAACTTTGGATGAAAACTGTGCCCTCTAGAGCATACACAAGGTTTTTCTAAGATTTGACCTAGTGACCTAGTTTTTGACCCGACATGACCCAGTTTCGAACTTGGCCTAGAGTTTTTGGAGATAAACATTCTGACAAAGTTTCATAAAGATTGTTTTTCTATTATTTGACCTAGTGACCTAGTTTTAGACCCGACATGACCCAGTTTCGAACTTGTCCTAGATACTATGAGGATAAACATTCTGACAAAGTTTCATGAACTTTGGATGAAAACTGTGCCCTCTAGAGCGTACACAAGGTTTTTCTAAGATTTGACCTAGTGACCTAGTTTTTGATCAGACATGACCCAGTTTCGAACTTGGCCTAGATTTTATAAAGACTAACATTCTGACAAAGTTTCATAAAGATTGGATCGAAACTGTGCCCGCTAGAATGTACACAAGCAAAAGTTGACGGACGTCCGGACGTACGACGGACATCAGGGTATCCCAAAAGCTCACCCTGAGCACTTCGTGCTCAGGTGAGCTAAAAAAAGGGACAGCAGCCATTGTTGAATGCAACACACTGTTGACTTCATACATATTGCTATGACGTTTCATGAAGATATACCAAACGGTTATCTAGTTATGGCAGGCACAAGACTTGCAGAGAAAAAAACTAATCAAAGGGGCATAACTTGGAAATTAAGGATGTGGGAGCAACCATTCTTGTATGCGACACGTTCCCCCAACCTAATACATACACCTACCAAATTTCATGAAGATATCCCAAATGGTTACTGAGTTATGGCCCCCACAAGAATGTTTATGGACAGACGGATGGACAGATGGACGGATGGACAATGCCACGACATAATACGTCCGTTTTTTTTTTTTTTCAAATAATAACCACTCCAAGAAAAAACAATAACTTTATTTCTGTTACATATCTAATCTCCATCATTTCTATAATATATAACTCCAAAAAATCTAAATCAGTTTAGTAGAGTGAATCTAGAGTTGTTTTGGTGGTGAAAAAACCTATCTTGTAAGTGAATAAAAATGGTTGTCAACAGAAAGATCAATTCATTATTTACAAAACATATCCTTTCTTTAATACATTCTATTTACATTATAGATGAATCTAGGCACTTCCAGAAAGAGCTTTCATTTCATCGGAGATTTCCGTTAGAAGAACAACCTGCTCAAGGGAGCAGATTCTTTCCTTTAAGAGCAGATCTCATTAAGAGCAAGCTTGCCCCATCCAATGAAACCAAATAAGAAGTCACAAAATTAGTTTGTCTTTGAAAAAATGGTGGAAAAAGAATTGTAACCCTCCTTTGTAAAATGTAACGAATATAGGGTGTTTAATAAGAGCACGTTATGCCACTATTGTGTCACATGATTTTATTAAAGTTTAAATATCTAAACATTTTTGAAAAGGATAAGGCCAAGATGGGGTAACAGGGATAATTCAGAAATAATTTTCTTCTAAATCAAAACATATATTGTGACCCCTCATTAGAACTGTCTCGGCGAGACAGCTCTAATGAGGGGTCACAATGTATGTTTTTATGGAAAAATAAGAAAATTATCCCCGTTTACCCTTCTTATCCAGAGTACTGATAAGGAAGTCGGGATGAAAAATATCAACTAATAGGTCATTATCACAAAATATCACTCTTTATTATCAGCAGATCATCTACTGAAATTAAGTGCGATATCTCTCATATAATAAAACATTATTTCATTCTCTATATACAAACAAACAAACACTGAATTTGAGCTCACAATAATTTTGAGGGATGCCCTCCATCTTGCCTATCTAGGCCTTGTGACAAAGCAGGGTTCGAGGTTATAAAACTTGAGATTAATCTCAAACTCAAAATAAAGCACACTGATTGGCTGCTTCCGAGCACATGCTCAGAAGCAGCCAATCAGTGTGCTTTATTTTGAGTTCGAGAATGTACTCAAGTATTATAACCTCTCATCTGGGCCTGAGCTAAATGCAAAAATCACAGTTTACGTCCAGGACAATGCTGAGATGAAATACCTGTGTCTCGCTTCTGCTCATGGTAGGCAAGAATGATATTCAAACCATGAACTGAGAAAAGGTAAACTGGGACAAATAACTGTAACAATTAAAATATTGGGACAGACAGGTCCATGCAAACAGTTAACCCTTTCCCCTTCAGCAGAATATGTATAGTTTCTGAAGACTGCCAAAGCCATCAAAGCCATGAATTTTTCAGTTCTCTGACATTTCTCAGATTTTTCAAGTCCTTCAAAATTTCCCTGATCAATCTCAAAATTCCCTGACTTTTCCCAGATCTGCAAAAAATTTCCTTTACAGGACTTTTTCACAACTGTGACAACCCTGACATAGCTATCATTGGGCTCAAAGATACCTTTGTGTGTAGCTTGGCTATGCACAGTTTTGCTTTCAATAATATACAAGAGTCTATGCATGGACAGACGGACGACGGATGCCTGCCTATACCATTAGCTCACCTGTGAGTCTTCGGCTCAGGTAAGATAAAAATTCACAAATTAAGTAGACACAATTATACAGTTGAACTTTGATGACTTGAACCCTGATGGGCGTGTTTACCATGTCTGTCTGGAATTTGTTCTTGTGTCATTAGAGTGCATTTTAAATAGAAATTTACCCTGGATGGCTTAAACTACCTTTGGCTGGAACCAATTTTCATGGTCCCAAGCCTGTTTGAGCCAGTGAAGTTCTACTGTAAATTATTTCATACTTTATGGATATCTGCAGTATTATGAGCAGGACACAAGTTATAACATTCAGGACATGTCACAACATTCAGGACATAACTTGTAACATTCGGGACATAACTTGTAACATTCAGGACATAACTTGCAACATTCAGGACATAAGTTGTAACATTCAGGACATATGTTGTAACATTCAGGACATATGTTGGTTGTAACATTCTCATCAACTAGCTGAATTAATGTTCACTGTCTGTTCAACTGTTGGTTCATCTGTCTTAGAATTCTCAGCACCACTTCTCTCAGCGTCTGTAACAGGATAAGAAATACAAGAGGTTGTTAACCCTTACAGACACATAGAACTTTGATATTTCGGTGCAAAACATTAATAATGAAATGATGGAAACAAAAACATGCATAGAAGTAATGTCAAGACAGCCAAAGGCTTTTTAAGATGAAATTACATGTATACACAGCAGGTAAACATATACAGCTCCAGATAAGAAGGGGTAACAGAGATAATTCAAAGATAATTTTTTTTATTTCTCAATGAAAACATACGTAGTGACCCCTCATGAGAACCGTCTCGGTGAGACGGTTCTGATGAAGGGTCACAATGTATGTTTTAAAGGAAAAATATGGAAAATTATCCATAAATTATCCCTGTTACCCCTTCTTGTCTGGAGCACTGAACATAGTGGATGACAACAAACGGGGCAGCTGCCAGAAAGTGATCCCCACATCCCTCCAGCCTGGTACATCAGAATAAACTATTTCATTACAGTTATGAGAAAATCCATTTTTACATGTTCACCAGAATAGTACTGTCTCTTTCTTATACTACTTGCCCAACCTGCATAAAAAAAAACAGGAATATTTTGACAATATTGGTCTAATTAACTCTTGTAGAAATGATGTCTAGGCAGCAAACAGTTTGGATCTCAGATCAGGCCCCACAAAGTCCAAACTGTTTGCCCACATACCCCTACCTCGGGGGTTAAGACGTAAAGGAAGATAGATAAATAGGAGTATTGCGAATGAAATGGGTTAACTTTCACAGCTGTCCAATGGGCCGATCACACCTTAACACAGCATATACTGACCACTAACATATCTATTTGGCCATAAAACAGTGTTTTCCATTGCTAGAATGACCCCAACTACATGTAACTAAATCAGTCTGAAGAAAGCCTGCTATGAGATGTTTTTTTGTTTTTTTCCTTCTAAAACAATCCCCAAAATCGAGATCCATCTTATATGATGGATCTAGATTTTTGAGATTGTTTTGGATGGCATAAAAAGTGCCTTATAACCAAAGAACTACAGTGTAGGACCTAGCCTTGCCACCTATAAGGCAGTTTTTATATTGTTCTACATGGTCAAACAGTTAGAGATGCTTGGATATGTTGCAGACAGGCAAAATTCTGATGTGCCATTTCACCAGACAGTGACTGAAAAACTCTGTCATTGAACCAAAAATAAATTGGTATCTTTTTCTAATCAGTGAAGGGTAAGACAGCAAAAAGTGCAGGGAGGGGCTCAGCCTTTTCTATGCCTGTGCCCAAGACATGGTGAGCCTCTACCCCCACTGCCCTTCTGGCCCCTATAGGTTACAGCACACCCTTTACATACGTACCTGTGGTTTGCAGTATTCCTCCAGCCAGCTAAAGACACAGGCAGATAACTCTGCAAAGTTGGCAACTGAGATTGTGGCATTGAATGACTGGAATAGTGAGTCCATTATCTCCTTAAACTGAAATAACGAAACAAATCACATTATATCAGCCACGACACGACAAAACAAACAATGTGGTATGTGCATCCAGTAAAGACTCAGATCAGCCTGGGCATCTGCATAGTCTTATCAGGGTCTTTGCTGTCAGCAAGGAGGTAGCTTAGACCCTAAGCTGGCCTTTAAGTGCACAGTGAAGACTTGCATGCCCAGGCTGATCTGAGTCTGTGTTGGGCGCACATGCCACTTTTTTGGTTTTCCAAGTCATGGCTCATATCACTTGTATCTCAACCAACAGCAGATTTCATTTGCATCAAGTGATACAATACCATACACCATGTGTGGCCTGGAGAGACTCAGATAAGCCTATACATCCACACACTCTCATCAGATTTTTCCTTTCCACATATACAATCTATATACACCCATGGGTATCTAAACAAGAGGACCATGGGTCCTGTAGCTCACCTGAGTCCATTCAGCCTCAGTACTCTAGGGTAAGTTACTCTAAGGCAAATTGAACACATAGGTGGTATAATACCTGTGACCCTCAGGGTGGAAAATGAAAAAGACAAGAATCATCCAACCTGGCCCAAATTTGAACTGGTCTGATATTGCATGGCTGTCCTAGATACCTGCAAGTTTGAAGAAGTTGCAGTCAAAACTAAAGGTGTTATGGCCCGGACAACATTTTCCCCATTATAAGTCTATGGGACCTTTTTGTTGCCATGGTAGCCACAGTTTTAAATCAATCCCCCACCCCAACAATGCTACATAGAAAATTTGATCAAGGTTGGCAAGCTACTTTAGCAAATATTAATGCTTAAAAGTGTGGATGTACAAGTGTGGATGTACGAAGGACCAAGCTTTTACTATCAGCTCACCTTGTGAGCCTTCGGCTCAGGTGAGCTAAAAACAGCAACTGTGACCTTGACCTTAGATTGCTGAAACGCAAACTTGTACAAGATATTGTCATACTAAACATTTGTGTGAAGTTAAATCAAAATCGGTCCATAAATGAAGGCTCGAGACAAAGTTTTTCTAGAAACAGCCACTGTGTCCTTGACCTTGACCCAAGAATGCTGAAACGCAAACTTGTCCAAGATATTGCCATACTTATCACTTGTGTGAAGTGAACTCGAAATTGGTCCATAAATGAAAGCGCTACAGCGATGACAAAGTTTTTCTATAAATAGCCACTGTGACCTTGACTTTGATCTTAGGATGCTGAAACGCCAGCTTGTTCAAGATATTGTCATACTAAACATCTGTGTGAATTTTTTGATCAAAATAGGTCCATAAATGAAGACTCTAGAGCGATGACAAAGTTTTTCTAAAAATAGCCACTGTGACCTTGACCTTAACCCAAGAACGCTGAAATGCCAACTTGTCCAAGATATTGTCATACTAATCACTTGTGTGATATCCAATTGAATTCAGTCCACAAACTGAAGGCGCTACAGCGATGACGAAGTTTTTCTAAAAATAGCCACTGTGTCCTTCACCTTGACCCACAAACGCTGAAATGTGTTCATGTCCAAGATATTGTCATACTCATCACGTGTTTGAAGTACAATTTAAATCATTCCATAAATGAAGGCACTAGAATGATGACTGGATAACATTTTCCCCATTATAAGTCTATGGGAAAATATTTTATCGCTCAAGGCCAAGGAACTCTCAAAAAGAATGATCCAACCTGGCCCAAATTCGAACTGGTCAGAGATGTTTTGACTGTCCTGGATACCTGCAAGTTTGAAGAAGTTGCGACCAAAAATGAAGAAGCTAGGGCCCGGACAACATTTTCCCCATTATAAGTCTATGGGAAAATATTTATCGCTCAAGGGCAAGTAACTCTAAAAACAATGATCCAACCTGACCCAAATTCGAACTGGTCGGAGATGGTTTGATTGTGCTGGATATCTGCAAGTTATAAGAAGTTGAAAATCAAAAATGAAGAAGCTAGGGCCCGGACAACATTTTCTCCATTATAAGTCTATGGGAATATATTTTATCTCTCAAGGGCAAGTAACTCTAAAAACAACGATCCAACCTGGCCCAAATTCGACTGGTCTGAGATGTTTTGGCTGTCCTAGATACCTGCAAGTTTGAAGAAGTTGCGACCAAAAATGAAGAAGCTAGGGCCCGGACAACATTTTCTCCATTATAAGTCTATGGGAAAATATTTTATCGCTCAAGGGCAAGTAACTCTGAAAACAATGATCCAACCTGACCCAAATTCGAACTGGTCCGAGATGTTTTGACTGTCCTGGATATCTGCAAGTTACAAGAAGTTGCGATCAAAAATGAAGAAGTTAGGGCCCGGACAACATTTTCTCAATTATAAGTCTATGGGAAAATATTTTATCACTCAAGGGCAAGTAACTCTGAAAACAACAATCCAACCTGGCCCAAATTCGAACTGGTCTGAGATGTTTTGACTGTCCTGGATATCTGCAAGTTTGAAGAAGTTGCGATCAAAAATGAAGAAGATAGGGCCCGGACAACATTTTCCCCATTATAAGTCTATGGGACTCTTTTTGTTGCCATGGTAACCACAGTTTTTAACCAAGCTGTACCAAAACTATATGCAAGCAATCCCCCATCCCAACCATGCTACAAATAAAATTTGATCAAGATTGGCCAGCTACTTTAGCAGATATGTATACTTTAAAGTATGGACGGACGACGGAGGACGGACGGACGACGGACCAAGCCTATACTAGAAGCTCACCTTGTGAGCCTTCGGCTCATGTGAGCTAAAAAGGAAAAGTGAACACTCTGATCACTTTGCCACAATAGGAAGGCTATTTAAAACTTGCTGTATGCACATGGCTTATGATCGGTAAAGTGGTAAATTATTGCAGATTACCACGTGATGTTGGGCAGATACAAATATTAATTCACTCCGGCCTGCTGACGTCGTGAATTAATATTTCGTGATCTGCCCTCCAACAACATGTGTTAATCTATGATAATTCACCGGTAAGGAAAACTTATTTCTTAAGTAATGTGTCCCAATGTTTACTGTACTGATTCAGCTTTTTTTTTCCCACTTGAATCATCTGTTTTGTTACTCTGCTCTAAACCAAGCCCCAAAATTTAGATACCTCTTAAAACAATCTAGACTTTGGGGGTTTGTTTTGGAGGGGAACCCTGGTCTTGTAAGTGAAGAAATATTTAGCATAGAAATGTGGTAGGAAAGAACTGCACTCACCACTTGAAACTTGGCCTGGTCTGAGACCTGGTTCTGTCCGTGTACTGGTGTATTCTGGTGTGTTTTCACTATGTGCTCATAGTTGCTGAAACAGTATCATTACCTACATGTATACAATTCTAAAGAAGTTTTGCATCACCTTAGCTTGTTCCATAGAGCTAATGCAATACAGCCTAATTTCACCTGTATAAAATTCCAAAATGTAGCAAAAGAAAGGCCTTAATTCTATGATATCAAAGTCTAATGTTTCAGTATGATAACTAAGAAATTTTGGTCCCTGGGGCAGTATTCATAAAGCCACTTAAGTCGTTGCTATGCTGTTGCTAAGGCTCAATATCTATAAAGGAGATTCCCTACAACTATGAAATTTACTCTGGAGGAACAGTCTTTGTAAGACTGTTCCTCCAGAGCAAATTTCATAGTTGTAGGGAATCTGCTTCTAAGAAATTTAGCCTTAGCAACAGCATAGCAACGACTTAAGTAGTTTTATGAATACGGCCCCAGATCCATACAGTGTTGGAAGATGGAGTCTTTTGAAGAGAGAGAAGGTTCAATTCTGAATGATTTCCAATAGGCTTTGTTAAAGGGAAATCACCCCATAAAAACTGCCATTGAAATTTTGTTGAAACTTCTCACAGTGGTAGAATATTATATGCTGAGTGAAAAAATGAAATAAAAAAATGGGGTCACCGTACTACTTTTTGAGATAATGCAGCGCCATCTAGGTGCCTGTTTGAAACATGACTATGTCTATTACGAACACTTTATCCGAGAAAATAGATGACCGATCGTTTCGAAATAAAGATTAATCAACACCTATTTCTTGTCTCTTTGTTTGCCCATCAAAATTGTCATCGTCGTATGTCTCATTATATATGTTATTTTCAGTTTTTAGTTTCCCGCCATTTCTTATTATTGGAAAAAACGTGGAATTTCTTCAATATAAAAAGTTCCACAATTGAAATTCTTATATACTTTTGGTATAGAAAAGGAATGATCCACCCCGTGGAAATAAGCAAATAAAAAATATAGGTCATCGACCAAATATTCGAGTTATGGAAGGAAAACCACTTTTATTTCGTGCGGTTTTCATATAAGCGCGTTGACGTCAATGTTTTATGCGTTGACGTCGCTTTCTATTTGGCGCCATCAACGGCCATATGGATAACGCTCTTACCTTTCGATGCTTGTTGATAGCAATGCGATATAATTCCTTATTCAATTTCAGCAATGTTCTTATGTCTTAAACATGTAGTCTGTATGAAATTGTCGCCTTCAAAATTTTCTCGTATGCAGACAACAGATTAATCAGACAAATTCCAAGGACTGAAATTAGGCAGCATGTTCATTATTATTTCTAATAGAATTTCGAACTTTTTTCTTGGTCTAGATTATATCACATTTATATCTGATGAACAAGATAATGTGCGAACATTCAACTTATCGGACCCGGCCACTGCCCGACATGTATTTTCACAGAAACATCAGCAAAGCTTGATCCGTAGTGCATGATATCAATTTATCATTTAATGCTGAGACCATTTTCGGATGATGCGCATTTTGAAAAATTTTCCGTGTTCGCGTCAACAATCTATGAATCCTGTGAAAAGTCTAGGGCAATTAGTGAAAAATAAAAGTGTCGCCGCCTAGCCGTTGTAAAATTTGTATCTTACGAGAAAATATGGCTGTTCGTCTTATGTCAATTGCGTTAAATCTTATAGGCAACTATTCAAACAGAAAAGAAAAAGAAAAAATCATAATTACCTTAACGACATGAGCTAACAATAAAAGCTTAGATCAGCCTGCGCATTTGCTCAGTCTGATCTCCGCTTTCACTGTTTGCATGGGTTTTTCATAACTTAAACCAAAGGTACTAAGTCCTTATTTGTATTTATACTTGCATTAAGTAATTACGAGATTCAAAACGCACTTGCATTTTTCACAGCTCTTTACCTGACAAATAATTCCTAAAAAATTTACACACTATACTCACAAAAAATGGCGCTCTCTTTTCCGTATTTTTTTGTCCAATTTTATATATTTACCATTTTTCTGTCGCAAAAATCTTTAACGTTTGTTTCAACAAAGAGCCCATGTTGTCTTCGAAAGTGACGTAAACGTTTTGGCGTTACGGCAAACGACGTCATGATAACCATAGCAGGAAACAATGACGCTGCGTCAAAATGTATGCGCACGAACATTGAGGCGATTTCCCTTTAAGAACCTACATCACTAGTCAGAAAAACAATTTTCTCTGCCCTGACAGGATCTGTGCTGTTCTCAAAATTTGTCAGTAGTTTACAGAGGCACTATTGTAGAAGGGCCACAAGGCTGATGAACATTTTTAACTCAATGTGTATTATGCACCTATCAATGTTTTCCCCCGGAGGGAGGATGGCGGGATTACCATGGGGAATTAGACAATTTTGAAAAATGTCCGTCTAATTCCCTTGTCTGGGAGTCCAAAACGTTGTCTAATATCCCCTGGTGTGGCTATGATCTACTGTCTAAAATCCGTCTGTATGGGACACATGTGCCATTTTTTTCTGTCAAACAGACAACAATTTTTTTTTTGGCTGAAAACAGAATAATATTTATTTAAACAGAGAACTTTCTCTGTTTCGCAAGGGATATTAATTTTGAAACGATATAATACTCGTAGCTCATGAAATCTAAACGAAAAAGCTACGAAAAGATAAAGAATATACTGGAAGTCTAAAAACTTCTTGTACATTGTAGGAAATAGCAATGATTGTTATAAATGAATAGTCTGATAATAGATAGAAATGAAAAACCCTCTCTCTCTCTCTCTCTCTCTCTCTCTGAATATAATCAACCATGGTAACAAATATTTTTCCGTCTGTCTCCTTTGGCGCGCGCAACAACGCTTGCGCAGATTCCCGCAAAATGCGCACGTGCAGATTGCTGGTAAATAAAACAGGTGCACACATGGTTGTAAGGGAAAAATTGACATTACGTACCTACCTCTGCAATTCCAAGAAGAGAGGACTTATTTACTATTAAAAAAATCTCGGACGTGTACAAAATCATAGCAAAATGGCAGTTGAGATGCGTGCCCATCTAAAGTAATTTTCGGCTCCTAACTTTAAAGGCTTTTGAGTGTTGTAAACATCTGACAAAATACCGATTTTACGTAGTTTTAAATAGTACATTATGAAAACTTGAAAATTGTGTCTGTAAGACACTAATGATGCCCCCGTGCAGCGCCTGTCACATGATGTGTATATCCATAAAGCACCTACAAAGAATCCACTGAAAACATAACCTTCCATGAAAAAACTGCCCAAAATGACTAAGTGAAAAAGGCTGTGATTCTGTCAAAATTAATTCTAGACCTATCAATATGCCTCATCATATCTTCAAATATGTCCACCATATGTAGACAAGGTTTGAAAAAGATCCATTGAAAACTGTGGAGCAAGTTGATAACACAAAATCCATACCCTACAATGCAAAATTTCCCTAGAATGACTAAGTTCAAAAGGCCATAATTCTGTCAAAATTAATTCTAGTGCCATCAAAAACCCACATGCATATCTTCAATACATTCACAGCATGTATGCAAAGTTTGAAAAAGATCCATTGAAAACTGTGAGAGGAGTTGATTACACAAACTCTATACCCTACAATGCAAAAATTTGCCTAAAATGACTAGTTCAAAAGGCAGTAATTCTGTCAAAATTAATTTTAGGTCCAACAAAAATCCACATGCACATCTTCAATATGTCCATAACATGTATGCAAGGTTTGAAAAAGATCCATTGAAAACTGTGGGAGGAGTTGATTACACAAACTCTATACCCTACAATGCAAAAATTTGCCTAAAATGACTAAGTTCAAAAGGCCGTAATTCTGTCAAAATTAATTCTAGGTCCAACAAAAATCCACATGCACATCTTCAATATGTCCCCAACATGTATGCAAAGTTTGAAACAGATCCATTGAAAACTGTGGGAGGAGTTGATTACACAAACTCTATACCATAAAGCGTGACGAACAGACAGACGGACGGACAGACAGACAGACAGACAGGGGCAAATCTTAATGCCCCCTGACTATCGTCACGGGGGCATAAAAAAAAACCCCGTAGGTTTGTAGCTCCAGGTCCAGTTTTATCTTTAGGTAAGTCTAATTCCCCGACAATAGGGCAGTCACGCACGTCGAAAATCCCGCATAAGAAAAAGCAGCGGTTGTCCAATTCCCGTGTATCGGGATATTTTTCGTGTTGAATCCCCTGGGTATCCCCGCCCTCCCCCCTCCGGGGGAAAATATTGATAAGTGCATTACCCTCTGTAAATAAAGTTGAATATTATTTTTCTTCTTTAATTATCACTGTTGTCTCTTCTTATCTGGAGCTCTGGCCAAGATAAAAAAAAAAAAGTCATGTTTCCGATGACAGGCCCAAGAAATTAGGCTTGGTAGGGTGGCAAAACTGTTTTTCTGATTTTTTCATTTTACCCCACCCGGTCCCAACTACCTTCTCTGGTATCTTAAAATCGCAACAATAATAATCATAAGTCAGCAATCCTCCAGGTGCTACCACTAATAAATAGTATGCTACAGTCTTATTTCTGTAACCTTTTAATTTGCTGCCTTGCGTGCAGGCCAATTTAAAGGTACTGCTAATTACCAAGAAAGACCAAATCAGCCATAATTAACCACAACTGATTACATTTTTCAGCTACAACTGAAAAAAAGTAATCGATTTAAGCCCCCCAGTAATTCATTACTGACCGTTCCAAGGCGGTAGTTCTGTTGTGGTTCTCTGTTGCCTGTTTTTGGTGTCAGAGTTTCTGTGATGTTTTACCTTATGTATGTTATTATTATTTTTGGTTCGGTTTGGGTTGCTGAGTGGCCACCTTTTGGGAACAAGCTGCTCACTCGGTTGGCCATATGTTCTCTGTATCTTGATTATTTGTAATCTTAGTTGTTTCCAACTATGGTTTGAGGGCTGGATTTGGATTTTGATTGTTTCAGTTCCTGGTCTTTGCATACTTTTTACTTTTACTGTTGGTGGGAAAACATACGGGTTGGTTGGGTCATCAGAAACATGTTTTTTTTTAATTTTGCCTCTTAAATGATCAGTCTACAGAGCTCAGATTATTAAAGAAAGGGTAACATGAATAATTCTGTGAAAAATTTTCTTGTTTTTCACATAAAACACGGTTATAATAAGGGGTCAAAACGTATGTTTTGATGGAGATACGAGGGGTGTTCAATAAGTTCGTAGAACTCGGGTTTAACTCACAGATTGGAAGATGGTTTCAACATTATTTTTCAATATAATCCCCCTTTACTTCAATGCATTTGGCCCACTTTTCTGTTAAGCAGTCTATGCCTTTGAAATAAAAGTCGTCTGTTTGGTCCCCAAACCAAGCCTCTGTAGCAGCCTTGAGCTCATCATCGTCCCAAAATCTCGTTCCATGCAAGTGGGACTTCAAATTTCCAAGCAGATAATAATCACTTGGGGCCAGGTCTGGACTGTATGGCAGGTGATTTAACTGCTTGAACTTGCAATCATGAATAGCGGCTTGTGCAACTCTGCACAGGGGCATTATAATGCAAAAGAAGGACACCAGCGGCTAGCATTCCCCTTCGTTTTCTTTTAATAGAAACCCTTTGACAAGCCTAAATGCTCATGAATTATAGTGTAAACACTTCCATCAGAAATACCACTTCGACAACTTTGATTCGGCGATCGTTTAGCACAAGGAGGCTTACAAGTGGTTTTTCATGAAAAAGTAGGAAAAAAGTAGGAATCATTTCAAGAAAAAAAGTAGGAAAAAAGTAGGAATCTCATGATAAAAAGTAGGAATTATTTAAACAAACAATAAATCTCATATATATTTTACCTCAGTTTAACGCTGAAGAACAGTTCAGAAAAACTCGATTCACAAGATATAAGAGTGCTCTAACTTCAGGAGGCTCTGAGACCTTACTGAACATGCTGCTGCCAACCTGAGTTTTTTTATTTATCAATCAAATTGAACATTTAAACAAACCATAAAACGTAGTGAGAGACTTTTCAATGTTGTTCCAGAGAGAGAACCAGGAGGTAAGATGCTTATAATATGAAAATGTTGCTTTGAACAAGACATAATGGTAGTTTATATGAAATAGGAGGACCTGAATGTGATTTGTCAGGGCACAAGGAATGAGAGCAGTCAGAAATTCAATTTCATAATTGAATGGGCAGCATCCCTATGTCTTTGTCTGGAACATGTGTTTGACTGCAAGATGAGTAAAAGCAGTCATTTCCACCTCTAGTCAGAAGTGAACCAGAAATGCTAGCATTTTCAAGTCTGAATGCCAATCAGATTTCCTTTTTTGTTTGAAAAGAATTACTAAAATGGTATTATTGATATGTATAAATGGGGAGTTTGGGGGGCGAAAAACAATTTAGAAAATCACATTCCGATAGTGCTCCTCAAAATAAAGAGCTTGCTCCCTAGCTCTCTGAAAATAATTGCAAGTGCTCCCAAGCTCCCTGAAAATAAATGGCCATTCTCCCCAGCTACCCAAAACCCTTGAGAGGGCCTCATCCTTCACATTAAGCAACATGAATGTTCAAAATGTTCAATTCAAACTTCCTCTTATGCATGAATGGCCAGTGGTCGAGACACATTTCCCATGCAGCTTGCATAAGAGGTCAACAGTAGCATATTCAAAGACTCTGTAAGAACCTCACCAGTAGTACATGCCATCAGTCCTTATATCATGTAGCATGTTTCATTCTGCAACAGACTAAAATATTTTGAATATACATTTTTTATTTTCATTTTCATTCAAAAATAGCCATCAGAGGAGATGGCAAATCCCCCGACCGAAGACCCCCATGGACCTTGGTAAAAAGGGTGCACTTCAAAACACATATTAGTAATATATTGTCGTTCTTTTATGCTTCTGATTGACATTAACTGTTAACAGATGCATGATTATCTAACACTCAGACTAAAACAGTATGCTTGACTGCTAAAAAGAGGTAATATCTCAAACAGCCACCATATACACAAATGTATAGCATACGATACATTCAACTTTCAAAATGTGTGAATAACTTCTAAAGTACAAGCCCTACAAATCTAATTTTGAGCTCTCTAGTAAGTGAATTTGGACAAAGAATCCAAATCTGGAAAAAAAAAATTTTTTTGGGGGGGGGGGGGGGGGGGGGGGGGGGGGGTGCAGGAGGGGTCACGGGAATGTGGAGGGGTAAGAGAGAGTTAGGAACATTGATAAGATATCACAGCATGATCATCAATATTCTAAAAGGTACACGGTTATTCAAATTCTGGAGCTTGCCAGGGTTATATAGTTATGGAGCAGAGACTCAAACAGCAGCTCAAACTACCAAAGGGAGATAATTCACTGAGTCTAAAAGCAAGAGTTATCATTCATGTATGAGACAAATTGTCATGACCTGTTCTGCATATCTGTGAAGAATCATGAAAATATTTCAAAAGGTATTCAAGCTATGGAGCAGACACCTAAAATCATCAAAGGGAAATAACTCCAAAAGTAAGAAAGCAAGAGTTGTCATTCTTATTTGTGACACATCATCATGACCTGTTCTACATATCTGTGAAATATCATGAAAATATTCCAAAAGGTATTCAAGTTATAGAGCGGACACGAAATCAGACCTAAAACCATCAAGGGGAAATAACTCAAAAAATAAGAGAGCAGGAGTTGTCATTCTTGTTCGCGACACATCGTCATGACCTGTTCTACATATCTGTGAAGTATCATGAAAATATTCCAAAAGGTATTCAAGTTATAGAGCGGACACGAAATCATACCTAAAATGATCAAGGGGAAATAACTCAAAAAGTAAGAAAGCAAGAGTTGTCATTCTTGTTCGCGACACACCGTCATGACCTGTTCTACATATCTGTGAAGTATCATGAGAATATTCCAAAGGGTATTCTAGTTATAGAGCGGACACGAATCTGCCAAAAAATCACACCTAAAACTATCAAGGGGAAATAACTCAAAAAGTAAGAAAGCAAGAGTTGTCATTCTTGTTCGCGACACATCGTCATGACCTGTTCTACATTTCTGTGAAGTATCATGAAAATATTCCAAAGGGTATTCAAGTTACAGAGCGGACACGAATCTGCTAAAAAATCACCAAAGGGGAGATAATTTAAAAAGTACAATAGCAAGAGTTACCATTCTTGTACGCGACACATCGTCATGACCTGTTCTACATAACTGTGAAGTATCATGAAAATATTCCAAAGGGTATTCAAGATATAGAGCGGACAAGAAAGTGTTTACGGACGGACGGACAGACGGACGGACGGACGGACGGACGCCAGGCTCATCGCTATATCCCCCGAACCTTTCGAACCTTTCGGTCGGGGGATAAAAAGTAGGAATAGTAGGAGTATTTTTGAAAAAAGTAGGAAAAAAGTAGGAACAGGGCAAAAAAGTAGGAAAAGTAGGAAAAAGCAGGACTACTTGTAAGCCTGCACAAGTCTCTCAACACAGTCGATCATCTCCTGGCTGATGACATCAGCAGGGCAACCTTGCCTTGGGTCATCTTCTAAGGAGTCTTGCCCACATTTAAATTCTGCTGACCACTTTGCCACTGTGGAATACTTTGGGCTACTATCACTCTACACATCAGCCATGCGGCGATGGATTTCAGTGGCATTTTCACCCTCCTTAGTGAGGAACTTTATGACTGCTCTGAACTCAATATTCTGACTTTCCATTTTTGCCTATGGGTATAGATTTTCAAACAAAAAGAGCAAAAAATGTACGTGTTGACTGAATGGCAGTTATCATTCAGCTGACAAAGGTTTACACTGCACAAAAATGAAAAAGAAATCTTGAATTGTATAGAAAAAATACCGAATTCTACGAACTTATTGAACTCCTCTTGTATATGGAAAATTATCCCTAATTATCCCTGTTACCCCTTCTTAGCTAAAGCACTGGACTTACGCCTTCATAATTTTCAAGGCCATTACTTCCTTCCTCAGTGAGTCCAGCTCATCTTCCTGCTTCTTCTTTTGTTGGATCAGAAACTGTATATAGTCAATCGCTGAAGAAGAAATATATTCAAGAATTAAAATTTGAGTTTTCAGCATTCACTGTGTAATGAAGACAGTGAGCAAAGCTAAAATTCCATGAAGTGCACAGCCTGCCTTCTTGTAGAATTGGCTTCTTCACACAACGAACACTGAAAAAAATGCAGAAAAATCAAATTTTCCTTCTCATATTTATACTTTATTTTTAGAACCCTTCTGTGTTGTTTTCAAAGTAATTTAGTGTAGAATATTTAAAATATAATTCAAAGAAATTTTGTAATGAAGTGTTCTGCCATTATGTTAAACAGCCGTCACCATGATGTGACATCAGTTGAATGTTGCAAGGACCTCAAATGTCGCTTGACAACAACATCTTGATCAACTGTGGTTCATCTTTGTATGAAGCTATGGGAAGTCAGTGGCAAGTTTAATTACTAGTGTATGAAAACTGTTTACTTTGGCATTTTCATCATTTTGAGATTTTCGCAGTGGTTATGTAATGGTTTAGCCATATAACTACTATTGCAGGGTTCGCTGGTTGGATCCCCATTCATCCCATTTTTCAAGTGAGGTCTAGTTTCCATATAGCCTAAGTGTTGGCGGGAGTTTAAACACAAGTTCACTCATTCATTCTGAGAATTTTCAACCCCGGAATTACATATGTATTAGTGAAATAGAATTTGCCACAAAAGTGAAGATGTATGGGTACACTATGACTTCCTATTTGCTCCCTAGGGTTCAAAAACCTGTTAGGACCTTCAGGGCTGCAGGACCCATGAAAAGTTTGACTGCTTCTTGTGTGAGCTACTGAAAACACCGGACATCTTGGCGTATTTATCTGCCAACTGTCACAAAAAAAGAACTACAGCAGAAAATGCCAACACCCACACAACATCGGAAGAGCAAAATGTACTTCTCACACCTGCTAAAACATGCTAGACATAACCTATGGCATAATTTGAACTGTGCAAGATCAGATCAGACTAGCTCATACATGCAGGAGTAACTAAGATTGCTAATTCAAAGACTCTGATTAGAGTTTTTCCCCTTACTCATACACACAATGGAGGTAATGGTTATTGTACAGGGTGAACCTTTCACCAGCTCTGGCTCTGAATGTTGATCTAGGTCTTTGCTAGTTGGGCATGAGTATATGTGTATGCCATTTCTTAAATGCTATAAATGTAAATGGGTATACTTTCCAGGTAATCAACTCTGCCTTATTCAATTTTGCCTCCCTTTTAAATAGGGATCAACTATTAACCTCCATAACCATAAAATATCCCAAACATATGAGACATGACATGACAAAACCAACAAAGTGGCATGTACATCCAGCTAAGACTCAGACCAGCCTGGGCACCCTTTCAGTTTGGGCAATATCTTTGCTGTCTGCATAGAGGTAGCTTAGACCCTTAGCTACCCTAAACAAGTCGCCCAAGGGCAACGATCGCTCACCTGCCAGTATATGCCAGGTCAAGTGGCCAAAATGAAAGATTTCGGCTCAGGCAGGCTAATAAACAGGCTGCAATTCTATAGGATTGGATAGTGAGTGTGCAAACTGTTCCACCATGGCCACTTCTATAAAATCACTAAATGACCTTGACCTCTAGTATTTATAGAGGTTGAAGTTGACTGCATTTCCATATCACAGAGCTCAATCGCAACAGAAAAATGCACTTTCTCATCTTTTCCCATTCAAAAGCCTAAGGGACCAAATTTGATCTTGCCATAAAATAGGTCAAGGTCAAGCTAAGGTCATCATTTATATAAACTTTGTAGTACTAGAGTCCTTGATGCTACATACCAAGTTTCAAAGCAATCGGCCCAGTGGTTCTTTTAAGTTTTATACCATATATGGGCATGGTGGCCATCTTGGTCATGTGATCTGGGTCAAATATATAAACATTTGTTTCTTTATACTGTTAAGGCTCTATATGAAATTTGGCTTCAATCAGCCCAGTAATTTCTGAGGAGAAGTCCTTTGAAAATGTTGACAACGGATATGGACGACACAGACCTTGACCTCTAGAATTCGTAGGGGGTTGACGATGACTGAATTTCCATATCACAGAGAACAATAGCAACAGAAAAATGCACTTTTTCAGCTTTTCCCATTCAAAAGCCTAAGGGACCAAATTTGAACTTGCCATAAAACAGGTCAAGGTCAAGCTAAGGTCATCATTTATATAAACTTTGTAGTACTGGAGTCAAAGATGCTACATACCAAGTTTCAAGGCAATCGGGCCAGTGGTTCTGGAGAAGAAGATTTTTTAAGGTTTTTACCATATATGAGCATGGCAGCCATCTTGGTCATGTGACCTAGGCCAAATGTATAAACTATCGTTCCCACATCCTGTTAAGTCTTTATATGAAATTTGGCTTCAATCGGCTCAATGGTTTCTGAGGAGAAGATGTTTGAAAATGATGACACCCAATGGCCAAATGACCTTTGATCAAGGCCACTAAATGACCTTGACCTCTCATATCCATAGGTGTGGAAATTTACTACATTTCCATATCACAGAGCACAAAAGCAACAGAAAAATGCACTTTTTCAGATTTTCCCATTCAAAAGCCTTAGGGACCAAATTTGACCTTGCCATAAAATAGGTCAAGGTCAACGCAAGGTCATGATTTATATAAACTTTGTAGTACTGGAGTCCAAGATGCTACATACCAAGTTTCAAGGCAATCGGGCCAGTGGTTCTGGAGAAGAAGAATTTTTAAGTTTTAGACCATATATGGGCATGGCGGCCATCTTGGTCATGTGACCCAGACCCCGGGTATAAACTTTCGCTCCCCTATCCCACTGAGACTCCATATGAAATTTGGCTTAAATCGGCCCAGTGGTTTCAGAGGAGAAGATGTTTGAAAATCTTGACGATGGATGGTCTGTCGGAATGACCTTGACCTTTAGTGACATAATATCTTCATCTGGTCATTTAGTCGACCATGTATACCAAGTATTGTACCTAATACTTAAATAGTTTCTGAGAAATCCACTGTTTAAGCGTTTTCCCATATAAAAGCCTAACGTACCAAAGTTGACCATGCCGTAAATTAGGTCAAGGTCAACGCAAGGTCATGATTTGTATAAACTAAGATGGGCCTGCATGCCCAATGCTACACACCAAGTTTCAAGGTCATAGGCCTTTTGGTTCTGGAGAAGAAGATTTTTGAAGGGTTTTTACCATATATGGGCATGGTGGCCATCTTGGTCATGTGACCCAGACCCCGGGTATAAACTTTCGTTCCCCCATCCCACTGAGACTCCATATGAAATTTGACTTCAATCGGCCTAGTGGTTTCAGAGGAGAAGATGTTTGAAAATCTTGATGACGGATGGTCCGAAGGAATGACCTTGACCTTTAGTGACATAATATCTTCATCTGGTCATTTAGTCGACCATGTATACCAAGTATTGTACCTTAGACTTAAATAGTTTCTGAGAAATCCACTGTTTAAGCGTTTTCCAATATAAAAGCCTAACGTACCAAAGTTGACCATGCCGTAAAGTAGATCAAGGTCAACGCAAGGTCATGATTTGTATAAACTTTGATGGGCCCGCATGCCCGATGCTACACACCAAGTTTCAAGGTCATAGGCCTTTTGGTTCTGGAGAAGAAGATTTTTGAAGGGTTTTTGCCATATATGGGCATGGCGGCCATCTTGGTCATGTGACCCAGACCCCGGGTATAAACTTTCGTTCTCCCATCCCACTGAGACGCCATATGAAATTTGGCTTAAATCGGCCTAGTGGTTTCAGAGGAGAAGATGTTTGAAAATCTTGACGACGGATGGTCCGACGGAATGACCTTGACCTTTAGTGACATAATATCTTCATCTGGTCATTTAGTTGACCATGTATACCAAGAATTGTACCTTAGACTTAAATAGTTTCTGAGAAATCCACCGTTTAAGCGTTTTCCCATATAAAAGCCTAACGAACCAAAGTTGACCATGTCATAAATTAGGTCAAGGTCATCACAAGGTCATGATTTATATAAATTATGATGGGCCCGCATGCCCGATGCTACATACCAAGTTTCAAGGTTATAGGCCTTTTGGTTCTGGAGAAGAAGATTTTTGAAGGGTTTTTACCATATATGGGCATGGTGGCCATCTTGGTCATGTGACCCAGACCCCGGGTATAAACTTTCGTTCCCCCATCCCACTGAGACTCCATATGAAATTTGACTTCAATCGGCCTAGTGGTTTCAGAGGAGAAGATGTTTGAAAATCTTGATGACGGATGGTCCGAAGGAATGACCTTGACCTTTAGTGACATAATATCTTCATCTGGTCATTTAGTCGACCATGTATACCAAGTATTGTACCTTAGACTTAAATAGTTTCTGAGAAATCCACTGTTTAAGCGTTTTCCAATATAAAAGCCTAACGTACCAAAGTTGACCATGCCGTAAAGTAGATCAAGGTCAACGCAAGGTCATGATTTGTATAAACTTTGATGGGCCCGCATGCCCGATGCTACACACCAAGTTTCAAGGTCATAGGCCTTTTGGTTCTGGAGAAGAAGATTTTTGAAGGGTTTTTGCCATATATGGGCATGGCGGCCATCTTGGTCATGTGACCCAGACCCCGGGTATAAACTTTCGTTCTCCCATCCCACTGAGACGCCATATGAAATTTGGCTTAAATCGGCCTAGTGGTTTCAGAGGAGAAGATGTTTGAAAATCTTGACGACGGATGGTCCGACGGAATGACCTTGACCTTTAGTGACATAATATCTTCATCTGGTCATTTAGTTGACCATGTATACCAAGTATTGTACCTTAGACTTAAATAGTTTCTGAGAAATCCACCGTTTAAGCGTTTTCCCATATAAAAGCCTAACATACCAAAGTTGACCATGTCATAAATTAGGTCAAGGTCATCACAAGGTCATGATTTATATAAATTATGATGGGCCCGCATGCCCGATGCTACATACCAAGTTTCAAGGTTATAGGCCTTTTGGTTCTGGAGTAGAAGATTTTTGAAGGGTTTTTACCATATATGGGCGTGGCGGCCATCTTGGTCATGTGACCCAGACCCCGGGTATAAACTTTCGTTCCCCCATCCTGTTAAGGCTCCATATGAAATTTGGCTTCAATCCACCCTGTGGTTTCTGAGAAGAAGATGTTTAAAATTGTGGACGACGCCGACGCCGACGACGACGGACCAAGTCTATACTATAAGCTCACCTTCACAGGTGAGCTAAAAAAACAGAAATGGCTCTAATCAGACTGGGCAGATGCCCAGGCTGATCCTTCACTGGGCACAAATGCCACTTTGTTGGTTTGATGCAGCTCAATTATAAACCTGGCTTTTCTCTTCCAAAACAATCCAAAAAATCTTGATCAGCCTTTCAAGATGGCTCTAGAATTTGGGGTTTGTTTCAGAGGGAAGACCCTCCATCTTATCACTGAATAAATATGGTAAATAAAAATTTCCTACATCTTTGTAGAACTGTGGCCTTGCTGAGTTTGGAGGCTCCGTCAGTTGCTGAACATGTTGGCACAATACTCTGTAGCTCATCATATCCTTTCTGAAAATCAGGAATGAAATATTGTCAATACCCTTAATAATAATAATAATAATAATAATCAACTTTATATCTAGAGGGTGACACATTAGCAAAAACTAATCTTCTATATGGTGTATGCAGAGCCCCAGATAAGGTGGGATTTTCAAGATTATTCTTGATAATTTTTCTTATTTCTCAATGTAAACCTATGTAAAGACCCATCATTAGAACCATCTCAACGTTGAGAACCGTCTCAACGAGATGTGAGGGGTCAAAACATATTTTTTAATGCAGAAATGTGGATAATTATCCTTATATATTAACTTCTTATTATCTGAAGCACTGTGCATGTAATGATTCCTTGGGTACCACTGACTCCAGGTATACTGTATTTCTTCTGATAAATCCCTCTTCTCTGATTGGAAACTGGAAAGGCACCATGGTCCAGTGGTTAGAACTACAAATTTATGGTGCAGAGGGTAACAGGTTTGAATCCCAGCTTGGATCAACTAGTGACTGGAAACCTCTGACAACCCAGTGGTATTGTAAATGGGTACCTTTTCAAATCAGGGAAGGATAAGGCAGCAAAAGGAGAGAGATATGCCCCACCTTTCACATGCTGTGCCTAGGATACAATGGGCCTCTAACCCTCGATGCACCTAAGGCCATTAAGCTGGGGGAAACCTTTACAGTTTTACTTCACTGATAAAGGCCCCCTGACTTTTTTCAGTGAAAATGTGGGCAAAAATCCACCAAAAATGCTCAAGCCATTACACCACCAAAATTTATCATTTATTGCGTTAATTTTGCTTTTAAAAGGAACCTGTTAGGACTTGTCAATTGATTGACTGTTCTGTAATTACTGTAATCACTAGGATTGGGAACAAACTACCAAAGTTAAGCTAAAATTTCTTTCCTTCAAAAGAATCTCCAAACAAAATGGATGACAAATTCTCTTAAGCAGGCCTGTTTACTCTCAGACTTTGCCATGTGTAGTCAGAATGGCAGCTAAGCGTAGTTTACGTGTAGTCTAAGCATGTGGTGGTAGGAGGGGGGTGGGGAGTAGGGGCTATTAAAAATTTGACATAGTGGTTTCTAGCCTAATTTATTGCTCTCTTTTTAAAATTAGATCTTTTCTTAAGTATGGGTAAGCAGAAATGAGGAAACATTAGAGCAGAAGATGGCAACTGACTCATCTTTGGCAAGGGCCTGCATTCATAGTACCATTTTTTTCTATCCTAATAGACAATTTAAACATACCACAATAATCTCTGTCAGTACATGATTTTTTTCACAGGATAAGTTGCACATCTTTAATGATGATAAATAACTGCTCTGACTTCTTCATTGCGGTTGTTGGCTGGCAGTTGCAGCCTGACATAAATTGATGTTTGTTCACGCTAAAATGCACAGCTGACTGGTAATAATCTGTGTTGAACAGACTCTTTAATTTGGGGCCAAAACGTCAAAATATGGTCCAAAACCACAGGAAAAGGACTGAAAAACTGGATTTGCAATCTTGCATAGTTTCAAATGGTTAAAACATAGAGCATATTTTTAAGCCTAAAAGCAGAGAAAATATGCCAAAATCATAGTTGTAAACAGGTCTGCCTAAGTAAAAATTACCTCCCTTGGAAGTGTAGATGAACCAACTCTATTAAGCTGCATCTGCTATATTCATTTCTTTGGTGTGGTCCTTGCTTACCTTTATAGCATCTCTTCTCTTCTGTTCAGCGGCAGTGTGCGCCTCCCTTCTCCTATCCTTGTAACTCATGGTGGCTCGGCTACTGTCACTGTCCTCATCATCTATAAATACAATCAGTATCATTAACTCATCATCCTAATATAACCAATCATCTGCAAATACAATTGAGCCGTGACACGAAAAAAACAATAAAAGGGTTGTGCCCCCAGCGCAGACTCAGATCAGCCTGGGCATTAGCCCAGTCTGATCAGAGTCTTCGCTGTTGGCGTGTAGCTTAGACCCTTAGCTACCCTTTAAGTGCTTAGGAAAGACTGCTCAGAATAGATGGATGCCCAGGCTGTTCTGAGTCTGCACTGGGTGCATAACCACTTTGGTGGTTTTCTTGTGTCGCGGCTCAGTGTTGTTGACTTGTGCTACAGATATGCGAGTATATTAAGAATTGTCAACTTATTTTTTTTTTCCCCATTCTGATATGGGTTTTATAGCATTTTCAAGAATTTTCACTTAAGTCAAACTTATAGTTAAGCAAAGATGGGCAAAAACCAAAGCTCCCCTGACCTTCAATAAGTAGAATTTGGCTTTCTCACTTGTGGGCCAGCAGAGGCTCAAACCCACAGTCATGAGAGACCTAATGTTTAACAAGAGGGCCAAGAGGCCCCGAATCGCTCACCTGAACGAAAAGGTTAAAAGTCAAACTAGGGTCATCATTTGAACAAACCTGATAGTTTGCAACCATTTCCCAATGGTTCTGAAGAAGAGGATTTGTTACTATTTTTCTACGCATTGCTATGGTTCAAAGCCTGGTCCCCCTGAGGCGGGGCCATTTTGGACCCTGGGGCCATCATTTGAATAATCTTGGTAAAGGACCACTAGGCAATGCTACATTCTAAATTTCAAGCATCTGAGCCTAGCAGCTCTGAAGAAGAAGATATTTGAATATTTTTCTATGTATTTCTATGGTTCAAACCTGGGACTCCCTGCACCAGGGCCATTTTGGACTCTAGGGCCACCATTTGAACAAACTTGGTAGAAGACCACTAGGCAATGCTACATACCTAATTATAAGCATCTGAGCCAAGCAGTTCTGGAGAAGAAGATTTTTAAGTATATTATAGTTTCGAACCCAAGACCCCCTGCCCCATTTTGGATCCCAGGGCTACCATTTATACAAACTTTGTAGGAGTCCACCAGGCAATGCATCATACCAAATTTCAAGCATCTGAGCCAATTGGTTCTAAAGAAGAAGATTTTTGAATATTTTTCTATGTATTTCTATGGTTCAAACTCAGGACTCCCTGTTCTGGGGCCATTTTCAACCCTGGGGCCATCATTTGAACAAACTTGATAAAGGATTACAAGGCAATGCAACATACCAACTTTCAAGCATCTGAGAAAAGTGGTTCTAAAAAAAGAAGGTTTTTAATATTTTTCTAAGTATTTCTATGGTTCTAACCCAGGGCCCCCCGGGCGGGGCCATTTTGGACCCTACGGTCATCATTTGAACAAACTTGGTAAAAGAGCACTAGGCAATGCTACATACCAAATTTCAAGCACCTGAGCCAAGTGGTTCTAAAGAAGAAGCTTTTTGAATATTTTACTATGTACATTTCTATGGTTCAAACCTAGGACTCCCTGCCACAGGGCCATTTTGGACCCTGGGGCCACCGTTTGAACAAACTTGGTAAAGGATTGCTAGGCAATGCTACATACCAAATTTCAAGCATATAAGCCTTGTGGTTCTGAAGGAGAAAATTTTTGAATATTATTCTCTGGATTTCTATGGCTCAAACCTTGGACTCCATGCCAAGAGGCTATTTTGGATCCTTGGGCCCTCCTTTGAACAAACTTGGTAAAGGACTATAAGGCAATGCTACATACCAAATTTCAAGCACCTGAGCCTTGGGGTTCTGATGTAGAAGATTTTTAAATATTTTTCAATGTATTTCTCTGGTTCAAACCAAAGACCTCCTTGGCAGGGCCATTTTGGAACCTGGGGCCATCATTTTGACAAACTTGGTAAAGGACTATTAGGCAATGCTTCATACCAAATTTCAAACATCTGAGCTTTGCGGTTCTGAAGAAGAAGATTTTTGAATATTTTTCTATGTATTTCTATGGTTCAAACCTGGGACTCCCTGCCCCAGGGCCATTTTGGACCCTGGGACCACCATTTGAACAAACTTGGTAAAGGACCATTAGGCAATGCTACATACCAAATTTCAAGCATCTGAGCCAAACAGTTCTGGAGAAGAAGATTTTTAAGTAAATTTTAGTTTCGAACACAAGACCCCCTGCCCCAGGGCCATTTTGGACCCTGGGACCACCATTTGAACAAACTTGGTAAAGTACCATTAGGCAATGCTACATACCAAATTTCAAGCATCTGAGCCAAGCAGTTCTGGAGAAGAGGATTTTTAAGTATATTTTAGTTTCGAACCCAAGACCCCTAGCCCCAGGGCCATTTTGGACCCTGGGGCAACCATTTGAACAAACTTGGTAGAGGTCCACTAGGTAATGCTTCATACCAAATATCAAAGCCCTAGGCCTGGATTTCAGAGAAGATGTCATTTAAAGCAAATTGTTGACGACGGACGACGCACGACGGACACTGGGTGATCACAATAGCTCACCCTGAGCCTTTGGCTCAGGTGAGCTAAAAATCAGCACTCTTAACCCTTAATGCGCCAAAAAGCAGACAACAAAATTTACGACTGAAGAATTTCAAAAAAACATCTCGGCCAAGCGATATCATATTGGAAATTTGAACCCTAGAGGGCAAACAGTGTAGATTCAGATGAGGTGGCTCATTATGAGCCACCTCATATGGATCTACACTGTTTGCCAATTCAACAATTTCAATTTTTGGCTCTTTAAGGGTTAACTACTAGTCCACTGATACCTTTAGATGAATGAGTACACTTTAAGGGGCAGCAACTCTGTCATTTTCATTTTTGCTTTCCTTCATATGGGGGTCAAATTATAAAGGAAAGAATTTGCTACCTTAGGAGCAAATTCTTTCCATTAAGAGTAGAATCCATTTTGGAATGTCCTGAAAAGCAAACAGGAAGTCCTGATGTGTTCATTCTGTAAAAAGGGAAAAAAGCAAGGTGTATCCACACACCTTAAATATTGACATATTCAACAGAGGCTTGTCGGTGCTCCAGATAGGAAGAGGAAACAGGGATAATGTAAGGATAATTTTCCTTATTTTCCATAAAAACATATATTGTGTCCCCTCATTAGAACCGTCTCATCAAGACGGTTCTAATGAGGCAGTCACAACATGTTTTCATTGAGATATATAAGAATAATTATCTCTGAATTATCCCTCCTGTGAGTACATTGGGCTGTGTTCTGTCACACATGTCCTCCCAACCTCCATCTGGAGCTCAGTTCTTAAAAGCTTACTTGCACTGTGGGCTGTTGAAGCCAAGTGCCCAGTTACACACCCTGTACTGCTGCCACACCCATATACAAACTGTGTCCCCACCCTCCTACAGCTACATTCTCCCCACCCCTTCCCCAGTTATGTTGTCTATATGTTACCTGTTTTGTGAGCTAAGGAGGCCAAAGATGTTGGAACAGAGCCTGAATTCCAGTCATACCAATACATAAACTGAGTCCTCACCCCTACCCCAGCTATTTTTTCTACACGTTACCTGTGTTGTTAGCTGATGAGGCCGAGATCCAGGTACAGAACCAGCATTGCTACCATGTCCAAACACAAACTGTGTCCCCTTCATTCCCTGCCTCCCTCCTCCCTCCCCCCCCCCCACCCACCCCCAGCTACGTTTTCTATATGTTACCTGTGTTGTGAGCTGATGAGGCCGAGGATCCAGGTACAGAGCCAGCATTGCTACCACGCCCAAACACAAACTGTGTCCCCGCTGTGGGGCTTGTCTCAATCTTCTTCAGCTCATTGTCCAAATCTGAAATTTACATATACAGCAGTATGTTTCTATCTGAAATAAGTCACCACCTCTTTAAATGTTACAGTAACATTTAAAGTGATGGTGACCTATAATGTAACAAGGTAACTACAAATGTGTCCACAGGACACGGATGCCCCACTTAGTGCCTTGAGTAAGATGGCAACCTGAATTGGGTGCTGGCAAGGTTCACAGAGGCAGACTTGTATAATATAAAAGGTGAAATCAATGAACCATGAAATATATGTTAAAGTGACTAACTGTTGTTCTGCAGTCAAACCTCCTACATTATACCATAATGACACAAACATGTTTTCATTATAGCCTATTCACATAGCTTCAATGCACACTGTGACCTTGACCTTTAAGCTAGTGACATGTTCCTTGCACCCAACAAATTGTCTTGCCAAGTAGTTTTGAAATCCCACCATGCAGAACAAAATTATGGGCTGGATACAAACAGGTTTTTACTGCGCACAGGCAAAGTTTAAGAGCAGACTTTGACCTTGGCTTTTGAGATAGCAACATGCTTTCATTTGTGAACATTATTTGCAATGTGTGCTTATTACCATATTTATTAGAATAAAAGATGAACAGTTGCCTCTCCAAAACTACCCCCAATATGTGAATCTGGGGCCGTATTTATAAAACAACTTAAGTCGTTGCTATGCTGTTGCTAAGGCTACATTTCTATGAAGGAGATTCCCTACAACTATGAAATTTGCTCTGGAGGAACAGTCTTTTGAGACTGTTCCTCCAGAGTAGATTTCGTAGTTGTAGGGAATCTCCTTCAGAGAAATTAAGCCCTAGCAACAGCATAGCAACCACTTAAGTCGTTTTATAAATACGGCCCCAGATCCATCTTCTATGATGGATCTAGATTTCTAGGATTGTGTTGGAAGGACAAACTCATCTTATTAGCAAATACTTATGGTAGCAGGTTAAGTTTATATCATGTTTCTACTGCCATTTTTGAAACATAATACGTCCGTTTTCTCAAAACGGGCGTATAAAAAGTTAAGCACACAGTGCACTAAGTAGTGGATATGGGGTATCTCTCATGAGACAAAAACTACTTTTATTTCTTTGCATCTAAGATAGTGTTTTTTTGCAAGGTTTGTCCCTTCTTAAAGAATTCCAAACATCTAGATGGATCTAGATATTTGAGATTGTTTTAGAAGGCATAAACTCATCTCACAGCTGAATATTTTTGTATGACCGATTTAGATATTTGGGGTCATTCTGGAGATAAAAAGAGCCTTGGATAAGCGGGAGTATTTGGTGATAATTAGGGATAATTTTTGTTACTTCTGCATGAAAACATATGCTGTGACCCCTCATCTGAACCGTCTCGATGAAACGGTTCAGATGAGGGGTCACAACATATGGTTTAATTGAGAAATAAAAAAAATTATCCCTAATTATCATCAAATACCCCTCTTATCTAGAGCTCTATAAAAAATATTTCACAGCCGAATAGATATAAATACTAGAGTAAAATCTACTTACAGTTCCCATCAAATCCAGATTCCCCAAAGGATTTACTGGCCATAACCCTGTAAAAGACATAAAGAAGTGATTAGACTCTTTGCTAAGCACTTAAAGGGTAGCTAAAGGTCTAAGCTACCTCCATGCGGACAGCAAAGGCTGATCTGAGTCTGTGCTGGGCGCACAACCACTTTGTTGGTTTTGTCGTGTCGCAACTCATATAAATATGTAGTTTATTATTAAAACCCAGCAGGACTCATTCATAACTGATTTGCAAATCACTGATCTCCATGAGAAAAAAAAGCTTTGGAGGATTACCATATTTATCCAATTAAACATCCCTGCTCTCATCAAGGCCCCCCTGCCTGATTCCAAAAATAATGTCATATTGATTTACTCCTGGTTGCTTCTCTGGATGAGGTAGCTCTTTGAAATGGGGTCCACTCTTAAAGAAAAGAATTTGCTCCTAGAGTAGTGTTCCTTTTTACTGTTTTGCAAATGGCGACAGAGGCCTTACAATTGGGAAAATTAACGCATGTAAGCCTCAAAATTGGGAGAAGTTGACATAATAGTCATTGTCACAATTGTGGCTGGCCTATTTCATATTTTGTCATGAAACAAGAACTACATATGAGCCACATCACGTGATTTTCAACAATGTAGCACTGGTGACAAGCCAAGGCTCTGATCAGACTGCCTTTGCTTGTCACATCAGTCATCTGTGGAAGTGGCCCCAGCCATACAGCTAACAGCCAGGTCTCTGGTTACCCTGTGTCATTCAGAAGGATGATCTGAATATCACATGACAAAACTGCCTAATTGTTGGAAATCACATGATATGGCTCATATCATGAAACAATTACAGTATAAACTGTCTTAGTGGCCACTTTTAATATGCAAGCAGCCTCTATTAAGCAACCAACCTCTATTAAGCAAACATGTAATTCAGTTCCCGAAACAGGCAAATACACTGAAATGTACCTGTAAGCAAGCACCTTTACAACATGATCTCTCTTGTCTTTTTGTTTTAAAGGCCCCATTGCTCTATCAGCATGAAAAACTTTATCATGAGGTATTGCTGCAACGTCTCACTATAGTTTCGTCATTGCAAATGAGCACTACTAGCCAGCTTTAAATAAAATAAAATATCCTTAAGTTTCACATAAAAAGGGTTTGAAAACTTATATGGGTTAATTTAGTTGGCAACTAAAATGACCTCCTTTCGATTTCATTAAATTGAATAAAATGGAAAAATACAATGTACAGGGTGGAGCCTCAATCACTATCCTGCCTATGTTTATAAAGCATTGCTAGATGGGAAACCAGAACAGGAATTGTATTTTGTGGAGCAATTTATAATTTTTCAAAAACTTATTTTCTCTACCTTGTGCCAGTTAAATGGCTCAATATATGCAAATCAATCCACATTTTATTATTAAAAGGGAAGGTTGAACCACTTTTTACAATGATTTGAGTTTAGTCGTTTTTTTACCACCGATAGGACTATGGAGACTTTGAATTACTCAGTTATTCTCTGTAACCAGCCAGTCTCGAGCATTTATAGTGGATCTACATTTTATTCCCACAGGGAAACTGATTGGCCAACAAAGAAGCTCTAATAAAACTTCCAAGACTTCTTGACTCCCTTTATGCCTTTTAAGTTCATTGTCAACTTCAATGTCAACTTTTGAGAGAATTTGCCTGCTTCATGAATTGGTTTCTTAAAAAAAGTTCTCATGGTGATAGCCTGACAACAAAGGTGTGATAAGTCAGATAATCTAAAGCTATTATATTATAGTATAATTTGTGTAAGTTGTTTAACCCTTAGACTGCTAAGCGCGACTATAGTCGTGCTCGAGGGGTAGGTCACTTTGAGAGCATGTCAGGCACACTAGACATCAAGTACTCCCCATCATTTGCGGTTGTCCTATGCAGGAGGGAATCTGCTTTCTACTAGAGCAAGGTTTTACCCACCTAATTGATTTGTTGACCTTTAAAACTCGGAGAAAACGTTAAAAACTTATGGTATTTTCAACATCAGCTTTTCAGGTGGCTACCCCTACTTACTTGATCCCGATTTTCTGACAACTGGACTTCATCCTTCCAAACTTTCTCTCTTGATAAATATTCAGCAATAACTCCGGCCCTCAGACAAGCAATTACTTTTGTCATACAAAGCATATCATTGGCGCTAATATCTTGTACTATTTTTTTTTTTTTTTTTTTTTTTTAAGTGTCTACATCGGTTCCCGCTGATATCATGTGACACCCAAATATGGCAAGTCACGTGACCTTGGTAACTTCCGGAAAATGGCAGCTCACACATCGGCCATATTGAGTGAAATTTTCAAGCAAATCGACCAGAGTGTGTGCAAGTTATGGCCTCTAAGATACCCCTACCCCCATTTTAGGGTCAGGTGAATTATTTTTTCAGCAGTCTAAGGGTTAATATTGTGTTGACATGCAACAGTAAATTAATGGAAATTAATAGGGAAATTAGTTAGGAACGTCACTGACTGTTTCCAAAATAATTCCTCAAGTTTGCAAGTAATTTCTTAATCCATCACTGAATTTGAATAGAATAAAG
Source organism: Ctena decussata (assembly GCA_963989385.1). Lineage (NCBI taxonomy): Eukaryota > Metazoa > Mollusca > Bivalvia > Lucinida > Lucinidae > Ctena > Ctena decussata. The sequence goes on along the minus strand of OZ022504.1, from coordinate 803,274 downwards.
TTCTGCAGATTAATCAAGAAGCATTTTAGAGAGATTTTTGAAGAGATTCGTGGGAGTGTTATTGTAAAGCAACTGTAAAGTACCTGATTCAGCCAAGCATATTCTCATGAGGCTGTCTAACATGGCCTGAGCCAGCATATTACCCAGTGGTGTGCACATACTGTTCATTTATAGTCAAAATACTTGTTCAACACTAGCAGTACATGCAGGAATTAACTGTAATACTTTGAACTGTGTGACCTGCTATACCCCACCATTGTCTCCAAGATGACCATCAAGACTCTTAATTTTCCAAATTCCCATTCTAAAGGTGGTGATGCCCTTCATCACATTCTATCTTATGTATTTCATATAAACATCTATGGATCGCAGACACGACTATGTATATGACTGATGTTACATTTACCTCATGGACTTTTCGGTTCATTGGATAATTTTCCTGTATTTTTTTTTTTGTATTTTTTGTTGTTGTTTTTGCTTTTTCTTTTCAACATTCCATTGGGAATTTGCACACCTTTTTTGGGAGAAACTAGAGGTGGCAGTAAGCAAGGCTTACTAGATACCCCCCGCATTTAACAGTTAGGCATGCAGCTTTGTCATTTAAGTTTTACATTTACACAGCCTACATGTTATGACAACTACAAGTGCACATCTATATACCAATATGTGTTCACATATTTAATATCAGTCAAACAGTTTAGGAGAAGTAGCGACAACAAACTCTGTTTTCCAAGACTACAAAGGGGCACAACAAAGCTGGAAAACCCTTTTGAGAAAAACAGAGCAATATGTGCCAACTCTTTCTTCTACTGTATCTGTGAACCAAATCTGAATAAAATGGAAGTGAAAATGGCATAAAAAACTTCAAACAAGGGCAAAACATATAAAAAAAGGGGCATAACTCATGCAAAAAGGGTTAATGTACATCTTCATACCAATATGTGTTAGCATACATAATTTCAAGAAAATCCGTCAAATGGTCTTGCAGTAGTAGCGATAACAAACTTTTCTTACAAAAACTACGAAGGGACATAACTCAGCAGGAAAACCTTTCCGGAAAAACCGAACAATATGTATCAGCTCTTTCCATATGCTGCATCTAGTAACCCAATTTAAATAAAATGGAAGCAAAAAAGGCAAAAACCCTATAAAATAGGGCAACAAGGGCTTCGCAAGCGGCGCATAATACGCCCGTTTTAATGTCGTAAAGGAATTATAGGATGAACAAGATTGTTTACAAAAGGACAAACAGGGGAAACCACATTTTAATTAATGACAGCAACATTATTTAAATATTTAACACATCAAATATTATTAGTATACCAACAAGAGCTGTCGCCTGACAGCATAGCTCGCCTGAATTGGTGCTTGCCCATCACACAGCTGCTATGGTGGTGTGGACTGTTATGCATAAAACTTCATGCAAGCATGTCCATAATGAAAACACATTTATACATCTATATACAAAAGCTATCTCATAAATAAGTCTTAAAATAAAATTAAAAAGAAAAAAATGAAATGAAATTTCAAAGTTCATGAGCTTGAGGTAAAAAAACTGACGGGTAGGGGGGAGGGGGTGGGGGGGGCGGGGGGTGGGGGGCTATGTGGACTGCTATGCATAAAACTTCATGCAAGCATGTCCATAATGAAAACACATTTATACATTTATAAACAAAAGCTATCTCAGAAATAAGTCTTAAGATAAAATTAAAATAAAAAAAATGAAATGAAATTTCAAAGTCCATGAGCTTGAGGTAAAAAAACTGACGTGTAGGGGGGAGGGGGGGGCTAGGATGTATCAAAACCCTGAACCATTATCTAACATCAGTCCAAGTATTAGTATCAACTGATTCCATCATCGTGGCACTGTGAAATTATGTCTTCATAAATATTAAACTTTAACCAAAATCTGTAAGACAAAATTCTAAGTCGATGACCTTGACTTCAAGGTCATCCAGTGGGGTAAGTATAAGGTGTTTTGTAAAAACTCAAAAAAGAGTCTAACATCAGTTCAAGTATAAACTAAATCTCTGCAAAGCATTATGAATCAGTATATAATTACAAAACTTTAAAAAAGACAAAAATTTCTTAAGTCCCTGACCTTGACATCAAGATTACTGAGCGGGGTTGGGGTAGTACTCTGTAGATCTAACTACAGTGCAAATATATAAAGAATTCCATTTAAAAAAACTTTAACCAAAACATCCAATCAATAAAAAGACAATTTTCTAGGTCCATGACCTTGACATCAAGGTCACAGAGGGGGGTGGGGGTAGTACCTTCGAAAACTTTAGACCAATATCTAACTTTAGTGCAAGTATCAAAGGAATCCATCCATGGATTAAGGAGATATTGGGCTTTATAAAACTTTAACCAAAACATCAAGTCCAAAAAACTACCAATTTTCTAAGTCCATGACCTTGACATCAAGGTCATGGAGTGGGGTGGGGGTGGTACCCTGTTAAACCTTCGACCAATATCTAACTACAGTGCAAGTATCAAAAGAATCCATCCATGGGTTAAGGAGATATAGGTCTTTAAAAAACTTTAACCAAAACATCCAATCCGAACGCCGACGCGGACGCGGACGCGGACGCTGACGCCGTGGTGACAACAATAGCTCTTCCTGAACTTTCGTTCAGGCGAGCTAAAAATCAGCTTCCAAGGTGAAGTGGCTCCTAAGTTAAGAAATGCCAAAGTCAAACAAGGGAGATAATTCATAAACTAAATATACTAGATATACCATTCTTGGTTCTGATACATTCCCTTCACAATATACACATCTCCTTAAAGTGTGTTAAAATATTCTAAACGGTTAAGGAGTTATAGAGTAAGCAGGAAATTTATGCATGGGCAGATAATCCAGTAAGCAAGTCAGAGTCGTGGTTCTTGCTCAGGATACATTGCCCCATTATTACACACATTCCTACAAAGTTTCATTCTAATACTTCAAAGGGTTAAAGAGATATGGAGTGAATGGAAATTCCTAAAAATAATGATCAAAGGGAGGTTACTCCAAAAATAAGAAAGGGGGAGCAAACATTCTTATATGTGATACATCATCTTGTGATCATGCGCTTTGCTATAAAGTTTCATTATGATATTCCAAAACAGTTACCGAGTTAATGTACCGTAATCGACCCATTTACCGCACATGCCCCTATAACCGCACACCAAGGCCATTTCCGGACAAACTGCACAAGCGCACACTGCATTTTCTTTGAAACTCTCACAAAACCCAATAATTAACAGGGAACTCATGAAAAGTATTTATAAACACAAAGTATTTCCAGTCCTACCCATGTTGCCTCTTTCCAGTCACCCTGCATTTCATTGTTCTGAGTGTGCGGTTATTAAATACATTTTAACCACATCTTTTTGTTGCAATTTTGAAAAAGTTAAGCGCACGGTGCGGTAAATGGGTCGATTACGGTATGCACAACATAAGTATACACAAATATAGTCAAAAAGAACTAATAAAAAAAGGGATGTAACTCACAAACAAAGAAAGGGAGAGCAACCATTTTGTACGCGACACATCGTTGAGACTTCATACACATTGCTATGAAGTTTTATGAAGATATCCCAAACAGTTATCTAGTTATGGTGCGCACAAGACCTGCAGGGGGAACAAAAACCAATCAAAGGGGCATAATTGGGAAACTAAGGAATGGGGAGCAACAATTCTTGTATGTGATACATTCCCTCTACCTACTTCATATGCCTACAAAATTTCATGAAGATATCCCAAATGGTTACTGAGTTATGGCACATACAAGAATGTTTACGGACAGAGGAAAGGGAGTTTACTCCAAAATTCAGAAAGGGGGAGCAACCATTCTTATACGAGACATATTATCTTGTGATCATGCACATTGCTATAAAGTTTCATCATGATATTCCAAACAGTTACCGAGTTAATGCATGCACAACATAAGTACACACAAAAATAGTCGAAAAGAACTAATAAAAGGGATGTAACTCAGAAACGAAGAAAGAGAGAGAAACCATTTTTGTACACGACACATCGTTGGGGCTTCATACATATTGCTATGAAGTTTCAGGAAGATATCCCAAACAGTTATCTAGTTCTGGAGCGCACAAGACCTGTAGGGTAAAAAACAATCAAAGGGGCATAACTTTGAAACCAAGGAACAGGGAGCAACCGTTCTTGTACGTGACACGTTCCCCCTACCTAATACATATGCCCATAAAATTTCATGAAGATATCCCAAATGGTTACTGAGTTATGGCGCGCCCAAGAATGCTTACGGACGGACGGACTGACAGACAGCGCCATGACATAATACGACCGTTTTTTCAAAACGGGCGTATAAAAATATCAAAAAGAGGCATAACTCAGGCAAAAAGGGGCAGAATTTAAAATCAAAACACTAATGCACATCTTCATACGAATATCTGTGCTTAATTTCAAGAAAATCTGTCAAACCATCTAGGAGGAGTTGCGATAACAAACTTTTTTCACAAAAAATACAAAGGGGCATAACTCTGCAATAAAAATTTTCCAGGAAAAATTGAAAAATACGTATCCACTATTTTCTTATGCTGCATCCATGGACAAAATTTGAAACAAATTGGAGCAAATTTAATGCGTTGGGAACGGACGGACAGATGGACGAAAAGACGGACAGAAGGACAACGTCAAAACAGTATACCCCCCACAAACATAGTTTGCATGCATCCATGGACAAAATTTGAAACAAACTGGAGCAAATTTAATGCAAAAACCCTATAAAATAGGACAAAAAATATCAAAAAGGGGCAGAATTTAAAATCAAAACCCTAATGCACATCTTCATACCAATATCTGTGCACATACTTAATTTCAAGAAAATCCGTCAAACCATCTAGGAGGAGTTGCGATAACAAACTTTTTTCACGAAAATTACAAAGGGGCATAACTCCGCAATAAAAACTTTCCAGGAAAAATTGAAAAATACGTATCCACTATTTTCTTATGCTGCATCCATGGACAAGATTTGAAACAAATTGGGAGCAAATTTAATGCAAAAACCCTATAAAATAGGGCAAAAAATATCAAAAAGGGGCATAACTTAGGCAAAAAGGGGCAGAATTTAAAATCAAAACCCTAATGCACATCTTCATACCAATATCTGTTCACATACTTTATTTCAAGCAAATCCGTCAAACCATCTAGGAGGAGTTGCGATAACAAACTTATTTCACAAAAAATACAAAGGGGCATAACTCTGCAATAAAAACTTTCCAGGAAAAATTGAAAAATACGTATCCACTATTTTCTTATGCTGCATCCATGGACAAAATTTGAAACAAATCGGAGCAAATTTAATGTGTTGCGGACGGACGGACGGATGGACGGACGGATGGAAGGACAACGTCAAAACAGTATACCCCCCACAAACATAGTTTGCTGGGGGTATCAAAATAATTTTTGGCATTGGGAATGAGGCCAATTTCCACGGCTCCAAATAAGCCTAAAAATAAACACTACAGAGGAGCAAATTCCTTCCTTAAAGAGTTGACCCCTACTGAGATTAGGGAGGCATAATAAGACCTGTCCACTTACAGGATAGCTAGCCTGACAGCGTATTGCCCATCACATACAAAAATTTAACCTAAAACGTTAACATTTGGCTAAAGCCGCCGATTGGAAAGAAGTGATCTGGTAAAAATATTGCCCTTGGAAGCAAAAATGGTGGTCCCGTAAAGTAGCGAATCAGATATGGACAGTGCGTTCCTCTATGCCCTATGCTCTTATTTCCGTAGCACTAAATGGAAGTCAGTGAAATAATGTTTTCACTTGCGCGTTGTAATAGCTTAATATTATACCACCTTTACCAGAAAACGCCAACTTTAGCACAGATTATTTCGCAATGAGCAAGGTCTACACTGGTAAGGGTGGTATAAAATACTTATAGTATACCATGGTTTGTCTGCCTGTACGGGAGATAATCCACTCGCTAAAGCTCGTGGATTATCTCCTTGTACAGGCGGACGAACCATGGTATAACTATTACGTGTGAAATAAAATGTATGGATATTGAGGACTTACATGTCAAAAATGAAGTCACAGCATTAAAGAAATGTTAATTAAATCTTTCTTTAAAATCACTGCCCAGCGTAAAGGACTTTATCCTGAGGTCCGTAGGTCAAACGGAAAGTTTTGGCTCATGAGGTCAAAAGGTGGGAAAATTTTGTAAACTATAGAGCAGTTCAAAGAAGTGGATTTGCTTAATTCACATGAGTGAAAAATTCAGTTTCAGTGAAAATATTAGTTTTCAATATCATTTTAAACTCAGGGCCTGCAGTTTTATTAACACATATTTCCAGTTATCTATCTAGTGGATTTCATTGTGGCATAAAAGAGTAATACTGCATTGAAAACAGAGTATTTCAATATCTAGTGATTTGAACTTGGTTATAGATATTGTGCTAGCAATACGAGGTCACTAGGGGTGCACGATATTACCAGTATACCGGTAAATCGTGATTCAAAATTGCCACGATACGATTCACGATACGTTTTGGCCATACTGGTACGCTCGGTAAACTTCGGAAGTTTCCAGACATTCTCGTGAAAAGCGTTTGATATGCTTTTAATTAACAGTTTCCTTTCCATTTTGTTAGTATTTTTCTCCAAATATTCTTTTTTTTCATGAAACAGATCTAGGTAGTGGAGTCAATTAAAGCCAATATAGTCTTTAAAAACAGGTTTTGTTTGTTTACTTTTGCCTGATACTCACTTCCTCTTATGTCTTTTATCTCCGTAATCTTCACACCCAAAGACAGATGTAAACAAAAATTAACGTGATTGTAGGTAATAATGTCCAGTTTAATCATTTTGTCTGTATTCAACGGAATGATCATTTTGACACATATTCCCATTCATAACTTAAATGTTCAAACATCTTTTTAACATTATTTTTTTTGAGTGTGTGTATATCTTAGTACATTTTCACATACAGGAAGTTTCATTATTTTGTTGACATACATTGCAGATCCTGATCACACTGCTCCAAGGAGTTGTCTGAACTGGGTCTACAACATTTACTCAGCAATTACTGTCCGATTAATTAGTGTATCTCCTTTTCATGTCACCGAAAAAATAATTCACCTAGACTTCAGACACATGTCAATTCCTTTGATTTTTGATGACAACCGGTGTTGAAAATCTGCATGCTTTTTTCATTCTTGCCTTGGGGCAAAACTGGGTCAGAATAACAAAGAAGTCATACACTAGATGCATGGTCACTAGGGTCATATCAGTAAGTAAGTCAATTAGTAAATTAAAATGAGATTGCAGACTTGTAACAGTTGCATTTTAATAAAGTACAGGAACTGGTTATTTTATTTATTTTTTTTTTTTGGTGTTAAAATAAACAGGTAAAGAATGGGGTGTTGATTTTTTATTACAATCATTTAATAAAAGACAGAAGCAAACAACACATAAAAGCAAGTAACATAGAAGTACGAACTGAAAAAGAAGTCGCAATATATCGTGATACATATCCCGATACAGACCAGTGTATCGTAATATATCGCGATACAGTTTTCAGTGGCGATACCAAGCCCTAACAGTGTTCCCACTCAAATTTTGAACTGAGGGTTTATATAGCTCCTATCTATAAAACTTGCGGGTATGAAGTAAAATTTACGGGTATGACTTTTTATCTCGAAAAAGTTATGGGCCGAAATGGACATGGGCCAAAATGACCCGGAACCCTTGGTCCGCTTCTTTTACAAACACTAAAGTGCCAATGTGTTTCAAATTGAAGCCTGAAAAAGCGAAGAAAACTGCTGTCATGCCTTTTTCCGGTCCTCGTTTTATCCAATATTAATCATTTGATGGATTCCTTTCCAAATAAAAAATAGAAAGTGCCGTTTCCAAACAGAAACAGCGAAAATAAACGCAAAAATATGGACAAATTCTGTCGGCCATTATGACAGTTCTAGTGCGCAACATGACCGTGCATGTCATTAATTAATATTCATGCAGCCGATTAGTGGTAGTGTTTTCCAATAATGAATTTGATTGGCCGTAGAACGGATGTGACAGACGGTATGGTATCTTACTACGGCCCGCATTTCAGACCAAAACAGCGACTTCTGACTCTCTTCTCGGCTACAAAAATCATCTGGCCTGGCAGACTCGCAATAGAATGAAGAAAAATTATGATTTTTTATATTTTTGAGAGAAACATATGGGCGTGAATGAACGTTCCTGCCCCAAAATTTATGCGTGATTAGAATGATTTCCGCATGATTCACGCACAATTCTACGTGAATGGGAACTCTGCCTAAAGGTCACCTGATCAGCTGTTGACAGGTCGGGAACAAGCTTGAATTGATCTATAGTAGATCAATTGGTCCACTTTAGACCAATTGATCTACCAAAATGCACTGAAATATGTGCTGTAAGCTCTTTGCATGCTCATCACTGAAAATTGTAAAAATATTTGATGGCTGAGTTTTTACTTTAGTTCATAGAATTTTATAATTGTAATCAGATAAAAATTTTGTCGTGGAATTTTAAGGAAAAAAGCATTTTTTTTTATTAATTTACCTGCTGATTTTAGAAATTACTTGTTTTTCTGCTAAATTGTTTGATATGTTAGAATTTTCTAATAGATTTATTGAATTGAACATTAAAGCTGTCATACTGGTACCAAAAAGAATGATTTTAGCCATTTCTTTTTCCTAAAAACTCAGTTTTTAGCATTTAGCATCTGAAAATATAGTGCACATTCTGACTTGACATTGCATTTAAAGAAAGTTTTAAAATCTAGCCTAGCTGTTTTATTACAAAATGATTTCTCAGTTATAAAATTGTGGGTTCATACATTATCTACCCAGGTTTGGGCCAAACTATCTAAGTTTGAGTCTTAAAAAGAATGGACAGGAACATGCACAATTTGGATTTATTTTGTCAGAAGTAGGTTAAATTTTTGCCTCTTGTTCTCTATACATATTGCTGATCAATGCATAATACCAATTTTTCCAAATTTCTTTGGATTTATCATGATAAAATGGGATAATAGAACATGGTGATACAAATTCACTATTCATTGATAGAATCAGAAATGCCATTTTTAGCCCATTTCAATTATTGCTTTTTAGTACCAAAATGACAGCTTGCTTGTTGGCTTCAACAAATCAATTGAAGAACCTAGCATAACAAAAAAAGTATAGAAAAAAATCAATTAATTTCTAAAATTCACAGGTAAATTAATCGAAAAATGCTTTTTTGCTAAAAATTCCACGACAAAATTTTTATCTGAGTGCAATTATAAAATCCTGTGAACTAAAGTAAAAACTCAGCCATCAAATTTTTTTGCAATTTTAAGTGATGGGCATGCAAAGAGCTTAAAGCACATATTTCAGTGCATTTCGGTAGATCAATTGATTTAAAGTGGACCAATTGATCTACTGTAGATCAATTCAAGCTTGTCCCCTACCTGGTTGACATGGACACCTGCAAACTTATAAGGGCTAGGGACTAGCTTCCATGATTCACAGGTCCTGGTGAATGATTATCCTTGGACGTATCACCAGTAAACAATTCTGAAACTACGGAAATAGCTGAAACTAAAGAAGTGGGAGAATTGGATATAACTGCAGGGTGCGTTCTGGTATGGACCCAGAAACTAAATTAAATAAATGGCTGCTTATTAGTCATCCTATGGATAAGAGAAACTTCCCAGATGCCATTCTACGCTCATGGTTGATAGTTCCACTGACGTAGACCTACGAAATTACTACCCTCACGAATTTACAACCCTGGAGATATCTCAAACAATCGTATTTTTCTCCGTCTCTTGCGAAATACTGCTTTAAGATTTTAGTCTAAAGGGTGATAAAAGTCGTCGCTTTTAAATTCAGCATCCATTTGCAATACTTTTACCTTCAGGAAAGGCTGAATCAGGGCGAAAAGGTTCGTTGTTGTAATCTAAATATTTTGGTTTTCCCAAAAATGGCGAATGAAAATAGCCGCAACGGCATACAATAAAGCGAAACGGAAGAACCTTGCTAAACACCGAAACTACATTCTTCTTCTCTCTTAAAAGGTGCACCGAGATCACACCGGGTAGGCAACAATCGAAAACGTTCGTGAAATCGACGATCGCGGATCAAAAACAGTTAGAAAACAGCGTTTTCGATTGCAAATTCGCAACAATTTGCAACCGGAAACGCTGTTTTGTAATCGAAATCGCTGTTTTTGATCCGCGTTAATCGATTGTTAAGAGCGTTTTCGATTACCGCCTACCCGGTGTGGGGATACAGGGTGTGGTTAGAAACAATTAGAAACGGTTAAGGGATTGACAATGACATTTCTGCACTGGTTTAAATGATCTGGCAGCTCTCTCGTGACGGACGCATCAAAGGTATACTTATACCATGGAATGCGGCAAAATTTTATAGTTCTATGGGTGTATTCCTGAAGGGAAGAACAAGCACTGAATATGCAAAGATCCTGGTTCTTATTGTTACGGGCCAACTCTCCTACCTTCCAATATCTACAATAGTAGATTTGCGCATAGCTTCGTATATATCCAATCTCTGACAACTGCGTCATGGAATTAACTCTTTGGCTCAGTGATGATTGGATAGTTAAACCAGTATACAACCAGTTGCATGTGTTGCAATAAATACTACTAGACTATTAATACATCAACCTGAATAATAATATTAGATTATTAGATTATTAATACATCAACCTTTTTTTTTTTTTTTTTTTTCTTTTTTTTTTTTGAGGATCTTATGCGTATGTCGAGCTGTAACTTCTTAGCCGTTGAGGGTTAGTGTAAATTAGTGTAAATATGGTGTTGGGTAACCCATTATGGCTAGGACTTTGTTGGTCGAGATAGTGCATGTGGATCACAGTTGTCAAGGAGGGCTATAGAGTGAGGGCCTACAGGATGCTGCGATCATCATTGGATCTTCTCTTCTCCTTTTAATCCTGCGGTGCTGGACTCATCTCTTGTGGTGCGGATTTGTGCTTCTGCCTATGCTACTAATCACAGTATAACATTTAATACAACACATATTCAATTATTCTGGTGGATGGAGCGACTATACTTATGAAGGCTAAATCTCTGTGATGAAAATGCCGCGTGAACGCTGCCCGGTGTATTTCAACTGCCCTTTGATTACTAAAGACATTCAGTGGTAGATACAGACTGGTGCATGCTGCCTCGTACTGTAAAAGTTTTTAGTCAGCTCTTTACTCCAGAAGAATACGTATAACTACGGTGACCCTAACAAGGGTGGAACTCCTTAGTACAAGTTTACAAGTTTACAAGGTTAGAGCATTGGACTATCACCCGGGAGTTCCGGGTTCGAATCCCAGCAAACGATTGGATTTTTTCAGCTATGCTTTGGTCCGTTTGTTGCGGCAGCAATGACGTAAGATGGGGGCTCGTCCGGGATAGGACATTCTAAGCCGAAATGGCTTTCAGTCATCATAAATGATGACTTCCTTGAAGTGGGGGAGTGTTACGGACCAACTCTCCTACCTTCCGTAGATTTGCGCATAGCTTCGTAAATATTCAGTCTCTGACAACTGTGTCAGGGAGTTAGCTCTTTGGCTAAGTGGTTAGAGCATCGGACTATCACCCGGGGGGTCCGGGTTCGAATCTCAGCAAACGTCTGGAATTTTTTCAGCTATGCTTTGGTCCGTTTGTTGCGGCAGCAATGTCGTAAGATTATTTCCTCAAAGGACATTAGGGCCATCTTCCCATTTATCTTAGTTTAGTTGTTTTTTTTCCTTCTGAAAGGCGCGGTGGTCTTTCTCGTTTTTTATTCACCTGCAAAGGAGACTGTTGACCGCAAAGAGCCTGGCAGTGAATCTCTGGCTAATACAAGGACTCTCGACATGAGATAGAACTTTCATATTGGAAATGTTTGCTTTCTTTGAAGAAACCTCTATGCATATCCTAGGAATGTTATGGAGACAGCCTACAAAGTCATTTCTGTGACAGTGAAACTGGGATCAAGATTTAAGTAGTTCTTTCTCAATGGTATGTCTGTACAATTTTGGCCAAACACGCCTATCCCTTCAGGAGGTATGCTGCACCAACGCCAACAGAATTCGAACTGAAACAGCATGTCTCCTTCGGACATAATCACATACAAATGCAGCACTATTTGTTCCCAAGACAGAAACTGACGCACTCCACTGTCATATCCATCATTTGTATACCATGAAATGGAAAGGAAAATGGTTTGATCACATCTCAAGGTACAGGGGATAGTGAAAGGGAAAATAAGAGGCATAGACAGACAATACTAAAAATGGACAGAATTTGGCAGCACAACAAAAACAACTGAAAACAGGACCAGATGCACAGCCATTGTTACAGTCATCTGTGTTGCCCCAAGTAGAGAGAGAGAGAGAGAGAGAAGCATAAGGCATTGGGATACTGTGCTTCTTCATGTGGCTTTGTCGCTAGACTACATATGAGCCGCGACACGACTAAACCAACAAAGTGGCATGTGCGCCGAGCGAAGACTCAGATCAGCCTGGGCATCCACCCAGTCTAATCAGAGTCCTCGCTATCCGCACAGAGCTAGCTTAGACTCTTAGCTAGCCCTAAAGCGCACAGCAAAGACCACGGTGAGACTGCGCGGCTGCCCAGGCTGATCTGAGTCTTTGCTGGACACACATGCTTTGTGTGTTTTATCTTGTCGCGGCTGATATGTATACATGTATATCGAAAATCTGTATTTCTCTCCTCATTTTCTTTCGATGTCTTTAAGGATTATTCTTTGCGATTGTGGCCTTTCCTGTGTATCTTTAGTCACTAGCTTCAATGTCCTTTGTTGTTATGTTTGTTAGATTTTGTTTAGCATTGCTTGTAGTAGGTGTTGTTTACTTCTTGATGGCTTGCACTGTCGCACAATTGGCACTTATACATGTCACAAGGTAAAGGTTAGGTATATTGTACACTTGAACTGCCTTTGGTACAAGCCGTATTTATAGCGATGTGGTAGAGTGTTCACTTTTCACGCTGAAGACGCGGGTTGATCCCCAGTCGGAGTCTGAGATTTTTTAAGAGTCCGTGACAAATGGAGCCCAACGTGGGGCGCCATTTGTCACGGACTCTTTAAAAGTCTCAACTCACCGGCAAAAGATCGAACCGGAACCCTTTTATCTAAAGGCAAACACTCTATCACATTGCTATAAAAGCCGGCTTTTACCGCAAGGCAGTACACGTGTACGATATACCTAGCCTATACCTTGTGATGTACAGGTGGAAAATATCATTCTGACATGTTCTTTGTTTAGTTCTCGATTCCATTTTCATAACGAGGGATATCGTGGCGCCCTGTACTCCTTATGTTTTTCAGTCTAAGAGATCAGATGTAAACCAGAGTGGTCATGAAAAAAGACACGTGCTTGGCAGGAACTGCCGGCTCAGAAATTCAGACCAGTTTAAAAAGTACGAGCAGCACATGTAACTAGATAGTTTGGCTCAAGTTAAATATAGGGGACACATGGAAAATTCACGCTACGAACTGAGACGTCAAGAGTGAGGGGCGGGGCCACAAGAGGGAGGGGCGGGGCCAATAATGACAGAACAGACGACAGTAAGACATGACTCCACACCAGATGAGGGGTGTTTAAGTGCACACATTATGATTTACGGTGACGTCAAGAATGAAGGGAGGAGCCACAAGAGGGAGGGACGAGACAAAGAATCAACGAATGGACGACATGAGGACGTGTGAACTAGGAAGACAGGACTGGGAGTTAATGTGAGAAAAGTAGGCTGACAGGTCGACGGAATTTGAATAGGCGCAATGTATTATGGTAGGTAGTAATGGCAGATCGCTCCAACGGGCGAGTTGAACAGATCTGCAGGATATGGAGGACACACCATTCTTCTGAAGGTAGGTTGACGGGACGGCAGGGCGACGGAAGTTGTAAACCGCAAGGTGTGATGGTGTGGTGCAACAGACGGTCACGACAGCTGGCGATACTAATGTTCACGCGGCAACCCTTGTAAAGGCAGGTCATTCCTATGAAGACAGGGAGACAGGTCGACAGGTCGACGGAAGTTGCCAAGACGCAATGAATTATGGTACCTTATAACAGGAAGTGAAGTGATGGTAGGTGGTGTTGAAAGGTCGTACCAACAGACGACCAGAACAGATCTGCAGTCTATGAAAGACAGACCATACTCCTGGAGATTGGTAGACAGGTCGACAGGTCGACGAAAGTTGAATAGGCGCAATGTACCATGGTTGGTAGTAATGACTGACCGCACCAACAGACGATATGAACAGATCTGCAGGATATGAAGGACATACCATACCTCTGAGGGTAGGTAGACAGGTCGACAGGTCGACGGAAGTTGATAAACCACACGGTATCATGGTGTGGAGCAACACAGAGTCTCAACAGCTGACGATGCAAGCAGACGTGCAGTGTATGAAAGAAAGGCCATATTGCTGGAGATTGGTAGACAGGTCGACGGGTCGACGGAAGTTGAATAGGCGCAATGTATAATGGTAGGTAGTAATGGCAGATCGCTCCAACGGGCGAGTTGAACAGATCTGCAGGATATTGAGGACACACCATTCTTCTGAAGGTAGGTTGACGGGACGGCAGGACACCGAAAATGCATTGCAACGATTTACAAGAATCTAGAAAACGGAGGTGGAGAGGTTGACAGGTTGGCGGAAGTGACAGCGTTGCAATGCATTTTGGGTGTTTAGATTTTTTGCTACCACCCACAAGCCCTTGATTCTCTGGAACGTGTAACAGGAATCTTGAAACAGAGGTGAACACATTGACAGGTTGACGGAAGGTGAATCGTTACGATTCTCTGTGGGTGATAAAGGGACTGTCAAGGAAATGTTGGTGGTAGCAAAGAATGTAAACACCCAAAATGCATTGCAACGCTGTAACTTCCGTCAACCTGTCAACCTGTCCACCTCCGTTTAGTAGATTCTACGCTACCACCCACAATCCATTGCAACGCTCTAGCTACCGTCCACCTGTCCACCTCTGTTTTCCAGATTCGTGTTCCACGACCTGGGTTAGGCACGTAGGTGGGCAGGTTTCCACAGAGATCGAACGAGTGACAAGCTGCCTATGAAGAGTGAGGGCTGTAAGATGGGCGTGACAATGGCCTGTAAGTACAGGCCCATAAGGCATGAGAGCAGGACATACTGTATGAAATAGAGTTGTGGGCAACCGAGTTGCCAAGCCTATATTTTATTTGGGTTTGTTGCGTTTGCGGTGATCCTTTGACCCGCCTCCTTCCTTTTGCTACCCAGCCGTAAATCACAATGTGTCATCTTAAGGACCCTCCCTCTGGCGAGGAACCATTGGTCATTGTCGTCCGTTCTGTGATTGTTGGCCCCGCCCCTCCGTCTTTTGGTCCCGCCCTTCAGTCTTGACGTCACCGCAAATGATAATGTGTGACCTTAAACACCGTCCCTCTGGGGAGGAGACATGGCGTTTTGTCGACCGTTCTGTAATTGTTGGCTCCGCCCATCCCTCATGTGGCCACGCCCTTCATTCTTGATGTGACCGTAAATCATAATGTGTCACCTTAAAAACCCTCGCGCTGGCGAGGAAACATGGCTTATAGTCGGTCGTTCTGTGACTGTTGACCCCGCTCCTTCCACTTGTGGCCCCGCCCATCACTCGTTACGAACCGTGAAATTACCGGGTTTTTTCCCCTATATTTTACTTGAACCGATAGTTTTTATTTCAAAAAGCATTAAGGTGAAAGGATAACCTTTCACGGGTAGCATCTTTGCCATTTTAGTTTACCCACCTTCTCAATTTAGGGTCCAATTTTAGATGGAGGAATTTGCTCCCCTAGGAGTTGTCCCCAATCTGATTTCCAGGAAAGCAAATAGGAAGTTACAAAAGCTATCCCTGTTTATTAAACAAATAGGAACAACTTTATGCTCGGAAATGCTGGAAAACATGGAAGTGCCAAGAAATGCCGGAAAACATGGAGATGTGCGATACACCTTACTATATTCTAATGATGAGCCCCTTTATATCAGAGCAGACAGGATTTGTGGTCGAGCGACAGCCTCAGATACAAAAAGTCGCGGGTTTGAACCCACTGACACCGGGACGAGAGCCTCCATAACTCAGTGGGTTAAGCACTGGCCTACTGATCTAGCGGCCCCAGGTTCGATTCCATCTGGTGGCGGGAATTTTTTCAACTGTAAACGGAGTTCTATCGCAACAGCCTTTCATAATCACCATCCTATCGTCCTGATATAATAGAAATATTGTCGCAAAGGACGTAAAATCGCAACTCATCTGCCAGTCTATGAAACCTTGACTGAAAACCCCTCTGTTGACCCGGAGCCGCAGTGCTTCAAAGGGAGCAATAAAAGCGGATTGGACCCCGCTTTTCGCAGGCTGTACAAAATAAACAGTAGGGCCTACAACCACCTACTGCCTACTGGCTCAGTGGCTTCAAGGCTACGAGACACCTGATTTTTATTTTTTTCACATTCCTTTCTTCTGTGGATGTCGGGTGCATTGGGGGCAAAGAAAAAGGAAGGAAGAAAGAAAGAAAGAAAAAGATGTATCTTTTTCTTTCTTTCTTCCTTTTTCTTTGTCCACAAATAGGTAACACCAAAACATTGCTATGAACTTGCACTGTTCTGCATGTGTGTAGTTACACTAGAGTGAATGGAGATAGCAGCATATGGGGGGATTTTTTTTCTTTTGAGGGGGGGGGGGGGGGGGGCGGGGGGGGGGTTGACAAATTCGTAGCAGTGTAAAAGGCACCGTTTTCATGAAATCTAGTTAATTAAAGACTTAGCTTTGCAAGCTAGATCCAGCAAAGTTAGAACTTGAGGGTCACAGACTACATCAACACGCACAGTAAACATTCTAAAAATTGGGACACCAAACATTATTACCGTAGTTGTCCTTGGAACTACAATTCAGTAATGCGCTCAAATGACAAACAGTCCTGATCAGACTGCTCCCCTGGATCTGCACTGTTTGCTCAGACCTATCTGTCCCAATACTTAGAATTAATGGTATATGCAGTCAAGGCTCACAGGTCTACAGAAGTATCGTGTGCAGTAGCTCTTACACAGAGTGTTACCAAATTTGGAAGATATGTTTTTAATGTTTATTTGTAAAAAAATCAACGAAAATTGGTAAAAAAGTGTAAGTAGTTTATCAAAATAAATACTGATACATTTTCAACGTCAGTGTAATGAAAACCAACACTCAGTTAAGTCATGATTACTGTAATTGCCTTTAAAATGAAACAGTTTGGTTTTACAATGCAGTAATGCGGCCAAAAGACGTACATGAATTGGCAAATAGTGTGGACCCTGATTGATTGATTGATTGATTGATTGATTGATTGATTGATTGATTGATTTGATGCTTAACGTCCACGGTAAACAGCTATGGTCATGTCGTGACGGTCAGTTAACCTAACCACACTATTCCTGGGCAGGCTTAGACCTCCTAAGCGGTTAACCAGTACTAAGTGTACTTACTTTCGCCAGTAACTGACAACTGCTCTTCTTGAATCAGCGGAAGGAGAAACGAAAGTATGTGCATGGCCAGACCGGGTTTCGAACCCAGGACCTCTGCATTATGAGTAAGGTGCCCTACCGATTGCGCTACGCGGCCCGGCGTGTGGACACTGATTAGATTGCGTTGGGAATAGACTGATCTGGGCTGGCACTTTTAATCAGACCAAGTAGCATGTGAGTCTAATGAGCTCTTGCTCGGACCTAGGGTAAAATTGGATAATTTCGGACAGCGGGTGAATACGGACATACCATTGCAAACAGTGAAAATCCAGATGAGACGGCTCATAATGAGTCGTCTCATCAGAATTTCGACTGTTCGCCCAGTTAATTTTGTTTTAATTCCAAACAAATGACATATAAAGGAAACAATGTCACTGTCCGAATTACCCGCTGTCTGAATTTACCCGACTTTACCCTGTATGTCACAAGACTTAGAATAGTTACTGTATATGAAGTCAATAATAGCGCAGATCTACAGAAAAACTGCTACCAGTTTTCTGTATGTTACCAAAGTTGTAAGATGTTTTTCCAAGTTTTTTTTTTTTCGATAAATAACACAATACACAAAATGATACTGTATACATCAAAATACATCATGACACCTTTGTAACGTCTGTGTCATTAAAAGCACCGAATGTCCATTTACTAGTAAATTTCGTATTTTTTTATCGAGACTGAGCTTTAAGATTCCCATTTTCTCTGCGAAGATGGCTAGACGGGAGAGTTGGGGCGGGCGGGGGGGGGACTGAGGGTGAGGGTGTGTGTGTGGGGGGGGGGGGGGGGGGGGGGGGGCGACAGAGAGAGAGAAATTAACTTGCCGAAAACAAACGATAAATAATATCAGTATTATTATGGTGGCATTTACAACCTATAGTTTTCAAGAACATTTTCGCTGACTTTTTTTCCACCAGGATGGATAATAGCACTGATTGATATGTTATTATTTAGAAAAAGAATACAGACGACAGACCTGAAAATTGCTGTATATTCAAATCATCCCAGTTTTCTTCCGGTGGTCTAGCTTTACCTTGAATTTATCGAACATTGAATCTAAACAAATAAATACATATATCACAGTATCCGAACGCACTGTACCCTCTCTTCCGGTTTTCATAGCGTTGAATCGAGAGTACAAAATTCGCTTATAACCAGTAGCCGGAAATCATTATGTTTTGAGTTTCATATCCGGAATCTACTTCGTCATTTATAGTTATTCAGCTTCGAAAATGTAAAGAGGTAAGTTTAATATAATTTTCTCTTCGGTCTTTTACTTTATTGCCCTGTACAATGAAAAACTCCTTGCCGTCGCAGATTTTTTTTCCGAACAGCTTAATTTAACACGAGATTGTGTCGTGCAAAACTTAGCTATCATTCTTTTATTAAAACTAACAAACTGTAGATTGATGACGCCTTTCGTTTATTCTAAAGATTTTTTATAAAACATGTAAGAAAATGCTAAAAAAGGTTTAAGAATCATGCCAAGGGCGATTTGAATACTGTACCAATTACTACCCACCCATACACGACATTGTACAGGGTAATAAAGTAAAAGACCGAAGAGCAAATTATATTAAACTTACCTCTTTACATTTTCGAAGCTGAATAGCTATAAATGACGCAGCAGATTCCGGATAAAATCTCAAAACATAATGATTTCCGACTACTGGTTATAAGCGAATGTTTGTACTCTCGATTCAACGCTATGAAAACCGGAAGAGATTGTACATGTAGTTCGGATACTGTGTATATGCTAGCTAATGATGTATAGTTAGAAGTTACTCCTTGTGCCACTTATAAAGTACACAATAGAATTTAAGAACTTTCATATCTTGTCCATCGATGGTGTATGTGCTCTCCATTTTTTCCGAAGATTTTTACAAAAGGGAAACAACTCAGTTTGTGACTACCTGTTTGCCTCCCTAGAAATTGTAGTCCTCCCAAAGTAGGGTCTACTATTAAAGGAAATAATTCTTTAAAGAGATGACACCCACGGGCTTAACTACCTACACGCAAATACGCAGGTGCGTGATGAAATTGTGTCAAATTGACAAAATTTCAACACGTACCTGCATATTTGAAGATGCAGAAATTTTGTAATTTGGACAAGATTACAATAGTAATTGCGAACAGACTCGACTAGATGAAATAGTTTTAGGGCTAATCTCTTATTCTTGCCCTCAAGGGATATAAACATAAGTGTACGTAATATGTAATCACGCCCTGATCCCTATCGGAAAGCGCAGCAAAAATGAAAATGGCAGAGTTGCTCCCACTGAATATGTATCCATACACTGTAAAAGTAGGTCGCATCATTCCGTCAGAGTAATGGAATCATACGAAAAGTTTTGCCGATAGGTTAATTCACTATCCCCATCTCCCTCCCGCAGCAGGGTAACCATGTTCTTGTCGCCACTTCATGTAATCTTGTAACTGTTTAACACATTCTGCGGTTTGACAGTAAGTTGACACGGGGTCCTGCGCAGAAACTGGTGCAGTGTCTTCCGGTTCCTTAGGAAAAGCATTGAGAATATCATCAATTAAATCAGTATACACGTCAATTTCTTCTACAGATATATTTGCGGTGATACTTTCAATTGTCTGTTTACTAACAGGCGTAGTCAACTTTATATCACTGTCTGGATTATTTACTATATCTGATATATCACTTGCACTTTCTCCGTCTTCCCTAATGATAAAGGCATCAGGCGTAGTAATATATATAGTAAAGAGTAACGGCAAAGGTAGAAAAACGCCAATTCTGGGTTTCATCTGTAAAACAGAAAAGCATCGGTGAAAAAGGATGCGTACAATATAACTCACTCACTTGGGTCAAGTCGGGTAACTTCGGACAGCAAGTAAATTCGGACATACCATTGCAAACAGTGGAAAACCAGATGAGACGGGTCATAATGAGCCGTCTCATCAGGATTTTCACTGTTTACCCAGTTGTTTTTGTTTTAATTCCAAACAACTGACATATAACTGTCCTAATTTACCCACTGTCCGAATTTACCCGACTTTACCCTGACATGGTCATAAGTCCATTGCAGTAGGGTTGCAGTATAACCAATGAAGAGGTTCGCAGGAAGATCCAAGCAGCCATTGGAGAATATGATGAACTCCTGACGCTGGTCAAGAAACGGAAACTAAGGTGGTTTGGCCACGTCTCAAGGTCTTCTGGTTTAGCAAAGACGATTCTACAGGGCACAGTGAAAGGAAAAAGAAGAAGAGGTAGACAGAAGAAGAGGTGGGAAGACAATATTAAGGCGTGGACAGGGATGGATTTTGCCAGCTCAACTAGGGCAGCAGAAGACAGGACAAGGTGGAAAGGGATTGTTTCGAAGTCATCTGTGGTGCCCCAACGACCTAGTAAGGTTATGGGATAGAATAGAATAGAATAGAATAGGTCATAACTCCAGTTAAGTTGTGTGGATACAATTCCATGTTTTCCGCTATCTTTACAAAGGGGAATAACTTTTGTGATTTCCTGTTTGCTCACCTAGACGACAAATTCCTTTCTAAATTTGGTCTGCTCTTAAAGAAAAGAGTTTCCTCCTAGTATTAGATAGAGCGTGGTGTACAGGCGGAGGAACCATATTCTATCATACTTATAGCATGATACCTAGTGTAGAGCTTGCATGTTACCGAGCAACTCATTCAACAGATTTGCATATCCAGGGATCGTGCTATAAGGGGAAGCAATTTTATTTTTTCATTCAAGAG
This sequence comes from Ctena decussata, assembly GCA_963989385.1. NCBI lineage: Eukaryota > Metazoa > Mollusca > Bivalvia > Lucinida > Lucinidae > Ctena > Ctena decussata. Next base: position 782,010 of record OZ022504.1, on the reverse strand, counting down.
TTGAGTCCCATTACGAAGGGAGGCAAACATTAAATTAAAACGAAATCCGGATGATTCGATGTTAACGAAAATTATAAATAGCGGAATGTATCTATACAGTTGACCCTTTATTTAGCAAATACTTTTCTAAAGTCAAAAATTAAACTAAATGCTTGAAATATGCTTCCGCGCAAGGATTCCTGTCTATGCATCCATTTTTCTTTTTTTCTTTTTTTTTTTTTTTCGGTTCGAACTTGTGACTTTTGTACTTTGATCACTTCATATACATATAGGTAAATCTCTAAGAAAAAGATTTTTTTAAATTTTTAGGAGATCAGTTGTGAATTAGATTGTTGCTTAATACAGGTAGCATTTAAGAAAAGCCCGACTAAATATCATTCTAATTCTTATATGAAAACAAATGGTCGTGGCTTACCTTGAGATAGCCGAACTTTGGCCAGAAAAAAACTATGATAAAGTCCGTATTTCTATCGTTCTTTTCATTTATATATAGGCAGTGCTATAGGTTCGGCTGTGACTAGACAACAGAAAATTTTAAACACTTGATTCTTACGGGTTGAGCATTCATTTGTAAATCATGAGTCTATTCAAACACTTTTGGGAACTTTATTACCACTGCACCTATGAGTTTATAGACCAACGTGGTTGTAAAGTTTTAATATGAACTTGTAGAAGAAGTAAATAGAAAAGTCACACTTTAATTTAAAATGTGGAAAAAAGAACATACAACATGAAGACACCAAAACGGTTAGCCCTAAGTTTTGACCAAGTTACCTACTGTTGATTTAGGCAGGCAACCCCAAGCGTCTTCAGCGTAGAAGCATGAGAATAGAGCTGATCTTTTGCTAGTACTGGTTAAGTTGCACCCTTTTCCCATGTATAACTGTGTTCATGATTTAGCTATCTATGTTATAATAGCGAGATAAGAGACAAACAGTCAAAATAAGGGTTCATTGTATTGCCCATTCACTTGTAAAGTTTATCGCAGGACGGGCTTACGGCATCTTAAGATTTCCCTAGTGCCAGACCAAACAATATAGATTTCAGTCAGAAACATAGTGATATCTTTTTATGGCTTTACTTGACGTAGATTCAGTGTCCACTCCTAAAGTAAAAGTTGAAAATGACAAATGCGTACATAGAAGAAAAAAATAGATCGATGGGCGTTACGGCATTTCAACAAATTTTCAGTTATATAGGATGTCTGTGGATAGTGGACGAGACAAGATTCAAAGGCATCACAGCTTGAACTTGTATATCCTCATATGTCTGTAATGACCTGAGTGAAATAAAGTATATCTTCTGTTCTGTTCTATTCTGTATGAAGCCGTCAAACACTCGACCATCACAAAAGAACTGAGACTTACAAATCATTATAGGTATTCTGTAATCGGACATACAGCGCATCAAAATTGTTTGGGTTTGATGGACTGTCTTTGATCGGGTGCCTCAGGGCTTCTGCTGATGTTTATTACCGGTATAGTCATTGCTTCTCGACTCATTAGTCTGACTTTTTGTACACTATTTAGAACAGCCTCGCGGCCACCTGCCGGGAACCAGTTGACATCATGGGTTTTCGCTTGTCTTGTTTTGCTTTGTGTGACGCCTTTCCTTTCCCCTTTGGTGTTTAACCCATGTATACCCAGTGGACTCTTCTGTTTTGAAGCATTGGATCAGTCCATTTGTCTATTAAGGGGTGTCATGTTTAGTTTAATTTTTTTGAACTTTTGTTTTAAACAATATTGTATTCAAATAAATACATATATGTGATACAATACGTACATAATTGTACAGGATCTGCATGATCTGAGAGTCAGCAAAGTCCTTATAGAACTTTTGCTTTATTTTGACGAAAACTACCCATCCTATGGCGAGAAGTGTAGACCCTGATCAGACGCCACGTTTTGCGGCGTCTGATCTGGGTCTGCACTGTTTGTCTATGTCACATTTTTTGGATGCAAGGTATTAATGGGCTAAGGCAGGATTGGTAAACGATTATGGTGCTTCCTGATCACTGCGTTTTCATCTAGTACATTGAGTCATTTGAAAACTTCCAAATGCCTATTTAGCTTTCATTTGTAAATGAAAACAAATGTAAGCATGGGTCTCTTAGAATACAAAAATTATTTTGTTTAGTTTCTGACACTTACTAACCAAAATAATATAAGCCGCTACACGAGAAAACCAACAAAGTGGCTGTGCGCCCAGTGCAGACTCAGATCAGCCTGGGCATCTGCCCAGTTTGACCAGACTCTTCGTCAAGTGCTCAAAGGGTAGCTAAGAGTCTAAGCTACTTCCATGCGGATAGCGAAGACTCTGATCAGACTGGGCGGACGCCCAGGCTGATCTGAGTCTGCGTTGCACGCACAATCACTTTGTTGGTTTTCTCGTGTCGCGGCTCAAATATTTTCAGTTCGGTTCAGAACTTCAAGTGGATAATATCTGTGTCATTAATTTTGCCAACGGGTATAGGTATATGGCTATTTTCAGAGTGGTTGGTTGTTTGGGGTTTAAGGCCTTTTGAGACAGTATTTCAGCCTCGGGCTGTCTCCCAGAGGTAGGGAGAAAGAAAAGTAAAAAGACAGATGAGAGAAAAAAATCCAAACGACCCGCGCCCATACTTACTGCAAGCACAGTAGGTCCTTGCTCTACTTAAATAAGTATGACGCCCCGGCACTGGAAGTTATAACCAGCACCATCGCCCGACCACTACCTCCTATGTTAGACGGTGAACGGAATACATTGATGTCAAGATTATTGTTGTTTTTTTTTTTCTTTTGTTTCCTCTCTCTGAGTGGGTGTGGTAAGCATGGTTTATTTAAAAACTTTAAAATTCTCTGTGCAATAAAACGTTATTGACCCTCTTCTTCGGAAAAACATTGGGCTAGGCAACCAGGGCTGTTAAGTGCAAGTCTTAAATTTACAGTTGGCTAGTAACAACAATATAAACTGCATCCGATGTGCAACATTACCTTATACCCCCATTCCACTGGATGACGCTTTCACTGCGCTCATGGCGATCATGGCGCTTCTTCAAAATTTTAGAAATCGCCGCAGAAGCGTAGGCTTTTGCCGAAACTTGGGACTTGTGCGCTTCCAGTACGCTGCCAGTATACTTCTAGTACGATCTCGCTACGCTAGTCGCGATGCTGCCGCGATTTAGCTGCGCTTCTGCCACGCTTAACATACTTCAAAGGCGCTTCTAATACGCTGTTACTACGGCAAAGGATTTCAAGCTACGCTTGATCTACGCATATTACAATGCATTTGCGATCGTGCTACGACCTAAGTGCCGGAGCTGCGCTCATGCTGCGCTTGTGTTGCGCTTTGTAACCGCTTCTATGTAAATCGGCGGAGAATCAGGTTCAGCAGCAGTTGACCACCAGCCTTCAAACAAGATTGATAATGTAATAATTCCAGTGGCTATGATCCAGCTAGCGATCATGAACTAATGACTTCTTGCTGCTCAGGCTCAACTGGGGCCTCTGCTCTGCATTCTGAAGGGCGCGGCTCTTGCTCAATTTAGAGAGCAGGAGCCTGGGAAGCAGAAGTTGGGATACCCTCTCCTGCAGTACAGGCTGCGAGAAAATAGTCTCCTGACCAGCCTGAGTGTGAATTTCGCCTTCTGCTTTTGACGGGGGTGGCATCTTGAACGAAATGTGAGAATCGCGGTCTGAAACGTTTTGAGTTCAGGCAAATAATGACGATTGTCGCGGAAACGCGGCGTCTTTATGCCCATATCGCCATAGGGCAAGGGAAACGCAGATAAAGCGGCAAGAACGCAACGGAAGCGTCGCGGTTGCGCTAAACATAAATTATAGAGTCGCAGCGGAAGCGAAAAGAGCGCCACGAGAGCGTATAGAGCGCAATGGGAGCACACAGAGCGTAACGGAAGCGTAGCTGGGTCGTGGACGAATCTCCAAGGCGCTGCCAGCGCGATTCCACTGCGCTGGTGCTGTCACTGCCCGTTTGGCAAGCCTGCCGATTTTAAAATTGACTGCGATCCGTTTCGGAATTTCTAATTTAAACGCTTGATTTTAAAATTGATTATCGTCTCTCACTTCAAAAGAGCACGAGAAAAATTATGTTTGCCTGGCCGAAATATGCTAAAACAGTGGATAAACATTGTTTTATAAAGCATTTGGCGCTCGGCCCGGGTACAGTAATTACCGAAGTAGTACACCTAATAACCGAAATACCGGAATACACTAAAATCTACAATAGTATTATTATATATTATCATATAATACACTTAATTAGTGTGAAGAAAATTGCGTTAGAAACAAACTAACGTTATACGAAAAATGTATAGCTAATAATAATCGGCTTCAATTCGGTTGCTAAATACCGGAATATTCAACATTACCGGAATATACCAAACTACACCGGAATACACCCAGATATACATTGTTATTTACCGAAATACACTTTGATATTAAAATATACTTAATACTATCAAAAACTGTTATTGTTTAGCAAATACTGCATGTACATGCTAGCAAGTGATTACCCCAAACCAGCTTGCAAACTGCACAATGATACCTATCAAAGACCCATCCGTTGGTCTATTTATTCTCACTCCCGATACGATACAATACAAAAATCCAAAAATAGCCAACTATGAGATGGGAATAGTTCTTATTTTACCTATTCTGGCAATATTAAAGTTTAATTTGATAACAATAATGTATATTTCAGTGTATTACGGTAGCAAGTTGTATTCCGGTATTTCTAGTATCCCTGTATTTTTAGGAAATTTACCCCTCCGACAGGCATTGAACCGTACTTGTAAGGCTGAAACTTTGATGACAACGAACATTCTATTCTCTTATCAAAACAAAATTCCGGTTCCGCCATCACTACCATGGCAGCTCATGAATACCTTCTTAAAGGATTCAACAGGTCAGTAACTATAGGATGGGGTACTTAAGTAAAGATCTCATTTGACCAATATAGCTACACTGTTGACTAGTACCCTGAAGTCCAAAGGCTTGTTTCGAGATGTGTTGGTGAGACAGTCGTCAATACATGCAGTTTGACTCCAGCATTATACCTATGAACGCGGTCTGATTTCTGCCGGCTTAGACACACTCACCATACTACCTAGAAACATGTCGCAGAACACCGGTCTAATACTTGCCTGCTAAGAAACACTCTCTGCACTACTTACAAACTTGTTGATGAACACCGGCCTAATACCTACCTGCTGAGACAACCTCATCCGACTACCTAGTATCATATCATTGAACACTGGTCTAATATCTACCTGCTCAGACACACTCTCTGCACTACTTAGAAACTTGTTGATGAACACCGGCCTAATACCTACCTGCTGAGACAACCTCAACCCACTACCTAGTATCATATTGTTGAACACCGGTCTAATACCTACCTGCTCAGACACACTCTCCGCACTACTTAGAAACTTGTTGATAAACACCGGCCTAATACCTGCCTGCTGAGACAGCCTCAACCCACTACCTAGTATCATATTGTTGAACACCGGTCTAATACCTACCTGCTCAGACACACATTCCGCACTACTTCCCAAATGGATCGCCTGTCCAATTTGGAATTTTCAAAATCTGCCATAAATTCAACGTCCAAGAATATAAAAGATGTATAAAACTCGTTTCATACCAAATCTGCAGTCATTTACAAGACAGATTCCCTTGGCTAAATAAGGATTTTTAACTGAATATTCCCAAATGGATCGCCTGTCCAATTTGGAATTTTCAAATTTTGCCATAAATTCAATGTCCAAGAATATACATTATGTATTTAACACTTCCATACAATATTTGCAGTCATTTAGAAGACAAATTCCATTGTCTTTGCATTTAAATGGCTAAACTAGGAATTTTTAAATGAATATTCCCAAATGGATCGCCTGTCCAATTTGGAATTTTCAAAATTTGCCAAAAATTCAATGTCCAACAATAAAAAGATGTATAAAACTCTTTCCATACAACATTTGCAGTCATTCAGGAGACAGATTCCCTTGTATTGGCATTGAAATGGCTAAATAAGGAGTTTTAGCTTAATATTTCCAAATGGAAAATATTTCAAATTTTGTCATATATTCAATGTCCGAGAATATACATTATGCATAAAACACGTCCATACAACATTTGCAGTCATTTAGAAGACAGATTCCTTTGTATTGGCATTAAAAAGGGTACTTAAGGATTTTTGATTGAATATTCCCAAATGGATCGCCTGTCCAATTTGGAATTTTCAAAATTTGCCAAAAATTCAATGCGGATGATTCAAGTGATGTATAAAACATGTTCCGTACAACATTTGCTGTCATTTAGAAGACATATTCACTTGTTTTGGCATTAGAATGGGTACATAAGAATATACATTATGTATCTAACACGTTCCATACAATATTTGTAGTCATTTAGAAGACAGATTCCCTTGTATTGGCATTGAAAGGGGTACATATGCAGTTTTAACTTAATATTTCCAAACGGATCGCCTGTCCAATTTGGAATTTTCAAAGGACCTGGTATGATAAGGGCCGTTTTTGGCCCCCATTCAAATTCTCTTAAAATTGCATGGTTTCTATTGCTTATCGTTTGTGTGTATGGGAACAAACAGAAATAATATGTTTCACTTTTGTTCATTCTCAGAATAACATGATTTCTGATATGCCTATGCTGGTTCAATAATATGAAGGAAAATTGCAAGAAAAAATGAGTTTAATAATTTTTCCTTTAAAGAAATAAGTCATTTACAATAGCTTTTGAAAGCTCTTGATAAAAGGCTTTTGATGAAATGCTTATACGTTGGGTACCACGGCTAATTACCTGTGCATTGCACAATGCCTATCAAGGTACCCCACCCACTCAAGTTTGCAAGTCCAGAGACGCTAACCAAAAAATTCCAACAGATCAAAATGAAATGTGTACCAAATTATTCCTCGTGGTCTAACTAAGAAAATGAATACCCACAACATATGTTTATTTTGTCTGTGAGCGGAAATATGGGCGTTTTTGTGTTGAGAAAACAGGGGAAATGTTCCAAACGCTGCCAGTTTGGTAGCAAAAAGTTAAAAATAAACATAGAGCCCGGTTTCCAGCACATTTAATATTTTCATGGCATGTAAATATATCAAAATTATGTCTGCATATAAAATATAAAATGTGCTGGAGGCCGGGCTCATATATTTTGAAAGTCGCAAAGGCTACCAAATTCGTCATTTTCGTCAGAATCCTCTGGGGGTATGGGTATGTTCAAGATTAAAAACACAAATATTTTATGCAAGAACTGGTTGATTTTGTATTTGCTGTTTCATTTTAGGTTAGAACTTTCCTATGAATGCATTTTAGTTATCGAAATAGAACTTTTGAAAAATGACTTTTCTGGGGGCCAAATATGGGCCTTATCATACCAGGTCCTTTGCCAAATATTCAATGTGGAAGATACAAATGATGAATAAAACATGTTCCGTACAACATTTGCAGTCATTTAGAAGTCTAATTCCCTTGTCTTGGCATTGAAATGGGTACATAAGGAGTTTTAACTTAATATTTCCAAATGCGGATCGCCTGTCCGATTCGGAATTTTCAAAATGTGCCATTAATTCAATGTCCAAGAATACAAATGATGTATAAAACATATTCCGTACAACATTAGGATTAGGATGTCTCAGCAGGTAAGTATTAGGCCGGTGTTCATCAAGAACAATGTCAAAACAAGCGCCGTGACTTGGCGATCATGCCGCTTCGGATTCGCTTTCACTGCAACATACACGCTTCTGCTTCGCTGCTGCCGCTTCTGCTACGATGCATGGCGTTATATCCAAATCAAGAAGCGCAGAAGTCCAGTGGAATGGGGGTTTAACGGATACTGTGTACGGAACGTGGTTTAATGTTGTTGTTTTTCCAAAATATACATATTTTTGGACCATTACGACTTTGATGGCCTGGATATGAAGACGAGTGCTTTGTTACCTATTTGTTGTTGGATTGCTAAAGTGACCTGACGCACGAGACATTGTTTACCTTGACAAATTAGAATATGTTATCTATACTAATGTCCGGTACCCATATGGGTACCTAAGAGATACATAAACTAATTTCTGCAATTGTCTTAAAATGGAAACGTTTGGCTTTGAATTGAAGTATCGCGTCCAAAAGATGTAGATGGAATGGCAAACAATGAAGACCCTGATCAGACTGCTCCTTTTGGCGCCTTCTGATATTGGTCTGCACTGTTTCATCAGAATTTTATGTCCCAATACTTAGAATTTCTACTGTAAATATATGATAGCATAGTAAATGGTAGTAAAGATAAAATGACTTAAATACTTTAATACGTCAGTGTAGATTAGTAGGATATTTTGCACTGATTGTTTCCAAATTCTTACAAGACAAACTGAAAAATAAGCAATATTTAAACAGTTGAAGTCTTTAGTATAATCAATTCTATATTATCTAGACAAGTCGGTATTAATAGTTTCTATATCTGTTCTTGGTCCAAAACTACCACTAAAATTAGAAATATTTTAGGATTAAAATATTTGAAGTAGATACTCCGCCTAATTTTTATCTTGGAGTTTTCCTTTAAAAGGCCAAAATATGCTGCAAAATAGCAGAAGTCTAGCGACCAGGTACAAAGAAACATGATGGGATTCACTGTAACAGGTAACATCGAACAACAGTTTGAGTTTTTTTTATGAGCGAATAGAGCAAGTTGACAAAATGCTTCCTAGCTTCCTAGCCTTCTTGCAACATTAAAAAATATGTATTTGCAAATAAAGTGAACTTCCGCATTTCTCTAAGCTTTTCAGATATGTAAATATGCTTTTGGTTGTAATTATGTAGAGTACATCACTGTGCAAATTTAGGTACTAGTCATTAGTCTAATGCGTCAGTGATTTTTATTTTATCATTTATTTTTATCAACTTTTTTCATAGCGTGTAAGTGAATATGATTTAATAACTACTTCTTTCAGAAACGGGTCTACTTTTAAAAGAACGAATTTGCTTCTAGAGGAGCTAATTCTGTCCTTTAAGAATCGACCCCACTGAGAAGGGATGCAGAAATGGTAGTTGTTTCCTCTAAAAGTGTACCAGTTCGCGTTAATACGTTCTGAACACCCAGATTCATTGTTAGTTTTCTTTTATGCGTATTTACCAGTACATGCACAGGCTTTGTTTTAACTAGAAGTATTTATGCATTGAAGACTTGTAAAAAAACTCTGAATTTTATTCTATTTTATTTTTCTTCAGCAAGCTGTCTTTGTGTAACTGTTGTTTGTCTTTCCGTCTTACCAACGGTCATGACTGCACCTACTATGCAACCGATAACAAGACTTTCTGCTGCTGAACCATCTACCATATTTACTGTTCAACCTTCCACAGTTCCTACATTGCCAGTTGAGTCTGACTCAACGTCTCAAATAGACGGAGTTCCTGAAAATGAAATCCCAGCTCGGTTCATGGCTATTTCTACCAAAATAGATCTATTTCACCTTCGAAGGCAACCAAATGACAAAGATTCTCCGAGCACTGGCGGAGAAAGCAGCACTGAAGACGACTCACAGAACAGTATAAACCTTTCAGGGCGATTCAAGCGTGAAAATCTTGACCTTTCAATGGTGTGTCCAAACCAGTCATGCATAGATTTGTTAAAAGAATATGAACAGTGGCGACATGAGCACGGGTATGCTTATTATACAGGGGTGTGGAAAGTTGGAAAATAATTTCAACAAAGGTCGGATTAAAGGATTGTGCTATAATCAAAATTACCTGTGCAATAACATTTAAATACTAATGATTATAATTGTTACTGTTATTCTTGTTCTTCATGTTATTTGTGTTGCTGTTGTAGCTATATTCATAGTAAACATGGTAAAGCGCTTAAATTTCTTTTGCCTGTTTTCATTGGACTGGAGGAAAAACTGTTCACTAAAACAGAGATGTTGAAAGCCTGTCAGCCACTGATTATGATATCCCAGCAGGCACGCAACGCTAAATCAACATTGAATCAACGCTGAGTCACCGTAGTGTGCCTTGTGGTATTAGATTTTGTCATATCGCCTACGTCTGACCTATATCATTTATTCGTGGGTAGTATGGTTTGGTCTTGAATTTTTGATATGCATATATTATCATATCGTATTCTGTGAGAGCGCAAGGTGGCTTCAATTTACCTGTTTGTTTGTTTTTTTAGATTACTGCCTAATGCGGAAGTAGAAGAGAAAGCAAAACATCATAGATTTTGTTTCTCTCGAGTATGTCAGAGAAAGTTTAGAAATGAACAGCGATATTTTAGGTTAGACACATCGGTTCTGAGCTGGTTATCAAGGTAGTAGCATATAGAATCCATATGTATTCCATTGATATGGAATTGTATGCAATTTATGACGTAGCATGTACAGCTAATTTAATTGTCAAAAGTTTCCTCAAATCTTTAGTGCATTTGCAAGTGTGCAAGAAATTTTACTGCGAGGCTAGTATACAAATATTCAAAATAATGTTTGCAGACCTTAAAACCTTATATTATATTAAAGATTTCTTCAAATTATGTACAAATTTTTTTGCTTGGTTAAACTGACAATTACACTGCAACTGTGTTAACGTAATGAAAAATCACAATCTCAGTTTTCTATTGACGTCAATGGTGACGTCGTGCAAAATTTGCTGAACTTTACTGCTGTAGCTTCTAAAAGCATATCTCTGAAAGATGAATTAACTTGAATTCAAATCGAAATTATAAGATGTTGCAAACATTATTCCTCTTTTTAATCAAATAGAAACTAAAATCATACGATAAGTAATAATGTTATGGCAAAATTTCCCGCACACTTCCAAATGCTTAGAAATCTGGAATTTAAGATTTGGGGAGTCTGTTGAAACCTGGCTAAATGTGCTGAAATTGTTTATTTTATTTATTTATTTATCTTTGACGATGACCTGCGACCGACTGACACAAAGTTGAGCCGGGACACGAGGAAACAAACAATGTGGTTGTGCGCCCAGCACAGACTCAGATCACCTGGGCATGCGCCCAGTCTGATCAGAGTCTTCGCTGTCCGCATGAAGGTAGTTTAGAGCCTTAGCTACCTTTTAAGTGCTTAGGGAAGACTCTGATCAGAATGGGCGGATGCCTAGGCTGATCTGAGTCTGTGCTGGGCGCACAACCACATTGTTGGTTTTCTCGTGTCGCAGCTCATTTGTTAAGGTGAATGTGTTAACTTTCATGGGAAGCAACTCTGCCATTTTAATTTTTGCCTGCCTTTTTAATTGAGGGTGGGGGTGTCAATATGACTTGGTGGCTAAAATATACGGGTGCTTTGTATTTGGAGGTGTAACAAGAACAATATCCACTTTTGTTCTGAAGTACAGCAATAATCATAAAATATTCATATTATAGAAAATATTTTTCTTGTTGAATGAAAAATAAATATCTATCAAATACGTCAAATACTACCTTGATCTTGGGGAGATGGTCTTTACAAGCTTGGAGCTTCCGACCAAATGCTGATTATTTATTCTGTACATTTGTATGTAAAAGTTCTTGAAATAAATATTGTTCAAACCAACTTGGCGTAATTTTGGAAATCCAGAACGCCATTTTCCTTCATCAGAAATATGTTTTTTTTCTTTTTGCACCAACAAATAGTGTATACCGTGATCTAAGAAATTTCCGAAATTAATTTTACAAGCTCGCTATTTCTGCTTATTTGATAGCACCCAATACTTATCTATCGCCACTGGCATGTATATACATTTACACAGGTAGATAACATGTATACCTAACTGTCACTGTGTGTTGTATTAACAAGTTGGGCGGGGTTCTTAAAACCATGAAAATTAGTATTTAAAGATTTATTTCGACTGCATTAAGTCATGGAATTTGCTATGTATTGGTGCAAAAAATTATTTCTGATGAAGGAAAATAGAGTTCAACGTTTCAAACATTTGGCCAAGTTATGACTAATTTAATAATAATTATTGTGTAATTTTTCATCCAACAACAAAAAATAAACTATAATATGCATATTTTATAATTATTCCTGTAATTCAGAACGAAAGTGGATATTGTTCTTGTTACACCTCAAAATACAAATCACCCATATATGTTTGCCAGCAAGTCATATTGACACTTAGAAGTGCCTTTAAAGGAAAGAACTTGCTTCTCCAGAAGCAAATTATTTCCTTTGAAAGTAGTCCCTATCTTGGAAGGATTACGTCATCAAGGGAAGCAAACAGGAAGTCACGCAATTTGTTTCTCTTTAAATGGCGATAAAACATGGGGAGGGGGGGGGGGGTGCGTACCCATATACCTTGAATTTAGCATCGGAGGCCAAAACAGACATAATGACATGTGCAGCCAATAAAGTATCAGAAAAACCCATCCATCTGAGCATAGTCTGGTCAAGGTTTCAATGATTAAGCTGAACTGAGCTTTAATTATTAAATCGCATCATCCGGAGAGTTTGTATGAGGTAGAACAACGGAACATAATATGAGCAACAACACGACAAAACCAACGATATGGTTGTGCGCTCAGTGCAGACTCAGATCAGCCGGGGCATCCGCCAGTCTGATCAGAGTCTTCGCTGTACGCATGGAGGTAGTATAGACGCTTAGCTACCATTTAAATGCATTGCAAAGACTCTCATCAGACTGGGAATGCCCAGGCTAATATGAGCCTGCACTGGGCGCACAACCACTTTGTTGGTTTTCTCGTGTCGCGGCTCAATTATTATGACGACTGCCAGACACAGAGCGTTTTCTCTGTATGGGTCTGCTGTACAAATGATATGTAAGAGGACATTTAGGAAATCCTGCACCATGTTTATTTCCAGTAATTGTAATGAATGCTTGAACTGTTAATAATAAAAATATTTCATCACGTTAGATGTTGATTTCATGTTTGTTTTAATTGTATTAAAGCTCTACGGGACTTGAACATATACTTAGGGACAAAATTGTGCACGGATGTTAAATTAACATCCGTGCACAACTTTTGTCCTTTAGTATTTTTTCATTTAGCAACAAGACTGACCACACTCCAGCAGGCACTTATCATGCTTATTGGCGGTTGCAACAATTTGCTTTCCGAGAATAGGTGATTGTGCAGCATCCAGAATAACAGCATTTTTATCTGGATAACAGCTTATCCGGGATAATAGTACCACATACGAGGTAGATTTGCAATGTAGGGGTCACTCATGCAGTTTCATGCACTGATATTTGTGGGTACCGAGGAAACTGTTTTGAACACAAGGTATCAGTTTTCTTAGATTCGTCATCAAAATTCATTAGTTACAGCGCATAAAATAAGAACTTTATGTCTCGATGGCTAAGAAGCCCTGCCACTGACTCAAAAGACAGACTGAAAAAAATTAATACCTTACATGATAACTTTGAAAAAAACACATACAACATAGCATACTCGTGTTGAAACTTTATTTCAATAAATAATTTACAATCAAAACTAATTTTAAAATTTACAGGTACATTCTGCCAAACAGTTCTCATTTCTAGTCCATGATGGTTACTATGGCAACGTAAAGTCTGATATTCCTGGTTATAGCTTAAACTACCCACCTGCAATGAAAGATCATACATTATCATGAAGTCAGGTGTATTGCTACATCGCCATGTCTTTTCAGCAATTTTACAAAGAGGAACAACTTTTATGACTTTCTGTTTTCTTACCTGGACCACGTGGCTCTTTCACAATGTGGTTTCTCTGAAACCTTGCAGAGTCGACTACCTTTGAGAAGAACGACAAAAAATAAAATGGCGAGTTGCCCCGCCTAACTGTATCCGTTTTAAGTAAGTGGCTCTAATAAGATTGAAAATTGTGAGTAATCTACAGCAGAAAGAAAATTAAAAGAAATAAATGATAATAATAATAATATTGTTTCAAATTCTGGCAGGGACCTTGACCAGCATAATAGTTAATTTAAAGCCTCTATGACCTCGATGCTGAGCTGATAATGGAGCCATAAGTAGCTTAACGACCTTATATATGCAAATGACCAGGTTCACGGGTCTTTAATAATACCTTTATCATCAACTACAGAATGAGCTGTGTATACATTTGACTGTGTCTATTTTAATGCTATTTTCTACTATATTTGCTATGTATTCTTCAGTACTCGCTCGAGATCTCTAGATATATTCTGTTGTTTTATCGACACTGAATACATTCTAAAACCAGCATTCTGAAAGCCTCCTACCCCCTCATCAAGCCCACCCCTCCCAACTATTTATTGGGAAAACTTAAACAGTCATTGCAATTAAAACAGCCTGAACGGACTGCTTTATACTGTAAAAAACATTTGGCTCTTTGCCTTTTACACACGAGGTCCGGGTTTGATTCTCTGCGTGGCCGTTTGAGATAAGATTCCGTAGATGGGCACTTACTATTCTTCATGTAATTACGTTGTAGCACGAGAATCAATGACTTGTATGTGGTGATGGCCATGCGACGTTTTGCGCAAGCAGCTATAATGACATGATTGAGCCACATCATGTGATTTTCAAAAATGTGGCATTGGTGATGAGCAAAGGCTCTGATCAGACTGCACGTAAGTGCAATCTGACCTGAGCCTTTGCTAGTCAATCGGTCATCTATGGAAGTGGTCCAAGCCGTACAACCAACAGCGAGGTCTCTGGTTACCCTATATAATTGAGGATTATGATCTGAATGTCACATGACAAAATTGCCACATTGTTGGAAATCACATGAGGTGGCTCATGTATTGTCTAATCAGAATAATCTCCCTTTGAGGTATTATTCCCCCGAGGTACCTTGAGCGGAGATATAGTTTCACTAGCCGATTCTTCTAGCGCAGCATCTCCTAGTTCTAGCGTTGCAGTATCCTCTACGACACATCCTCGCGGTCCTACATCTTCTATGAGTCATTACAAACCCTCTCCTACATCCCCTGTGATAGTGGCTTTCAACTGCGAAAGGATACTGCATGAATCGACAAAACCAACAAAGTGGCATGTGTGCTCTGCGAAGACTCAGGTCAGCCTGGGCATCTGCCCAGTCTGAACAGAGTCTTCGCTGCCCGCATGTAGGTAGCTTAAACCCTAAGCTTCCCTTTAAGCGCACAGCAAAGACTCTGATCTTGCTGGGCGCATGCTCAGGCTGATCTGAGTCTTCACAGCGATCTGAGTCATCTGATCTGCGTCTTCCTAGGCGCACATGCCACTTTGTTGGTTTTGTCATGTTACGGCTCAGTGTATTACTGTAAGAGTTCTAAAAATTGAGACAAATAAATTGACATAAAGTGACTACTTTGCTTGTCCTAGAATTGATCAGTTTGGTGATACATGTAACAAGCAGTGATGTATCGAAAAGATGCAGATGAAACGAAAAACAGAGTTAACGACCCTGGCAAGACTGCATTGTTTGCCCACATCTATCTGTCCCAATTCTTAGACAGTTTACATTAGTAAAACAAAAATAAAAATAAAAACACGCTATATTCATATAAGACGTATATAACTCAGCCGGCACAGAACGTTGTGTGCCCAGAGGGTACGTGTACCTCCCTTCTTCTTTCCACCATTTTCAGGAGCCCCGGAATCAGAAGGTTCAGCGCAGGCCTGCTGATCTAGCGGTTCTAGGTTTGAGACCCTTTAGAGGCGGGAATCTTTACAACCGTAAACGGGGTTTCATTGCACACAAACTTTCATTATCACCCTCGCATTGTCCTGATATGACTGAAATACTGTTAAAAAGGACGTAAAATCGGAAGTCATCCATCCATCGCAAGTTTCACAAAAGTAAAACTTTTTATGACCGCTGGACTTCATAGTTTTTCCAAAGTGGGATAAACTCTTAAAGAAAAGAATTTGCTCCCAGAGAAGCATATTCTTTCCTTTAAGAATTAACCCCGTCAGACAAGGACGCGGACCGAAGCTGGCAGAGTGGCTTCGTCCTAAAAATGTTCACATTCGCTGACGCATGAGAGTTACTTTGATCTGTCTTGGATAGCACTTGCATATAAGTATGCCTTAACATAGTAAACGCACCCGTGCACGTACGCACGCACGCACGCACAAAAACATAAAGCAGACATAGATTATCTTTTCGTATGACAGAATGCTATTTATTTATTTATTTATTCTATAGAATCTTTAAACTCTTTCAGCGCAAACTACTGAAAATAGTTCAATTTGCATCGTTGATCCAGAAGAGGCGGCTCATATTGAGCCGCCTCTTCTGGATATACACTTGTTTGCCATTTTTACTATAATAAATCTTGCAAGAAACACACTTTTTCTGAAATTTTGCAGACGCAAATTTTGTGGTCAATCGTTTGGCTCTTTAAGGGTCAAAGTAGATTTGATAAAAAGTTTACCTGTCACAGCCAAAGTCCCTAAGAGAACCAGAAGGCAAAGAAGAACAGCGATCCTCATATTGATACTGTGGTGTAGAGAACTAAATATGACGCCATGCTTTTTTATAGGTACCAGAATGCCCCCGCGGGCAGTCTATTACGAAGCCAGCAGATGTTACATTGCCATTTCGAAGCAATTTGTCATTTTGAAGGGAACACTATAAAACGTATGTTTGAATGACATGGAGATACTTTACTATGATATTACCATAATGTCCGCTAAAAACTGATACAAAGGTACCTGGTAAGCAATAATAGAGACCCTGGTCAGACTGGTACAAGAGCAGTCTGTGATGCGGTCTGTACATTTTTTAACTACTCCATCATTTTTTTTCTTTTTACACGGTGCTGAGTAGTAAAAATTGAGCCGCAACACGACAAAACCAGTAAAGTGGCATGTGCGCCTCGCAAAGACTCAGACCAGCCTTGGCATCCGCCCAGTCTGATCGGAGTCTTTGCTGTGCGCTTAAAGGGTACTGTACATGTAGCTTATGGTCTAAGCTACTTCCGAGAGCGAGGACTGAGCTCAGATTCGGCGGATTCCCAGGCTGATCTGAGTCTTAGCGTGGCGCACACGACACTTTGTTTGTTTTGTCGTGTCGCGACTCAATTAATTTGCAAGGTGTCCCAATATTTTGGGACGTAAACATTATGCTTTTTGTTGTCCTTAGGACGGTATATGTCCAGAATTTTTTTATTCATGATTAATAGAGTTAAAACCCATTAATATAACTAGCCCTGGTAGTTCAAAGATCTGTTCAGATAAACTGTATCGGCTTGTTTTAGGTACACATGAAAACACATTCAGGGGAAAAAACTCTTGTCATTTTCATCCTCGTCTCCCTTCTTAGTGGTATCACTTGCTAAAAAAAAGTTGCCCTCGTAGGGGCAGATATTTTTCTCTATGGACAAGATACCTTTTAGGAGGCTTGTCGCCCAGGGACGCAAATAGAAAGTCATAAAAGGTCTTATTTTGTTTTTTTATAAAAATGGTGGAAAAAAGTTGGAGAACCTGACCTTGTCAGCTCCTAGTTTATTTTTTGTAAACGACACCTATTAGTTCTATTTATTCCAAAACATGATTTATGTACTTGCAATAATGTAGTCCTCGACTGCGCTACAATAACTAACTTTGGTTTTTTATTCTATTTTATTTATTTTTATTTATTCATTTTTCAATTTTATTGTTTTCATATGGCAAAACATTTTAGGAACCGATATCGTAGCCTTGTTATGATTTGACTCGAACTGAGTATATAAAATAAAATAAAAGTTAAGGGTGGGTGTTTTAATCCTCATTTATTTTGTCGTATATATACATAATGCTGTAAAATGTAAAAACTCGCGTATTTATTGGTCCGAAAAATGCTTTATGGATGGCTTGCGATTTTATGTCCTTTTCAACGGTATTTCAGTTATATCAGGATAATGGAATGGCGATAATGAAAGGCTGTGTACAAAGGAACGCCGTTTACGACTGAAAAGATTCCGCCTCCGGAAATCGAACTCGCTAGATCAGTATCCCAGCGCTTAACCCACTGAGCCACGCAATATCAATATATGTCAAAATATACTTAAAATATATTTTATTCTACACTGTAAAAAATCTGAAGAAACATTACACCAAAAAAGGTGGCAGCTGAGCTGCCACCTTTTTTGGTGTAACATTTCCCCAGTGTTTTGAAGGTATGTTTGCACCAACATCTAGGTAAAGAAGCCTCACATTTGGTGTTAGAAAGCACCACTGAACTACAGGCAAGATTACACCAGTCGGGAAGTTTTACATAAAATTGGTGTAACTTTTCACTTAAATTTTTCAGAAACCGTTACTCCAAAATTCTGCTGACTTTACCAGCCACATTGGTGTACACTTACACCAAATTTATGAAAGAAACATTATGCCTTTGGTGTAACATTTCCCCAGTGTTTTGAAGGTATGTTTGCACCAACATCTAGGTAAAGGAGCCTCACATTTGGTGTAAGAAAGCACCACTGAACTACAGGCAAGATTACACCAATCAGGAAGTTCTACATAAAATTGGTGTAACTTTTCACTTAAATTTTTCAGATAACCAGGCACATTGGTGTACACTTACTCCAAATTTATGAAAGAAACATTATGCCTTTTACTAAAATTTCCATTAGTTTTGAGGTAACCTTTCAACCATAATTTTTTTGAAAAGGTTTCACCAGAAATCTGCTGACCTTCCGAGATAAATTGTAGAATATTTACACCAAAGTCACGAACGAAACATTACACCAGTTACTATTATTTCCATCAATTTTGGTGTCAGTTTTTGTCAGCTGGATAAATTTTGTTTATCAAATCAAAGTCAAATCTGTTATTAATAAAATTCACCTTTCATTTAATCATATGATTATCTTAAGATATGTCTAATTGTCTACACTATATCAGTTCTGCCAAATACAGTCCAATTTCAAAATTTCAGCAGTGATTTTTTCACTATTTTGGGAATGGTGCCTGTGCCTATGGAATTGGGAAAAATCGTGTCATATTCTGATGAAATTCTGAAATTTCAGAAACACCTTTATTTTGTCTCAATTCTCAAGTGATGGGATAGGGGACATGATATTGAATTTGTGATACAAACATTCAATTATAGCCATAATATCAGCCAGTTCGCTAAGCAACCAAGTAACTTTATGCTTGTAAGATGGTCCCTAGAAAAAATGTTCGTGCAATTGGGAATTTTTCAACATGCAGTTGGAAAAAAAGATACTATTTTGAATGGGGACTGGTGCCTTTTATGGGCACCACTTATATAGAGAAAAAAATCACTGTTCCGTTAGACCTAGTGTAGCTTTTATGTGAAAACAGCAATATGGATGCCACCTGTCCTCCCAATAAATTAAGCATCTGTCCATGCAATTGAACCCATCAGCCCACCCACATGAACACATCTGCATATCCACATTTCCATCCTCAAAATATATTCCATTAGGCCCAGAGCAGCTTTTTGGTTACAACCGTAATATGGATGTCTCTCACCCTCCCAATAAAATACACATCTGCCCACACACATGACCCATCTGGCCCACCCAGGTGAACACATCTGTACATCCAAAAGTATTCATGACATCCATATTCATTTATCACATCCATATTCCTATTCAGTAGTATTTAATTAGCAACATGACATAAATACTAACAAGATCCGTGGTGGACACATTCTAAGAAATATTTTAATTTTATTTTTTACATTTTTATACAAATACATTTTTTTATACATTTTTATACAAATACATATTTTTATATATTTCTCATTCATTGTCTCATATCCACACCGCCTGTTGGGGTCTTATTTCTTTCATGCAGACTGCAATCTAGCCCTTTGTCTATGTTCCATCTAGGTTCCATCTGCATTGATTGATGCTATATAGCGTGCGTCGAGATTATTAAAATTTACGTCCCAACATACAGCGCAGCTACACCGAATAATGACTATCAATTTGATAAAAATAATTTTTACAGTTCATTGATACATATTTGTAATACTCCTTTAACAGTGCACACATATGCCCGCCCCTCTACGCCCCTACATGCCTGAGTATGTTTGCACCAGACTCATAATCAAAATTGCAAAAACAGGCACATTCTAATTCACATGCAACGGCATGTTGCATGTATATTCGACAATAATATGTGCATCCATATGCCTCCACCTAGTCTCTGCATGAGACACCTATACACACCAACAGCATGCCAGCACCAAACCCTCATGCAGCAGTGCAAAACAGGCAAATTCAAATTCACATGAAACGGCATGTTGCATGCAAATCCGATTCTGCATCCCAACCGCTACACCACTACTGCATAACAAAATTTACATCCACTTTTTTATAACAATATTACATCTATGGACCTGAGCCTGAATTTAATTAAATAATGTAAGACACATCTCACTAAAATGTCAGACTCTTCTCACTAAGTGAGATTTTCTAAGGATACATAAGTCAAAATTTAAAACACTTAATAGTAGAAAGCGTACTTCACATTCTGACTAGATTACACAATATGTACATCAGTTTTTACATGTAATAACTGTTTTCTTGTAATCCTCTATCAGCATATAGATAGTATTACGTCAAAGGCTTCAAGAGTCCTTGTCTTTTTAAACGTAACTTAAAACATTGTCCAAAAGCAGTGAAAGAAAGAGCATATCAGACATTAGTACGTCCTAAACTTGACAGTGCTTGAAACTCGCAAGATTAATGTAGTGGCCCAAAAGCTAAACAGGCCAAACTTTCAGTGGCCCAAATTATCCACTTCCTAAAGTTCCCATTCATTTAGTATTGCCAGAAAGATAAATTTGGGCCTCTAAAGGTCATATTTTGGAGATTTCTGGTGGCCCGAGACAAAATTTAGGCGCATTTGGCCACTGGCCGTTTCCAGCACTGACTTGAATATATATTAAGTTCACCTATTTGACACCCTCAACAAGTGACTCAGATTAAACAAATTGAACAAGTTCAGAGAAACGCAGCTTGTTTTGTGCTAAATAAACCATTTAACCGACAAACTCCCACAAGTGTCACTTCCATGCTAGAACAGCTTAACTGGCCAACCTTAGAAGACTGACGTAGAGCTTCTGACCTAGTACTCATGTACAAAGTTGTTTACTGCCTTGTTGCTGTACCAGTGACGTATCTCCCACCAAGATCCCCCAGGTATACTGATTGTATCCGGTTCATTCTGTATCATTGTAAATTGAATATATATCGCCTGGATCCATAACCAACCTTCAGAGCCTGGACAGCTTCAAGCTGGCTGTCCAGCCCACATCAAGAGTGTAAGCCAAGGTAGATATGTACAGTGTATACATGTTGGACATTTTTACTTAACATTCACATCCGAGTTTCTTTGATTTGGAAAGTCTTACATCACGCGTGCACAAATTCTAACCCTTGTCGTGATGTCTGCCTAACGGATTTTGACAAGAATCCACACTGAAGTTGAAATTATAAGGGTGGTAACATCTTCTACCATAGATCTGTTACGAAAAAAAGAAAAATTTGATTTATAATCAATTTTTGTACATCGATTTTCACATGTGACAAGGGTGGTAACATTTTCACCCCCCAGAACTGTTACGAATAAAAGGAAAATTTTATTTATAATCAATTTTTGGTGAAAATCTGCGAAACTAGAATCTACGGTTCTACACACAAACTTTCAAGATGAACGAAAAAAAGTAAACAGCCTGGTCCCTACTGAAACTTCAAGTATATTATAAATAGACCCTTTGGTAGTATTATATAATTGTTTCTTTTTATTATATTTTCCATTACATTTTATTTTACATCGTATTGTATTCCCTAATCCCTAGGCTTGTGAATGTTTATTTTATCTTTTACCCAACCATCATCCCTATCATATACCTATATATATAGGGCTATAAATGACTTGGAGTGCGATAAATGATTTTGCAGCGATTTTTGATACTATTTCCTGAGTATCTTGCGGCATTTCTATCTAAATAAATAGATTTAAATCAGATACATTATTTCTTTAACATTTTGTACAGTTCTTTTGAAAGTGCAAAGGTTTTATTTTCTGTTAATGAAGCTCTAAAAAGCATCTGCAGTATCGTGACATCATACATTATCGCCAGTCATATGTTATCAATACCTTCCTTTAGGTCGCGTGATTTTCATAGATATTACGTCATTTGGTCACGTTGACCTTTGATCCTGTGGACTGAAGCTTTGCCAACAACTAAGTGAAAAGAAATCAAATAAACATGCTTAGAATCAAAGCCAGATCACTGTACTTACAATACAACATGTAATTTGTTCATTTTCATTTAAATCCATATTTCTTGGCCATAAAGTCCTTGAAAATTCCACTTTTGAAATTCCTGCAACTATGGACGCTTTCTAAAAATTCTTGTCTGTTTATTTACTCTATGGGGCTATAAATAGAACAGTCTTCAACAGGCTGCAGCTAGTGATTGTGTTGGATTTCAAAAGTACGGAAGTGCAAACATACCATAGGTCCTTATCATACAACATAGGGAATTTGATTTTTTTTTCTTGTTTTTAGCTCACACCTGTTATTGCTGCTGAAAAGCTACTTAGATTTTATTACAATTTGAATTCAATGTATATTTATTGTAGAG
The DNA here is from genome assembly GCA_963989385.1 of Ctena decussata. Classification (NCBI taxonomy): domain Eukaryota; kingdom Metazoa; phylum Mollusca; class Bivalvia; order Lucinida; family Lucinidae; genus Ctena; species Ctena decussata. The sequence continues at coordinate 759,483 of OZ022504.1, read as the reverse complement.
TGTTCCAGGTTTAAACTACATGTACTAGAAGGTATGGGGAGTCTATCTGTTTCTAAAAAACGAATGATTTTCAACACCATGCTCTCAATAAATTTGTAGCTGTATCTATTTTAGCAAATCTTGAAACATACCTTTTTCATTAATGGGTAATGTGAGCTTACAAAAACAAAGAAGAAAGTAACAGACGATTTTCATCACGAAAATGAATGATTTTAATACCCCACCGCAGATTTTGTTGTTACACTTATACAGCGAGCGCCAATTTAGATATGCAAATGAGTATCCATAGCATATGACGCACTATTTCATTGGTCAATTTCGAAGGTCATGTTTCTGGGTCAAGTAGCAAAACAGTCGGCGCGGAAAATGGCGTGTTTTCACCAAGAATAAAGAGGGAAAAGGTGAAGTTTCACGCATACAAGACAAATATATGTTGACGTTGCTGTGGTGCTTAGAAACCGGGATACTTTATTAAGGTAACGATAATACATGAGCCCAGGTTATAGAATTCCTTTGAAAAACCATGTTCTTTAATAAATCCCTTTAATTTATATTTATCATGTTGTATGATGCATTATATCTACTCACTGAAGAGACACACTCACAAATAATCCGATCAGAGAGCCAAAATCTCTGCATTTAACTCACAGTGTAATCGGTGGGTGGGGGAGGAAGTTTTTCTCTTCCTAAGCTTCTAATACATTTATTACATGCTGGCAGGGCCCTTCTGCGGTTGTCTTCGTTTACGCTCATATAGATCATTATTTTTTGTGATCAAAATGTGAATCTTACCGTTTAGTAATGATAATATATCGGTTTATTTATTCAGAACAAGCCGTCTGCGAAAATCAATTTGTTAACGCTGATTACGTCATTTATTTATTTCCGGTATGTTCGAGTCGATATTCCAGTGAATGAACCGCAACGGATAATTGCGAGTTTCTTCTTGCTGGGGTCTTCTGATTCTGACTCTGTCAATAAAATAAAGGTGTCGCTATGACAAGACTAATGGAGAAGATAAAACATAATACCACTGCATGTTTATCAGCAGGAAGAAGGCAAAATAAAGAAATTAACTAGATAGATTTAAAGGTAAAAAGACCAAGGGAACTAAAATGAAAGAGAGATGAACTAAATATTCTTACAGATTCTTACAGATCCTCTTCTGGTAGAAGGCCCTGCTCATGGGCCTGTTGGACCAGCTCTAATTCTTCATTATATTGTTTTAGGTCACGTCCGGTCAGTGCTTTGATGTCCTCTCTGTACTGGAATCTTTGTGGTTGGTCTCTCCATAACTTGTCGAGTCTAAGTTCAAATGTTCTTACTGTATTTGCCTCCACCACTCTATTAGGTAACCCGTTCCATAATTCCACTGTTCTTACACAGAATAAATATTTTCTTATATTTAGCATAGGTATTTTCTTAAATATTTTGTATCTATGACCACGAGTACAAGAATCTTGCCGCAACTGAATAAAATTTGAAACTTCGGGATCATATTTTCCAGACAGAATCTTATACATCTCAATCATGTCTCCTCTTGTCCTTCTGTATGCCAGTGATGGTAGATTCAATATTTTCAGTCTCTCTGTATATGAAAAGTTGGAAAGTCCTGGTTTTAACTTGGTAGATCGTCTCTGTACATTTTCTAGTAAATCTATGTGTTTCTTTAAGTAAGGGTTCCAGACTTGGTTAGCATATTCAAGATGAGGTCTAACTAATGAAGTGTATAGCAATTTAAAAGTTTTTTGATCAAGATATTCAAATGTTCTCCGTATAACTCCCATTATTGAATTCGCTTTATTAACTTTTTCGCTGATATGTTTTTCAAATGAAAGTTTGTTGTCTATTACTACTCCAATGTCCTTTTCATGGTCTTTGAACTCCATACCCTTCTGTCCTTCTTTGAGATGATAAGTAACCATGTTGACCTCAGTACTCCCTATTCTTATACATTTACACTTTTCGGGGTGAAAGCATAATAACCACTTTTCAGACCATTCTTGCATTGCTGTTATATCCTTCTGTAAGTTTTCACAATCTTTAGTACAATATATGCTATGATAGACTTTGGTGTCGTCGGCAAAAAGGTATGGGATACTTCCGTGCTTGATAACATCTGGTAGGTCGTTGATATACACCACAAAAAGGATCGGTCCTAAGACCGAACCCTGAGGTATTCCACTTTCCACGTCCCTCCAGTCTGAGGATAATCCGTTTACTAATACTCGTTGCTTACGATTCGCCAAAAATGATTCTATCCATCTTGTATACACGTGTCCTATGTTATATAACTGAAGTTTATGAACCAAGCGTCCATGAGCCGGACCTTGTCAAAGGCCTTCATGAAATCACAATAGGCAACATCGACACCATTATCTAGTATATCAGTCCAATTATCTAACACATAAGCTGTAGTACTGTAGATCTTCCAGCTATAAATCCAAACTGTTTATTACTAGATAATTTATTCTTCTTCACATGATTTACTATGTTTTCACGTACTATAGATTCAAGAATCTTACATACCACACTATTAATACGAAATATAGTATCAATAAAAAACTAAGCCAGACCTGTGACCAGTGCAATAGTGTCCACATGTGCCATGGTGTCGGCACTAGTAAGCACCCAAACTTGTTGCAATACTGCTAAATCTGCGTGAAATATAACATATAATACATCTACATCTAACAGTTGAGTAACTTCTGTCACGAAATTGACCATTAAGTTACTTTCAGTTTGGCGGATAGAAAGAAATAGTGGTGAAATTTAGGAAAGCAAGAAGAAAAGTAATTAGAAAGGCAGACGATAAGAAAGTTTCCAGGCTGCATTTTCATCCCTTCAGCCCTTCAGGTAGAACCAATCCGGCTATAGTAGCTGTCACTGGGTATGGTAGCCCAGCCGGCACAGCTTCAACCCTCATTAGGTTTTACTTACAGCCTGGCTGTAATAGAAGTATTAGAATACGGTCTGCCTTAAGCATTTTAATACCCAGGGTTACTTGTTATACTTAAAATGCTTTTGAATGATTTGTATCCAAATCCCGAGTTTCGTTCCTCCATCGTGCGAATTAAAGCCAAATAAAACTTTAAACATAATTGCTACACAGCGTTTGGGGCATTTTGACAATAACAGTACGATATACACGCTTATTTCATACTGCTTTAGATAGGTTACGCTACAGCTGGGGTAACATGTTTCAATAATAGGAGTATCGTTCATCACCGTGTTAACACTATTTATTGTGCACTTTTAACACCAGAAGACTTTTAATGTAAGCACCGAACTAATGTAACGTTTCTATGATAAATAGTCAAGGAAACGTTACACTTGAACACACACACGTTAAGCTCGGATTTTATCAGTTCAGCACCCAGTGTCACCTGACACTGATTTGCGCATTTTACACCGTACGTTGGGTAATGTGAATTACGGTTTAAGGTATCGTTTCTTCATCGTGTAACATCACACCAAACAGTGTCTGATGGTGAAATTAACACCTGGGCCCAGTTGTTCAAAGCATCGTTAGCCTAACGAGCTCGTTAAGAGGTCAACTCGTTAAAGGTTTTACAACTTCATAGCCAAATACACTGATATTTTTTGTTGAAAATATGTGAGAAGCTTTTGCAATGCAAAAGCTTCTTACATTTTTTCAACAAAAAATATTGGCATATTTGAGATATTAACGTTTGAAATTTTAGCGTCTCGTTAACTAACGATGTCGTTAGTTTTGAACAACTGGGCCCAGTTTAATAAAAAATATAACGCTGCGTTTGGCGTAACTAAACACGTGTATTTTTACTTATTAAGCACCGAACTAGTGTAACGTTTCTATAAAAATAGTCAAGGAAAGCTTACACTCGAACAAAGAAACGTTTCGCCCGGAGTTTAGAAATTCAACACTGAGTGTCATCTAACACCGATTTCAGCATTTTACACCGAACTTTGTGTAATATTTATTACGGTTTAAGGTATCATTTCTTTATTGTGTAACACTACACCCAAAAGTGTGTAATGGTGAAAGTAACACCCGTTTAAAAGAAAACATAACACTGCGCTTGGTATAGCTAAACACGAATTTTTTACAGTGATAAGCACTGAACGAGTGTAACGTTTCTATAAAAATAGTCAAGAAAACCTTACACTCGAACAAAGAAACGTTTCGCCCGGATTTCAGAAATTCAACACTGAGTGTTATCTAACACCGATTTAAGCATTTTACACCGAACTTTGTGTAATATTTATTACGGTTTAAGGTATCATTTCTTTATTGTGTAACACTACACCCAAAAGTGTGTAATGGTGAAAGTAACACCCGTTTAAAAGAAAACATAACACTGCGCTTGGTGTAGCTAAACACGAATTTTTTACAGTGTACTAGGAAAAAGCTTGTACCATCTATCATCAATTATTATTATTTATCTATGTTCATTCTTCTGAGTCAAGCCACGAAAATAAACCTTCGGTATTTGCGTATATAGGCAAAATTGATTCAGTTCAGCCTATGTATTCACGCAGACACAATATAGTTATATCTGTTTGCTTAACAATACTTGCCCAGCAGGCACATGACGTCGAATTGACGTCTTACCGACGTCGATGTGACGCCATCACGTCGCCATGACATCAGTGTGACGTCATTACGACGCCATATGCCCGCTGGGTGGCTTCCGACCCTATATCTAGTCAGATAGCATTGTGTCAGTTCGGATAGACAAGGTTGCACTCTTTTTTTTCAATCGCTCGGTGGCGCCGCAGCCGGTCGACTATACAGAGTGACATTCCAGCCAGTCTGAATGAACATTAGAACTTCGAAGTTGAGGGCCAGTCCATTCGCCTGTCCGTCCGTCCGTAACGCTTTTTGGCAGCTGGGAAACTCAAGAACCGCTTATGCTAAGATCGTGGAATTTTATATGTGGCATGTACATAAAAAATAAGCGGACCCGTATTTGTTTTCTTCCACCGGTCTTGTCCTATAGGAGTTATGCCCCTTTCTGACTGCATCATTTTATAAAGGAACAACTTGTGAACAAAATATCTAGAGAACCACTTGAGCTAAGATCCTGATATATGGCATACAGTTACAGTCCAAGGTGTAGATGAACTGATTAATTTTTCAGCATATTTCGTAATTTTTCAGCTGCGTTATTCCCCTTTTTCGGACAAAGACATTTTGTATAGGAACAATTGCAAGCTTGTGAACAAAATACGTGAAAAAAACCCGCTTAAGCTAGCATGTTTATATTTGGCATACATTTATAAACCAAGGTGTAGATGAAGTGATGAACTTCAGAGCATATTTTATTTATTTTCGATTTAGTTATTCCCCTTTTTCGGACATAGGCATTTTGTATAGGAACGAGCTTGTGAACAAAACATCTGGAGAACGGCACTGGCTAGGATCTTTATTTTTGACATGCAGGTTATGACTAAGGTGTAGATGAACTGTATAACTTTTGAGCCTACTTCATTTTTTTTTTTTGAATTATTCCCCTTTTTCGGACAAAGGCATTTATAGGAGCAAGCTTGTGAACAGAATATCTGAAAAACCGCTTAAGCTACACTGTAAAAAAAAGTCCGTAGATTTTACGGTAAAATAACTGGCAACCAGCTGCCAGTCATTTTACCGTTATTTTTACGGGCGCCCGTAAAATTGCAGGAATCATCAAGCAGAGTGGGACAGAATAGAGCAGGTGTCGTTTTGGTCAGATAGCCCTTCAACAATACAAAGTTATTTTAGAGTGCGGCCTGTTAATATAAAACTTCCATTTTGTGATTTTCAACAATGTCTTACAGGCAAACGCCCGTAAAAAAATAACGGGAAAAGGACTGGCAGCCGGTTCCAGTTATTTTACCGTAAAATCTACAGTTATTTTTTACAGTGTACGATCTTTATATTTTACATACAGTTACAAGCCAAAGTGTAGATTTTAGTCAATTCTATAGATACTGGGTTGAGTTATACACCTTTCTGACTTATACATTTTGGGATGAGCCTTCTTTAGAGGGGGGCATAGTGTTTCACACACACATTTTCTAGTTTGTTTAAATGTGCTGTACACATGTCTCAATACACTTTCTAGCCATTTTTAACACCTACACGGGTCACATATGAATATTATTGCTGAGATAATGGCACCCCACCCGCTTTTCGGGGCCAGAAATATAGCATAATCGCCCATGCTCTGCTCAAGACCAAAACAATAGTTGACACCTAAAGCTTTCAAAATCACCTAGAGGGCTAGCAGTGGATCACTGTCAGCAGCAACTGATCACATGCCAGCCATTGAAAATGGGTACTGCTATTTTGCTGTTGAATTTTGAGCCTCTTTGATGCAGTCATATAGTCAGGACGCTGAAGCCAAGAAAATGCAACTTTAATGCCCCGGCGATTCGAAAGGAAATTTTTACCAAATTTGATAAGCACAACATTTGGGCTTTATGATAGGGTATGATGTGGTCACTCAAAGTCAAAGTCAAAGTCAAATCATTTATTTCTCTCAATCCATTACAAAAAATGGCAATATGAGGTCAAATATAAATAATGATTCAAAGAGGCTCAAGAGTTAAGATGGAAACAGTGTAAGCATGTTACATACGACTAATATACTAGTAGTCATTTCAGGAGTACCTTTCGGAAATACGCTACAGCTGCGCTCGGGCGCAAGACACGGGAACAACGGCCCTGCGCATTGCACCCAGAGCCCAGCCCCATACCCAAACATTTCTATAATTTTTATCTTCATATGAATACATGTATCTCATTTCATTTAAAATTCGAAATTTATACTGCAACTAAGCTTGAGACGCATGGCAGAGGAAAAGCGATCTCGTGCCCTGCGTCCGAAGCACACGACCATGTGTTTCAAATTTTTACCATCCTGGGTTTTCATTTTCATCTAAAATTCAATAATATGCTGGAGTCAAGCCCAGGACGCAAGGCACAGGAACAATGGTCCTGCGCATTGCGTTCGGGGCCCCTTTCCACATATTTCAATAACTGTCTACCGCCAGCTTTATACAAAGACAAATATATATTTGTATTGCATCCAATACAAAATTCACATCTCCACCTGTTTCACTCATACTGAGTATGCTGGAGCAGGGCTCAGGATGCAAGGCACAGGAACAACGGTCCTATGCACTGCACCAGGAGCCCTACTCTACGTAATTCGAGAACTTTTTATCATTATCAGTGTCTTGGCTTATTTCGCATCGATATTATGCTGGAGTCATGCCCAGGAGGCGAAGCATAGGAACAATGTTCCTGTGCATCGCCTCCGGAGCACTCGTCCACTTATTTCAGTAACTAGCGCAATAAACTTATCCTTCTATTCCATGATATTCTGGAGTCATGCCCAGGACGCAAGGCACAGGAACTGTGGTCCTGCGCATTGCATTCGGGGCATTTTCCACATATTGCAATAACTGTCACCTGCCAGCTTTATACTGGGACAATAATATACCTGTATTGCATCCAATACAAGATGCACATCTCAACTTGTTTCAGTCGTACAGAGTATGCTGGAGCAGGGCTCAGGGTGCAAGACACAGGAACAACGGTCCTATGCACTGCACCAGGAGCCATACTCCACGTAATTCGAGAACGTTTTATCATTATCAGTGTCTTGGCTTATTTCGCATCGATATCATGCTGGAGTCATGCCCAGGATGCGAAGCACAGGAACAATGTTCCTGTGCATCGCCCCCGGGGCACTCCTCCACTTATTTCAGTAACTAGCGCAATAAACTTATCTTTATTTCTAATGATTTTCTGGAGTCATGCCCAGAATGCAAGGCACGGGAACTGTGGTCCTGCGCATTACATTCGGGGCATTTATCCACATATTGCAAAAGCTGTCACCTGCCAGCTTTATACTGGGACAATAATATACTTGTATTGCATCCAATACAAGATGCACATCTCAACTTGTTTCAGTCGTACTGAGTATGCTGGAGCAGGGCTCAGGATGCAAGGCACAGGAACAACGGCCCTATGCACTGCATCAAGAGTTCTACTCCCCGTAATTCGAGAACCTTTTATCATTATCAGTATCTTGGTTTATTCACATCGATATTATGCTGGAGTCATGCCCAGGAGGCGAAGCACAGGAACAATGTTCCTGTGCATCGCCCCCGGGGCACTCCTCCACTTATTTCAGTAACTAGCGCAATAAACTTATCTTTATTTCCAATGATATTCTGGAGTCATGCCCAGGACGCAAGGCACAGGAACTGTGGTCCTGCGCATTCCGTGCGGGGCACTTTTCCACATATTTCAATAAGTGACACCTGCCAGCTTTAAACTGGGACAATAATATACTTGTATTGCATCCAACACAAACTGCACATCTCCACTTGTTTCAATCGTACTGAGTATGCTGGAGCAGGGCTCAGGATGCCAGGCACAGGAACAACGGCCCTATGCACTGCATCAGGAGCCCTACTCCCCGTAATTCGAGAACCTTTTATCATTATCAGTATCTTGGTTTATTCACCTCGATTTTATGCTGGAGTCATGCCCAGGAGGCGAAGCATAGCAACAATGCTCCTGTGCATCGCCCCCGGAGCACTCTTCCACATATCGCAGTAAATAAAGCAATAAACTTATCTTTATAGCATAAAACACATATCCACACATTTCGATGACATATTTCGTCATAAGTATCTCATTTCGTTCAAAGACAAATAATATGCTGAAGCCACGCCCCACCTGCAAGGCACAAGGGCAACTGCCCTGTGCACTGCACCTGGAGCCTGCCTCCACATATCCCAATTATTTTAATCATTATGGGCATTGTGGTTCATTTAAAATACATATAGTAAGCTGGAGTCGTGCCCGGAGCGCAAGGCACAGGAACAACGTCCTGTGCACTGCGTCCTGCGTTTTCTCCGCATATTCCAATACCTATTATCCGCCGGTTTATACAAAGACACTGAACATACCTGTATAGCACATATTACAAAGTGAACTTCTCCACATACAACAATAACTTTTATCGTTACAAGCATAATTATTCCATTACTCAAAGTCCACTAATATGCTGGAGCCGCACACCAGATGCAAGGCACAGGAACAGAGGTCCTGTGCGCTGCACCCGGTGCCTGTCCGCCTCCATTTATTTCAATAGCTATCAGTTCCAATATTTTATGAGTATCTTTATTCCATTTAAACTCGATATGCTGGCGTCGTGCTCAGGACGCAATGCGCAGGATCACCGGTCCTTTGCATTGCATCCTGAGCATTTCTCCACATCATTTCAATATCCGTCAGCTTTATGCTAGGACAACAAATATACTTGTAACGCATATTAAAGTGGATGCAACTACTACAAGACACATGGTCAGATGTGAGTTTCTAACAATACTATAACTGATTTTTACGACGCTATAGCCAAGATTAATCGGATAAAGCGACTTAAACTAAGCAATGCCTTCTTATTTTCGGTATTAAATAGCTGGTAGAATTTTAGAATGTTGGGTCTTTTATAATAATATGGTTTTAAGTATTGCTTTCTAACATCGTGAAATTCTTTGCATTCCAAAATGAGATGGAATTCGTCACCTATATTTTGCTTACATAAAAAACAGAGTCGTTCTTCCCTCGGAATTTGCTGCCACCGCCCTGTTTCAATCGGTAATCGATTATTCCTTGTTCTGATTTGCACCAAAGCTTTCCTCAGTTTGAATGGGAGAGTAACCAAATAATTTTCAAATTCAAATTTAGTTTTTATTAATCTATATATAGTCCCACTACTGCTGTTATCTATTTGTGAGTGCCAATTTGTAATAAATATATCTTTTAACTTTAACTGAAATAAGATCCCCTGCTTTTAATTACCCCTTTTTACCCCTACTCCTTTTAATTCGCTCAAAATGAAAACGCTATAATTCTGTCCATTTAGAGGTGCACTAAAGTTTTCTGATTAATTCATGAAATGACGTATTTATGTGCAAAGTATCAGTTTCTGTAATAATTTACAAAATGCATGCTTAAAATATTAAGAAAACCGGTGTATACACATATTTACACAAGGATAATTCATCCTACCAATTGTTGGTGTTTAAAGGTACTAAATGTCATTTTAATTCGCTGTCCTTCAGATTCTCATCAAACTGCACATAGAATTATAGGGCAGCTGACTCGCAAAATATCCAATAATAATGACACTGTACTCTGTACTACATAAAACGTTTCCCTTTGGAGTCTAACTATCACCATGGATCCCGTTTTTCTCAGACGTTCATTTCAATTTGAATTTCAATTTTAATTTTTCCCCGTGCTGTGCAGTTTTAACAAGAAAACCAGCCCAACCACTTCTGGGTCCGCAAATGCTTCCAACAACTTACGCATTCACATTATCACTGGCGTTTGTCTGTTACTGCTCGATCGTTACATACGTTACTTGATATAATTTTGTTAAAGAGAATAATGAATGAAGACGATTCAGAGATATATATAGATATAGAATACAAAAAAGGATCATATTTGTTTTACTGCATTAGAGTATAGTTACTATAATTTGTAAAATAAACTTTTCGGAAAGGCTTTTCAAAGCAAATAATACAAATTATATATGTTACCCATGAAACGAAAATAATAAATAAGATGAATAATATTTCAACTTTAAATCATTTCGTCGTTCAAATATGTTTTTTGAAAATAGTGCTTTTAAGTTCTGCATATTTCCCTTGTCTTAAAAGCTAATTCAGTACTTTAACAAAATGAAGTTTTATACATGTAACTGTGTTTAAATGAAGTATTTTGACATCTTTAAATATGTTAAGTTGTATTGGCACTAACGTAATTATGGAAGTATCAAAATTGATAAAGACAGTGTACTAACGAGTATTTGCACTTATCGACAGGCGGAAAATGAATGGCAGTCAAATTTATGTCCAAACAATAACCAAACGCCATGGTTTGAAGAGGAATTACTACGTAAATTACTTAGATATCAAAGAAGCTATTCAGTAATATCCATATGATAGATATTAGCAGAGTTGTGGGATCACTGTTTCCTCTAGTAGGTGGTTAAAACCATTGTGAATAGCGTTATTTTGCAAGTTCGTACGTCTCTCCAGAGAATAAAACTCGTCTACATGTGGACTAGTTTAATTTGTTTCTTGTTGTTTTCTTACAGTGTATTTATAAGGTTTGCATGCAGACCCAAGTTTACGTATATGAGATGTAGAAAACGTACATAGAAAAATGTAAATAAAATTACTCTGGAATGGCCACAATTACAAAACACAGCCCACCCAGGACACCGAAAGATGATGGGAAACATGCGTATGACAAAACGGAACGGCACATGTTTGGTAACAGAAACTCCATTCCAACACAGAGAAACTGTACATATTCAGGCAACAAAAACAACACAAATACATTCAAACATTTAATACATTGTATCTTACCTATTTTCTATTTTAAACCACAAAGCACAAAATAGAAAGCACATATAGACTAATAGGACAGCTATACAGGCGACCACAAGGCAAGAAATCCAAGGCAAGAATCCAATGGGATTCACATATAAGAGTTTTCATATTTGTATAGACAGTTGTACATAATCTACCGGGGGCTTTAGCTAGTTTTATTCGCGCAACCTCACACTTCCTTCTGATGCAGCAAAAGCACGTAGGCGTTGCGTCATAAACATGGATGCTTTTAGATATTTGAATACGCAACGAAAAAATGAAGTTTCAAACGGCTAAGTCAACAGTCATCAAATGTATATCACGTATATAACGGAAGAAATAAAAGCATCAGCACAGAATTCAGTATCCGAATAAATAAAAGTAAAATGAAAGATCCTTACTAAACATCTAGCATAATTACTCAACGTAAAGTTTTGCCTATCGCACACTTAACTGCTTGAAACATTTTGAATCAGTGTGTGCTGCACTGGCTATACCAGGTGAATACATATAAAACTTATTTTTTAAGAAATCTAACATATGCCGGAAAACTTCGATATATGAAGAATAGATAGCCATAAATGCTACAGCCATTGATTATATTTAAAAGTAGTGGGTGCACATGCCACCATGAAAATAAATAAATAAGAAAACGAGATTGTTAGAGGTATTTAACTTCCATCTGTTTGGCATGTATCTGAATAGACGATATACTGTTTCACATAATTGTAATCTGAACATTGTTTGATTCAGTACCAAACGATAATATTTGTGAATAAGCTGCTTTCAAGACCTCAATGTCTGTATGCCTCAAGCCCTCGGTCTTTACAATTAACTTGAATATCATGTGTATTTAAACTGTATACTTTTATCATAAATCGCAACAATGAAGAACAAAAGTTTCATAGCTAAAATATTATACTTCATTCCATCTCAACTTAAAGTGACTAAGTCTGCAATTATGACCATTTTCCGATTTTTTTTTCTTTTTAAATCATTTTTAAAATTAGAATTAAGTTATGCTTCCACAGTAAATCTGTTCACTACAGCTGAAAACTGCATGGAAAAGTGAATAATCTTTATAACAACAGGTGTTTTTCTCTTGTTGGTAATTATTTACATCCCTCCAGAAATTCTAGACAGTTGATTTTTAACATAAATGCTGTTGTGTTGATAGTGATAATTTGTTAAGGTTTACGAATCTAGTGAAATGAATACCCAAATTTTAGCTATATTACTGTGCTCTTGAAAATTAGAAACACTAATTCTAAAAATAAAAGATCAAAAGTTACAGACTTTGCAGCTTTAAATCTAAAACAAAGTCTCAAAATTGAACTTGAATAGCGTATTCGACCGTTAATTACGTATCCATTTAAAGAAACTGTCAGTGTTTCAATAAAGTACCATGGTTTACTTGCTGTAATGTTATCAACGTTACCGGTTTGTAGCGCTCTCATCAGTTATAAGGCATAACATTAAAAATATTCGTGTTGTGACGAGTTAACGAAAGAAGGAAAATACCGTAACTTATAAGATGTCCCATCATCAGTCTATTCAGGAGTTTTGTCAGTGTTTATGGTAACGGGACGGGCAATTCACAATATTTGCCACATTATTCCTACATGGTATTATCTGCACTCAAAATGTTACAAAATGATACATTTTACTTGCAGACGGACGGCGAATAGATGACCGGCGGATGGAGGCTGTGAAAATATATTATATCAACGTGTAACATTTCGGCAGTGAAAATTTTGATTAGCAGTAACATTGAATAATAAGAAGTTTACATGTTTCCAATGTTGTACTACCAAGCGCATGATTTATCACCGTCTTTAGAGACTTTAAAAACTGATCAAAGAGGTCAGTGCAATGAAATATCGTAATTTATTTGATATAATTGGGCTGTTTCTTGATTTTAACTGAAACTTTCACTTGAGCATTGTCGTTTTTATTGGTAACGAAAAATACCTCCATGCAAGTCTCATAAAAGAATGCGTACTTGGTAAGCAGATGCTTATTTTCGATTTGGCAGATACTTTTCTGTGCCTCATGTCATTAAACTCCGGTGTGTATTTTAGTTTTCTCACCTTTCTGTAGTCCTTCAATTTCTATGCTCTATGAACCGTTTTTTTTTTTCGGCTTTAGCCGTATAACCTTACTATAGACCTAGATTGTAAGTATTTCATTGGCCAATATAAATACACCCGGGATTTTGATGTAAGTAGCTTACTTTCGCTTTCTCTTTCTACTTTGAGTTTCATTTCACTATTGGCTTATAAGTATAAACCTTGTCGTGATTTCGGTCCAAATCGTTTTTTGCCAAAGAATATGTCGCTCATGTAAAATATAAAACCAACAAAATGTCTTGACACAGGAATCGAAGACGAAATTAAGTAATTGTTGCTGGCTTCGTTATTGATGCTGTGTAGGAAACGCGACTCTTTTAGGTTATATGTGGGGCGGTCAGCCAACCAATCCTCATAGTTATGTGCAACACAGACAGACCACAATCAAAATTCAACAGCATTTCCGAAATCAAAACCCCAACACCAACAACAACAGTTGCATCTCAACATGCGCATCCGTACAGTCTGATCAGCATATTCGATACCTTACATGTACCTGACTCGATCGTACATATTAAAATACACACTCACTACTCTAAGCCGATTATCTTTTTTAAAGATATTTCTTGTTTCAATGTAACAGCAGGTTTTTTAGTGTAAATTACAAGTAATTCCCTAAGTTTATATTTATCTATAATACTAAATAAACGAAGTAACGCATAAACTGCAAAATTGGTGGCATTTTCAAGCGTAATTTCTATACTGGTTCTTTCGCATATTGCTATTATCGATAATTTCGGTTAGCGTGTGTTTTAGTTTCACGTAGATTTAAAGAATTTGGGAATTAAATTCGTCTTTCATTTTAAATTCTCCCAAGTATTTTTCTAGAAACTTCGACTATTGGTCGAATTTTTTTTTTGTCAACAATGGGTGTGTTCGAATGAAATTGTCGTGTACTCCAATACACGTTTTAAATTAATCCGGTCGTTTCGGTTCTGCGTCGTTATATCGGCGCGCTGCTTAGCAAGTCCAAATTTAGCAGGTTCTAATGCAAAAATCCGACCCATGAACGTACGTCATTCCCCATAAATAACGATTTATTTTTGTATTTTTGCTCATATGTCTATAGTCCCGACGGCCCTGGCTCGAAACGACCCATTTTCTTCCAGAACGATAGTCAATACGAGTAGCCAATCGAACTCGCCCATTGAAGAATAAAGCTCAACGCACATGGTCTTTCGAAAAGTTGGACGGACACACGGCGCCAAGTGTGTGCGGCTATGGTTACGTACCGCTGAGCCACTTGGGGAACGTCGCTAGGAGAATTCAAACTGAACAGAACTTTCGAAAAGACAAAAATTAAAAATGTCTAAGGTTAACACACATGCGCCAGGTAAGAAAGGGCATTTTTTCCAGCGAAGCAGACAAATCAATTTCAATGATTCAACGAAGCTAAATAAGCCTTTAGTCTTCAGAGGGCTTGAATATTTTCCCCCAAAACGTTCCAGGACCCAATTTTTCCAGAAAAAAAATACCCAGGACAGGTCACATAACCAAGATGGCAAACATTTATTCTGGTAAAAAAATTTCAAAAATCTTCTCCCCCAGAACCACGCCGGGCCGCGTAGCGCAATCGGTAGGGCACCTGGCTCATAAGTCAGAGGTCCTGGGTTCGAAACCCGGTCTGGCCACATACTTCGTTTCTCCTTCCGCTGATTCAAGAAGGGCAGTTGTCAGTTACTGGCGAAAGTATGTGCACTTAGTACTGGTTAACCGCTTAGGAGGTCTAAGCCTGCCCAGGAATAGTGTGGTTAGGTTAACTGACCGTCCCGACATGACCTTAGCTGTTTACCGTGGACGTTAAGCATCAAATCAACCAATTCTCCCCCAGAACCACAAATCCTATGATCTTGAAACTTAGCATGTCGCATCAAGGACTCAAAAGCTCAACAAAATTTATATAAATGATGACCCTGGGATGACCTTGATCTGTTTTACGGCAAGGTCAACTTTTGAGTCACTTAGGTTTTTCTTTAGGAAAAAGTGAAAAAAGTTGATTTTTTTAGAAACAATGCAGTCTGCTTCCTGAAAGTTTGTAGATGCAGACAACTAATTAGGCAAATGAAGCTTTAGTGAGTATTCATGGTAAAGGTCATATCTTCACCTGGGCCTAAGGCCATTTACATTGAAAAATTAAAACTCGCTTTTTTTATATAAACTTGACCATCATGAAATATTTCCGCGCTTGTGCTGGCTCTTTTCTAGTTTATATTAAAAAGAACGACGACGTTTGATTATCACTTGACTGACACCATAAATTATTATCTCTTATTAAAAATAACATTGTTCAGAGCATCAGTAGTTTTATTTCCCTTGGGGTAATATTTTATCTATCTCTCAATTTATCTATTTGTTTCTTTTCTTATTGCTTTGACTAAAACTCACGTATGTTAGAGTCATGAGATGCGTAGCAAGAAAATTGAACCGTTGTTTAAGCATGTCAGCAAAAATGTTGAGCGTTGCTACACGAAGAAAGAAAAAACAAAAAGACTGTTTTTTTTCAGTATTTGTCAAGTCTTTTAACACATAGCAACTCTCTTTTCTGTTTCACGTATAAAACGCAGTTTGCGAGTGCTTGGTGAAAATAGCGACAAACTTCTATCAACAGTATTTCTTAAAAAGTGTCTGAATACCATATTTATGAGAGTTTCCTGGGAGTTGGTGAAGGTTGCTTATTAGGTGTGATGTAATGGAATACATTTTGTATAAATGTTATCTACGTTAATTCTACATTAATTCGAGTAGTGCATAGGCGAATGACAAGGAATCAAGCAGGCTGTAATTCTTCTAATGTTTAAAAATGATTTTAAAGGAGGATATACTAGCAAAAGAAAACAAAATGATTCTGTCTCCAATTTATTTACATTTTGGGAATATTCTGAAATGTAACGTATATAACCGAATGTTACGGGCTTAAGCCAAAATGGATAGAAAGCTAATAAGTATCAGTTGTTAGCAGTATGATAAGTTTTTAGCTCACCTGAGCCAGAGGCTCCGGGGGAGCTTATAGGATGGTAAGGCTCCGGCGTCCGTCGTCCGTCGTCCGTCGTCCGTCCGTCGTCCGTCCGTCGTCCGTCCACAATTTCAAACGACTTCTCCTCTGAAACCGCTGGGCCGATTGTAACCAAATTTCATATAGAGCCTCCTGGGACCTTAGGAACGAAAAGTTGTTCAAACGGTCCTGGTCACATGACCAACATGGCCGCCATGCCCATATATGGTAAAAACCTGAAAAAATCTTCTTCTCCAGAACCAATAGGTCGATGGTCTTGAAACTTGGTATGTAGCATCGGGTACACGAGTACTACCAAGATTGTTCAAATTATGATCTTGGGTTGACCTTGACCTTTTTTACGGTAAGGTCAAATTTGCTTACTCATGCTTTTATATGGCAAAATGCTGCAACATAAGATATCTTGGAAACTGTTGAAGATTTTGGTCTAAAAATTGGTACATACAGTCATCTTAATGACTACATGAAGATTTATGAGTACAAGAGGTCAAGGTCATTCTTTGACCTTTGACCCAGAACTCTCATATTTTGACAATATCAAACAATCTCCTCAAAAACCACTAGGCCAATTGTAACCAAATTACATATAGATCGTCCAGGGGTTGAGGGAAGAAAATTTGTGCATACGGTCGAGGTCACATGACCAACATGGCCACCACGCCCATATATGGTAAAAACCTTTAAAAATCTTCTTCTCCAGAACCAGTAGACCGATGGCCTTGAAACTCGGTATTTAGCATTGGGTACTCAAGTACTATCAAGATTGTTCAAATTATGACCCTGGGTTGACCTTGACCTTTTTTACGGCAAGGTCAAATATGGGAAAATGCTAGAACATGAGATTTCATGGTAAGTTTTGAAGATTTTGGCCTAAAAATTGGTACATAGAATCATCTTAATGAGTACATGAAGGTTTTTGAGCACAAGAGGTCAAGGTCATTCTTTGACCTTTGACCCAGAACTCTCAAATTTTGACAATTTCAAACAATCTGCTCTAAAACCACTGGGCCAATTGAAACCAAATTTAATATAGAGCCTCGAGGGGTTGATGGAATGAAAATATTATCTAATGGTCCTGGACACATGACCAACATGGCCGCCACGCCCATATATGGTAAAAACCTTTAAAAATCTTCTTCTCCAGAACCAATTGACCGATGGCCTTGAGACTATGTAAGTAGCATTGGGTACTTGAGTACTATCAAGATTGTTCAGATTATGACCTTGTGTTGACCTTGACCTTTTGCAGCAAGGTCAAATGTGGGAAAATGGTAGAACATAAGATTTCATGGAAAGTTATGAAGATTTTGACCTAAAAATTGGTATATACAGTTGTCTTAATGAGTTCATGAAGAACTATGAGTACAAGAGGTCAAGGTCATTTTTTTACCTTTGATCCATATTGCTCATATTTTGACATTTTCAACCATTTCCTCAAAAGCCAAAGGGCCAATTGTGAACACATTTCATATAGAGCCTCCAGGGGTTGATTGAAAATTTGTTCAAATGGTCCAGGTCACATGACCAACTTGGCCGCCATTACCACTTACGGGATAAACCTTTAATATTTTTCTTCCCCAGAACCAATACACCTATGGCCCTGAAACTTGGTAAATAGCATGGAGTACTAGAGTACCACCAAGACTGTTCAAATGGTGACCTTGGGTTTACCTTGACCTTTTTGCGGCATGGTCAAATATGGGAAAATGCTAGACCATAAGAAATTATGGAAAGTTTTGGAGATTTTGGCCTAAAAATGGTATATATGGTTGTCTAATGAGTACATGAAGGTTTATGAGTACAAGTGGTCATGGTCATTCTTTGACTTTTGACCCAAAACTCACATTTTGACAATTTCGGACATGATAAGTATAAGCCACCTTGCCAATTGTTCAGGTGAGCGATTCAGGGCCTCATGGCCCTCTTGTTTCTAAAATGTTGTTTGCTTGAAACTCCGCTTCAAATGACATAAAAATAAGGAAAAAGGCAGTCGATCATTTTTAGCATTTCTTTGGTACCCAGTTATCTCCCCTTATTTTATATCCTGGACTCTTTTTTCAGGACCACATAATACCCTAAATTAAAGTTGGAATGACAAACTTTCATAATATACCAAATTCATCCTTTCGAATTGTCGGGGCATTTAACTAAAAAATAGACCCTTTTTGAATTTCAGCGTCCTGACTAATAAATTCGCATACAGATCGCGCAGCGATTGGACGGAATTTGAGGATGGAAATAAATTCAGTTTTTACTTTCCTGACACATGCTCACTTAAAAGGAGGACACTTTCCTGTATATCAGGAGGCAGAAAGACTTTATAGCCCAAGATTCAAGCATGACCGCAAATATCAGCATCTTTGCCTGGGTAAAAAGTACAAAATTGTGAATGGCAGCCTAAGAAAAACAGGAGAGAAAAAAATAAACAATTATTGTCATTTGAGGCAGTCTGGTGCTCAAAATAAGGCTCTTTAAGGTGTCTGGGTACACCTCCATGTTTTTCTGCCATTTTTACAAGACTTTGTAATTTCTTCCTTCACCTATTGCAAGGACATTCATTTCTTGCTTTGAGCTGTTAGCAAAACAAAATAGTCAATTACTGATGTCAGGACAGAAAATGCATTTTTTTTTCTTTTTCTTTTTTATTATTATTATTTGCTCGGTGTGACAGTCGTGGCCATCTTTGTTAATGTCGTTGTTCCTATCAACAGTCATGTGATTTAAGTAGCCCACGTCATAGGTTTATCATTTTGTAATTCAGCGAAGATCATAAAAGGCAACTCTGACGGTATTTTATAACTGCAACTGCAGTGGAAAGATAAATTAAAGCTTTGAAAAGTAGTTCGAAAAGCCGGTACCCGGCCGTATATTGATAACCCATCTCTGAATATTATGGGGAAGGTAACCAATCTACGGAGATATATTTCTCTCGAGGAAATAAATCCTCGTAGAGAACTGGAAAATAGCACATTTATATTGACAAGAAATCCTTGTATTTCTTCGCTAAGAATGTAATATATGCATTTACTAGCACCAACATATTTCACAGCTGAATCTTTTCAGTATTCAAAAATAAATAAATAATTAAATGAATAAATTAACTGATAAAATAGATAAATAAATAATAAGACACTTCGTTGGTGTTGACAATACTAGTAGGTCAGTCTTTAAAGTACAATGCTTTTAAACAGAGAATTGTAAGTGACCAGGGGGTGTAGCATATGTTTCGAAGGTTATATATAGGTCCTGAAACAATCTATCAATTGTAACACCTATTAATAATAGCTTTTGTTTCACTGTAACAAATAAATGAGAAAAGCCGAATCTTTTTATTTTTATTTATTTTTTTTTTTGCAAGTCAAGCCTAGAAAGTAGCACACACACTTTATAATTTGACAATATTGATGATTTTATATCTGGAGTAATTAACCCTTTTCAGACTGAAGGCCTATTTAGGGGACACATTTAAACAGTGTAGACCCTGTTCAGATGCCACAGAATGCGGCGTCTGATCTTACAGCACTTTCTATGCAAACTAAAAGTGAAAACATTCACTAGAAACCCCTCTTTAACACTAGAAATGGTCTCATCCAAATAATAAGGATGGACAAGTCCACTGGTCTAAAAAGGGTTAAACAATGCCTGGTAATCACGTATTTCCATTCCCAACTAGCCATTCAAAAATTAAGATTTTTTTTTCCAGTTCAGTTCAGTTCAATTCTCTTATCGACATTACCCAAGTGGCTCAACGGTACGTTCCAACATATCATCTCCGCTGAAATACTGCTGGAACCGGTAGCAGGGACATGGCTGTCCGGGACGTTGGTTCCGTCGTGCATGTCCCTGGGTCCCAGTTCTCTTTGGTATTTTATGGCGTGTTACCAAGGTACAGATGACATATTCATTACACGTTTTGTATCATAATAGCTAAACGAGTGACTATCATCGAAAACTGTATATAATTTCTGTTATTCTGAGATTGTTCTCTAATGTATGCAGTATATGCAAGCTATGAAGTGCGAAGTACAAAGTGTAAAGTATGAATTGTGAACTATTTGAAGCAACTTCACGGTTCACACTTCACAGTTTATATCTCAAACTTCGTAGTTTATGTTTCAGAGTTCATACTTCAAAGTTTATATTCACATTTCGCAGTTTAAAAACTTTTACACTTCTAATTTCATACTTTATAGTCGATAGCTCATACTTAACAGTTCATCATTCAAAATTCATACTTCAGGGTTAATAGTTATCTCTTCATACTTTGTAGCTCGTATTTTATACTTCATGTTCAGACGTAAAACTTCATAGTTCATACTTAACGCTTCATAGTTCATATTTCACAGTTAACGATGTACACTTTACTGTTCCTACTCCATAGTTCATGCATCACACTTCACAGTTCATGCTTCGCACGTAACAGTTCACACTTCACATTCCAAAGTTCAAACTTCATTTTAGAGTTGAATTTTGATTTTTCAGCGTTCATCGTGTGATGAAGCGAGTGGGCGGGGCTAAAATTCCATGAAGCGCGAATCGCTTCTTGTAGAATTTTAGCGACGACCACTGGCTTCTTCACACTATGAACGCCGAAAAATCAAATTTTTATTCTTATATTTACACTTTATTTGTGAACCTCTCTGTGTCGTTTTCGTGGTAATTTAGTGTAGAATCGGCAAAATATGGATCGAAGAAAAGTTAGTATCAACGTGTTCGGCCATAACATTAAACAGCCGTCGCCCTGATATGTCGTCAATCGAACGTTACAAGAACCAATCAAGATTTTTGTTTACATAAGACATCGCTTGACGACAACGTCACATGATCAATTGGACTCAATCGGTGTATGAAGCCAGTTGCTCTAAAGGAAGTCAGTGGCAAGTGTAAATATAATCCAATAGTCACGCTTAATAATTCACAATGTACATGTATACTTAATACTTCATGGTTCACATTTCATACTCCACAAACAGTTCACAGTTCATTCTTTACAGTTTATTTTTCATGGAGCACAGTTCACAGTTCATACTAAACCTTCATACATCGCAGGCTATACCTCTTACTTCTCAGTCCAGACTCCATAATTCATACTTCTCAGCTCATACTGCACACTTCACATCTCATACTTTGCTTTAGACACTATTGTTTATCATACTTCATAATCCATACGTCACGCAATACAGTTCATACTTCACGCGTCACAGTTAAACTCAATAATTCGTACTTCATACTTCGCCATCCATTCTTTACACTTCACAATTTACAGATCATACGTAATAGTTAATACTTTATACTTCACATAATTCAAACTGCAGCCTTCACAATTCATAATCCTTCAAAGCTCATTGTTATTGATAGTTTTGAACCAAACAGTATGAACTGTGAAGTTTGAATTATGAATTAGGAAGCCTGACATCACTGCAGGTCTTTCCTATTTTTCCACAAAAGTTGCTGATATACCCAGCAGCCAAATGACGTCGTTACAACATGGCACTGACGTCTATATGACATGGCTTTACATGGATGCTCACCGAAAGACACTGGTATGTTTTATACCATTATGTCCTGTGAGAAAAAACACAAATGGCTGATGCAGTTTCTGAAACTCACTGTGAGCTTAGACCAGTCGTATTTTCTTGTCTTCGAGAGTTTGATATGACGGTTTACTGCTGACAGAGCTTAGTTTCTTCACAGCCTTATACACATACCGGCCAGTTATCACAGTAAATAACGCCGCTACAACCACGCTGAAATAAATAAAACGTTCATGCACAGCAGTCACACAACGTTGAAGTAACGTTGTACCAACCAATGGGGCTCGAATCGTATGTTGGTATAGCAAATAAAGATTAAAATACACATTAATATAGCTATATATTACTTTATGAGTTTACCCAATCAACTTGTTTCAAGCCCCTATGATTCAACGTTGTCTCAACGTTCTGTGACTCAGTGCAGGGGTCGTATTCATAAATCCACTTAAGTCGTTGCTATTCTGTTGCTAAGGCTAAATTTATATAAAGGAGATTCCCTACAACTATGAAATTTGGAGGAACAGTCTAAACCTCCGCAGCAAATTTCATAGTTGTAGGGAATCTCCTTCAAAGAAATTTAGCCTAAGCAACAGCATAGCAACCACTTAAGTCATTTTATGAATACGGCCCCTGGGTTATGGATATTAAAAGACACACAAGAACAAGACACAAGTACAACGCAATTTCCATCCGAGGCACCGCTGGAAAGTTCCAAGCAGGTACATGACGTCATAATGACGGCATACTTCTGTCGATGCGACGTCATAACTTCGCATCGACGCCAGTCTGACGCTGTTACAACGTCATGTACCTGCTCAGCCCAGCGGAAACATAACGTCCAAATGGCATCGCACTGACGTCCAAACGACGTTACTATGGCGCATCGACGTCAGAATGACGTCATGTGCCTGCTAAATTATTTGAGATCACTTTTGATTATCAGCTGACATAAACACTGCAGACTGCTGATTATGAAAATCATGAATAATATGAAATAGGTGTTACCTAAATGCGTGCAAAAGCAGATTTTTTCTTTTACAAAGCTGAGAGAGCGGTGGCTCAGTGGTCGGTGCACTTGACTCTAAAGCCGAGAAGCGCTGTGGCTCAGTGGTTAGTGCACTTGACTCTGAAGCCAGAGGTCGTGGGTTCGATCCTCACCCGGGGTGAAGTCTTCCTATATCCGAACGCGTTTTTCTAGCATCATTTGCAGGGATGATGTTAACAAGTGTGCCGTCCTTCGGATCGGCACATTAACTGGAGGCGCCCTGTGCAGGGAGAGTCATCCCCTGTGCAGGTTAAAGATCCCTACAATAGCTACATGGCTATATATGTAGGCTTTCATCCTGCAACATCGGAGTGTACAAAAGTACACCGTCTGTGTCCCCTCGGGGGTTAAGATTGATAGATTGATTGATTGATTGATTGATTGATTGATTGATTGATTGATTTGATGCTTAACGTCCTCGGTAAACAGCTATGGTCATGTCGGGACGGTCAGTTACCCTAACCACACTATTCCTGGGCAAGCTTAGACCTCCTAAGCGGTTAACCAGTACTAAGTCCACATACTTTCGCCAGTAACTGACAACTGCCCTTCTTGAATCGGAAGGAGAAACGAAAGTATGTAGCCAGACCGGGTTTCAAACCCAGGACCTCTGACTTATGAGTCAGGTGCCCTACCGGGGGTAAGACGTAATAGATAGATAGATAGATAATCTGCAGCAATAACTTCTAAGTAGTTTAGGGTCTATCATAAAGCCCTAACGACAAATTAGTTAATGACGGCATTACGTCTGGTTGTATTAAACGCTCATTAACCGTCACAAGTTAATGATGTTCGAGCTCCTAAAATTGGAATGTCATCTTACAAAGGAGACATATCTTGCAGGCATATTTCTATGATTCAACGTTGTGTGTCCGGTGTGTAGGCTCCCAGTATGGAAGTGACATGCATACAAAGAGTCACATACTCTGCAGGTACACAACTTTGATTCATCATTGAGTGCCCTACGTGTAGGTACCGAAATTGGATGTCGTGCATACAAAGGGGCCGGGACAAAGGGGGTACGTATACCCTGCAGGCACACGTCGTTTTTTCAACATTGTGTGTCGGATGTGTTGGCCCTCAGAATGGGAATGTCATGCATATGAGGTGGTGCATATCCTGCAGACCCATAACGTTGATTCAATGTACCCAATTGTGTAGACTCCCAGAATGGGCATCACTTACACAGTGTAGATTTCATTCAGGCATACATACGTTGTTTCAACGCTGTATTGCCGATATGTAGACTCCCGAAATAAGGATGTCATGCATACAAATGGCTACATACCTAACAGGCACACAACGTTGATTCAACGTTGTTGGTCCGATTTGTGGGCTCCTAGGATGGGGACGACATGCATACAAAGCGGTACATACCCGATAGCCACACAAACGTTGAGTTAGTGTTTAATCAACGTTCGTTCAACGTCAAAAGCCCGATGTATAGGCTCCCAGAAATCCAAGACTGTTTCGGCCAACAGATTATCAAACCGGGTCACAAATTCTATGAAAAGTCCTTAGATGTTGATGGTGCGCTGCCTGCGTTGTCTTATGACGTCATCATGACGACCAGCTGGTCGTGAAGCACTTCAAAACAAAGGTCACTGCTGTTTGTAAACATACTTTGACGATGCTAAAGGGAAATGAAGCAAGTTTTTTTTTAAGGAAAATGCATCGATACCAAGCTTTGGATAATTTACAACTACTGGATGACATTTGAATGGCTAAGCATGGAAGTCATTGCACATCGAATCGAGGTATTTGGTTTCTGTTCACGAATTGTCATCTCCTTCGCATTCTACATCGACCATTCTGTCTTTAAAATAGTCGCTTTTCCGAAATATCGACGTCGATTCTTACAATGGCGGATATCTTATCTAATCGAATCGACGCACGAGGTAAATGACAAGGGATTTTATATGACGTATTGTTTGTTTATTTATTTATCTTTTTGCTGGTACACAGCTAAATCAGTTACCGTTTACTTACTTGGACTTCTAAATCGGATTGACCGCCTTTAAAAATAGAACAAAAAGAAATAAATGTTGAAGAAAACTTTCTTTGGTCAATCTCTCAGAAGCGGGACTTCATCAAGGAAGGTCATGTGATCTGAATCTGAATCTGAATCTGAATTGTTTACTGGTGATACGCCAAAATTGACAATCTTTCACCAGGGGGGGGTGACTGGAGGAAAATTAGTCCCTAGCTCTCACGAGAGATGAGAACTTTGACACACAATCATCTGACATTTCAGCAGAGGAAATCAGGGAATCAGGGAGGTCATTCCAGTCCCTGATGGTCTGGGGAAAGAAGCTACATTTATATGCATCTAAACTAGCAATGGGTATCTGAAATGCCATGGAATGTTGATTTCTGCAACGCCTAGTTTTGGGGACAAGGTCACCTGTAGGTATTCTGGCTTTACCTTTCAGACCTTTGTATAGCAATATGAGTCGGTTATCCTTCCTCCTCTTTTTGAGGCTTTCCCACTTAAGTTGCTCAAGGATGCCAGTCATGCTACCCGCCTCTCGGGTGTAATTCCTAGTTACAAACCTAGCTGCACGGTTTTGCACCTTTTCTAACTCTTCCTGAAGGCCTTGTGTATAGGGATCCCAGACCGAGCTTCCATATTCAAGGATGGGACGCACCAATGTCTTATAGCCTACTTCTTTCACTTCTTGGGGACAAGAAAACAAATTTCTCCTTAAGAATCCTAGGGTTCTGTTTGCCTTAGTGCAAATATTAATGATATGGGTATTCCATTTCAAATCACTTGTAATTGTTACTCCAAGGTATTTGATACTTTCAACATTTTCCAGTACTGTACCCTCAAGGGTGTAAGAAGCCTGGATTTTGTTGTGCTTTTTTGTCAGCTGCATCATGTTGCATTTGACAGGTTGAAATCTCATACCCCATTTCCTAGCCCAACATCCTAAACGATCAATGTCTTCCTGAAGTTTCACTGTATCATCTATTCCTTTTATTTCACGGTAACAAACACAATCGTCAGCAAAGAGTCTTATTTCAGACTCAATGTCTGCAGAGATGTCATTTATGTACAAGGAGAACAACAAGGGACCAAGAACGGTGCCCTGTGGGACACCAGACACAACAGGGGCCCAGTCTGACATAACACCATTTACTACTACTCTTTGTTGTCTAAAGCATAGGAAAGCGTTTATCCAATTCAATGTTGAACCACCTATACCGTAGCTAAATAGTTTGCTTTTAAGGAGTTCATGCGGGGGTGTATCAAAAGCCTTTTCAAAATCTAATATAAAAGTGTCAACCTGACCCTTATTGTCTAACACTTTTGCCCAATCATCTATCACCGTAGTCAACTGAGTTTCACAGCTATGCCATTTCCTGAATGCATGTTGTTTGTCTGACAAAAGTTTATGTTCATCAAGATGGGCCATTATATTCGAACACACAATATGTTCAAGCAGCTTGCAAGGTATGCAGGTCAAGGATACCGGACGATAATTACGGGCAAGAGACCTGTCCCCCTTCTTGAACAGTGGGCAAATGTTCGCAAGAGACCATTCACGAGGGATTTGACCTCTATCAATCGATTGTTGAAAAAGATGGGCAAATACCGGACCCAACTCTGTCGCCAACTCCTTTAGAACTCTAGGATGAAGTTCATCAGGTCCTAAGGCCTTAGATGGGTTTAATCCTTTAAGAAGTTTTGTAACTCCTTCCTTAGTAACAACAATTTCTTCCATGAATGGGGCTGATCTATCCAGAAGAGGGACCTGGTTGTGTTCTGTTTTGGTGAACACATCCGTGAACTGACCATTAAATTCATCTGCCTTCTCGAAATCCGATCGAGGATGGATTTCGGCTCAGTGTTACTTTGCATACAAGAAACGGGAAAAATCCAATGTAAACAGCCTAACGGCGCCGCCATATTTGACCCAAAGTTTTGAGATGGAAGGTGTTGGATTTGCTCTTTGTGGAAGTAGCTTTTTTATAATGATGCATGTTATCTATAGGCGTGCAAACAGCACGGACGCGCTTCGCGCGTCCGCGCGTGAGCTTTGCTCACGCGCGTTGCTTTTGCACGTAAAATTATGCTTTCAAATATTACAAGAAAAACTACCTCACCTTAGACCACATTTCATTAAAAAGTCACACTCTCCAGACAAGCCAAATGCACAATATGTCTTCAAATTTAGAGTCAAGAACTTCGAGAACAATCTTCTTGAGCAGCTTCAAATCGAGATATAAGTCTTTAATTCAAAGTTTTCACTTTGGAAAAAAGATCTTAACCCGGGTTCTAAATATTTGAATTAAAGTAGCCCCAGCCCCTGAAAATTAAAAACTTTCAAACCGATTCCCTCCATACGATAACATAGCTTAGTTACATTTCGGCCATACTGAAATTTTTAATTTCCATAGGCGTGTTCATTAGCCTAGAAAATAAACACTACACTAGTTTATTACATAGATTTGATAGACATAATAATTTGAGCCGCGATACGAGAAAACCAGCAATGTGGTTGTGCGCCCAGCGCAGACTCAGATCAGACTGGGCATCCGCCCAGTCTGATCAGAGTCTTCGCTGTCCGCATGGAAGTAGCTTAGGCCCTTAGCTACCCTTTAAGCGCTTAGCGAAGAGTCTGATCAGGCTGGGCGGATGCCCAGGCTGATCTGAGTCTGCGCTGAGAGCACCGAACCACATTGTTGATTTTCTCATGTCGCAGCTCACATCACGACCGCCACATGAACGTGGTTTTTCAAGTAAAAATTCCAGTAAAACGATCTGCTTAGTGGTTAGCTTTTTCAAGTTTCGATTGAAGTCTTTTATATAAAAAAAAAAAAAAAAAAAAAAAACAACGTCACATCAACATTCAAATCATTTTTTCCACAAACATCATTCAAACTCTAAATTTTAACCAAGGCTTAAACCTTGGCAGGTATTCCCTATAAATACCACCAGATGCAGATATGCTACATATATCAAACAGCTTTAAATTTATCTCAGATTCTTTGTATCATGTGATGTCGAGAATTTGAAGCGTTATTAATGTGTGTAACGTTTTCTTTTTTGTTCCGTATAGAATATAGCACAGAGATGCGTACTCGCGGTATCCTTGTTTTTACTGAGAGTTTACAAGTTTTCAATTCAAAACCTTCCCCCCCCTCCCCCCCCCCCCCCCCCCCCCCCCGTTTCGCTACAAGAGCCCCGTTCAGGGAAATGTAGAACACCATTTAACCTCCCCCCCCCCCCATTTCGCTACAAGAGCCCCGTTCAGGGAAATGTAGAACACCAATTAACCTACGTTTGGTTTCAGATATTAAGGTACGATTAAATGAAAAATCTACAAAAACCCACGAATAAAATCGCGAATATCATCTCAAAGACCTCATAACTATACACTCTCTGCGGTTTAGTTGGAAAGAATATGAAATTATTAAGTAAAACGTGAAGAATTACTTGAGTTTCCTCGTTTGCACACGTTGTCATCCCTGATACTTACAAAATTGCAAACAACAGTCTGTAAATCTTTTTCAGATATTTGTCCGTATGAGCTGGTGATGACGTCACTGTTACGACACCTGGTGTTGGAGGGGTCGGGACCGAAACTGTGGCGGAATGTGGAGGTGGCGGCGTCGGAGGGGTCGCTGTTGATACTGTGGCGGAGTGTAGAGGAGGTGGCGTTCGAGGGGTGACACGCGTCACTGTAACCACACGAGGAGTCGAGCTAGTCTTAGGACTAGCAGCTGTAACGGTAACAACACCGGGAGTTGGATAAGAGGCCGTTACAGTAACCACACCAGGAGTCGAGCTAGTCTTGGCCGTTACTGTCATATCACCAGACGTTGGATGAGAAGGAATTTTCGCTGAGGCAGAGCGCGGAGGAGGCGGAGTGGGTGGGGTTGGCAGTTCTGTTGAAATTGCAGTGTCAGACATTTCTCCAGCTTTATCATTCATCATAGCACGAGATCCTAAAATATCCTGTATTATGTCTGCCATGGCATCTTTGTTTACTTGAGGATGTGATCGACCACTTCCAACGAGGAACACAACGAGCAGGGATTGTACAGCAGCCTTCATGATTATACCATACTCTGAAATAAAACACAAATGAGCCGCGACACGACAAAACGAACAAAGTGACATGTGCGCCCAGCAAAGACTCAGATCAGCCTAGGCCTCCGCCTAGTCTGATCGGAGTCTTCGTTGTTTGCTTAAAGGGAGCTAAGGGTCTACGCTAACTCCATGCGGACAGCGAAGACTCTGATCAGACTGGGCGGATGCCCAGGCTGATCTGAGCCTTCGTTGGCCGCACATGCCACTTTGTTGGTATTGTCGTGTCGCAGCTCAAATATGCACAAAATAACACTTAACAGTAGAGCCCATTTACGAAGAACTGCGTTGTCAAGGGACGCAAGTACATAGTCACAAAATTGTTTCTCTTGTTAATATGGCAAGAAATTATGGCGGTATACCCAATCACCTTAAAAGTCTCTTTTTTATGAGTCAAATCATGAAGCAATGTCAATTCTGCGGAGATCAGCGTACAGTGTTCGATAAAAACAATGTATTAGATTCTACGTTGAGGCATTTTTTTTACTTAACAATGTACATGAATGAGTAAAATAGAATGTACATAGAGAAGCGAAATAACTATCAATATATAGGTCGGGAAATAAACAATTAAGTATAATCATTCAAACGAACTCACTTTCAGGCTTTCTTTGGCAAAATAATTCATTTTTAAATATTTTTCATTTTACCAAAATACATACAGAAAGACCAACAAATAGACAGACAACACTACATACATGTACCTTTCCAACGCACCTTAAGTCGATGGAATTGGAACACAAGTAGACTAATGGTGTGTTCACCAGCGAGAAAATGAATTTGTATTTTTCTTCTGTTGTGCAATTAAATTAATAAACCAATGACAAACAATATAAACTTCGATTAACTGCATGTTTATCAGATTAAATAAGTAGGTAGCATAGCCACAAGTCTAAGAAGTGCTGTCAATTATTCGCTTCAAAGTGAAGATGCGACGTTGATGCAACGCCTACCAAACATTTGTACCAAAGTCTTTAGAAAAAGGATCTTACATGAAATAATTAAATGAGTAAGGGAAGATTGGTTGTGAGGCTTGGCTGAGCAGTTTATAGTTTTCCAAATGACTTCAATAAATTCAACTAGAGCAAGTGAACAGGGGCTCAAGTATACCCCCGGCCAGCGCCACTGCCTAATGAAAATACACTTACAAAACTTGAAAGTAAATGTTAACAAACAAACAGACAGACAGACAATCTATATCAAACACAGTGAAAGGCCTATAGACAAATAACAAAAGGTTCCGATATTAAAATGCAATAAGCAAAAGAGCATGCAAACTAAACATAAAACTTTAACACAAAGTTAGATAAATTTCTAAGTCTGTGACCTTGACATAAGTCAGCAGCAGCATCCAGATGCACTCAACTTATCACTTTTAACCTGGAGGTAAACCTAGTAATATAGCAAAAGGTTCCATTCCAGTATATTGAAAATATCAAGAAAAATACAAATTAACGCAAAATTTTAACGCAAATGGTATACAAAATTCCAAGTCTGTGACATTGACCTGAGGTCAGCAGCAGCATCCAGATGATGCAAAATAATATGAATCTATCATATATTAACATTAACCACATATGAACAAGGTCCAGTTAAGGCTTTCAAACAACCAGAGGAAAATCAGAAATTTAACGCAGCTATTGTACAAATTTCAAAGTCTGTGACCTTGACCTTAGGTCAGAGCAGCATCTAGATGGTTCCAAAGAATCAGTATCCATCCTATGCTTAAATACTAAACATATATGAACAAGTTCCGAATAATAGAAGCACTGATCGAAAAAAACGTAACGCAAAACTTAAACGAATATTTTAACGTCCCAGCGGAATGGAAAGACGGACGAACGGATAGAAAGACGAAACCTATATACTCCTCGACATACTCTATATGCCGGGGATATCGGCCTAACAATAATATGACCAGGATTGAAAGATTCTATTTATCATTTCACAAAAATGCATTTCATTCACAGTTTTCGCATCAAAACCTATGAGTTCACTTTTGTCATGTTAGAAAATATAACATTTTTATCGACGCCATCGTGGTATCCAATTGATGTTGTCCCATTACCTAGGGTTTTTATGGCAATTTGATAAAAAAAAATGATAACATATATAAGTGGTCGTATTTGATATATGAAATTTGCTATCATCATGAACAGATATGGGCCACTTACTAGAGTAGCCACCAGACAACTGCTGATTAGTGTAAACAATATTTTATTCAAATTACTGTACATATACAAAACAATACAAATTCACAATAAGATAACCTATTTTACAGTAGCTTGAAAGGGATTCAGAAGAAAGTCTTGCGACTTGTATAATCTGTATCCCATTGTTACTGTAAATAAAGTACTATATAATAAGTGATTTGAAATACATTATTTCCACTATTAAATTTGAAACTGGTTTAACACACATTAGTATGAAAATCGAAGAATCTTCGAGGAATTGCAAATCTACCACAAATATCGATATTTTCGAAAAGAAGACTCTTCATACTAGAAAATTTACGAATTTAAGAATATATTCAACAAGATTACTAGGTTTTATTACTGGTCTCTCAAGGCTCCACGGGGAGTGGAATGTGAGTTTCAATCAGATATTCTGCATTACCATTAAAGATAAATAAACAACAATAATATCATGAAAAAAAAAAAAGGTTTAATACAATTTTAAAATTTATCAACATTAATATTATTGTTATTAGGCCAAAATTTGACTTCTCTTTTTATGTTTGCTGATTAGTTTTCCCATTCAGCGAAAAATGCATTGACCGGCCTATAACACTTGAATCAATTCGTTTTTATGTTTTTGATTATTTTTTTTTTTTTTTTTTTTTTTTTTTTTTTGGTGGAGACATTGAGAGGTCTTTTCGCCTTACTTATGTTTTATTAACATGCACGTTAGTAATATTGACGTGGCGCATGGAGTGCACAACTATAACCGCAAAGTGATCTGCGTTGGTAAAATATGGCTTTCTTCATCTCTGAAAAGACGGATGCTTTGGGTGCAAGCCCTTCCAAAACGGAGTCTAATCTTAACAGCAAGAATTTGTTCCCATTTGGGAACAAATTCTTTCTTTTAAGAATTGATTCCAACTGAGAAAGTAGGCAACGTGAAATTGACACATTTTGCACTAGTGCTAGAATCAAAATTAAAACACGATATTAAAGATGAAGAATTTTACTTTCTGATACCGTTCGTGATGTAATATTATGTTAATATGTTAAGAATAAAAAAGTTGTTAAGTGATAATGAAATTTTCCCATATTACTCGTATATAACAAACTGGTTTACACCTGTAGAAGTGCCAGTACGCAGTTTCTTCACTATGGCATAGTTAATTCCCCCAAATGTGTATAAACTGCATCTTTTGAACCAAACAGTATACACCAAATTAAGGGAAATAATAGTATTGTTTTTATTGAGTCTGTTTATGAGCAGCGTTGTCTAGCCCTGGTTTGAAGACATTTCTGTGGCTCGTTACTGCTTTGTTGCCTATTTTACGACAGGTTTGTAGTGCCAATTATCACTGTGCATTGACATCAGCCTCTGAATATACATCAAGGCTGTTGTATCAGATCCTTATCTATTTTCATGTTTTGCTGTAAAGTAACGTTAACAGATAAAGCATATTCGACAAATGCGCGAAAACACGCAACTTGGCGTTGCGCAGAAAGAAAATACCTTGCCCAGCTGACTTTTATGATGTCGGGGGGGGGGGGGGTCAAAATTAGGTAAACATTGCTGTGCATTTAGCTTCTTTTATTTCCAAGAAAAATGCATGCTTAATTTCTATTTTTTATATTCATTTTTTTATGAACTTGAAATCGAAATTGTCCACGATGCTTGCTTTTTCGTAACGGATGCTAATTGTACGAGTTCGTCAAGATTTTATACCAGTTTCTCAGCAGAAAAGAACTTGAGTGTTTTTGCCATTGTTATGGTCAGTCATAAGACCAGAAGAAACTAACCTTATGGCTTTCCATCATGTTTCATCCTTGAGACATGTTGCAAAATCTTGTGGTAAAAATTTAAGTAAGTATGTTATGGGTAGCCATGATTTCGGTTCATTTAAAGTGCGTGGTTAACCATCACAAAAGTCGTGATGGAAATCCATAAGTACCCCAACTGATGTTTCATAAAATGTGTAGTTGTTTTGTTCTCGTGGAGACTATCTAGTGGTTCATAGTAAATAGCTAGTAAATAGCAAAATAAAAGAATATGGGCTAATGAATATAGTCACCGATGTGCTAACTGTACAAATCGAAGGGGGAAAAAGCGTTATCTGAGTATGTCACATAGTCCAGTCTCATATGAGCCGCAACGCGAGAAAACCAACAAAGTGGTTGTGCGCCTAGCACAGACTCAGATCAGCCCGAGCATCCGCCTAATCCGCTCAGACTTTTCGCTAAACGCTAAAAGGGTAGCTAAGGGTCTAAGCTACCTCCGTGCGGACAGCGAAGACTCTGATCAGACTGGGCGGATGCCCAGGCTGATCGGAGTCTGCGCTGGGCGCACAACCACGTTGTTGTTTTTCTCATGCTGCGGCTCAGCAAGGTAATTGGGGTACAACAGATGACTACAAGAATCTCATTCCGCCTGGTCCTGTTTTCTGCCTCCTTTCTGGTTTCCTTCTGGTGCTGGCAAGGTCCGTCCCTGAACAATTTGTAATATTGTTTTCCCTTTTCTTCTCACTGTACCCTGTTAGAGTGTCTTCGCTAAACACATGGGGATAATAGCAATTTGGTTACCTGTGCTTTCGACCGAGTCAGTCAATTACCATACATGCAAAAGTGGCTGTCGACCGAGACAATCGACAGCAGTATCAGCTCGGTCGACAGCCATTGACAATAGTACCATTTACCGTTATTGCTAATGCTTACTACCGTATTGGTCGAAAGCCACTTTGTATAGTACAGAATCGGTAGCCAAATTGGTATTACCCCCGTGAACAACCTTATTTTCTGTCTCCTGAGGGAGCTCATCAGTTTTACCTTAGATACAAGTGATATGATGTCTATCCTTCCAAAGCCTGGTAAAACCAGACATGCACGCGCACC
Organism: Ctena decussata; assembly: GCA_963989385.1. Lineage (NCBI taxonomy): Eukaryota > Metazoa > Mollusca > Bivalvia > Lucinida > Lucinidae > Ctena > Ctena decussata. The sequence continues at coordinate 725,175 of OZ022504.1, read as the reverse complement.
CAAGCTGTCGGATTTGTTAATGAGCTCGGAAGACTCTACAGGCACATCCTGATAACTTTTGTTTGCCTGCACTTATTCACAGATCGGTAGTTTAGATGGTCCCAGCAGCAGTCTTTTGCGTGCTGTGACTCTCTTTTTGAAATAAAACTGTTCGTAAGAAACATCTCCTAAAGCCGCCTAGCAGCTAAGTTTTCTTTTTATTGTATTTATTTCTTTCTGTTTTATATATTTTCAACTTTAATTTCATTAATTATTTATTTTTAAACAAAATATAGGGACTAGAATTTTTAACTTAACCAACACAGAGATACGATTAACGCTCTCCACATTAGCAATAAAGGTCATTTTGTTGTGGTCTCAAAAGGATTCTAAAGAAGCGTGATTCTTAAAGTAGTAAGACATACACATGAAGCAATAGTGTCAACATGACCTTTATTCTATTTTCTCGAGCACTGAAAGGCAATTTATTCAGTACGTGTCAATCACTGGCTTTCCAATTACAATGTTATTACTTTCTTGTAATGAAATTTATCGTTGTTCTTGTCAATAGCTCTGGTGGTTCTTCCATGGTCAAGTTTTCATATACATGAACATTATGCGAAGCCAACTGTGTGTAGCTAAATTAACCCTTATTTAGCGGAAAAAAAATAAAATGTCTGCGAAATTTCAGAAACGCTTTTCGCATTGAGTAAGCAAAGATTACAGGGCAAACCGAGTAGATCCGGAAGTGACGGCTCATAATGAGCCGCCTCATCTGAATCTACACTGTTTGCAAACGTAACTATTTTCTTCTTTTCTATTTAATTTAAAGCTTAACATCCGCTATAACACATTAATGCTTCGATATATCGAAATAATAAAATGATATATCAAAGTTATAACTCGATATATGGAATTAGAAAGGTGTGACATATCACTTCCCAGATTTTGTACTAAAAGGGTAGTGGGTTGTGAAATGTGCTATCAGTTCTACGCAGTCTGGTAAACGCGCAATTCCATTCCCACCTGCAAATTAAAACTTCAAGCTTCTGAAAATAGGTGGTGGTCGAGGTTGGGTGATGGTGCTACTCACCGTGCTAGGTAACTTTCAGTGCCGGGGCATCCTACTAATGTAAATAATAGTAAAGCAAGCGCCAACTGTGCTTGCAGTAGGTGCGGGTGTTTGGACATTTAGTCTCCCCTATCATTTTTCTTGTCTTTCTCCCTCTCCCTGGGAGATGGCTCGATATAGACTGAAACACTGCCCGGTCTCAAAGAGCCGTTAAAACCCATAACAACCAATCAACTTCTGAAAATAGTTAGCCGAAATAGCATTGCGATGCTGTTTGATCCATCTCTATGAAAAGAGTCTATAATATATTGGTCTTGTTACCTCAAAATACTTGAAAGCCGCCAAACCGATTTTTTAACTTGCACACTTACATGAGTTCTGTGATAAATAAAGTAAAAAGAAAGACAATTAACAGGAACTAATACAATCAGATCTTATAGCCTGCTCCCAAAAGAAAACGGAAAGAACTGTATACATAAATTGACAGCAGCTGACGAAAGACCAAATGAAGTGCTCTTTCCCAGACAGGTGGTCATTCAGCTTCTTAAGCTAAAACACCACTCACACAACAGATGAACCGACATGTACAACAAGAAAAAGTACCAATACGGAACCACAACAGAGGAATGGTCAGTATAAATTTCTGAGGGTGGAGGGGAGGCTCAGACTTGTTTTAAACTCTGCCAGCTCTTTTATATCAAAACAAAACTTGTGTGCAAATATGCCTTCGATACCTAGAAGTCGAATACCATTGTTACATTCTGAGTCTAACTATTATTTGAACCGCGACACGACAAAAACAACAAAGTGGCATGTGCACCCAGCGAAGACTCAAATCAGCATGGGCATCAGCCAAGTCTGATTAGAGTCTTCGATGTCCGCATGGAGCTAGCTTATGCCCTTAGCTACCCTGTAAGCGCACAGCGAAGAGTCTGATCAGTCTGGGCGGATGCCAAGTCTGATCTAAGTCTTCACTAGGCGCACTTGTCATATTGTTGGTTTTGTCGTGTCACAGACATTTTAATGCTCAGATCAGAATGAAATTGCGCGCGTTTACCAGCTGTGAGTTGGTGCTATGCACTTTCGGAAGTTATAAATGAGATACAGATCAAGGGACGAACTGTTACAATTAGATCTTTCTGAAGTAATTGGCTGTCATCAGGGAAACACTAAGACAAATTGTTAATATCAGTCTTATGTGTACCATTCAAGTCCTTGGAGAAAGAGTCTATCAGTTTTCCGATTCAGTGAAATTCTACAGTTTGAAACTTTAATGAAGATGATAATAATAATTCTTATTACAATTATGATAAAAACAATAAAACTACTTTTATAAGATTATGACCTCACATTTTATCCGGGCATAACAGCTAAGGTCTAAAAAAATAAAATAGCCGTGTTCCACTAACCCGACCGACCCTGCTTCAGACCCCCCGATTCTGCTATTCTTATCAATAAAAGAACAAAAACAATTAAAACACCGACCCTTCTATTTCCAATTTCCGACCCTACCCAGTTCCGTCTTTGCATTTTCTCGTAGCAATTTCGGTTTTTCACTACCTTTTTGTAGTTTTTTGGCATTTAGTACCTTCCAAAATACAGATTCGACTTTTTCGAGCATTTAAGATGAATTATCATATACAGTGCAAGTCTTAAAAATACAATTTAATCAACAAAATACATGTACAAAAACCAAAACACATAAAAAATACAGGCCCGACTCTATTTTTTTTTCAGGAGAAAAAAATAAACTAGTAAAAAAAAAAATCCTACCTACCGACTAGATTTTTTTCAGCATGTTAGTAGAAACACAGCTTTTTTAGGCCTAATATACCATGACAAATGAACTTGTGAAGAAAAAAAATCAAGGAGAGTCAGGCAAGGATGTCTTTTGTCACCCACCCTCATAAACATTTTTCTCAGAAGGATTATGTCTGATGCTCTAGAAGAACATGATGGAAAGGTTAACCTAGGCGGCAGAAATATGATCAATTTGCTGTTTGCCAATAACATAGACCCTTTAAGTGAAGAAGTAAAAAGGTAAAGGTTTCCCATAGCCTAATAGCCGTAGGGGCAGTGGGGGTTAGAGACCCACTGTATCTTGGGCACAGCTGATGAAAGGCGGAGCCCATCCCTCTCCTTTCGCTGCCTTATCCTTCCCTGATTCGAAAAAGGTACCCATTTACTGCTGGGTTGACAGAGAGAGTTTTCCAGTCATCGTATGGCGACAGTGAGCCGCGAACTCACGACCTTTCGGTGACTTTCTGCACAATAGCCGAGCCACTCTAACCACTCGACTACCGCGCCTCTCAAGTGAAGAAGAGCAGGAACCAGACGCCCTAGTTGAAAGTCTCAAACAAAACGTGCCCAAAGTGTAAGATTGAGATCAGTGCTCAGAATCCCAAAGTGATGATGACAGCGCCAATGGCATCCAAAGGAAAGCAACATAAAAAGACAAAAGCTAGCAACCGTATCAAGCTTCAAATACCTTGGAGCAGATGCTTCAGTTGATGGCTAAAACCCGGAGGTTCGCTCGGGGATTGCGCAAGCCGCTTCAGCTCCTTCAAAGCTGAAGCCAATTTGGCGAAATAAAAATATATATCTCTTGGATCAAAAGTGGAACTTATGCGATCGCTTGTAATTTCCATTTTTCTATGAATCGTGGACATTGAGAGCAGAGTATGAGAAGCCACCGAAGGTCATTGAACATCTCTTACAATGACTACATACCTAATGAGGAGGTTCGCAGAAAGATCTAAGCAGCTACTGGGGGAATAAAATGAACTCCTGACCGTGGTCAAGAAATGGAAATTAATCAAAGTCTCCTGGTTTAACAAAGACGATTCTACATACCACAGTGAAAGGATAGATAGATAGATAGATAGATAGATAGATAGATAGAAAGATAGAAAGATAGATAGATACTGCGAAGGAAAGAAAAAGAGTGTGAGGACATTTTCATAGAATTCTCCGTTTAAACGCGCATTTCAATATTCTTTGAATATCTAAACTGTGCTCCATTACAATTGCTATACGCTATATATGCCTCTTCCTGAATTTTCATTGACTCTATAGTCAGTTGCTTTAAATCATGCCCCAGACAGATAAAAATAACAAGCTGTTAATTGTGAAATTGAACTGCTCAAGAATATCAAAAACGCATAGACATTTTGCAATGGCTCTAAATATTTGGACAGAAGTGTCCGAGCAAACATTGTAGACCCTGATCAGACTGCTCCTTTTATGGTCTACGCTGTTTGCCGTTTTATTTTCAATATTTCACCCTTCGCCATACAGTAAACCAGTCTACTGAATTTAAGATAATAACAGAAACTGGTAACGGTGCACCAGTATTTAGGATAAGTGCAGTTTGTATTGGAACTATACAAGGACTTCTGCGGCTTCCTCCATAATTGCCTCTCACTTGGGGATATGTTTTGTTGGACAGCGTGTCAATATCATTGTCTTGCACAATTACTTCGCCACTTGAATTGTCAGTCTTATGACAACGTTTTTCAGAAATTAATTATTTAAGAATAACTCAGCTTCTGCTACAGTTTGTACATCAGTATACGGTGTGTGAATACAACTTAATGTTTTCCGCCAATTTTTGAAAAGGGGAGAAACGTTTTGTGACGTCCTGTTTGCTTACATGGAAGACAAGCCCTTCCGAAATAGAGTCTACCCTTAAAGAGAAGACTTCGCTCATTTTTTTTTCCTGTAAATGTCGATCACGAAATTGGGTCCGCTCCTGAAGGGAAGACGTTTTTCGTTTGGAAGCAAATTCGTTCTTTTACAAATGATTCCCATTAAGAGGGGAGGCAAAAATGAAAATGACAAGCTACATCCTCAAAGGGCGTACCAATTTATCTAATTTAGGCGGGTAATACCTGTGCTTTCGACCGAGTCAGTCAATTTCCATACATGCAAAAAGTGGCTTTCGACTGAGACAATCGACAGTAGTATCAGATCAGTCGATAGCCATTAAGAAAAGTACAATTTACCGTTATTGGTAAAGCCTACGGTCGTATTCTCGGTCGGAAGCCACTTTGTATAGTACAGACTCGGTCGACAGCACAGGTAGCCAAATTGGTATTACCCCCGTGTTAATGTTCAAAATACTATCCCTCTGCAGAATATCTGGAGTTTCCGACCATACTTTAACTTATATGTTAACATTGTTTATGAACCACAACAGAACTTAGGACGAGGGTTAAGTGGATGAACACCTTCTTAGGACCTCAGTTTACTCAAATACTGACAAATTACCTGGAAAAGGCAAAAACTCACTCAGCTCAGCCAGACAAGACACCAAAAACAACAATAGGATGGCCTTAGACATCAAAAGAACAGCCTTAGAGAGACCAGTAGAAACTTACACTATTTTACCCCATGCAGCCTCATCCACTGGAAGTAAGGTGTAAGGCTTGCGCTTTGTATCTTTTGATTTCGACAGATCCTGGGACTGTAGTTTTGTGAAATAAGCACAACTGGACGTGCAAACAGAACAAAGTTGCGATATGAAGTCCACAGCTCAGTTTGTTGGTCAGATGCTTACCTACCTGGCAAAGGAAGTGCCGTTACGCATTTTATTAATTCGATAAAGGCCTATCGAATTGTTAGTTATAAGTTCGATATATTCAATTCTTATTTTGGATATATTGAAAATTATAGGAAATTGGTATATCGAATTAATGAATTTAATAGAATAAAACATTAGATATAAATAATTGAAAAAGTGTGACGTCACCTCTCGGGCTCCGTTAGTAGAAAGGTATACTGCTTTCTCCGCAGTGTAGAGCATTAATTTTTGTTGATGAAATCTGCATTGCAGACAACAAGTCGGTTTATTATCAAAATTCTCTGGGAATTGCAAGAAATGGATATGCTTTTATTTGTATAAGTAATGAAACTAAACAGGTTTTAAAAACCTCATGCTAGAGTAAAGTTTCGTCTATTCAATCAAATAAAGTCGTTTCTATGTGTCTACACCAATATAATAAAGATGTTTGTCCCATCATAGAAAGGAGATTGTTTCTGTGGCATCAAAACAGGGACTTAAGCCGAGACACAAGAAAACCAACTAAGTGACATGTGCGCCCAGCGCAGACTTGGATCAGCTTCCGCATCTGCCCAGTCTGATCAGAGTCTCCGCTTTGCGCTTAAAGGGTAGCTAAAAGTCTAAGCTATAGCCTCATGCGGACAGGGAAGACTCTGATCAGACTGGGCGGATGCCCAGGGTGATCTGAGTCTGCGCTGAGCGCACATGACACTTTGTTGGTTTTCTCGTGTCGTGGCTCACTTAACAAGAAATAAAATCAGACATAACAAAGCAAATGTTGTTCAGAACAGAATTAAGCACTCTGAGAGTGGCAAGTAAATCGTTATATACACAATAAATTTCCAATTATTTATGAGTTTTCTTTGACACGAACTGCTTGGAAAAACAAGATGTATGCTGGCCACACAATTTATAAGCAATATATTAGGTGCCGTCTTTCAGCTTAATCGAGTTTAGGGGTTTAGAGCTATAGAAGTTCAATTACCAAGGCACACTCAGTAGATCACATTGATTTTAGATTTGCTTTTTAAAGAGATGAACCGGTTAGCATCAACAGAGCTCCAGATTAGGCGGGATTTGAGGATGAGTTAAAGATATTTTTCTTATCGCTCACTGAAAACATATGTTTTGACCCCACTTTAGAACCGTCTCGACAAGACGGTTCTAATAAGGGTTCACAAAATATGTTTTTATTTCAAAAAAAAAAGAAAAAAAAAGGGAAAAATATCTTGGAAATATCCTCAAAATCTCATCTTACCTGGAGCTCTGGGGACAAACCTGTTAGCATCCATATTTGGTAATGATCGGTATTTATCTAGAGACAGACTGCGGTAATAGCGGGAATTTGTAACACTGTGATTATGAAAAGGAAATTCACTCACGGTAAGTTGCTAATAATTAATTATTTATTTATTTATATCAAAGTTTGAGGACAATATATCAAAAAATATGCTTGAACCAATTGTCCATTAGCTTAAGAACGTATTCTTACCTGCATGCGTTGTAATTAAAATACAAAATAATGAAAATAAAGAAATAAATAAAAATGCTGAATCAAGGAAAACGTAAACATTACTCAAATAAATGATAAATTAATCTTTATTTCCAAACATTTATTTTTGTATTCGGTTAGTCACTTATTTGACTGTTTTATCTACTGGCTTAATTATTGTTAGTTAGATTTCGGTTTGTTCTGTCTGTTTGGTCTTTTTCCCACTGGGCATACAACGTCAAATCAACATTGAATAAGAGTTGATTCAACGACATATATACGTCAATGTAGTTGATCCCTTTTTGGAAGGGCTTCGTCGGTCAATAAGCAGAAGTCACCAAAAGTTGTCTTCTTTTCAAAACCGGAAGGAAATAAATGGTTTTATACCTTATTTTACTTGTTTCCAGGGGACCTTCCTCAGCGAAAGTCATTCATTTAGACGATAAACTTCTTCAATTATACTTCACCTCTAAGCGTAATTATACTTCACCTCTTAGCGTAATTATACTTCACCTCTTAGCGTAATTATACTTCACCTCTTAGCGTAATTATACTTCACCTCTTAGCGTAATTATACGTCACCTCTTAGCTTTATTATACTTCACCTCTAAGCGTAATTATACTTCACCTCTTAGCGTAATTATACTTCACCTCTAAGCGTAATTATACTTCACCTCTTAGCGTAATTATACTTCACCTCTTAGCGTAATTATACTTCACCTCTTCCTGTAATTATATTTCACCTCTTAGCGTAATTATACTTCATCTCTAAGCGTCATTATAATTCACCTCTTAGCGTAATTATACTTCACCTCTTCGCGTAATTATACTTCACCTCTTAGCGTAATTACACTTCACCTCTTAGCGTAAAATAAAAGAAATCCTCTTGAAGCACGGACGGATCAGAGAAGAAATGAAAAGTAGCAGACTTCATGTGCAATGTAAACTTTAAACACTTTTAGACGAAGGCTGATCACGTCTCAAAGTGCATTTGAGAAGCTTCGATTTTCTTAGTTTTCAAGTTAATTGCAAGAGTTATATCTACAGTGCCTCCGTGGTATATATTTTGTTGTTTTCCATTGTAGACCAGGTCCGTTTTATTTTTAGTCTCCCACTCAGTCAAACGAAATACCGAAAAAAAAACCCAGCCGCTGAAGTGACTCCAGCACAGAGCAAATTACGATATGAAACGACTGATAACTGGTGAATAATGACAGTTTCTTTTGATAAAAAAGCCCCATTTTTTGCCTTCGATTGTCCTCTAAAGTTTAAAGTACGAACATGAATGACTTGTCTAAGAGAAAAAAAATGAGCCGCGACACGACAAAAATAACAAAATGGCATGTGCGCCCAGCAAAGGCTCTGATTAATCCGCCTAGTCTGATCAGATTCTTCTCTGTGCGCTTGCAGGGTAACTCAGAGTCCAAGCGACCTCCACTGAGTGGATGCCCAGACTGGTCAGAGTCTTCGCTGGGCGCATATGTCGCTTTGTTGACTTTGTCTTCTCGCGGCTTAAATGGTTTATATAAGAAAGAAAACCAAAGGATAATTTGCGGTACAATATATCATAAAAATAACCATCATTATTGCACATGCATTTTGACTTCCAGATACTTCTGTGCATTGAGAGTATTGTCCAATCGTTTTTCCAACAGCTTTTACCCTATGCACTATAAATTTTCCGTTTCTATTCCATTTCAGAACAGACTAAATGTCACAGCTAGAAAACAGAAGAACGAACACAGAACAGACACGGAATATGTAAACAGGCAGAAGAGGAATTTTTAAACAGCGATTTTCTTGTTGAGATTTTATTATGAAGCCTCAAACATTAATAGTGCCTTTGTTACTCTTTGTTGTCGTCGACTGTCGACGCGAGGCTCGAAAAGATCGAAGTCGACACAACGGTCGACGAGCAGTGCGTGACGAGGCTAATGATGAAGTCCAGGGCACGTGCGAACTTGAAATATCTTGTAAAGGCGATTCTATGCAAACGGCTCCTGTTAGACTACCAATTAAAGGGCCGCGGGGTCCAGCAGGCAAACCGGGAATGAAGGGGGACCAAGGGGAACCTGGGACGCCCGGAGAAGCAGGACTACCAGGTCAGATTATAGAAATATAAATAAGGAAATAATCGCGAGTTATATTTTTGCGAAACTTCGCTGTTTCGAAGTTTCGCGAAAATGAAGTAATCGCGGAAAGCTATTATCTCTATCAGTATGAACAATTATGAGTGTCACGAAAAATACTTCGCGAATATTTCTTTAAATTCTAGTACATTGTACATGCCATGTTAAGTATCAGTAAAAGATGCTCATGCTGAGAGAGGGAGAGTTCTAGGTGTACTCTTACTTAAAGAGTCTTTTGACAGTTATAATATTATTTGATGACAACGTCGTCCACTGCGTTTATTGATCAGCGGTTCGGGAACCTGTTTTAATCTACTAAAACAACTTTAATGCCGTTCAGATGTCTTCTAAAATAATATCTCATCCCAGGTTTTATGATTAAATCTGCCTTTAACTTTAGAAAAATGTGGATCTTTGAGGCATCTTACTTTGTGCGAGCAGCCAGCACTCGGACAAGCCTGCGCATCCGTGCAGCCTGATAAGTGTTTTCTCATAGGTGCCCAGAGAACTCATAAAGCTTTGTACAGTTTGCACATTTCTGGGCTGATCTGAGTTTTCTATGTTCCCACCAATCGTATGGCAGTTTATTTTTTCTGCTTGGCAAACTCGCACTGTTTTATCAAGTCTGTCAAGCTTCAGTAGTCGTGTTTGTCAAAAGAAATAGTGTGAAATATTTTCTAAGACTTTATATACTTTAATATGAAAAAAGTAATCAGCTTACAAACAGCAAGACGTTACAGTTTAAATGTAGCGTTGTTAATGTAAACGCAAAGACGTGACTGTTTTTATGCTTACAGAATTTACGCTTACAGAAAGACGTAACAGTTTTAATGCGGCGTCAAAGTTTGTGTAAGCGCAAAGACGTAACAGTTTTATGTTGCGTCAATTACTTTACCCGTTCAAATGTGACGCCATTTACCTAAACGTACAGACGTTTTAATGTTGCATCATTTACGTAAACGTAAAGACGTAACAGTTTTAATGCGATGTCATTTGCAGATATTTAAAACTAAAACAAACAATTGTAACATTAAGGACACGTCAACGGGAAACGTGCTGAACCGCCTGGAGAACATCGTTATGAGAACTGAAACAAGAACAGAGACATAAAGTGAAAACAAGTTTCGTAGTCAGTAGGGGCTTGAGTGAGTGAGTGAACTCGGGTTTAACGTCCCACCAACAACGAGGTCATATGGAGACGGGACATCGATTTTAATACTCATCCGAAAGACCGGAGAAGCGTGGGGTCAAACTTGCGACCCCTAGATTGGTAGTTCCGAGTGTTATTCACTACACTATAGCCGCTCCTGTATGGGCCTGATTGCGATGTGGTAGTGTTGTAAATGGTCGGCGCCTTGTCCGTGCGAAAACTATGTAAAGAACATTTGCTGTTTCAAATTCAGTCTTCCGATTTTGACAGGAAATTAAGGTGAATACAGCGAATGATTTTCAATTATCTTATGTCTAAGTACGATGGTGGTACTATGAACGATGGTGGATTGCCAGCAAATATTAAATACGCCCCCCCCCCCCACACACACACACACACACACGCCCGAGCAGATTCGCGAGCAAATGTGTGCTTTAGTTTGCTGCCTTGCTGTGTCATACTAGTGAATACTTTAATAAGATTTGTGGAGCTTACATTTCATTCTAAACCAGAACTAAATTTCGTTCAGTCTCTTCTTGTTGCGCCTAATGACAAAAATAGAATTTGGTGTTTGACATGTAAATTACAAAGTAAAAAATGAGATATGAAATATTGATCTTCCTCTGTCTGACTCTGACAGTAATCATACTGCAGATTTAGATGACAAGTATCAGGATACTCCCTGTCTTTCAAATCGTCTGTATTGCTAAAACTTAACAAAAAAATAAAGTCAACTCTCGGTATCTCAAAGTCGAAGCTCATCCCAAGCTACTGATATCTCAAAGTAAATTTTCTGCTCATCCCAAACTACTGATATCTCAAAGTAAATTTTCTGGTCCCAGAAAATTTACATTGAGATATCAGTAGTTTGAGATTAAAGTAGTTGAAATGTAAATAAAAATAAAAAAAATGTCAAAATCGCATTCTTTGAAATCAGAAAGTACTTTGACATATCAGTTTTCGAGGTATCAAGAGTTGACTGTCATTGTATCGCATCAATACTCTTCATGTTCGTGTTTTTTTTTTTTTTTTTTTTGTCTTCTCAGTTGTTACACGTATAGTACCTTGAATTTTCTAAACAGCTGTCATATCAATTTCCTTATATAAATGTAGATGCAATACGTACAAAAGTGGAACAGACGAGAGTTTCTGTATTTAACCTATTCAGTGTTGCTAAGCCCACAGTAGTTCGAAAGAAAAGGGTGATGGGGAGCTCTCGGTAGGAAATAAACAATTCGAATAATGTTAATGTTAGTTTTTGACCTCGCAACGTGTCCCTGCTCAGGGGCGGTTGCTTTAACAGGGGTAACAACCTCCGTCTTAATGCACGTGACAGAACTAATCATTCGAAGGCCATTTTGAAGAAACTCTGACGAATTTTCCGTTTGTAACATATAGGAGACAGGATTTTAACACAAGATAAAACGATGAGGTGCCTACATGTACATATGGTCCAGATATATAGGGCATGAGTCTTCAATAAAACACCTTACTACAATTTTTTATTAGGACATCTGAGATAAACGTGTATCGAGCAGAGTCGATACAGATCACTGTTGTGAAGTGTTCAGTACATGTATACACCTGGAAAAAAGTTAAGCACCCGCAGTAAATTTTCATTTTTTTCCATCGAGCATCTTAGAAAGAAAAGCCAGATGTTGAAATTGATTTTGAATGCAGTTCAAACATCGGGGTATCTAACATGTTCTGACTGAATATGGGGACCATTATTTGTCAAAGTGATGATACTTTTTTCTGGAATAGCAAGACGGTCCTATTTTAGGTAGGGATTGACTTGACACCATTATTCACCGACATATTGAGTTATGTAACTTTTACAAGCCTTTAGACTTCATGTGCTTGTCAAGTCAGTCACTTCTGGATATAAGCAACCAATGAACCACGAAGTTCCTTGATTGTAGCCCCAAAGTTAAACAAGCCACTTGTTTCGTTCAAATACAGCGCGCGCTTTCAGTTAAAATGTTTGACTGATTTGCCTCAATTCAATTAATGCCCATACTTACTCGGCTATCAAGAAGCAGTATATCAAGACTTAATAATTACGAAGAAGATATGGTTTGGAATACTGTTTGTAGTTAAGATTAAACTTCTACAGCAATAAATGGGGGTGCTTAAAAGTATTTTACCTCGTATTTCATTACGAAATAATCACAAAATTATGAAACTGGTTGGTTGTATGCAATACAAGTAAGACTTGTACAAACAATCTTCAGCGAAAACATCTTTGTTACGGAGGCAGAGACGATATATCAGTACATACCCTTCTTGAATATTCATGAACACTTTGTCGCCAAAAATTGATTGACTCCTTCAGGGAAATAAAAGGCGTTTCTGCTAGTTCGTTTTGAATTTTAGAATTTGTGGAGTAAATAACTAAACAATAGCATTAACCTCTAATCCGTGCACGTGAGTTCATTTCAGCCAATAACTGTCCGAAGGCGATTAAAGAAAGGTCTTAAAATTATTCGCGATATAACTCTACCCTGAATAACTATGATTGCTGGACGTACCCAGTCTTCATTTTTGGCGGGAATGGCGGCCCGATATTCCCGTCAATTTATTTATTTTCTTAAATTGTCCTCCTTCCAGTGACCATCACAAATCATAAATTTGGCAGATAAAGGAACTTTTACTGGCGATCATAATCATGACTAGGATATAATTTTTCGTGAGAAATTTGAAAGTTAATAGAAATATTGAGGGGATATATCTTTAACTTTTTTCCATGTACATATTTTCTGGTTAATTCTGGTAATACTGAGTCCAAAACATCAAAAGGTACCTCATTGACTAGATATTTGGTTGTTTCAGTGTTTGCCAAACCTTCATTATGCAAAATATTTACCTTACTAAAGCCGCTGATAAAACGATTATGACGTCAGCGATATGACGTAGGTTGTCACCCTTGTTTAACACCCCAATATTAGGTGATTATAGAATTTTGGCGATATTGGCAGGGATTCTCTGAAGCTTAAAAACAAACGTTCAATGTACTAAAAGCTTCTTTAAGTGATCAAAATTTTGCCCAAAATGAGTTATTTTCCTGAGCTCTGCAATATATATATATTCCTGATATAGCTAGCAGGAGGTGCGGTTGGGGCTGGATATTTATTCTCTCGCCACGAGAGATAAATATCCAGTCCACCCGCACCTACGACGACGTCTGTGTTATCTCCATTTTTCTGTCTTTCTCTGGCAGGCATCTCGATAAAGATATAGACAAAAATGCTTTTTCAAAGGGCCAAAAAATCTGTCCATCCATCACTTTTTCTCAGCCTGGCTTATAAGCTGTGAAGCAGCTTCCGCCCTATTACCTCCTCTATTAGTTCATTACAGAATATCAATATGTTCATTGAGGTGATACATCCTTATGCTGGAGATATTATCTACAAGCAATCAACTGACAAATGATCATTGATCTTTATGGCAACTTAATTGAAATAATTACGCCGGTGACAAGATTGTAAGTCCGTAATGAAGTCATCTTACCATATTTTGACGGAAATTGAACAAAATATTGATAGCTGCACATACAAAAAAATAATAATCATACTCGATAGAATGGAATTTACAGGGCAGATCTGAAATATTTTAAACAACACACTAAAGTAAATAATTATTTTATTATGATATAAAAACGTTTTGATTTTTTGTATGAAAATTCATCAAGCGGTTCAACGGAAAGCGCGTTAAAAATAATTAATAAATAGGTTCTTGTTTTCAGTGATTTGTTGCCCAATATATCACTGGTTGGAGGTCAGTCGTAAAGTGGATATATCACGAGCGCGAAGCACGAGTTATATATTGACAATAAGTGATATTGGGCAACAAATCACTTGTTAACAAGAATCTGTTTCGATTCTAACACGCCAGAAACGACGAAAACGCATGATTTTCCTTCAGATTTGTTCCGTTTTCCACGATGATTACATGAAGAAATCCCGTCAACAGCCTAGACTGTAACAGAGGCGTTTTCATGTATGTCGTAAGTTATTGATTTGAGGAAACGACGATACACCGTCCATCTTCATGGAAATGAAAACTGACGCCAGTAAACGAATCAAAATGACGTTCGAGTGGCGCTAAATAACGTTACGCTAGTCCGACAAGTGATTTGCACGCAATATATCACTAGATTTTAGCACTGGATATATAGGCGACCAGTGTGAGAATAATAAATAATAATAATAAAAAAATGACTGTATCCCAACGTAAAGCGCTGCCTCTCTGACAGAAAAGGTCCAATAACGAACCTGATAAAATATGATCAACATTTGGGTTTGCATATTTTTTTAAAGCTTTATATAAAAAATAAAAACCTTAAACGGTTCGAGACATTTTCTTATTTACTATACCCCAGATTAAGGTCTGAAAACAGTACTTTGAAAGATTATCAAGTCCGACCGCGATGATCCGTTCCATTTTCTTCGCTAACTGACTTCAGGTTGGATTATAAGGCATTCAATCCATTTTCAGTTTGGCTGACTTTTTGGTGCATTTGTACTTTCAAATTGCTTCATACACAAACAGTTTACAGTCACTATGTCATCAGAAGTCTTCCTAATGTACCTCTTAGTATGTTTTATTTGATGAAACTTTCAATGTAAGAAGATGCTTTAAAATTCCCAGAATTTGCATCCCTCCGGAAGGGCATATTCTTTCTTTTAAGAGTAACATCCTTTAAAATGAATATTGTCTTTGGCGTATACCGATGCATAGCGATGCACATGGTTGTATACATGGCTTCAGTGTCAGCCGTGACTGGCGTAGTGATATACATAAATGTAATATGCAATTCATCCCGTACTTTATTACATTGCGGATGTATATTGTCTTTGGCGTGTACTGAATGCATAGCGATGCACGGCTTCAGTATCAGCCGTGACTGGCGTAGTGATATACACAAATTTAATCTGTAATTCATCTCGTACTTTATTTCACTGCGGATGTATATTAAGCTTGGCGGTGAAAGCTAGTTCCAGTGTTCGGCCTATAATAGCTAGAAAATGACTGATAGAATCTGTCATGAAAAATGGCAAATACTTCCAGGACAGTATAATGTCCCTTCAAGTTGTATTCATACACCGCTTGAAACATATTGATGAACATAAACTTATTTTCCTTGAACTCCAGACAGTACTTTGAACCTGAGAGTATCTGGAGAATTGTCATCTAAAACTGTAACATGATTAGTGTCAGAGGTACTGGCTGATCAACATCATGTGTCCCAAATTTCATCATGATTTACATTTATATTTTATTCATACTAGTTTGTGGTAATTTTTCTCCAAATATAGATGCGTTTGTCGCCTTAGACTGCCTGCAAATTATATTAAGATTTTAATATAGGCTTGATATTTCAGTTCGGCTATTCGTGTAGAAGCGAACAAGTATACTCACTTCCTCAAGCCATTGGCCGCTGGTGTACAAAGTAATTATATAAGGTTTAAATGAACGGATATGCTTTCAAGGGATGCAATTCTCCCATTTCATTTCTGTCTCCCCCCCTCCCCCCCCCCTCCCCCCCCCCCCACACACACACACACACACCACGCCCTTCACCCTCTCATATCAGTTGGGTTAACTCTTAAATTAAAGAATTTGCTCCTAAAGAGCTTACCCCTGTTTGGATTGGTTTCATTCAGGGAATCAAACAGGAAATCACAAAAGCTGTCTCCCCCTGTAACAATGGCAGAAAACATGCAGGTATGAACCATTTATCTCACTGATACTACACATACCAGAATTACGCATATTTTAACATGAACTATTTTGTAGGAGCAATGTCTGCGCTATAAGGGATATATGCCTGACTATACGGTCGATAAGTAACTCGCAAACGAAGAACCTGACAAAAAAATGCATACAGACATATTCCAGGAGACACACGACGTTGTAATGACGTCATATTGACGTCGATGCGACATAATATGCCGTCGCATAGACATCCATGCGACGTCATTTCGACGTCATGTTTGCGTTGGAATCAGCCATCTGAATCGTTCCTTTTTTTCTTCTCCTAGACCGATATAGGAGCCCCGGCAGCTCAGTTGGTTAAGCACTGACCTGCTGATGTAGGGGTCTCTGGTTCGATACGAATAAAGTGGAATTCTTTTAATCGCAAACGGGGTCCATTGCATTAAGCCTTTTATTGTCACCGTTATAAGGCTTCCGTTGTCCTGATATGACTGAAATACTGCTTAAAGGGACGTTAAACCGCAAGTCATCCATCCATCTTAGACCTTTAAACTTCTTACAAGTCGTCGGTTATTTACTAAAAGGAAGTGTTTACAGCTGGAATAAAAGTTTCTACGGCAAGAGTGAATAATATATCAGCATTGCTTGATTGATCCTTCAAACCCTTGATCGTATCGTACAAGAAAATAATTTAATCCTGAAAACTATGATAAAATATTATGATAAAAGACACTTCAGCAGTATCAGCGTATTTCTGCAAATTGGAAATGTTCGAAAAGGAGCGGTCGATAATCTTTAAAAATGAGTTGCTAAAACTTCTGGTCTTTCGTTGTAGACCGCTGGTTAAATAAAGTATTTGCTTTTAACATACTAAAGAAGAAAATTATTGGGATGACAGTGATTTTCAAGTATAACCCGTAGACTGCAAAACAGCAGAGATGTTGGGTACATACATGTATATAGTGACTGAGTCCAATAACACATCTGGTTAACTATGTTTTCAAGGATGTTACGAAACGAAAAAGAGCTCTTACGAAAGAAAAGAAAAAAGAGTCAGAGTTACCAAACGACATGGTCATGAATAAAAACGAAAAAGAGTCATAGTTACCAAACGACCTGGTTGTCAGGTCGTTTGGTAACAATGACTCTTTTTCGTTTCGTATCAGCCTTTTTTCGTTTCGTAACAGCCCTTGTATATACATTGTAAACCAGGGGTGAATAAGGTTATCATTCCCAGTGACATCTGTGGATTTCACGCATATAAGCACCTAGACAACCAGTAGACATCAAGATCAGACATTTCTTTTTGCAGTGCCTGTTCTGTTTCGAACATAGAGCCGAACTTCTGGACTCTTTATCTCAATTACGGACAGTATCTCTCAATTTTAAATCACAAATTTTATGTGCCCTTTGATGTATTTTAATTCGTCAGATTTCGTTATGTTTTTCTGACGTTCTATATAGGTGACGTTCTTTTTAAGAGCTTGGCATCAATTGTCATTTATTTTAAGATACGTCAGTTTTCTCCTCTGTTGTACATATGTCTGTATATATTTTGTATTGTAATGTATCCTGCATGTCTTGTTAATATTTTTATTGTTTATTAGAGGGCCACAAGGTAGACTAGCTTTGATAGCTAATTGTGCCACCCTCTTTAAATATTGTATAAATAAATAGCTCCTTTATGCTTCCCTATCTTTTAACAGAAATGTAATGATATTAAAAATAGTACAAAACTAACGATTCTGATGATCACATTCAAACGTATTTCCTGTCATGTGACTGGTTGCTACAAGTCATCAAGACAGATTAATTCGGCCAGTCCGCTGCTGCAGTCCGCTCTCTGCTATTGTAATTTTGTATACCTGTAGTTCCGTTTTCAGAGTTTTCTGTTATGTTTTTTCTTCTTCTCCTCCTTCTTCTTCTTCTTCTTCTTCTTCTTCTTCTTCCTTTTTACGTCTTCCTAACTGCGTTACTCTTTTCAGTGGCTAAAAGTAAAAGCCCTGTTAAGTTTTATACCTTTCTCACTTTTAGTGCTTTACAGATTTCGCTCTCACTAAAATTAGAGCTAAAACATTTGCTTTGCATATTCTGATGTATTCAGAAAACTGAACATTATTTCTTAAAAGGGTCTCTCTCTCTCTTTCTCTCTCTCTCTCTCTCTCTCTCTCTCTCTCGTGACTTGAGTATTTACTGCTTTGAGTATTTTTGTGAGCAAATTCTTTTCAACTTTGAAGATGACACAACAGACTATATTTGTTAGGGAAAAGAACTGAATAAGTATTATTGCTTTCGTTCTGATCCTTAAATTTGTATTGTTGAAATGTTGTACTTTGACATGCAACAAAATATGTCTTAACTAAGATCCGACTGCTTCTAAGTGCTCCACCCAGCTTAGACTGTTCTATACAGTTCAAAGAATGATGAGACAATATCAAGTAGCATATATGGGATTTGTCACGCTTATATCCATCGCTACGATAGTGCAACGCTTTAACAATAAAACAACTACTTAATAAACGAAAATACAAAACAATATGAGCAGCGACACGACAAAACCAACAAAGTGGCATGTGCGCCCAGCCTCAGATCAGCCAGGGCATTCGCCCAGACGGATCAGAGAGTCTTGGCTGTGCGCTTTAAAGGGTAGCTGAGGGTCGAAGCTAGCTCCATGCGGACAGCAATTACTCTGGTCAGATTGGGCGGATGCCCAGGCTGATCTGTGTCTTTGCTGGGTGCACATGCCACTTTGTTGGTTTTGTCGTGTCGTGGCTCATATGTGAACCATTGTCTGATACTGAAGCATGAGTAGAGGAGAAGTCAAGCCAACGTACAGAAACGCTTTTGTCAGCTTAGTGTCAAATTACAGGAAATCGTCCAAACTAAAATACTTAATTTAAGGCGCTTTTCGTTAATGCCACTATATGTCTCTGTTCTTTGAATTTCGATTCCGTTTTTAACTTTGTTAAGATACATTGAAAATAATATCTGAGTATGAATGTCAAACTGTCGAACACTCCAAAGCAGGTACAACTCATTTTATACGCATTCTTAGTACATGTACATTGAACGAACTGTTTATATTAGCTTGAGGCAAGTGGTATTCAGTGTCAGGATCCATGAACATGACACATCGGTGATTCTGAAATAGAAAAAAAAGTGATCGACGTCGCATGAAAAGGGGCATAAACCCATGTACAAATAGTGAAGACCCAGATCAGACTGCGCATTCTTTCCTTTCTGCATAGCAATCTTTGACTGCTGGGAAGTCTTAATCGTGAAAAGCGACGACTGTGATCAGTATGAGGTAATGCAAAGACTGATTTTAGTATCTACAGCACCACGGGCAGGTACAAATCTTCCTACCTGTGCTGTCGACCGAACTATCAGTTATTATGCATGCAAAAGTGGCTGTCAACCGAGACAATCGACAGCAGTACATGTATCAGCTCGGTCGACAGTCATTAGCGATAGCAGCATTTACGGTTATTGGTATTGTTTGCAACCGATTCTTGTTTGACAGTCACTTTGCACAGTATCGGATCTGTCGACAGCAGAGGTAAGCAAATTGGTATTACCCTCGTGAGTACAAATATAGTGTAAGGGCAAATATACCCGCCCAAGACAGCGAAAGAAGAAGAAATCTGGAACATAAAATGGCGTCAGGGCGTCAGTAAAAGAAGAAGCACACTATGACGTCATTAAACAGCATATTTGAATCAACAGACAAGCATAAGTTCAGAACAGTCTGCGTCTTAGAACGGTCAAAATAAATTTGTTTCATATGCTTGTAAACAAGTGGCAACCCTTAATATTAATAGCCATTGTTTGAAAGGTTCCAGACTGCTCCCAAGTTTCTTTGTTTTTCGTAAGTCAAGAGTATGTTCAATCCTCAAGAACTTTGAATGCGTTTTTTTTGTTTTTTTTTTGTTTTTTTTGGGGGGGGGTTGGGGGGGGGGGGGTTGGCATTTTACCTTACGGCGTTATCGTTTACACTCTATTTGATGTAAGGGTCACAATGCTAACTTTCCCGAAAATAATACTTAAAGACTTCTTCTTGAATGTATTTATTGATTGGACTACCCTTTGGTCTATTCATTACTGCCAGGGAATCTGTTCTTCACTGCAGGTGGTGTCAAATGCCGAGTGGCGGTGGTAAACTGTCTACCCGTACTTCTTCATAGTGCAGATTATATATTTTCTGCTCCGTTTCAAGCACTGAGTTTATGGACCTGTTTTGAAAATTGTTCCGCTAAAGCCGTTGCTAGGGGCGTTGCTAGTGTCGCACCATTACTGGTCATGGACAGACTCAGTTAAGGTCAAGAATACGTAAATGACTGGCGCAATTAATTACGTGTGTTGCGAAGGACGTTACGTCACGAAATACTTCCTAGTCAGTGTAATTTTCAATATGGCGGCCCCATCGGACATTTAATAATAACGTCAAACATGGGGAAACGGAGTTGTTGTCATTGTTTATTAAAGCCCTTTGCTGATATTGCAATGTTCTTTTTTTTCCTGTATGTTTGAAGTTATTTCATCAACACAAGTGTAGCCTATTCATACAAAATTAATGATTGAGAGAGAGAGAGAGAGAGAGAGAGATACAGAGAGAGAGACAGACAGACAGAGTTTCATGTGTGTAACAATTCAAGGCTGGCCGGAATATATGTTCCCTTCCTGCTTTCAGGGCTCACAGGACTTTTCAGACACACATATGAAAGGCGGAGCCCATCTTTCTCCTTTCTCTGCGTTATCTTTCCCTGCTTGAAAAAGCTACACATTTACTGCTGGCTTGACAAAGAGACTTTTCCAGTCGCTTGCAAGCTGACCGAATCAGGATTCGAACCCGCAACCGTCTGCGTCATAACCGAACGTCCGGGGCGCCGTATCCGAAATAATTAATAAACCAAGTAAATGTATGCCAGCTGATTTAAGAGCTTTAGGGATCGGAATGTAATATTTATTATAATGCCGATTTTTGCGATTTTAAAACACATATCCTTTCTGGACATCGAAAATTTTATTTTGATTACAAAATAATCTTGAATGATACAATATTTCTTCCACTTGTTGTATGCCGTTGCCAAAGATATAGCGGGCCTCTTACTCACACCGTCCTACGGCCACTACGCTACAAGAAGTCTTTACCCGACGGTGGATTTGGAAGTTGACCTTGTAACTTACCATCATCTCGATATGACTGAAATTCTGTCCAAAAGTCAATTTTATCTGACTTCCATGAGCCACACCGACAGAACACGAGTCGCAGTAATATGGTAAATGTATTCAGATCAGTCTGCGCGTACGCATAGACTAATAATTCTCTTTGCTGTTCCTCAAGGAATCAGTACCAGAGGACAACAAAGGCTCTGGTCAGGTTGGGCGGGTGCGCACACTGATCTGAGCTTCCGCTGACCGTATATGCCCCAAAGAACCCATTTTATCATGGCACGGCGCATTTTGTGATTTAGGGTAACGCAGTTTTTTATGTGCGGCTCAGTCGTGTTGGCTGCAGTAACTATATTACTGTTAGAAGTGTGCTTGCAATTTGTACTATTTTTTGTTTATGGGAGTCTGAAAAATAAATTATTTCAATTAAGCTTCGAACACGACATAAAGTTTCTTTGTCACAGAATCTTTGACAAAGAAGCATAACATTTGTTAAGAAAACTGTAGCATGGAATCTTTGTCAAATTAACTTTGGCAAGGAAATATTTGCTGCTGTGTTCACACGATCGAACATTATTTGTAAAGGTTACCTGGACAAATAAACTTTGCCCTTGTGAACGGCCAACAATGCCACATTTTCTTTGTTGAATATACTTTGTTCAAAATCAAACCGATGTGATTATGAGCAAAGTTTTCTGTGCTTATCTCCATAGCTAGTTTCTTTGTTACATACATGTAATCTATGACAAATTTTCTTTTCCCACGGACAAATTTTGTTTGTCATAAAAACTTTACCATATAAATTTGGCTTGGCAATACGAAGCTTAAGGCATTCATTCTGAGAACCCTATTAGTCCTCATCTTTCCGTATTCTCATAACGGTCTTAGCATGTCTTATAACGTCGCCAGTAAACGACTGCAACGTCGCGTATAAATGACGTCGCAGAATGGCGAAAATTTATACATACCTATGCTTGCTTATCAAGCGCTACTTGAAAAACGAGCTCGGTAGTCAAGGACTTTTCTTACCTCATTTTAATCGACAGATCCTGTGACATAAAATATCAGTTTTTGAAAAAAATCTATGTAGTGGTAAACAAGCTGTGTACGTTTAAATTTTAAAATTTGAGATTTTTCATCGCATTCCCATTGCCGTCAATGGAAACGGCCTAAAAATTTTATGTTTTTCAATCTGATCTAGCGACTAAACAAACTCGGTGACCTATCTTTTTTATTGCAGAATTCGATGTAACACATGAAAATGCACCCCTATGCAAAATTTTAAGAAATTCTATGTATGTGCCATTTACGTATTCTTGACCTTAAGCCAAGTCTGCTATTTTCATGTCATGGAATTAATTTTTCAGAGTTTATTGGAATTTTATATAACATAAAACTGACTTATTTTCTAATAAGTCAAATGTCAGAGAATATGAACTAACCAGGTTTAATCAGATTATTCAGCATGTATCTTCTATTTGTCAGCCTTTCTCCAACTATGATTAATGATCGAACAATACTGATAATGCTATAACATAGCATAACAATCAGTTGTTAAAAATAAGCGCAGATAGTAGTTTTTTTTTTTTTTTTTGTCGTATTGGAGAGGACACGGACAAACTCGGTGTAGGAGGTGCGAGTTATGGATTCGTTCCCCTGAGGAACATTGTTATAAGAATTGGACAAAAAAAACAGCTAAGTTTTATTGATAACCTTAGGTATAACTCAATAATTGTCTGAACAAGCTAATTACCTGATAAAAGCCCCACAGAAGAGTGTCTACAAGCAATTTATCAACATCATCATTGAGAAAACTGTAAACTGGCTTACGGATAATTAGTTTGTCAATAATTTTCCCTCAAGTCTCATACAGGGCCTCAGTGTTTCTACAAATGCAAATGCAAAACAGCAAAGCCTCATATCATAATGTTCAAAATGTGAGTGTTGGTGAGCGAAGAACGGAACAATCAAAAGTATGCAAACAGGACGGTGCAGTTGCAAACACACAATCAGTAAGCGGTTTTAGATTTGACCCAAACTATAACTTTCAAAATATGGCCTTTCAAGCACAGGGCACACCCTTTAAAATGACTCAAGCACCATTCATGCAGTCCCCACCCCCGAGTCAGTTCAACAATGGTAATTTTGGGTTTCAGACGGCAACACCGCCATGGGCTTCTAAACTTCTCGAGGATGTGGAACAGATCAAACAAAAAATGCAAAGCATCGACAAAATAGAGAAAACTGTGAATTTTATCAGTTCCAAAGTGTCTGACCTAGAAAATAAAATGCGTAGCTTGGACACAAGACTTACCGAAAATGAAAAATCCTGCCAGTTTATATCAAATATCAATGAAAGTAACAAAACTGATTTGAAAAAGGCGAAGGATGATTTAACAAAGCTACAGAAAAGCTGTCAGGGCTTAGAACAGGATGCAAAATATCTGAAAGATAAAAATGAAGTGTTAGGTTCCAAACTTTCAGATCTGGAATCTAGGTCAATGCGGGACAATTTACTGTTCTATGGCATACAGGAGGGAGGAAATACTGAAAACTGTGAAGAACTGGTAAAAGGATTCTGTGCTGATATTTTGAAAATCGACAGAGCAAATGAGCTGATATTTGACAGGGCACATAGGCTGGGCCAAAAATCAGGATCGAAAATTCGCCCCATAGTTGTGAAATTTCACTATTATACTGAAAAGGAAGAGGTCCGTAAAACGTCATTTAATTTTGCTGTACAATTGAAAGCATTGAACATGGGTGTTGGGGCGCAGCTACCGAAAGAGATCAGGGACGCCAGGAAACCCCTTTACCCTGTAATGAAAAAAGCAAAGGACGAGGGCAAAACTGTTAAATTCGTCGGGAAGAAACTCTTCATTAACGGAACCGAGTATGCAGATCAGCAGGGGGAGCAACGTCCGCGCAGGGAACAGCCTGCTATGGAACATTAGGGGTGTCACGGAGAGCGCTCACTGAAAGTTATTTCATGGAACGTGAATGGACTTCGGCGTAAAATAGCAGACTGCGATTTTCTAGACTATATTTCAGATTATGATTTAATTTTTCTGAGTGAAACTTGGCTATCTACAACCGAAAATGTAAATTTGGATATAGACGGATATTGCTGTGAGCATATATCTGGAAATAAATCTAAAAATACTAGAAGGGGCCGTTATAGCGGAGGAATTTCATTTTATTACAAGACATAATTTTCGAATTACATTAAAGTTGTAGAAAAACAACAATGTGGTATTATTTGGATTAAAATTTCTAGTGAATTATTCCCATTTGAAGAGGATGTATATATCTGTCACATGTACATACCACCAAATATATCAAAAGTATTCTGTAGCTCCGAAACAGACTTATTCGAACAGTTAGAATTAAGTATCGTAAAATACAATAATCTGGGAAAAGTCTATGTCTCTGGCGACTTAAATAGTAGAACATCAGACTCTTTAGATTATTTTGAATTTGATAAGTATCTAGACCAAAATCTACCATTTCTTAACACATGTGACATACCAATCAGAGTAAATAAAGATCGAGTGATTGATTATTATGGAGAACGATTATTAGATACATGTCAGACCACCGGTTTGTTAATAGCAAATGGTCGATTGCATAATGACCAAAACATAGGAAAATTTACTTTTTGTTCTCACGCAGGGCAAAGTACTGTAGACTATTTATTATTGAATTTTTCAGACCTCGACACTTTATCATATTTTGATATCTTAGAATCAAATGAACATTCTGATCATGCACCTATTTCATTTCATTTTTATGTCAAATTGTTTAACACAGAAATGAACGCTAACGACTGCACTGAAAATAATATCAACCGAAAAATAGTATGGGACACAAACAAGATTGCCGCGTTTAGATCCCAACTCATGGATAATAACGAATCGTTTCAACGATTAATTAGCGATGCGCCTAATGAATCAATTGATAACGTGGTGCAAAACTTCACTCGTTTTTTACATGACAATGCGTTTGACGTGTTCGGTAGAACCTACAGTACTAAATCTTCTTCTACTCAGCCGAAAAAAGTAAATAATGTATGGTTTGACGAAAATTGTTTTAAGGCGAGACAAGAGTTTAAAACAGCCCGAAATACTTTCAACCGTGAAAAAACGGACGAAATCGCGTCTTGAATTTATACAGTCACGAACACGTTATAACAGAATTAAGAAAAAAGCAAAACAAAAACATAAAATAAATGAAGGCCGTCGTATTAACGATTTGGCCAAAAATCAGCCACGAAACTTTTGGCAAAATATTAAAAAAACATTTAAAAAGAAACGAGAAAATGCGGATTCGTTGACGGTCGAAGATTTACACGGTTGTTTTAAATCGACTTTCGGCGAACCACAAACGAACGAAAATGATATCGATGAAAATGACATACCGGTATTCGAAAATATTCCAAACGACGAACTAGATATGGAATTTACGGAATCAGAACTGCGTAGCGCATTATTTTCACAAAATAACAATAAATCACCTGGTGTCGACAGCATAACAAGCGAGATATTAAAAGCGTCGTACGACTTGATATCACCATTTTTACTTTATTTGTATAATCGAATGTTCGATACCGGAGAATACCCCCGAGCGTGGGGTGAGGGAATTATAACCCCAATTTTCAAAAAAGGTGACATAAATGACACAAGCAATTATCACGGAATAACACTCATTAACGTGGTCGCAAAAATATATTCGCAACTTTTACTCAACAGACTGACAAAATGGGCGGAAAAACATGAAAAACTTACAAGAAATCAATTTGGATTTCAAAAAGGTAAATCTGTTGTGGATTGTATTTTTATTTTTCACTCAGTAATTGCAAAAGTACTTAATTCTGGACAAAAATTGTATGCAGTTTTCATAGACTACGAAAAATGCTTTGACAAAATTGAACGTTCATTGCTATGGCAAAAGCTTTTATCGGAGAATATTAGTTGCAAATTAGTAAAAGCAATCAGATCAATGTATATTAAAATCTTAAAAAGTTCCTTCAAGAGCAGAGAATTACTGTCAAATCTTGCGTTAAATATAAATCGTCTTATTCGAACTTCTTTGACCCAGCTGTCGGTCTAAAGCAGGGAGATCCGAGCTCTCCGTTACTTTTCATGTTCTTCGTAAATGATATCATGGAAAATATTAATACTGACTTAGAAAATATATTTACAATCAATGAGCTGAAATTATTTTTGATATTATACGCAGACGATCAAGTGGTATTCGCTAAATCGCCTGAGACCCTTCAGTTTATGCTAACTGACATTGAAAACTATTGTCGACTATGGCATTTGAAAATTAACACGAGTAAAACGAAAGCTATGATTTTTGAAAAGGGGCACCACACACGATATGACTTCTTTATTAACAATACCGCAATCGAGATCGTTGACTCTTTTAAATATCTAGGCATGACGTTTTTTAAAAACGGTAATTGGTACCGTAGTCAGAAGAGTATTGCTAAACATGCATCGTTCGCCTTACATAACCTTTTCATTATTTTTAATGCCATAGAATTACCTATTTCTCAAAAATGTAAATTGTTTGACTCACTGGTTGGCTCTATCTTAAATTTTGGGTCTGAAATATGGGGCATGCATGATGCCACAGATATCGAACTCGTTCATACAAAGTTTCTTCGACGTATTTTATGTGTTAAAAAGTCTACCAATCTGACAGCTTTATACGGTGAATTAGGAAGATTTCCCCTTGCCATTATTCGTAAAATTAATATGATTAGATATTGGATGAAATTACTGAAAGAAAACGAGTCATCTCTTCTTAGAAAAACTTACATGATGCTCTTGGAAGACACTAACAGGAATTTGAATTACAACGGCAAAAATTGGGCTTCACAAATCAAAACAATTTTGCAGCAGCATGGCTTTGAATACAGTTGGTAACAACAGTTTGAAATAGACATTCCTTTTCCTATTATAAAACAAAGAATATTTGACACTTATTTACAAAAATGGTATTCAGATATCAATAATTCTTCTCGCTTGAAAGCTTACTGTGCTTTTAAACATAATTTTGAATCCGAAAAATATTTAAATGTTATACCTGAAAGTAAATACAAAGTAGCGATGTCAAGATTCCGAATATCGTCCCATAATTTAAATATCGAGACCGGACGATATGATGGCACCCCAAGAGATCAAAGAATTTGTAAATCTTGTAGTATGAATAGAGTTGAAGATGAATATCATTTTCTCCTAGTATGCCCTCATTATCGGGAATTAAGAAGTAAATATTTTAAGCCTTATTTCTGCCATTGGCCTACAATGAATAAATTTGAGGCACTTTTGTCGTCTTCTAATAAGAAAACTATTTGTAATGTAGCAAAATTTATTTATTTTTCTAATAAGAAACGCATATCTAATTAGGTCAAATATATATATATATATCATAGTTCCGCAAGAAGATATCAGGTAGGGGTAGGTGAAAAATGATGTTTATTGTCTCAATTTCTCATAATTAGTCATTAGATATATATTACAAAATCTAGTATTACATTAGTATACTGTGTTGGAGTTCTCAAATTGCTCTTCAGAAAATCTACTATATATTGTTCTCACTATATGTATGTAATTGCATGTTGACTGGCTATAAACATTGTATTTAATGTTTAATGCTAATAAAGTATTTGTATTGTATTGTATTGTATATCAGCTACCCATCCATCCGTTCATTCTTGTCACAGCATTTGATGTTCGTTACCAGAGCTCTAAATAAGAGGGAGTATTTGATGATGATTAAGGATAATTTTTCTTATTTATCATTGAAACCATATGTTGTGACCCCTCATCTGAACCGCCTCATCGAGACGGTTCAGTTGAGGGGTCACAACATATGTTTTATGCAGAGTTAACAAAAATTATCAATAATTATCACCAAATACTCCCTCTTGTCTACAGCTCTGGTTACTGTCACGGTAGCTCAGCTAATCTTAGACTGTGCTTTTCTCAGTCACACTCCAAATCCTTTCTGCGCAAGGGTTTACCTTATTAACTTCTTGTGGCCTAAGAGAAAAAAACACGCTTGAAGTTTGGGCTATCATGTCCAGAATAAAAAATCAAAACCAATATTATTATTAACCTTCGATATTGCTGTTTGATTTTTTTTGGTTTCTTGCATTTAGAAATGATTGTAGAGTAAGGCTTTAATCATTGTTGAACTTTTTGACTTCGCGACTTTATTTACCGGAGCATATTTCATTATTTGTGCAACCAACCAAATCAAAATTCGACATGCTTCAGTTAGACATTTCTTTGTCTATATGTGTCCTTAGAAATTTATGAAAAACGTAACACTGGAAGTACCGTGTGCTAAGGACCCTGTGGTTAGAAACATTATGATTTATTTTAAAGTAAATGTTGGCCCTACGTTTCTCTCGACTTTGGGTTAAATATAAAGGGAACTTAGGAAACAGAATCATTTTTGTTATATTTACATTCTCAGTGCACTTATTGAAAAGCTCTAGGATAAACCACTGGTAATGTAGTTTATATTCCAATAAGTACATCGGTTCGCGCGACGCCACATGACGTCAAAATAAACAACTGTTCTCCACATCTGATTGGACGTAGGCGGCGTTATGACGTCGTTGACGCTGTTCCGCTATTAGTGGACAAACTGCGTATAATGTTTCTTCTGATTCAATTGCAGCCTCTAACGCAAATTTGTGGTCAAACAATAGATAGAAAAGCATATAAATATAAGCAATGAACTTAATTTTTCTGATGTTTATCGAATTATAAACTACATTGGGTCACGTACAAAGTTTACATGAACCCCTTCGGGGTTCACTTACTTTGCACGCGACCCAATGTAGTTTATACTTAGATAAACATCAGAAAAAATGAAATTCATTCCTTAAATAAATGTCTGTGTTCTCACTGTAGCTAGGATAATGGCAATAAACCATTTCTAAGCATTAACGATAGAAAAGAGATCTGTCTCTAGGACAGTGTAACATTAACGTGCTAGCGTGAAATAAGCAGTCCAAGCCTGTAGCTTAGCTGGCGAAACAGTAGTTTATAAGTCGCAAATATAAATGCACTTCCTGTGAACGATTTGCATTGATAGTATACACTGTCCAGAGACGATTAATTTGGTTAAACAGTATTTATTCGTCAAAAGTAACATGCTAGAAAAACATGGATGTATAATACAATTATAATGACAGCATTTGAAAACAAGGACAATACTTAAAATATGTTTCAATTGATTTCATGGCCCTGAAATTTTACAATTACATTTTTTTGTATGCAAGTATGGCCAGTTATTATTGCCTTATTTAGGACTTGTCATAGCGACATGAATCTTAGCGGAGTTTGGCTTCCATGCTTTTGAGTTGTTTTGGCTTTTTGCGGGTTCTTGCTGCGTCAGATATCTCTTTCCTGATGCCCTTGTCTGTCTCCTTTCTAGAGACACAGCGGTTGCGGTGGCTCGATGGGGGACGCCTGCGCCCATGGATTAATACGTAGGCCTCTCTTACCTGATGTCTGCAGCTAATGTGTCCCGCGGAATGCGACAGTAAGTGTGGCTCGGAGAGGGATGCTCGTTGCCTGCCGAGACCTGCCATCATATCTTTTCTTTCAAACGTTTGGGGTTTAGCGCCACTGAAGAAGTTAAATACAGAAACGCGCGTCTGGCGCACTAAAGTTGGAATGAATACGTTTATATTAGGGCTGAATGTTAATTAACAGTCGCTGTGTGAAATAAGACCCTAAGGTGTTAGCTGTTTTTGCTTGTATAACCATCTCGTTATCATTATCTCCGTATATCACAACGTTTATTTAAATGTTGCTATTTTGCCTTATTAGTATTCGAGACGCAATGCCAGTTGTACCAGATTGGCTTTATTCTATATTGTCAAGCTCTTGGTCTAGGAACTAGTCTGATAAACTAGTTAATTGTATAAAGACGAGGCGTCACATGAAACTAAAGCCACGTGCGCAAACTGAATTCAGCCAACAGATCTGCAGCAACTAAAACTTCACTCTTAACTTTACAGATTCCCAAAATGGGATTTTTTTTTATTTTGCGAAAAGGGCAGGCGCTGATCAGATTGCAAGGAAGCAGTCTAATTTGAGTCTTCGTCGTTTACGTATGCCTTAAGATTTACACGCGACCCACCTCAGTTATGACAAGAATTGTGTCTGTCTAACAAGATGACCTAATGCTATGAAATCCAAAACGATTTAGACGCTATCTTTGGGCAGTTACGTCTACATTTGTCTCTGTAATTGCCTTGATCAGCCAAAACGTTTAGAGATAACAGTTTGAGCAAAATACTCATCTTCAGACGAAAATAATTTCATTACTAATGACCTTAAATCCGAAATTCCAAATGTGTTTAAACTATCTGAAATGACCGACATTTTGTTAGTAAAGACTGAATCAAAGTTCAAAAGCTAGTTAATTCACTCACAAGCATTTATTAGATAGTCGGAGCCCAAAGAAGCATGAACTTCATATCCCGCTACTTGTATATCAACACCACCACAAACCGCTTTAAGCGACCAGTCTGTAACATGCCAAATGGCACGTTTGCTGTCTGCAACTGAGAGCCATACAAACGTTGGTGACACGTTTGCTGTCTGCAACTGAGAGCCATACAAACGTTGCTGACACGTTTGCTGTCTGCAACTGAGAGCCATACAAACATTGATGACACGTTTTCTGTCTGCAACTGAGAGCCATACAAACATTGCTGACACGCTTGCTGTCTGCAACTGAGAGCTATACAAACATTGCTGACACGTTTGCTGTCTGCAACTGAGAGCCATACAAACATTGCTGACACGCTTGCTGTCTGCAACTGAGAGCCATACAAATATTGCTGACACGTTTGCTGTCTGCAACTGAGAGCCATACAAACATTGCTGACACGTTTGCTGTCTGCAACTTAGAGCCATACAAAATTGTGTTTTGTTCAGAAAAGAAAAACACAAAAAAAAACGAGAATTACACTACTGACGAACAACAAAATTATGTTGTCAAATATGATGCACGCGGAAATGTGCAAAATCAAAATGTACGTACACCCGTACACTAGTGCTGCATGTGATATACTTTATTGGTAATTTTGCAGCAGTACCCCCGTGCCTCAGCCAATGCATCCGCAAGCCACTTTACATGTAAGTGTGTGCTACATGTATCATGATACACATATGTTAGGGGCATACAGAAGCATGGTGTGGGTGGGTGGAGGTGGGTGGCGGTGGAGATAGTCTATAGCTGAAAAACTGAAAATAAGCGGATGGAGTAAGTACATATTTTAACTTTAGAAAAAAAGGAGGATAAAGTCCTTGATATTTAAAAATGTTGCAAAATATTAGCACCTAAAGTGTCTACATCAGTTGAAGCATATTCATCAAATAAGTTTCAAGAAAAAAAAACTATTTTCGGATACTTAAATTTTCGTCTACCCTTCGAAATTAAATCGGTTTAAATTAATCTAGAGGCGTAATAAATTTTCAAAATCACTTAGATAACTTCTTTAAGTCTACATACGAGAGGCGTTCGAAAAGTAATGCAAATGGCCTCATAACTTTGTTTACGGGAAAACTGGGTACAAATGCTATGCATTTGCTGCAAACACTACATTTTGTCTTTACAATAATACCAAACGCTGTACAAAGACACCTTTCCATATTGACTTACAACGCATTTTATTAAGCCCCTGTCATACCACTGGGCTAATTTCATACTGTAAAATATTTTCAGTGTTGGACATTCAAGTCAAATATCATTGCAAATACAAAATTAATCTTTGTCAGTTGCTTGTCCATTGTTGCCTACAATATCTATAATACTAAATAAACGAAGTAACGCATAAACTGCAAAATTGGTGGCATTTTCAAGCGTAATTTCTATACTGGTTCTTTCGCATATTGCTATCATTGATAATTTCGGTTACCGTGTGTTTTAGTTTCACGTAGATTTAAAGAATTTGGGAATTTAATTCGTCTTTCATTTTAAATTCTCCCAAGTATTTTTCTAGAAACTTCGACTATTGGTCGATTTTTTTTGTCAACAATGGGTGCGTTCGAGTGAAATTATCGTGTACTCGAATACACGTTTTAAATTAATCCGGTCGTTTCGGTTCTGCGTCGTTATATCGGCGCGCTGCTTAGCAAGTCCAAATTTAGCAGGTTCTAATGCAAAAATCCGACCCATGAACGTACGTCATTCCCCATAAATAACGATTTATTTTTGTATTTTTGCTCATATGTCTAATGAAGAACTAAATGGTCATAGTCCCGACGGCCCTGGCTCGAAACGACCCATTTTCTTCCAGAACGATAGTCAATACGAGTAGCCAATCGAACTCGCCCATTGAAGAATAAAGCTCAACGCACATGGTCTTTCGAAAAGTCGGATGGACACACGGCGCCAAGTGTGTGCGGCTATGGTTACGTACCGCTGAGCCACTTGGGGAACGTCGTTAGGAGAATTCAAACTGAACTGAACTTTCGAAAAGACAAAAATTAAAAATGTCTAAGGTTAACACACATGCGCTAGGTAAGAAAGGGCATTTTTTCCAGCGAAGCAGACAAATCAATTTCAATGATTCAACGAAGCTAAATAAGCCTTTAGTCTTCAGAAGGCTTGAATATTTTCCCCCAAAACGTTCCAGGACCCAATTTTTCCAGAAAAAAAAATACCCAGGACAGGTCACATAACCAAGATTGCAAACATTTATTATGGTAAAAAAATTCAAAAATCTTCTCCCCCAGAACCACGCCGGGCCGCGTAGCGCAATCGGTAGGGCGCCTGACTCATAAGTCAGAGGTCCTGGGTTCGAAACCCGGTCTGGCCACATACTTTCGTTTCTCCTTCCGCTGATTCAAGAAGGGCAGTTGTCAGTTACTGGCGAAAGTATGTGCACTTAGTACTGGTTAACCGCTTAGGAGGTCTAAGCCTGCCCAGGAATAGTGTGGTTAGGTTAACTGACCGTCCCGACATGACCTTAGCTGTTTACCGTGGACGTTAAGCATCAAATCAACCAATTCTCCCCCAGAACCACAAATCCTATGATCTTGAAACTTAGCATGTCGCATCAAGGACTCAAAAGCTCAACAAAATTTATATAAATGATGACCCTGGGATGACCTTGATCTGTTTTACGGCAAGGTCAACTTTTGAGTCACTTAGGTTTTTCTATAGGAAAAAGTGAAAAAAGTTGATTTTTTTAGAAACAATGCAGTCTGTTACCTGAAAGTTTGTAGATGCAGACAACTTATTAGGTAAATGAAGCTTTAGTGAGTATTCATGGTAAAGGTCATATCTTCACCTGGGCCTAAGGCCATTTACATTGAAAAATTAAAACTCGCTTTTTTTATATAAACTTGACCATCATGAAATATTTCCGCGCTTGCGCGGGCTCTTTTCTAGTTCATACAAAAGTTAGAAGGGTGGCAACTGTTATCGATTCATTCCTGGCAAAGCAATGCGCAATTCTTATGACATTATTTAAGCAATGACTTTCATTTTTCTGAGGTTTATCGAAGTGTAAACTACATTGGGTCACGTGCAAAGTGAATGAACCCCGAAGGGGTTCATGTAAACTTTGCTAGTGACCCAATGTATTTTACACTTCTATAAATCTCAGAAAAATTAAGTTCATTGCTTATATTTACATTCATTTCAATCAAAACCTCGATGAAAAGTCATATATAAGCGCTAAAATTGAAACAGTAAAACATGTACACGCAGTTTTTCTGCTAGCAGCGGAACAGCTTGAATGGCGTCATGACGTCGCCGATGTCCAATCAGACTGTAGAGAGTCATTGTTTATTTTGACGTCATTGACGTCGCGTGGCTCAATGTAATTATTGGAATGTAAACTACATTAGGTTCCAATGGTTTACTATAGGGCTTTTCAGTAAATACACCAAGAATGTAAATATTGAAATATACGTTAACGTCATTTTTAAAAGCTTGTAGTGGCTTCGTTTTTGGCATTAATTTGAATTTATTGACATGTTTTCGTTGACCCATGTAAATGCTCTTGCTGACAAGATTTTGAATGCTAATACACTTGTTTTCACTACGAAATCATTTAATTTTTGGTACAAATGGGGAATTCGCTACTTCATAATCTATATTCCCGAGCCAGTATGCAACCCAGATTATAAATAATTTCCGCGATATTTACAGGACAACATTGCCTGGGCACTGTCTTTAAGTAGCAAAAATAAAAACAAACCAAAGACTGACGATATATAAATTACAGCCCACTAAACTAAAATTCTGCAGTGTCTTTAGGGTATACCTCTTTCAAAGAAGATAAAATTGCGCCCTTTTTAAAAAATACACCGTGTTTGCAGACTTTCCTACGCATATCATAGCTCACTGTGTTTTTGCAATCAGAAACTCTGTTTTTATATTGGTTACCGAGAAATTACGTCATTTGCATTACTTTTCGAACGCCCCTCGTATTAATGCCAAATATTTCAACTTTTGCTCCCGAAGAAGCTACAATAATTTGTTGAAAAGTAGGCAAATTTTCAGTGATACTGTCAGAGGGTCTTTGTTTTTCTTCAGGGACCTGCATATGATATTTTCAGTCCTTGGTGTGTGTGCTTATTGCCATAGGATCCGACTTTCCAGCTTTATCTGTTTCAATAATTAAACATGATAATCTCGTATAATTAGAGACAAAAAAGTATACTAATACAATTTTGAATGCCTATACTTATCCCATATATGACTGTTAGGTCTGAAATTCTCCATGATATATTTTAATCAAAGTACAGTATGGGCTTACTGTGAAAAACTTTTACCGTTTCCATTACATTTAGTTGTAGAATCTGGCTTTCCCACCATAAATTGAAGTCTTTTTTCTGAAAAATCAGAAAATAGATTTAAAGGCAGCGACGGCCAAGAGAAATTATTGCGGACATCAAAACTTTTTTATCTAGATTTACAGGCAGATTTATACAACAACTATCAGAGCTCTTTAGCGCATTTCATGAAACTGCGAATGCGACTTCTAGGTGTTGTAGCATGGTTCCTTACATCAGTCTTTAGATAAAAGGCTAACGAGAAAACCTTCTTATATTAGAGTGTGATTAATGACATTTGTTCAGCTGAATTAAAGCTGATGAAATAAGTTCTACAATATAAGCTTCTTTAGAATGAAGAACTGTTCTATAGAAATGAAAATCGCAGACCGCGGCCGATGTTTGCTATTTCATTGCTGGTCATAAACTGTCCATGACCAGCAATGAAATAGGAAACATCGGCCGCGGATTCTAGCACCGACCTAACAGCTTTATTCTGTGTATTGTACGACGTAGCTGATATTGTAATATTTACATTCTTGGTGTATTTACTGAAAAACCCTATAGTAAACCATTGGAACCTAATGTAGTTTACATTCCAATAATTACATTGAGCCACGCGACGTCAATGACGTCAAAAATAAACAATGACTCTCTACAGTCTGATTGGCCATCCGCGATGTCAGTACGTCATTCACGCTGTTCCGCTGCTAGCAGAATTACTGCGTGTACATGTTTTACTGTTTCAATTTTAGCGCTTATATATGATTTTTCATCGAGGTTTTGATTGAAATGAATGTAAATATAAGCAATGAACTTAATTTCTGAGATTTGTCGAAGTGTAAACTACATTGGGTCAATAGCTAAATTTACATGAACCCCTTCGAGGTTCATTCACTTTGCACGTGACCCAATGTAGTTAACACTTCGATCAACCTCAGATAAATGAAATTCATTCCTTAAATAAAACACATAACGATGGTTTTACATTCCGCTCAAAACCTGGCTTTCTACTTGTTCTAAATTCTTGCAGCTATAGTGGATTTTAATGTTCAGATCTGCGTCGTGTGATGAGCAGCAGTTAACGGATAATGAAGAATGCGCTACAAGAAATTACTTTTAGTCAAATTAAGCAAACGAGGTGCAAAATAAGAGGCAGTTTAAGAAACAAACATTCTAAAAAATAAGAGATAAGAAGGATGTGTGTGTACAAAACAATAATATGGGCTTATAGCTTCGTTTGCACGAGCAAAGCCACGGTTACTTTGTCGCAGAAATTATGGCAAATAAATTCTGCAAACATATTGCGTTCACACGGAGCAAATTATTTGCCAAACAAAAATGAGAAAAAGAATCTTTGCCAACTAAACATTAGCAAAGAAATATCCGGTGCAGTGTTCACACGAATAAAGGTTTCATAGAGTTACGTGGTCAAATAATTTTCATCCAAAATGCCACCGATGTCACAACCCAGCGGACACATGACGTCGGAATGACGTCGTATTGACGTCGATGCGACGTAATCACGTCGCATCGACGTCAGGACGATGTCATTTTGACGTCATGTGCCTGCTGGGAATATGTTTGTTAAGAATACTTTGTTAAACATGAAACTGATTTGAATTTTAGTAAAGTTTTCGTCGTCAACGTAACAGCATATTTCTTTGCTACATATTCTATGGAAAACGTTTTGTTCACACGTAAAAATTTTGTTTGTCAAATAAACGTTACCATATATATGCAAATTCGGCAAAGAAAATCTGGCATATATTTTGATTCACACGAGCATATCTTTCTTAAATAAACAGTTTAACCAACTACATGTCAAAGAAATTTTCCAGAGAGAGATATAGATCTTATGAAAAGAAAATCTCTTGTTTGTAAAGAAAGTCTCTTGTTTAAAATGAAAGGAAACATTTGAATTTCACTGACAACTTCGCTTGTATTATGAAGCGGTCCCGATGCTAGTTGGCGTTTGTTTATAAACCTTTCTAATTATCGCCACTGTCGAAAAGGTTGCTTTCAAGATTTTGTCCGTATTCTTGAGCTGAATGGATACACCTCAGGGGGTGAGCACTAAGCTGAAACTTTTGGTTGTTATTGTTGTTGTTGTTGTCATTGTCCAAAGGAAAGCAAGATAAGCAGTAAACATATGAGCCGCGACACGAGAAAACCAACAATGTGGTTGTGCGCCCATGTCAGACTCAGATCAGCCTGGGCATCCGCCCAGTCTGATCAGAGTCTTACCTGTCCGCATGGAGGTAGCTTAGACCCTTAGCTACCCTTTGAGCACCTAACAAAGAGTCTGATTAAATTGGGTGGACGCCCAGGCTGATCTGAGTCTGTGCTGGGCGCACAACCACTTTGTTGGTTTTCTCGTGTCGAGGCTCAATTATTTTCCCACTGCTTGTATTTTTTGTCGTAGTGTGTGCACTCTCCAATGAAAGAATGTGACCCCATCTGGGAGCAAATTCTTCTTTAGAGAGTTGCTCCCTATGAGTATAGATAATATCTTTCTGACAGCAGTAATTTCGCATGGCAGTGTGTCCAGTCATCTTATAGTTTTACTTCATTATATTTTCAGGTAAGTCAGCCCCTGCAGTTCCAAAAGTTGCTTTCTTTGTTGGTTTGGGCAAAAATGTGGGCCCAGTGAAAGAGAATACAGACCTCATTTTTGATAAGGTGATAACGAATATAGGAGGCGGATATGACGTGGAGACGGGCCGCTTTACGGCACCCTTTACTGGAGTCTATCACTTTACGGTTGTCGTTGCTGCACAAGGGATGCAAAAGGTAACGGAAGACGTAGAAAATAGAACACTTTTAAACTAACGTAAACTGACAGAGAAATACGGGTTGGTGACTTTACCAATAGTAGTTGTTCACTTGGCCGTAGAGAGAATTATGGCAAATCTGACTTTATGATTGGGCTCTGTCCTACAGAGAAGCTTGACAGCAGAATCAGAAAGAATCGTTTAAGCTCTCAAAACTCTACTTAATTGAATCGATTTAGTTATGTTGCGATACAATCGTTTTGTTGGACATTGGCCTATCAAAAGAAAACTAAATATGGGTCATACTTCGAAGTTTCCGCTACTCAAGCCTCATCTGGCGACGAAAGCCAGAGAAAAGCATACTGTTATTTCATAATTTTAATCAGGCAGTCGGTTCAAAGACTGATTAGTATCAAAAAGGGTCCAAATGATTAAAAAGCGATGATCTAGAATAACAGTCTAAACCAATTTCTGACTTTGATCCGAAAGTACAAAAATAAAATATAATCTGCACTATGGATGATCTATGAGACGTTTTACGGCCGCCACAGGGCACAACACCAGCTGCAGTGAGGTCAAATTAAAATCTTAAAGAGTTTTTTCAAAAGCAGAGAACACATCAAAAGAAGGATCATGGGCCATGGAGAACATGAAAGTTGCCTTTCCCGGGAAACTTTCTTTGTTTATTTCCATCTTTATTTTCCTTTATTTTCGTTTCATTTCATTTCTTTCTTTCTTTTGTCTTCTTTTCTTCTCGTCAACAATGGACAACTTTAGCCTTTCAAGAATTACTGTCGAGAAAAAAATCTCAATTTGAAGGTTTATCTATGAACATGGTAAATACAAAAAAATGAACATTTTCTCTGACATAATTCTACGAGAATCTCGTTACGTGCGAGAAGACAAGTTTGAGCCGCTCGACAAAATCAACATGGTGGTATGTGAGCCCGGCGAAGAATCAGATCAACCTGGTCTGATCAGAGTCCTCGCGGTGCGTTTAAAGGGTAGCTAATGGTCTTACGTAGTACCTCCATGCGGACAGCGAAGACTTTGATCAGACTGGGCGGATGCCCAGGCTGATCTGAATCTTCGCTGGGTGCACATGCCACTTTGTTTATTTTGTGCTGTCGCGGCAATTAACGAAATGTTATTACACGAGGCAGAGCTCGAGATAATAAAGGGTAACCATGGTAACAAGGATAATTTAGGGATAATTTTTGACCTCTCATTAGAACCGTCACGCCGAGACGGTTCTAATAAGACCTTCATGCGGAGACTGTTCTAACGAGGGGTCACAACATTTGTATTCATTGAGAAATAAGATAAAAACCCAGAATTGTCTTCAAGTCCACTTCTTATCTGAGGCTCTTATAAGATTCAATGAAATTAATTTAAGAAGTAATGAGTCAGTATAAGATAGTTTTCACTCTCTCCGATTCATCACCAAACAAAATAATCAAACGCTAGAGCAAGGTCAGTACTGGCAGAGATATGTCAACGTTCTTTAACAGCTGTATCAAGAAAAGGTACATGTACGATCATTGAAAATTTGCAAATCTATAAAGCTGTATGTGCGTCTCGGTCTCTGAAAAACGGTACCTTTTTACACTACTCATAAATGGAGACTGTGGAATTGAAAGGGGGTGGGGAAACTTTTTTTATTTATTGAGGATACATTGTCTGACTGGAAAAAGATTTAAGGGTTATTTTCTCCTGGTATGGCCAATATGCCAACTCAATTAATTGTATTAGAATAATTGATTACCATCATCTGATTGTTTTTTCCACCAGGGTAAAAGAAAATGGACAAAATTACCTGCATTGATATACACTTTTATTGGTCTGGTGTTCGGTTAGAAAAATTCCCTTCCGAGAGTGTAGGGCGCTTACCGTCGAGCTCCTATTGCACGTATACTTACTTTTATCATACAAAATAATATAGAGGAGCCACAACACAAGAAACCCAACAAAGTGGTTGTGCGATCAGCACAGATCAACCAGGGCAGTCACCCAGTCCGACTAGACTCATTGCTAAGCTCTTAAAAGGTAGCTTAGGGTCTAAACTAACTCCATGCGGAAAGTGAAGGCTGTGATCAGACTGGACGGATGCCCAGGCTGAGCTGAGTCTGCGCTGGGCGCACTTTGTTGGTTTTCTTGTGTCGTGACTCAGAGGTTTAGAAGAATCTCTTTCGATTAAGCAGTTCCAACTTACTACCTTACACACACACCCTTTTATCTAAAGGAGGCAATTCACAACTTGAACCGATTTGTTTTAAATGATTTACTTCATAATTATGGTAATATTGTTGGCATTAAATAAATTTGAGCCACATCATGTGATTTCCAACAATGTGGCATTTTTTTCATGTAATATTCACACATGGTTACGAGAGTCTGATGTTTTCTACTTTTTTTGGTTTTTATTTTTTTGTTGTTGTTTGTTTGTTTGTTGTTGTTTTTTTTTGGTAATTTTAGTACTATTCATATTTGAATCATAAAAGTACAGTAGAAAAGTACTTTAAATATATACCAGCTCGCATCAGGAAATATGATCTATTGACAGTAAAGGTCGGATAAAACCTTAGCGAATATTACAAGTTAAAATCTCGAATGATGATGAAGAAGATAAACACAATCATTTGTAATAGGCAAGGTAGAAGAGGAGTGGGTAGGAGCAGTAATGGCCCGTTTCTTAAAACTGGCTGGCAACATATGCTTTTATTAGTTTTAATAATGTATATGACTTTGATAGTATATGTGAATCACGTTTGAATGGATTTCGCTTGCACAATTTTCTATCTGTTGAGTTCTGACAGATACAAAAAACCCGGGCCGAGGACACGACAATTGGATTATTACTATATTACGAATAAGCAAAATTAATGAGTCAGCTTATCAGAAATTCTAGAAATCTAGGTAAGCACACTCTGCTACAGATATATGCACATGTATATCGGTCAACATGTTTATGCGATGTACAATCATCTCATGCTTGCCCCTTGTATAGGAGAGTTTTATTCTTGGCAAGTGAGCATAAAATTATACCTGTATTATACCTTTTTGGAAAATGGTAAGGCCACAAATAAGCACTGCTACGTTTTAGAATATAGAGAGGATTGGCAATCTGGTACAGATGAGCGATAAGAACCAGGTATAGATGGGACTGAGGAATGGAAATCGGGAACGATGAAATATAAGAATCGGATATGAATGGGAGGACCGAAAATCGGTTACAGATGAGAGGATTGGCAATCGGGTACAGATGCAAGATAAAAGTCGGGTATAGATGGGAGGATTGGCAATAGGGAACAGACGAGGGGTAAAAAACTGGTATGGATGAGAGGATTGGCAATCGAGCCAGATGAGGAATAAGAATCGGGTATAGATTGGAGGATTGGCAATCGGTAACAGTTCTGATATACATGGGAGGATTGACAATCAGGTCCAGATGAGAGATAAGAATCGGGTATAGATGGGACTGAGCATTGGCAATAGGGTACGACGAAAGAAACGGATATGAATGGGAGAACCGAAAATCGGGTACAGATGAGAGGATAGGCAATCGGGTACAGATGCGAGGATTGGCAATCGGGTACAGATGCGAGATAACAATCGGGTATAGATGGGAGGATTGGCAATAGAGTACAAATGAGAGATAAGAAACGGGTAAAGATGGGAGGATTGGCAATAGGGTACAGGTGAGGAATAAAAATCGGGTATAGATGAGAGGATTGGCAATCGAGTACAGATGAGGAATAAGAATCGGGTATAGATTGGAGATTGGCAATCGGGTACGGATGAGAGATGTGAATCGGGTATAGATGAGGGCATTGGCAATTGGGTACAGATAGGGTAGAGATGAAAGGATTGGCAATCGGGTACAGATGGGGATAAGAATCGGGTACAGACGAAAGACGAAGGACTTAGCAATCAGGTACAGATGCGAAATAAGAATTTGGTATAGATGGGGGAGTTATGAATGGGGTATAGATGAGAGGATTGAATATAGGGTACAGATGGAGGATAAAAATTGTTTATACACGGAGAAGAGAATTAGATCGGGTATAGTTGAGGTAAAAATCAAGTACAGATGAAGGATCGAGTACAGATGAGATACCGGTTATAGCTATGAGTCATACATATACACTGTATATATTTGTAAATTCTGTAATATTCCGTTATACTGCAGTATTTTTTGTTCTTCTTCAATTTTTAAAGTGTAACAAGTGTAGTTATACTCATACAACCAGGAATTTTTACTTACTTAAATGAGGAACTTTGATAAAATGGTAGGCCCTACAAAACCTTTGGGCACTTGTTAAAAGTTTTGTTTTAGATGTCAAAAAGATTAGAACTAGTATACGTTTAACACTTAATTTTATCATTTAGGCTGCTGTGATGTTAATAAAGGAGAACGAGATGGTGGAGACGATCTGGGCAGAGAGTATACCTTACTGGGCGACTTCATCCAACACCGCCATCTTGGATCTGGCATCCGGGCAACAAGTCTGGCTCGTGCTCCTCAGTCGCGCCCCCTATATGCATGGTTATATGTATTCGTCATTCTCGGGATATTCATTATTTAAAAATGACGAACAAGAGACAGATTTAGAGGAGAATCTCGAATAGTGCGGACTTACAAGAATATTGGGACATGCCATTCAATTAAAATTTGGGTAAATTCAGTTATCTGCCCGGCGTTGTATCAAACTTTCTGCCTGCATGGCAGAAGAAGCGTAGAAGTCTAAGACAAAGAACAATCTGATATTTTTCTACATTGATCTGGTTTAATTGTTTACCAATGTACTTAGAACTGTCCAATATTTATGTTCATTAAGGTACTTTTATATATAAGAAACGCTAAAACAGCCTTGTAAGACATCATTTTCTTACCTGGTCCGAAATTATTTTTCTTTTGATGCGTAAGATATTTACCTTATTAGCACGTCATGATGACGTGCGTTGCCCATCTTGATAAGGCACCTACTCTTCGGCTAAATTTGCCCTATGGGAGCAAATTCTTTCCTTTGAAAGAAGCATACTATGAAATGGGTGGAAAATAGTTCCATGTCGGAGTCATCGTCTTGTGTTGTGTAGCCATTCAATTGTTTATTTTATTTATTTATTTTTTTTTTGTTGTTGTTGTTTTTGTAATTTGGTTGTGATCTTATTTTTCATGTCTTACCTTCACCTTTTGCACATTTTGGTCAATGTTTCTGGTAAAGGTATAGAGGTTTCTCACTAGTTAAGAAAACTGTGAAATGGAAGATTTAATTTCGTTTAAATGTTTTTATATCCTCATGGCATCTGAAGTATCTCGTGGTGCCTATAGTTTTCGATCATTTCCGTGCCGAAGTTCCAAGTGTGAAATTTAGAGAAAAAAGAATTGAATGTTCATACTTTCAGAAAGGTCGACATTGACTTCACAGTGGGCATATGACGTCGTGATGACGTCGTAATGACGTCTGTGCGACGTCATTACGACGTTATATTACGACGTCTTTGCGACGTCATTACGACGTTATGTGTCTGCTGGGTTATTGCAAACGATTTCTGAGTATCTCCTATTGGGTTATATTAGTTTTATATCATGAAATTTTGTATATTATTTTTTGATTACCTTTTTGTTTGTTTATTTATTTATTTTTCTTTCTACTTTTATTAATTTCTCTAACCCTGTATATTTCGTGTACCTTGTTAAAGTTATATTCGTTAAAAATAAACTGTTATAATGTGGGACTTAGAACTAGATTTTTTCACTTCTGTCTGTGGTGTTCACACGTTTCTTATGCTCCGAACTTTTAAGATTGAAATTCCCCATTAATTGTTCTAATCAGACTATTACATGTACATGTATATGATTACACTTCTATGTTTTCCCGCCATTTTATCGAGGGAAACAACTCTTGTGACTTCCTGTTTACTTCCATGGTCACGCATCCTTCCAAAATGGGGTCTACTCCTAAAGAAAAGAATTTGCTCCTACGGCGCAAATTCTTGCCTTTAAGAGATGACCGCCTATGGAGTATGGAGGTAAAATGAGAAAGGCAGAGTTGCTTTCCTTGAAAGCGTATCTATCCACCGTCATATCTGACATTCTTGATCACACTGACTTCTTATACGGCAACTGACAACATCATCATATTTCAATTCTCATATCGACGTTACCCCCGCACCTCAGCGGAACGAATCCACAGCCGCAGTAACGGGGCGCCGAGCGTCCGTCCATTTCACTGCAACTGACAAACAACCTGGTGCCGTATTTATAAAGCAACTTAAGTCGTTGCTATGCTGTTGCTAAGGCTAAATTTCTATGAAGGAGATTCCCTACAACTATGAAATTTGCTCTGGAGGAACAGTCTTTTTCAGACCTTTCCTTCAGAGCAAATTTCATAGTTGTAGGGAATCTTCTTCATAGAAATTCAGCCCTAGCAACAACATAGCAACGACTTAAGTCGTTTTATAAATACGGCC
This sequence comes from Ctena decussata, assembly GCA_963989385.1. Taxonomy (NCBI): domain Eukaryota; kingdom Metazoa; phylum Mollusca; class Bivalvia; order Lucinida; family Lucinidae; genus Ctena; species Ctena decussata. Next base: position 680,828 of record OZ022504.1, on the reverse strand, counting down.
CCTGTTCATTCTTGCATATTGTATAGTCCGTTTGCTCGCTAGTGCAAACGGGATTTTGCTTATTTTCTCGAAAACGATGAAAGTTCCGTTAAATGTTCTGATAATTTAATGATTCTTATAACTATGAAAAATCCAAAAAAATAATAATAAAAAAAAAATATATGTTTTTTTTTTTTTTTTAAATAATTTCCATTTACAGTACAGTAATGTCACCAGCGGCCTTTCATTGTCAGTTGAATATACGATCCTCTTCCAGGTATTTGGTTTTCTTGCAAATGCTTTGATGTGGAAGCAATGAGTATATTTTACTTTGGATCTGAGATGCTTTTTGGTCGACATTCTTGTAGGAATTATATTAACATTGTAGAAAGCTAGTGCGTCTCGTTCAATAGCTGAAGAGATGGTCGGGTCGGGCTATGGTGCTGGGTAACTTCCGGTGCCAGGGCGTCCTATAACTTTGCTGATAGTGGTGCAAGGGCCTACTGTGTTTGCATTAGGTGCGGGCTGGGTTGTTTGCATATCTCTTTTCTTTCTCCCTCTCTTCAGGAGACGGCCCGATATATACTGAATTCTTACTCTTCATGCTTCGGAAAGAAATATATCACTTACCACATTTCTTATACACTGTCTAGGAATGAGTGTTCATATTTTGTTATATAAAGATCTGCTCTTTGGGACTGCAAACCATTTAACTCAAACGGTGATTGTGATCACTTTGTGCAGCCGACGGGGACTGGTGAATTCTGCTTCTGTGAGCTGAATATTGAGTGAAGCAAAGTTAAAGAAGGTCGTTACAAATAGTTTGCTTTTATTCTAAGATTTTCATAAACCTTACATGTACAAGAATTACTACCAGTAGTAATTATACATTTGTGCGTATGTCTGCACAGAATTTATATAGGATGAAAAAAATGACATTTTGATAAGGAGACATAGGTCCTTAAAAGAATTTCATACCAATTGTAGCACCGTTATTTTTCTTACCTTTTTAAATCATCATCTAGAAAGGCAGTCAAATATCTCTTTTCCTAGCAATGGGCTTTTTGAAGTTCAAGATTCCGATATAATTTGGGTGTTACATCGTTTTGTACTCCAGTTTGATAGTATTGAATAATTAAACTTTCTAGAAAAAAAGAACGGTTACTTGTATTTCGTATCCATTTTATTATTTTTATATCGTACATTTACTAGAGTATTACATGGGTACATGCAATATCATACCCCTAAAGTCATATCGTAACATGACATCACCTTTAAAGGTAGGTTCCTGTACTAGCGATAACAATTATGTCCACAAAATAATTTCGTCTTTTTCTGAGCAGTATTGAATTCTCTTATTTTTCTGAATTTTTTGCTACAGAGAAACTCGTCAGATGTTGAAGAAAATAGTCGTTTTCCCTTTTGGTTTAATTTCTTTCGTTGGAATTCCAGTTCTAAAAATAACTATGTTTATTATGTCTATAAGTGCGCCATTTCTGAAGCCATTCTCCAAAGGTCAATTTTCCCTTGTCGTGAGCTCTCCTAGAGGTCCTGGCATGGTGGATGGGTAAAAACTATCCCAAAATGCAATGCAGCATGACCTCAGCTGCGTTATCTATTTTTGGCGCGAACTAAAAATAGCGCTAACTGGTGTGCGAAGCAGAGTTAGGAAATCCCTTGCAAAACAACTTTTCTAATATTTTTTTGATTTACACTTTTTAGTGAAACTTATTCATTCCCTTTTATAAGTGCTTTCCAACAACTTGGATGAAAGATCATCAAAATTATGGTGCATTCCAAAATACAGGAACCTACCTTTAAAGTCCATATCACCGACACCCCTGCACCACAACGGAAGCACGGCCTTGGAACGGTCAGTAAAAATTACTTGGAGGCGGGGGCGAGGGCTTAAACTGACTTCCTTTCTTCTGTCGGCTTGACATAGACCCACAAACGCAAATTAAATTCCAGTATAAATGTTTCCATCTTATCTCAAATCCTAAAATAGCATTCCGCGTCTGCTTAGAAGCTTCAAGGAAAGCTTTGAATAAACCTGAATACTCAGTGCAAAATATATCCCAGTCCGGTATTTATAAGAAGTTCAATCAATTTTATGGCTTTCTATGTATTTCGTAACAGTAGCCATTGTAAATGACATAACCAACTTACAGGCACAGACCATCAACACTGGCCACACTCACACGTGCGCGCACGCACACACTCACTCACTGTTGTGTCCGCTTATCTTTAGTCTTCGAAACAATCGGTTTGTTTTGTTTTTGTCTTTTCTTTCATTCTGATGTATGTTCTTCATATATTTTATATTAATAATAGAAAATAGGTAAAAGTAAAAGTTTTTGTGCCTAATTGCAATTAAGACAACATGAGCGGTTAGCAAATAAACAACTCTTTACCAGGTAAGTGGTCATAAAGCTAGCTTTAATCTAAACATAAATGTACCAAACAAAAAAAGAAACACACACAGTAATATTTTGGTATTTTCTTGGGAATAACAAACAATTTAAAACAATAATTCATACAACGTTACAGGTAGACAATCGGACAGTTCAACCCGAAAATTCCATATAATTGTGTCGATTCAGTACTTTGTGACGCGTCTCTGAACAAGGCAGGGGTCAGTTTTCAATGTCACAGTCTTCGATAAGAAGCCGTTGTCAGCGATTTCATTAATGCGTATTTTCATGCATATGGAAGGCACAGATACTCATCAACGCCATGATGAAGTTTGAGCAAGATTTGATCAGAAATACGGATTTTTTTTTTTACATTTTCTAATCATGCTATAAAAGGTAAATTAAACGGGAAAATCTTACTGTGTGCGTTTCTTTTTTTGTTTGGTATATATATTAGGCACACACGTATCTTCCTAATGCCCGAAAACCCCTGAGATAAGAATGAATGAGAACAATCGTACAAAAGAAACTGATACACCGTAGTATACACACAAGTATACACACAAGCCGAGACAACAAATCAGAACATTGACAAACCACAATTGAAACGCTGCCTTAGAACGATCCGTAATAAATCAGAAGACATTTTTACAGAGATCCAACCCTCGCTCTGATTTCATCGTGAATCATATGACATTTAGTTCGGTCCACATGGACAGCAGGCACATGACGTTGAAATGACGTCGTACTGACGTCGGTGCGACGAAATGACGTCGCATCGACGTCAGTCCGACGTCATTTTGATGTCATGTGCCCGCTGGGAGACTTAGTGTAAACAAAATTGAAGAAATAGCACTATGACGACAGAAAAATAGACTCTGGAACACTGGGGCAAATGAAAACCACTAGTTAAACCCGACAAGCCCGACCGATAGCATTTACAAGTAACATACTGGGAAAATTGGTTTAGGCAGTGTGTCCGTATCATAGAGCAGTAACGCGGTATAATTTTGTAAACGTCCGTTTGTCTGTCTGTCTATCGTTTATCCGACAATCCTTAAGACTCTTGAGCCGATTACTTGATACGATCTAGCCCTACTAGATTTAATCATTCATTCGTAGAGGAAACTTAAACCTTTAGGCAAAATAAATTGAGTTACGAAAATGCAGCTCACTGGAATTTAATTTGCGTTTGCGTGTCTATGTGAATGATCTCCCCACACAGCTTCAAAGTGTTCCCTGTTTGTCAAGGAGCCTTAGATTAATAGTTATCATCTCAATTATCGCTATTCAAATGTAATTACTCGCTGTTGTCTTTCTACAGTCTTAAGGAACTCATAGCTCGTGCTAACCGATATATAATCATGTATCTCTATCAGTCACCTTGGATCATTAGTTCCTGGCGTTCCATAGAATGGTCATATGCAAACAGTGCAGATTCAGATCAGCCGCCGCAATCGCGGCGTCTGACCTGATTCTTCACTGTGGGTAGTATAACAATATATTTCTGAAGAAAACCAATAAATAGGGTTAACGTGATAAGCTATCCCTGGGCTATATCTCCAGTAAAAAGCGCCGTTTCGCTTTTAGACAAGTAAACATGTATATGTGGCAGTTTGTGGAATCAACAAACTGCCACAGGTAAAATTATTTAGGAAAGAAACGGCGCTTTTTTAGTTATCTGTATGTCAGTCACATCAACGTGATGAAGTTCCCCTAAGATCTCAAGTACAAACAACAGGGGATTAGATTATAGCGAGGTATCCAAGAATTTCATAGAAAGTATGTTTTGGTTCCAGCAGACAAGGCCGCAAACAACGTAGTTGTTTGACGGCTACATTACATCAACATTTTAAACCAGGAATTTGGCGGTACAAGGGCCTAAAAGAGACATCTGCAGAAGAGAGTTCTGTAGTTAAAGGACATTGTAGCCATTTGCCCTGAAGTTTTCTGTTAATGTTAAGGAACGCCAAGATAGGCTTCCTATGATGTATTGGTTACCAAAGCTTCATAAAAAACGTATAAAATTAAAAAGTATGCAAAGACCAGGAACTGAAACAATCAAAATCCAAATCCAGCCCTCAAACCATAGTTGGAAACAACTAAGATTACAAATAATCAAGATACAGAGAACATATGGCCAACCGAGTGAGCAGCTTGTTCCCAAAAGGTGGCCACTCAGCAACCCAAACCGAACCAAAAATAATAAGAACATACATAAGGTAAAACATCACAGAAACTCTGACACCAAAAACAGGCAACAGAGAACCACAACAGAACTACCGCCTTGGAACGGTCAGTAATGAATTACTGGGGGGCTTAAATCGATTTTACAGGCCCAACCTCACCCTCAGTTTCTGAAGTGGTACAAAACATTTAGTTGGTAGTTCGGTTCGCATGATAACCCTCTAACTCGTCAATGAATCATCACGGTAAACACATAAATCAAATTTCAACACCATGAAGAAGCAAAGACGAGGACTCAACAGATACAACGGGCCGTCTGACAGGTGGAGATCCCTGTCCTGCCAAACGACCCCACTGGAAATCTGAAGCAAAAGAAGATCACCAGTTGAAAGCATGATTTATTGCCAATTCTAGTTCTTGTACTACTACTGAACTTTCTAAATTATTAACCTCTTGCCGCACTGCTGTCAAAAATCATGTCATAAGGTACTGTAAAAAAGTTTATGAAAGGTCAGATAAAAATTTGTTTTGGTCTATTAAAAATTCTGGTGAGGTAATTAATATAAAATTGCAGTTGAGAGGGTTCCGTGCGACCAGTTTGTCAACTTATGATTTTTCTACACTCTATACGATTTGCCACATAATTTGATCAAGGAAAAACTTATAGATTTAATTGAGTGGACCTTCCAAATGGAAGGTTCAACTTTGCCTGCATGTAACATGTGTAACGAAAGAAGCGCTTTCTTTACTTCTGAACACCAACATCGATATAAACTTTGGTTATGTCAAAATATTGGTGAAGCGTTAACATACCTTAATTAGATAATATTTACATTAGATTTGGTACTAAGTTATACAGACAAATTGTTGGTATTCCGATTGATACTAATTGTGCTCCTCTTGTAGCGGATTTGTTTTTATTTCGCTACGAAAGAGATTTCATGGCTTCTCTTTCTTATGATAAACAATCTGAAAATGTTGAAGCTTTTAATTCTACATCTGGATATCTAGATGACCTTTTAAATATTCACAATCCTTACTTTGAAGGCATGGTGAATCAAATTTATCCACCTGAGCTACAGTTAAATAAAGCTAATGCATCCGATACTGAAGCCTCATTTTTGGATTTACATTCATCTGTTCCAAATGGATTTGTTTCATCCAAAATTTATGATAAACGCGATAACTTTGATTTTGACATAGTAAATTTTCCATTTTTGGATGGTGATGTTCCCTGTTCTACCTCTTATGGGGTTTACATTTCTCACCTTATTCGGTTTGCTCCGGTATTTCAGTGGTTTTGTCTGACTTCCCAGGGGTCTCCTGGTGTCGCAATACGTTCTTTCCGTTGAGTCCTCATCTCTGATTCATCATAGGCTTATCCGTGATTTGTTTGTTTCCGGTGATTATTCATTAATGAGTTAGGAAACCTTCATGCGGACCAAACAGCTAACTTAATGTTTCAAACCACTGCAGAAGCAGAGGGCGAGGTTCGGGCCTAGTAAAACATGCTTAAGCCGCCCAGTAATATTTTGGCTGACCGTTCCAAGGCGGTACTTCTGTTGCGGTTCCTTGATGCTATATTGTGCTGCGTCCGCTTGTCTATGGTCTCTGGCGGTTTGGTCACCCGTATTGCTGCCCAAGCTGCCTTCTGTTTTGTTTTGTTTTGTAACTAAAATAAAAAAAATAAGTAAAAGTAGATGTTGATGCTGTTATTGGGGTAGCTGAATGACCATCTGCTTGGGAAAGAGCTGCTCATTCGGTTTACAGTGCGTGTCTTTCGTAAACTTGTGTCACTTTCTGTGTGTATGTGCTTCTTTCCCTATTGGTTTTGAGAGCGGAATGTGGGATTTGATTGTATTAATTCCTGATCATTGCCCATCTTTTAACTTTAACTAGAAAAAAAAATTAAAACTAGAAAATTGTGTCTGTAAGACACTAATGATGCCCCCGTGCAGTGCCTGTCACATGACGTGTATATCCATAAAGCTCCTACAAAGAATCCATTGAAAACATACCCTACCATGTAAAAATTGCCCAAAATGACTAAATTAAACAAGAGGGCCATGATGGCCCTGGATCGCTCACCTGAGTATCCTGTGAACTTAACCTCAGAGACATCCATATGACCGACAGACAGAGTTTCACAAAGATTAAATGGAAAATGGACCCTTTATTGTGTACCTAAGGTTTTTATAAGATTTAACCTAATGACCTAGATTTTGACCCCACATAACCCAGTTTCAAACCTGGTCTAGATCATTCTGGCAAAATTATCAAAACTGTGCCCTCTAGAGTGTACAAGTTTTTCTAAGGTTTAACCTAGTGACCTACTTTATGACCCAACATGACCAAGTTGCACCCTTGGTCCAGATTTGTTGGGGACAAACATTCTGACAAAGTCTCATGAAGATTAGAACAAAACTGTGTCCTCTAAAGCCTTAACACTGTTTTTCTAAGAACTGACCTAGCGACCTAGTTTTTGACCTGACATGGCCCAGTTTCAAATCTGGTATAGATTTCATGAAAAGAAACATTCTGACAATGTTTCACGTAGATTGGATCACAACTGCGCCCTCTAGAGTGTACACAAGTTTTTTCTTAGATTGGACCTAGTGACCTAGTTTTTGACCCCACAAGACTCAGATTCAAATCTGGCCTAGATTTTATACAAATAAACATTCTGACAAAGTTTCATGAAGATTGGATCATAACTGTGCCCTCTAGAGTGTGCACAAGGTTTTTCTAAGATTTGACCCAGTGACCTAGTTTTTGACCCCACATGACCCAGTTTCATAGATGGTCTAGATTTCATTTAGATAAACATTCTGACAAAGTTTCATGATGATTGGATCATAACTGTGCCCTCTGTGTCATTCTAAGATTTATTTCTATTTTTAGCTCTGGCGGCCATTTTGTTCAGCGAAGTGGAACTGTTTTAGCATTTTTTGTTCAGGGCCATGACTTAAACATTTCTTTGAGTTTTTTTTAAATCGAGGCATTGGCTTCAGTGACGATGATGTTTAAAGCTTTTTTTCTATTTTTAGCTCTGGTGGCCATTTTGTTCAGCGGAGCAAAACCATTTGAGCAATTTTGGTAGAAGGTCTCCTAAGGAACATTTCTGTGAAATTATTTCAAAATCTGCCCACCAGTTTTGGAGGAGAAGTCGTTTAAAGATTTTTCTATTTTTAGCTCTGGTGGCCCTATTGTTCAGCGGAGCGGAACCATTTGAGCAATTTTGGTAGAGAGTCTCCAAAGGAACATTTCTGTGAAATTATTTCAAAATCGGCCCAGCAGTTTTGGAGGAGAAGTCGTTTAAAGGTTTTTCTATTTTTAGCTCTGGCGGCCATATTGTTCAGTGAAGCGGAACCCTTTGAGCAATTTTGGTAGAGGGTCTCCTAAGGAACATTTCTGTGAAATTATTTCAAAATCGGCCCAGCAGTTTTGGAGGAGAAGTCGTTTAAAGGTTTTTCTATTTTTAGCTCTGGCGGCCATTTTGTTCAGCGGAGCGGAACCATTTGAACAATTTTGGTAGAGAGTCCCCCAAGGAACATTTCTGTGAAATTATTTTGAAATCCGTCCAGCAGTTTTGGAGAAGAAGTCGTTTAAAGCAAAAGTTGACGCCGGACAACGGACGACGGACGACGGACAAAGACCGATCACAATACCTCACCTTGAGCACTTCGTGCTCAGGTGAGCTAAAAAGGCTGTGATTCTGTCAAAATTAATTCTAGTTCTATCAAAATGTCTTATGCATATCTTCGAATATGTCCACAATATGCAGACAAGGTTTGAAAAAGATCCACTGAAAACTGTGGAGCAAGCTGATAACAGAAACTCCATACTCTACAATGCAAAAATTTCCCTAGAATGACTAAGTTAAAAAGGCCGATATTCTGTCAAAATTAATCTTAGATAGATAGATATTCTTTATTTCCTCCAGAATGGAGAGTAGCATATATAGTAACATACATATAACATATATACACAGTGATATATGACATATATAGCAGTTTAGTAAATATATGAACATTTAATTGTACAATACTATATTAACCCAGCGGGCACACAACGCCGAAATGACGTCGCATCGACGCCGATGCGACGACGTCAATACGACGCCATGTGCCCACACAATGCCTAAGTGACGTCGTGTTGACGTCGAAGCGACGCGATGACGTCGCATCGACGTCAACACGACGTCATGTGTCCGCTGGCCAAGTGCATGAGAAGAAAAAGAAAAACAAGAAGACAAGAAAAAATTCGTTTCAAGCTCTCTCATCGTCTCTGTTCTTACCGAAACGAAATGTAAGAAAGTTATAAAGACGAAAAGAGACCTCCAAACAACAGCCTCATAATACATCTGTCAAAGGAAAAAACATTCTATCCATCTACATTAAATATAGAAGGACAGATGGCTTATCAAAACACCTGTATTTCTCTATTGCATCCATGATCCCATTATCTTATTTACATATAAGAAATGACAATAAATGTCAGAATAGTCAGCAAAAAAAAATATAAATTGGAACAGACAGAGACAGACCAGTATATAATTTCAATTATATGCATTACGAACACAAGGGTGCGCCGCTCTTGTCTCAAATGAGACCATGAAATGCTACCGAAGATGGCGACGCAGGGACACGATGCGGGGCATGCAGGTCCCCGTCACCATCCCCGGCAGCAGTCTAACTAGACAAAACGGCGCATGGTTGTGTTAATAATGTGATAAAAGTATGATAGTCCTGAATTTTTCAGTAAAATTTATATCTATACCACATTTTGTGCAAATTAAAAATGCAAATACTTTTGAATATTTCACTTTTCTCTTGTAAAAGCTGATTTAATTCTGTATTTTCTTGCCCGAGAAAGATATTTGACAAAGCAGTTTTATCTTGAATATTCAAAAACATATATACATTTAGACCGAGCTCAGAGATCTCGTTCCAAAATATTGCCCTTTCTCTGTTTAAGTAAAAACACTCATGAATACAATGATCTGTAACATTTTCATATATCATATTACAATAGGTACACAGATTATCACCATATGCTGTATTATTCAAATTTGAAATCATTTGTACAACTGAAGTGCAAGGTGCCAGTAACTTTCGTTTTTCCTTTGAATAAATCCATAAACTATTGGGCTGAAAATCATTATGTATACATTTAAATCTATTGAACTCTGGCGCCGACATTCTAGTATGCCAAGCTAAAACTGCACTATTTTTTACATTTGTTTTCACCATGCGTTTCCAAGTTAACTTCCCTGGAAATACACCATCGCTTAAGTATGTGTCTAATATATGAGTAAGCTGATACTTATTTAGTAATTTTTCTATATCAGGAATAAAACCTGTTTGATTATAAGGACTGGTTCTATAAGACAGAAGTCTAGTCAGAAAAATACTTTTGACCCAAAATTTCGAACTTAGTCTACACAGCTGACCAAAAAGATTCAGTTTCCGTAGATCAATTTCTATTTCTAATGGTAATATGCCGAGCAGACCAAGAGCAACATCTGTTCGGGTACGTTTGTCTAACGACTGCATATGTTTCACACAAAAACGATGAGCACGTTCTAATGTCAGCAAATCACTAGTATTTAAAGGACACCAACTTTCACACCCATATAAGGCTTTAGGAAGTACCACGGAATTATATATCTTCTTACAGGTTATAGGATGCAGAAAATTATCATAAAATATGCCGCTGTTAACAAGGCTTAAGAAAGTACCCTTTAGTTTATCAGCGGAATCTTTTAAGTTTAACTTGAGCTTCAAATATTTATCCGTGATAACTCCTAGATGTCTATAACTCTCTCCCTCTTCTACAACGCTATCTCCTAACAGCCATACTCTGTCAGATCTAAGGTATTCGTATTTAGTCTCATTATAGACAATAACAGAACATTTAGGAGGCTGGTACTCAAAACGCCACTTACATGAATACTGGTAACATATTTTCATTAGCTCAGTAAGACCAGTTTTAGAAAGAGACGAGAGAAGCATGTCATCAGCTACCGTAGGGGAACATATATTCTTACCAAATATACTGAGCCCAAACTTACAATTTGTTAACTCATTCAACAGGTCATTCACAAAACATAAATACATGAAGGGAGACAACACTCCTCCCTGACGGGTACCTTGTAGAATTTCGAACCAGTCGGATTTATGTCCCTTGTAAAGTACGCAGCTTTTCATACCTGAATGTAGCTCAATAATTATTCTAAGCAACGAATACCGTACGCCCATTTCATGTAGTTTCAAGAAGAGGCCGTTGTGCCATACCCTATCAAAGGCCTTTTGTACATCAAGATAACATATATACAACTTGCTCCGATGCTCTTTTGCATATAAAATACATTCTCTTAACATTACAGATGTCATGTTACACCCAATACTTGCTCGAAACCCCCCTTGTAGCCAGTTTAGAGGTTTCCTGATGCTTTTCTCCAATTTTTCAAGCAAGAGTCTTTCAAACAATTTTAATATAGCCGATGAAAGAGTAATAGCACGATAGTTGTTCGGGTCAGTTTTAGATTTTCTACCTCCTTTATGAAGGGTTATAATAATACCCTGTTTAAGGGGACCCGGTATATACCCAAAATTATACATTTCTGTGTAAAAATTTGCCAACTTCTCATACAAAGCAAACCCACCATTTATGAGATGTTCATTATAGATTTGATCATGACCACATGCTTTCTTTTTTCTTAAATATTTAACAGCTTTTCTGACCTCATCAACTGATATGTATGTAATGTCCCTGTCCCTACAGGTTGATAATTCGGTGGTGATGTCCGTTACCTTTTCCTCAACGCTGGTCTTAAAATGCTGATCGTACTGATTTCGCTCTGTGTCAGAATACAGTTTTTTAAAATAATTACCCCATTCGAATGCGATTTCAGCTGGGTCACGATAAATTGTGTCGCGAAATTTAATTTCGGTCCCAACGGTTGTCTGAGAAGTTTTTCGTTTACTATTTACTTTTTTCCAGAAAACCGCGCTGTCTACTTCAGCAGCCTCGTCAATTTCAAAATTTAATTCCATAAGATAATTTTCAACACATCTGCGATGATGTGCACGAAACAATGTTTTGGCAGCTTTATATTCTTTGTATGATAAAAAGTTAACCCCCCTTGGCCGCCCTTCGGAAATCCACTTGCGCCGCTTTTGGCGCATACCTGCGTGCAGGTCTTTCAAATCTCTGTCCCAATATGGCTTTAAATATGGTCTAAATTTCGTTTTCGGTAACGTTAAATCTGACGCTGTTACTATGCTATCTACTATATTTGCATATTTCTTGTCCAGTTTAATTTCAGTACTCATGCCCTCAAAACAGGAATCATCAAGAAGCATGCTATCGAGCTCTGTTTTATATAGTGTAATGGTACTTTCGTCAAGCTTGTCCCATTTTATATGAGACGGAAAAGTAAAGTCACGGACGTCAATATCTGTCGCCGGCACAGAGACACTGCATACAATTGGCATATGTCTTGAGACGTTTAACATGTTTTCCTCTAATATTTCACAAGAAGAAATTGTATCGACTCTTTCAACAGGTAGCAAGATATGATCGATTAAAGATTCATAAAGGTCTCCATACGAGACAAAACTAGAAGTTGCCCCTGTACACATAGGTAATGTATTCAGAGACACCAGATTATGATAGTACATCATATCAAGTAAATATTTGCCACGTTCATCGGTGGCCTTTATGAATCGTTTTCCCTGTAAATGTGCGTTAAAATCACCAAGCAGGATCACCAAACCATTCTGACAGTACATGCTAATAACTGCTTTAAGATCATCAATAAATTCCCTGTATACGTGTATTGAGTGACTACTACAAGGCGCGTATACTTGGAAAATATAGAAGAATGAGTTCTCAGTTAATCTATACTGTATACCGCATATACGATCACTGTCAATATCTAAAGGTGTAACACTATTGTTCAAAGCTCTATGCCACAACAGAGCTACCCCACCCTTTCCAATTTTCCTGTTGCTTGGCATCATCAAATCATTATCACAAACACCAAAACCTGTATAATTAACATTAATAGATTCTATGAAATGCAAGTTCTGGCTGTAAAGCCCACATGCACATCTTCAATACATTCACAGCATGTATGTAAGGTTTAAAAAAAAGATCCATTGAAAACTGTGAGAGGAGTTGATTACACAAACTCTATACCCTAGAATGCAAAAATGTGCCTAAAATGACTAAGTTCTAAAGGCCGCAATTCTGTCAAAATTATTTCTAGCTCCAACAAAAACCCACATGCACATCTTCAATACAATCACAACATGTATGCAAGGTTTGAAAAATACCCATTAAAAACTGTGAGAGGAGTTGATTACACAAACTCTATACCATAGAATGCAAAAATTTGCCTAAAATGACTAAGTTCAAAAGGCCGTAATTTTGTCAAAATGTATTCTAGGTCCAACAAAAACCCACATGCACATCTTCAATATGTCCACAACATGTATGCAAAGTTTGAAAAAGAGCCATTGAAAACTGTGGGAGGAGTTGATTACACAAACTCTATACCCTACTATACAAAAATTTGCCTAAAATGACTAAGTTCAAAAGGCCGTAAATCTGTCAAAATTAATTTTAAACCCATCAAAAATTCCACATGCACATCTTCAATATGTCCACAACATGTATGCAAAGTTTGAAAAAGTTCCATTGAAAACTGTGGGAGGAGTTGATTACACAAACTCTATACTATAAAGCGTGACGAACAGACAGACAGACAGACAGGGGCAAATCTTAATGCCCCCTGACTATCGTCACGGGGGCATAAAAAACGGCGGCTTAAATATTTCCCGCGCCTGCGCAACCTTGCATTCCCTCCTGACACGCAGTAAAGACCCTGGTGCTCATCAGACATAACAATAAAGCAAATAAAATCATCAGAAAACTAATGTTATACACTTCGATTTAGCGGTCATTTTAACGATATTGGTGGACAAATAGAAAAATGCTGTTACTTGGACAAGAATCCGATATGAATGGACAAGGATGGTTAACATGATGACCCTTAAATGTCCACGGTGGGCTAGGGAATAACACCAAGCATGCATATGATTTTTCTTTCTTGAAGCAAAAATAATACATTGGTACCGTTTTACTCAAACCCCCACCACCACCCCCTCGCCCCCCACCACCACTCCTTAACAGACTACTTTGTTGAGTGCGGTAAGTTCCTAGATATGGTAGGTGCAGACTGCCTCTCTATGGAATTTATGGAAATTTAGGTGTTCAGTGCGAGTTCAAAGGAAGCTTTTCCCCGCCCTCTGAGAACTCACACTGAGCGCTATATTTTCTTGAGAGGGTTAGTAACAATCCATATAAGTAATATTCCGACCTTGAGCTTCATACAGCAATTAATACGTTGTGTGCCTGTTTGGGAGAGTTTCTTGCGCAGTCGATAGCCATCCACTGCGTTACTGCGATACCACAGGGGGAATTACAATATACAAACGAATATTAACGATGTTTCAAGAGCAATGACTAATCTTGTTACCATATGTACAGAAGACCTTCATTATTAGTCGCTATATCGTTTAAGGTGAATGGGAAAAAAACTCTGTCATTTTCTTTTTGGGCTTTAGCCGTATAACCTTACTATTGACCTACATTTTAAGTATTTCATTGGCCAATATAAATACACCCGGGATTTTTTTTATGTAAGTAGCTTACTTTCGCTTTCTCTTTCTACTTTCACTTTCATTTGACTGTTGGGTTGGCCTATAAACCGTGTCGTGGTGAATCTAGATGGATCTAGATATTTCGGTCCGAATCGCTTTTTGCCAAAGAACATTTCGCCAGTTATGTCGCTAATGTAAAATATAAAACCAACAAATTAACTTGAGTCAGAAATCGAGGACGAAATTAAGTGATTGTTGCTGGCTTAGTTATTGATGTTGTGTTGGACTGACTGCGACACTTTTAAAGTTATATGTGGGGCGGTCAGCCAACCAATCCTCATTGTTATGTGCAACACAGACAGACCCCAATCGAAATTCAACAGCATTCTCGAAATTGAAATCCCAACACCAACAACAAATATGCATATCAACATGCGCGTCCATACAACTGGTCAGCACATTCGATATCTTACATGTACCTGACTCGTACAATACACAGTTTTATTTAATCTAAGCCGATTATCTTTTTTAAAGATATTTCTTGTTTCTTCTCTTCTCTTCTATAGGAGCAAATTATTTGCTTTAAGAGTAAGAACCTTTTTGAAAGGGTCCGTCCTCCGGGGAAGCAAATAGGAAGTCACGAAAATTGTTCCCCTTTGCAAAAAATGGCAGAAACCCTATTTTCAGTTTTGTTTCCCATAGTTACAGGCCGTAGCATTACAATCATAAAGGACCTGGTATGCTTACGGTCGTTTGTGGCCGTCTTTATATTGTTAAAGAATATTTCAAGAAAAAATGTGTTTAAAAGTTTTTACCTAAATGAGAAAAATCAATCATAACAGCCCCAGAGAGCACTTGATACAGTTTCTGCACCAAGTGGTAGTTCTTTTAACAAGAAATTGAGAGTCACGTCTTAACGGACAGAGTGACTAAGGAACCAAGTAAGTAAGTAAGATAATTATCTTTTGGTAATATGCTAATAATTGGTACGGTGAAGGGTTTGGGTCTTAGCACATAAATTTTAGCCGTTTTCACAGGGAAAGACTCGAGTCTGAAAACAATTTATTGACAGTGTAGACGTGTATAGACATACAAAAGACGTTGAAGCATGGGTTCTGAATTTCAAACATCTGCGATTAATTAACTTCGGCACCGTGAATAGCTACATTAAATTTCAGAACAGATTATAAGTGCAAAAGTATTTGTGTCGGGATGTTACTGAATGGTGCTACATATTTCTTCTACAAAATGGCATTCAGTCGTAAATAGAACACGGGGTGACATACAAAAGAAACGTAGAATATTTAATAAATAAATGTCAAGTGTAATTTCAACGCACGAAAACATCAATATGTTGTTTGAAATGACAAGGAAATCTATAGTCGTATAAGCCTTAAAATGTTATAGGTTTCATAGAGAATACGATTTGAGCCGCGACATGACAAAACCAACAAAGTTGCATGTTCGCCCAGCGAAGACTCGGATCAACCTTGGCATTTGCCCAATCTGATCCGTCAGAGACTTCGTTAACCAAATGGATCTAGCTTAGACCCTTAACTACCCTTTAAGCACAAAGTAAAAACTCTGATCAGACTGAGCGGATGAACAGGCTGACCTGAGTCTTCGCTGGGCACACACATGCCACTTTGTTGGTTTTGTAGTGTCGCAGCTCAGTTTTATTTCCAACTTTTGATCTGATGTTATACACGTTTATTGGCCATTCTTTATCAAGTAATGAAATCTAGTTGTCACATGTATACCAGTATTTATAGATCACTGACCAATGTTTATGAGGTTAAGACAACGTGTCTCATACAAGAATGGTTACTTCCATTGACTTAGATTTTGAGTTACCTCCCTTTGATTATTTTGTCAGACTATATTTGTACCCCTCATATCTAACTAACCCTTTGGACTATTGTGATGAAACTTGATAGTGATGTATATTATGTTGACACAATATGTCACATATAATAACGATTGTCTCCCCTTACTTATTTGTGGAGTAACCTCCCTTTGAATATTTTCTTAGGCTATTCTTATGCAAGCGATAAGTAGGCAGCCGTATGGAATATCTTGATGAAAATTTATAGCAATGTGTATTTGGTTGAGGCTGTATGTCTTATATAAGAACAATTGCCCCCCCTTCCTTATTTATGGAGTTACATCCCTTTGATTAATTTCTACGGCTATTCTTGGGCAAGTCGTTACTAGGTAACCGTATGTAATATCTTGACGAAACTTTATAGCAATTTGTATTAGGTTGAGACAGTATGTCTAATAAAAGAATAATTGCTTCCCTTTCCTTATTTTTTTTTTTTTTTAGTTACATCCATTTGATTACTTTTTAAGGCTTTTCTTTTGAGAACCTTAATGTTTGGAATGTCTTGACAAACTTGATAGCAATGTAGACAAGGATGAAACGGTGCAAAAAAAAACATTCAGAAACGGGCGTATATTGCCCCGCTTGCGGAGCTCTTGTTATAAAGGGGAACAATTTGTGACTTCCTGATCGCTTCAATGGGCGACGCAGTCCCTCCAAAATGTGTCAGATATTCAAGGGAAAATTCGCTCCAGGGCAGGATATTATTTGTTCAGAGTTAATCCCAGCAAACATAGAGGCAAAAAAAAAACCCTAGCGAAGTTGGTTTCTCTGAATGTGGGCTCATTTACCTTAAGTCCTCGGTAGTTTTTCTTTTTCATTTTTTAACAGTTCTGGAGAAGTTGTTCAGTTGTACTTTTGTTCGGTCGTCTGGTGTTTGTACGCGTAGAAGTCCGGTTATCTTTGTATGTTCACTTTTCTAGCTACTTTCGTTTACCTCGATAGTGTTGTGCTTGCTGATGAAGCCCTATATGGGAAACTTCAGTGTGTCGCAACAAAAGTAAATGAGAATGATCATAAAGTCAACAAAGGGTAGAGCATTCACGGCAAACAACCAGTATCTCGTATTTGGCGCATGGCCTTGTGAGTATTAGCCAGTTTTCAACTTTTATAAAGGAGGTTGGCAACGCTTGAAGAATATCTTCCGAGTATATCCGAGTGAAAATTCCCCAGCTTGGTAGATCGGGGCGGGATTTGCCTTCTGTGGCGAGAGAAAAACGGGGGAAAATGTACCTAATAGCAATACTATATATAGGGCCTCTCAAAGAACTAATAAATAACAATTACAGTCGTTTTAAATTATTGAAAGTTCCTATGAGGCAAAAGCTATGATAGTAAGACATATGTAGCCAATAAGCTAGTAGCTATAATTAATCGGGCGTAAAACTAGCAAACTATTAGATTAATTATGTAATTGCTGATTTATTTATTGTCAATTCCTTAAACTTCTTTTTTTATTGTATGTATGGTTTTCAGTTTATCAGGCGGACTATTCCAATCTGCAATCGCACAGTAGTAAAATGTATGACTTTTTGAACCGCGACAATTTGGAATATTAAAATTATCTTCATCTATAAATCTTGTCTGATATTTATGAAAATCCTTAACATTCACAAACTTTTCTTTCATATGCGGGACATTTGTTGTTTACTATTTAATGCGCATGATTTCGTTTCAATTGTTTCACTCTTCTATCTATTTTAACTAGATTTCACTCTAATAACATTTCATTTCTAATCCTCTTTCTAGGTATTAACTGATTTATGACCTTATTTTGGGCAACTTGAAATAAAATCTTTAAGAGTTTCTACAAGAGCAGAGAACAGATTCGGAGAGAATTATGGGCCATACTTCGAATTTGAATTAAAATCTTAAAAAGTTCCTTCAAGAGCAGAGAATACATACAGAAGTAGGAACATGGGCCAGACTACGTAGTTTCGGCTAATAAAGCCTCGTCAGTGACCCTGACAATATCTGGTGACGAAACCAGAAAAAAGCATACTGTAATTTCTTAATTTTAATTGGACAGTCGATTCAAAGACTGATTAGTTTCAAAAGGATCCAAATAATATAAAAGACGATGATCTAGAACCATAGTCTAAATCGATCTCAAATTTTAGATTTCTCAGAATCTATCCTCTGATCTCAAAGGATGTAAATAAAATATAATCTGCACTATGGATGATGTACGGGGAGACGTTTTACGGCCGCCACACGGCACAACACCAGCTGCAGTGAGGTAAAATTAAAATCTTAAAAAGTTCCTTCAAGAGCAGAGAATACATACAGAAGTAGGAACATGGGCCAGACTACGTAGTTTACTTGTTAAAAGTTTATTTAAACCAGAATAACATGCAGAACAAAAATAATCAAAATGACATCATCAATCAACGCTGGAGACAATGTTTCTTAGTTCACATACTATGACGGCCTCTGTCTGTACAAAATCAGAATCTATGCTGGTAACATAGACATTTACATAACATACAAACAAAAGAGGACCCAGAGGACTACCTTGTGGAATTCCACAGGCAACTAAGGCTGGGTCAAACTGTGACAATTTGTCTTCTGCTCTACAGATAAGACATAAACCAATCTGTGCTGCCAACACCCATAGGTTTTAACTTTTTACATACGATATCTTGGTCCACAGTATCAAAAGCTTTCCGGAGATCTAATAAAATCATCCTAGTGTATAACTGAATTTTTCTGAAATTGACAAATCAA
Source organism: Ctena decussata (assembly GCA_963989385.1). Classification (NCBI taxonomy): domain Eukaryota; kingdom Metazoa; phylum Mollusca; class Bivalvia; order Lucinida; family Lucinidae; genus Ctena; species Ctena decussata. The sequence continues at coordinate 661,968 of OZ022504.1, read as the reverse complement.
ATTTATTATCAATGCAATTATCACTTTAAAAATTCTGCCCTGTTGGTAGGGATACAATCCAACCTGTTCTGTTTCAATTCTCGTAACGACTTTCCCCAAGTAGCTCAGAGGTACGTAACCATAGTTGCACACACCTGGCGCCGAGTGTCCGTTTACGCCATCCAACCTGTACTTTTACTTGCATTTAAATGTAACAATTCTCTAAACACAAAATAATTTTCTGTCACAAGTTTCAAGTAAAATGTCTTAGTCTCCGGACTGTTTGATTCATAAAATTCTCTAAATGCCTCAGAAATATTACCAAACAGTTTTAAACTTATGAGCAATATTCGAACAAGTGTACATGCTACAGTTTTGGAAAAAAATTATTAAAATAATGTGCAACTATAATCTTATCATGACAAGCTTCCCCATCTGCAGTCAAAACAATATTTAGATTGTTAGTTTTCTGTTTTTATATCCAAGAGATTTTGCAATAGTTTTTTGGAATCATTCTATTTTCTTCAATTTTATTTATAGTTCAGTGGGTGGCGAAGTTTGTCTCTAAACCATAGACTGGCTACAAAAAAATAAAACCTCTGCGGCGTAGGTTGGACTTGGTTTTGTCAAGAACAACAAAAATTTAGTCCTCTGGATTTTTTCCTTTTTTGATTGATGAGGGACCGACCATTTGATATTCTGGTGGGGGGGGGGGGGGGGGGGGGGTGGGGGGGGGGGGCGCTGGCTGATATACTTTTCAAAAAAAACAAAAAAAAACACGCTGTCTTTGGATATGCAACAAAAATAATAAATTGGCTCATAAGGGGGTTTAAAAAAATAATCTTGCCTCTAACATAAATGAAAAAAAAAATCTGTTCCACCCAAAATTTAAAAAGAAACTAGTCTGCAGATAATTTCATTTGAACTGAGTTTTTAAAATGTTGCTGGCTTCGAGGGGGCTGCGTCCCCGAGACTTCCATATTTATAGTAACGTTTTGATATTATCTTCAATTGTTTTACACCAGCAGCGCCGCATGTACATACATTTACCAAAAAAATCCTATGCAACAGTCACATCTGCTGCATTACTATTAAGTAAATGTTTCCACTAAAACTGAATCTACCACATTACTAAGTAAATGTTTCCACTAAAACTGAATTGCAAAAGACTCACTACCTTATGGGAGACAAAGCTATTATGGCAAAATAAACACTCGAAAAGGCAAAATCCTGAAGAAAAAAAACTTATTTTTATCAGCATCCCTAGTTTTTCTTTTTTCGGTCTTTATGCCATTAAAATTGTAAAATTGCTTCGGCGTCTGTGGGCGTTGCCCCCAGAACCCCTTTGTTAACTTCTTAGCATAGAACTTTTAGCCATCATTAAACTTGCATTCATTTATAATGTGACTCTATCAATAAGTATTTATCAAAAAACTAAAGTACAAATAAAGCATGTTTTTGTATATGATTGGGCTAGAAAAAAGCTTAAATTCCTAATATTGGCTCTAAAAGTTTGCAAAAATAGCCCTAATTTTGGTCAAAATAGTCCTAATTTAAGGCTTAATTTTTTTCCAAGCTCATACAGGGATGTTTGTATCTGAACCATAGATGAAGAGAGTAACATGCTCCAGGCCATCTGGCAGAATATTCGTATTTGACACTGACCATTGATTTCTTACAGCTATACAGGTAGAATCTCCGGATATCCTTCGGCAGTTCTCCGAAACTAGACGACAACAGGCGATAATCGCAGGTGTCAAATTAATCCCTAAGGCTAAATACTCTTATCTCCGTCATGATAAAAATTTGACCTTTATGGCTTTACCTGAATTTACTGAATTTCATTCCCGAGTCAGTTGATGAAAAATCTAATTTCGGTGGAATGGGTAGATATAATACATGAGTCAGTCTTACAACTCAACTTCTTACCGGTTTGAAAAAGCAAGCTTAACCATGCCCTTAGCCTGGTTACAGACAGCACAATGTTATTTTTGTAAGAAAAAAGGATTTAAAAATTATCATCCTGGTCCACATCTATAATACTAAATAAACGAAGTAACGCATAAACTTCAAAATTGGTGGCATTTTCAAGCGTAATTTCTATACTGGTTCTTTCGCATATTGCTATCATTGATAATTTCGGTTAGCGTGTGTTTTAGTTTCACGTAGATTTAAAGAATTTGGGAATTAAATTCGTCTTTCATTTTAAATTCTCCCAAGTATTTTTCTAGAAACGTCGACTATTGGTCGAATTTTGTCAACAATGGGTGCGTTCGAGTGAAATTATCGTGTACTCGAATACACGTTTTAAAGTAATCCGGTCGTTTCGGTTCTGCGTCGTTATATCGGCGCGCTGCTTAGCAAGTCCAAATTTAGCAGGTTCTAATGCAAAAATCCGACCCATGAACGTACGTCATTCCCCATAAATAAACGATTTATTTTTGTATTTTTGCTAATATGTCTAAACGGATGAAGAACTAAATGGTCATAGTCCCGACGGCCCTGGCTCGAAACGACCCATTTTCTTCCAGAACGATAGTCAATACGAGTAGCCAATCGAACTCGCCCATTGAAGAATAAAGCTCAACGCACATGGTCTTTCGAAAAGTTGGACGGACACACGGCGCCAAGTGTGTGCGGCTATGGTTACGTACCGCTGAGCCACTTGAGGAACGTCGTTAGGAGAATTCAAACTCAACTGAACTTTCGAAAAGACAAAAATTAAAAATGTCTAAGGTTAACACACATGCGCCAGGTAAGAAAGGGCATTTTTCCAGCGAAGCAGACAAATCAATTTCAATGATTCAACGAAGCTAAATAAGTCTTTAGTCTTCAGAGGGCTTGAATATTTCCCCCAAAACGTTCCAGGACCCAATTTTTCCAGAAAAAAAATACTCAGGACAGGTCACATAACCAAGATGGCAAATATTTATTCTGGTAAAAAAATTCAAAAATCTTTCCCCCAGAACCACGCCGGGCCGCGTAGCGCAATCGGTAGGGCACCTGACTCATAAGGCAGAGGTCCTGGGTTCGAAACCTGGTCTGGCCACACACTTTCGTTTCTCCTTCCGCTGATTCAAGAAGGGCAGTTGTCAGTTACTTGCGAAGGTATGTGCACTTAGTACTGGTTAACCGCTTAGGAGGTCTAAGCCTGCCCAGGAATAGTGTGGTTAGGTTAACTGACCATCCCGACATGACCTTAGCTGTTTACCGTGGACGTTAAGCATCAAATCAACCAATTCTCCCCCAGAACCACAAATCCTATGATCTTGAAACTTAGCATGTCGCATCAAGAACTCAAAAGCTCAACAAAATTTATATAAATGATGACCCTGGGATGACTTTGATCTGTTTTACGGCAAGGTCAACTTTTGAGTCACTTAGGGTTTTCTATAGGAAAAAGTGAAAAAAGTTGATTTTTTAGAAACAATGCAGTCTGCTACCTGAAAGTTTGTAGATGCAGACAACTAATTAGGTTGCTAGATTTAGAACAACCAATAATAGATTACCGATTGAAAAGGGAAGATGGGAACAAATTGAAAGGTCACAAAGATACTGCACATTATGTAACTACAATATACTCGGAGGTGAATTTCATTATTTACTGGAATGTGACTATTTTAAAGAAATAAGAAAATTATATATACCGAGATACTACTTAAGACATATTAATATATTGAAATTCGAAAAACTCATGTCCACTACAAATATTAAACTGCTGAGACAGCTTAGTAGGTTCATTTCAGAAATTTTAAGTAAATTCTAGTCCCTGATAAGCTGTGTGTGCACTTTAAAATTTGTTTGCTTCGTTTTTTCCATAGATTAGTATGTATTTCCTCATATGTTGTTACTTTTCAATCTGAGAGAAATAAAAGTTTTGTTCTGTTCTGTTCTGGTAAATGAAGCTTTAGTGAGTATTCATGGTAAAGGTCATATCTTCACCTGGGCCTAAGGCCATTTACATTGAAAAATTAAAACTCGCTTTTTTATATAAACTTGACCATAATGAAATATTTCCGCGCTTGCGCGGGCTCTTTTCTAGTTAATTCTAAAAATTCAGAGTCTCTCCATGATCCTGATTAGCTAGGACATGTTTTACAATCCCTTTCTCAAGCGTGGACGTCTCCCAGTGGTTACAAGGCGTCAAAATGACGTCGAACTGATATTGATGTTACGTCAACGTCAGTTCGACGTCATTTTGCCTGCTGGGCTGACGTTTCAGCCTAGCTAAAACTAGCCATAGAAATGGATAGAACCTCTCTATTACGTCACGAGCGAACGAAGCTTACTAGAGGCAAAATAAAGTGGTTCTTTCTATTTTTCAGGTTAATTTTCTATCTATCTTTCTATCTTTCAATTATATTCTATTCCATACCCATGCAAGATCGTTGGGGCAACAACAATCCTTATCCACCTTGTCCTGTTTTCAGCTGCCCTAACTGAGCTGGTAAATTCCATCCCTGTCCACTCTTTAATATCGTCTCCTAACCTTTTCTTCTGTCTGTCTGTTCAATAACATATAGTCTCAAATGCTTGTGTTATTTTCTCTAACTGTTATGTCAAGGTCCACGATTCACAGACATACAGAATTATGGAAATAACAATTGAGCGCACCAGTTTCTTCTTTGATCCAAGAAATTTAGTCTCTCCAAACTGGCTTCAGCTTTGTATAGCTGCAGTTGCTTGTTCAATCCTTGAGGCTAATTTTGGGGCTAGCTAAAACTTCCGACGCCCTCGAATCAATCATCGGTACAAAGTCACCGCACCCGCCCCTCCCCCACACCCCGCAACCACCTCCCCACCTCCCCACCTACCACAACAATCACCACCACCTGTCGGCGGGATATTCTAGTAAAGTTGTCTCAATTTTAGCAGGTCGAGCGCTAATGTTTTTAATGCGCCTTCTTAATATGGTGTCAACCATCATATGGACATTCAGTATAACCCTGACATTCAGAATCAACCTAACCTAAGTAAGTAAGTAGTCTAGTATAATTATAGGTAGACTAGTTCCTTGCACAACTTCCGTTTCGTATGACTCACTACAGTAGAGACAAGCGTAAACCACTGGACTCAGGCGGCAGAAACTTGACTGGTAAATCTGGTTCTCAATACACAACCTATACTTTTAACAGCGCCGGGAATCATGTTAGAGAAACTTCTTATCTATAAATATCTTCCCACTGGCAGGAAAGGTTACAGCAGGTGCTTTGTCTTAAAAGCAAATTATCTGAAAACCGCGTTAGATAGATCCAGTGGATAGTTCTAATAGCTCTTGCCCAAAATGTTTACTTAACAGACTTTACGAAAGTAGATGCATTTTCAAACAATGTAGATCCTGACGAGTCGGCTCTGGATGAGACGCCACTTCTAGGGCTATACCGTTTGCCCTCTAGTCTTTGGGTTTCAGTATGATACAGCTTGGAAGGAACATCCCAGCGGGCACATGACGTCAAAATGACGTCGGGTTGACGTCGATGCGACGTCATTACGTTGCATCGACGATAGTACATCATTTTGACGTCATTTGCCTCCTGGGATTTGTTATTTTGCAGACGTAGATGTTTTGTTTTGCGGCGTCTGATCTGGGTCTGCACTGTTTGGCATGAATGGGTAAATCAAGTAATTCATAAAAAACTTCATGTATCTTGTAGGCACACTAAACAAAAACAAGGCGCAATTATTTTCTTGGAAGAAGGTGAGAAAAATAATCTCAACATAAACATTCAAGGAGAGCGATAGATAACTACTATAATACACACTGCCGAGATATAAATAGATATGCAGTACGTCAGTATGGGAATATCTGAACTATTTATAGGTAAAGCAACATCGTTTGCACTAGGCGTCTATTTAGTCGCCTGGGAACGAGGCAAAATTATAGGCTCATTCCGGTATTTCTTAGTACCTTCTGATCTGTATAAGCCTCCTCTGTATAGGAGCACCCCTGTGTCCAGGGTAAGTATTTGTCGGTAGTTTTAGGGCGTATTTAGTCTAAACTGGAAAATCTTTTGGGATCAACAGATTAGGTGTTACCACCCGGACAGCCATCTTCTAATTTACGAAGGAGGGATAGTCTTTTATTGTGTAGTTTGTAACATAGGTTTCTGGACAGTTTCTCTATCTTGTAGACAATATCAGTGTGACAAAATAGATTGGAGAACTTTCTGCAGTCTATTATCAACTGGGCAATATCCTCTTTTGTGGAGAAAGAATCGTTCCAGGACTCAGCACCGATATGGTTCTTAACAATGTCTCTTAACACTTTATATTCACTTATTCTGGTCTCGGTCAGTAGAGGACAGTACAGCAACATATGGAAGATGTCCTCTTCTTGCTGCTTACACAATCTGCATGTCGGATCTTCCCGATACCGACTGAATCTGTGTATATTGGCCTGGAGTAGGCAGGTTCCCGACAGGATTCTTGCTTTAATTATCGCTTTTCTGACATCTATAACCGAATTTTCAGTAGAGTCCCAAACAGGATGAACTTCTCCCAGCAGAACATGATCGTATGCCAGGAATTTGAGTGTTGTTTTGCTCCGAGCATCACGCACCAATGATTCCCTCCAGAATGCTGTAACAGATCGCAAGACTGTATCTTTCCATGCATTTTTTGTTGGTAGATGCTGTTTCAGTGACACTATGTCAGGCAGTTCATAAAGCTTCAAAACTTTCAATATTCGGTGAAAGAAACTGTCTTTATTATCAAAATTCACTGATATCTGTCTGTTTAACACCTCCTTGATTCTACTATTATCGGAATCCAGGATGGAATGCAATAGAGAGAGCTGTTTCTTATGAATTTCAGCTTCAACAGGTAATGCTCCGAGAAGCAGGTACACTGCAGCAGTAGCCGTCCTTTCCGGTAGTGATTGTATGATTCTTAGGCTGTTTCTATGGAATTTCTCCAGGGAACCTATGTGAGTCTTGTTAAGAGGCAAGATCTCTAAGCCGTATAGCAGTCGTGGGAGAACATAAGTCTTGTAGATCTGGAACGAAGTAGCTGGACTCAAACCATTAGTGCCATGATAACCGGAGTTCATCAGGGAGTACTTTGTTCTTCTTGCGGATTTAATACGGTCATTTACGTTAATTTCACATTCACTGGCAGCTGTTCGTTTCAGCCCTAAATGTGTGGTTTCTTCTGTACCGCTTTTATCTTGTATCTTGTATCTTGTATCTCAGGAATTCCAGCCTATATGAGGCTCACCCTCCTACATGCCACATGGCAAGAGGAGGTAATTGTAACCATGGCTGGACACGAGACACCCCGAGACCGGTATGCGGTCAAAAAAACTCCCAAAAAACTTGTGGGGTTTAATGTAAGTTTCGGACCGCACGCCGGTCACGAACTTTCGTGCCAGTGTAACGGTCAGAGTCTGTATTTAATGTGGAAGAAGAACCGGAGTACCCGGAGAAAGAACCACAGCAAGCTTGCTCGGTATACAGACAAAACCGAAACAGACGTAGTCTCTTCTGCCTATGGCGTCAGAGACCAGTGGTCTGCTGTCGCAGGTCGAAACCCTTGACAAACAAGCTGCCTCTGGCCAGTGGAGGGGTACACTGCTTCATTGGAAGGCAAAATCTTCCTCGGCAGCCTGCATCATAAAGAGGGCAGTAGTCCGACCTCTCATGAAATAAATTCAAAAGAAGTCAGCCCTACTGTCCCCTCTCAACAAACCCAAAATTTCACGGTTGACAGACGCAAATTTTATACCCGCCACCCACATTTACAAAAAGTTCTATATTACAAAATTACAAGTCGCCTAGGTTGGTGCACAACAGCTAGAAAATCAGAACCACGTTTTTTACATAAATCATATTACATTATTAATGTCAATGGCGAACAAACCTAACAATATTAATTAAATTACATAAACAGCAGCCTCGAGCTCACAATATGCGGTGGCGGTGAATGGTGGAGGACATGATTTGTGAAGGGCGTTGAAATTTTAATTTTACTCCGTTTTAATGCTGTTTTAGATTGTCGTCTTAATTTTAAATTGTGTGTCAATGATTTTAATCGACGTCTGAGTGTGCTTTAAAGGAAAATTTTAAAGAAAGATTAGAAAAATTGGGGATTATGTGATGACCAGTTAGCGGGAAAACTGAGAACAAAGGAAATCTGCTGGTTGTGTGCCGGGGTGTCTTAGAAGAGCTACATTTACGACCCCAACATCGAAGCCTACTAACTAGAGTACACTCCGATACACAACCTAGCAGGTTTCTTACCAAGTACTTTTAGCAACATTTTAGTGTTATAGACTGTAAATATAGAGGTTCATAGACTGTAAATAGGGTGATGGTCGTCAATTTCATCATTTTAAAATTGGAATATTATAAACTGTAAAAACGGAGGATTATAAGTTGTAAAAATAGTGTTCCACTCTGAAGAAGAGGTGTCCCATAATTGGGAGAATCTATGTACAGAACAGAACAGAACAGAACAGAATGGTGGACACATGTCTAATTACACCACGCGGGCGGGCACGTGCTGAAAAACGCCTGACATTTTACAAACAAATTACTCCTTTGAGAAGGTAAAACGCGGCTCAATAAACACACAGTCAGAAGCACCATCACCTAAGCTATTAATTTATGTAGGCAACATGAAACTATCCTAGTTAAAACATTGAAAAATAAATTAAATTTCCCAAGCAAAAAAATGCGTCTATCACTCATGAAATCTCCACGTATTACCATTTATTCTTTTTCGATCCATCTCATTCCATTCCGGTTAGTACAGTCGATGTTCATTTGGAACGGTTTTGTTCTAACCCCAGAATATGTTGTTTACATTTGCAATATTTTGCATTGAACAATTTAATGGTTTGTTTGAATAAGTCGTTGTTCTAATTCCATTTCAATAGAAAATTTAAAACTTCCCTGTCATATGCACTTTTTTTTTCTTTTGTATTTCCGGAATATGCATCGAGATTTTTCATTAATATGAAATAGGTGTTACCTAAATGCGTGCAAAAGCAGATTTTTTACTTTTACAAAGCTGAGAAGCGCGGTGGCTCAGTGGTCAGTGCACTTGACTCTGAAGCCGAGAAGTGCTGTGGCCCTTGACTCTGAAGCCAGAGGTCGTGGGTTCGATCCTCACCAGGAGCGGCTGTAGCGTAGTGGATAACACTCCAGACTACCAATCCAGGGGTCGCAGGTTCGATCCCTCGCTTCTCCGGTCTTTCGGATGAGACTTTAAACCGAGGTCCCGTCTCCATATGACCTCGTTGTTGGTGGGACTTTAAACCAGAGTTCACTCACACTCGATCCTCACCCGGGGTGAAGTCTTCCTATATCCGAACGCGTTTTTCTAGCATCATTTGCTGGGATGATGTTAACAAGTGTGCCGTCCTTCGGATCGGCACATTAATTGGAGGCGCCCTGTGCAGGGAGAGTCATCCCCTTTGCAGGTTAAAGATCCCTACTATAGCTACATGGCTATATATGTAGGCTTTCATCCTGCAACATCGGAGTGTACAAAAGTACACCGTCTGTGTCCCCTCAGGGGTTAAGATTGATTGATTGATTGATTGATTGATTTGATGCTTAACGTCCTCGGTAAACAGCTATGGTCATGTCGGGACGGTCAGTTACCCTAACCACACTATTCCTGGGCAGGCTTAGACCTCCTAAGCGGTTAACCAGTACTAAGTGCACATACTTTCGCCAGTAACTGACAACTGCCCTTCTTGAATCGGAAGGAGAAACGAAAGTATGTAGCCAGACTGGGTTTCAAACCCAGGACCTCTCACTTATGAGTCAGGTGCCCTACCGGGGAGATAGATAGATAGATAGATAGATAGAATCTGCAGCAATAACTTCTAAGTAGTTTAGGGTCTATCATAAAGCCCTAACGACAAATTAGTTAATGACGGCATTAAGTCTGGTTGTATTAAACGCTCATTAACCGTCACAAGTTAATGATGTTCGACCTCCTAAAATTGGAATGTCATCTTACAAAGGAGACATATCTTGCAGGCATATTTCGATGATTCAACGTTGTGTGTCCGGTGTGTAGGCTCCCAGAATGGAAGCGACATGCATACAAAGAGTCACATACTCTGCAGGTACACAATGTTGATTCATCATTGAGTGCCCTACGTTTAGGTACCGAAATGGGATGTCGTGCTTACAAAGGGGCGGGACAAAGGGGGTACGTATACCCTGCAGGCACACGTCGTTTTTTAAACATTGTGTGTCGGATGTGTTGGCTTCCAGAATGGGAATGTCATGCATATGAGGTGGTGCATATCCTGCAGGCCCATAACGTTGATTCAATGTACCCAGTTGTGTAGACTCCCAGAATGGGGATCACTTACACAGTGTAGATTTCATTCAGGCATACATAGGGATGTCATGCATGCAAATGGCTACATACCTAACAGGCACACAACGTTGATTCAACGTTGTTGGTCCGATTTGTGGGCTCCTAGGATGGGGACGACATGCATACATAGAGGATCTTACATGAGTGCTCATGTATTATTGAATTTATTAAACGAGTTGGGGAAAAAGATAAGATGCGAGGCTTTGCCGAGCATCTTATCGGTTTTCCCCAACGAGTTTAATAAATTCAATAATACAGGAGCACGAATGCAAGATTCTATTTATCATATGATGCTAAAATCGCATTTTATTAGCAAAATTCGCACTAAAACGTCACGATTTCGCCATTGGAAAATGCGACGTTTTTATGGACGTCAACGTATAACGTTACGACGTAATTTGCATATTTAATCCACTAGTGGATTATGGCATTTAATGCATGGCTTTATTACACTCTCAGATGCGACGTCATATGATAAAAAGCGGTACATACCCTGTAGGCACACAAACGTTGACTTATTGTTTAATCAACGTTCGTTCAACGTCAAAAGCCCGATGTATAGGCTCCCAGAAATCCAAGACTGTTTCGGCCAACAGATTGTCAAATCGGGTCACAAATTCTATGAAAAGTCCTTAGATGTTGATGGTGCGCTGCCTGCGTTGTCTTATGACGTCATCATGACGACCAGCTGGTCGTGAAGCACTTCAAAACAAAGGTCACTGCTGTTTGTAAACATACTTTGACGATGCCAAAAGGAAATGAAGCAAGTTTTTTAAAGGAAAATGCATCGATACCAAGCTTAGGATAATTTACAACTACTGGATGACATTTGAATGGCTAAGCATGGAAGTCACTGCACATCTAATCGAGGTATTTGGTTTCTGTTCACGAATTGTCATCTCCTTCGCATTCTACATCGACCATTCTGTCTTTAATCTATGTGGTCTTTTCCGAAATATCGACGTCGAATCTTACAATGGCGGATATCTTATCTAATCGAATCGACGCACGAGATAAATGACAAGGGATTCTATATGACGTATTGTTTGTTTATTTATTTATCTTTTTGCTGGTACACAGCTAAATCAGTTACCGTTTACTTACTTGGACTTCTAAATTGGATTGACCGCCTTTAAAAATAGAACAAAAAGAAATAAATGTTGAAGAAAACTTTCTTTGGTCACTCTCTCAGAAGCGGGACTTCATCAAGGAAGGTCATGTGATCGAGGATGGATTTCGGCTCAGTGTCACTTTGCATAAAAGAAACGGGAAAAATCCAATGTAAGCAGCCTAACGGCGCCGCCATATTTGACCAAAAGTTTTGAGATGGAAGGTGTTGGATTTGCTCTTTGTGAAAGTAGCTTTTTTTTAAATGATGCATGTTATCTATAGGCGTGCAAACAGCACGGACGCGCTTCGCGCGTCCACGCGTGAGCTTTGCTCACGCGCGTTGCTTTTGCACGTATTAGTGGGTGGGTGGAGTACCCTAGCATTTCTTTTTTTTATTCTCTCCCTTCATGCTCTGAGCCATTGAAGCGATCATATATGATCTACATCTACCAATTAAGTGCATGGCCAATATTGGCATAGTCGCTGCACTGTGAACAACCTTAAAACATTCATGCTGGGAGGTTCTTATGTACAGTTAAAATCAGATAAACACATGTTGTTCACAATCACGGTCTTAGGCTACCTGCACTGACAAGGAGCTTGAAGTCATCCAGATTCGGTGCTGATATGACATTGGCAGGCAGACCATTCCAGAGACTGACTGTTGATGGAAAGAAGGATCCCTTGTAGGCGTTGATGGAACAAAATATGGCAGGAATCGTTGATGGTGTCGGACAGTCCTCTAGTTGCTACTCCTGTGGCTGTCAGGTACTGGCCTGAAGGGATTTCAACGAGTTTATTGACGATCCTGTACATCATTGTGACTTTGCTCTGGTCTTGCCTTGATTGAAGGTCCTCCCATCCAAGTTCTTGCAACATTGAAGTAACACTGCTGGTTCGGCGGTAGTCATTGCAGCAAAACCTGGCAGCACGCCTCTGTATAACCCGAGTCTTCTCTGGCTGCAACATTGGGTCTTGTAATAAGCCGCCGATCAAAATTATAAATAGGCTTTTTCAGTCAGAGAAGGCTCGGATAAGCCTCTGTACAGACTCCAATTTGGCTATGTTGGATTTTGTCACCGGGTCCCATACCGTCGAAGCATACTCAAGCTGTGGACGGACTATGGACTTGTAGCATTTGGCCATAACATCCTTTGGCCAGCTTGAAAGATTTCTGCAAAGGAAAGCTGTAGTCTGGTTGGCCCTTTTCATCACTGCATCAATATGGCTGTTCCAGGACAGTTTACTGTCTATGGTGGCTCCAAGGTACTTCGCTTTTGATATTTCTTTCAAGGTCTGTCCATGAATGCTGTAAGAGGTTGGTATGACATTTCGCTTGTTGGTGATCTGGATGTGTTCACACCTGTCTGGGTTAAATACCATCTGCCAATCTCTTTCCCATTCCTGTAGATGATTAAGATCTCTCTGTAGCGACTCTGCATCTGCATTTCTCGTATAACTCTGTACAGCAGACAATCATCTGCGAAGAGTCGTACTGAAGAGGAAACTTTTGAGGGCAGGTCATTGATGTATACCAGGAACAGGAGAGGTCCAAGTACTGTACCCTGTGGAACTCCAGATGTGACAGCGGCAGGAGAAGATGTCTTCCCATCAAGGACTACTTGCTGGTTCCTATCTGCGAGGAAACTTTGGATCCAGGATAGGTTCTTGTCTCTGATGCCGTAGTGATGGAGCTTGACTGCCAGGCGATGATGTGGAACTTTATGGAAAGCCTTGCTGAAATCCAACTAAATAGCATCAACTTGTTGCCGTCTGTCTAGTCCAACTGGGAGGTCATGTATGGTGGTGATGAGCTGTGTCTTACATGATCTCTTCTTCCTGAAGCCGTGCTGGTAGTCACTCAGAATCTTGTTACTTTCCAGAAATTTCATGAGATGACTATGTACTATGTGTTCCATGACTTTGCAACACCAGGATGTCAGTGAAACTGGCCGATAGTTAGCAGCCTTGCTCTTGTCTCCTTTCTTGAATAGAGGTGTCACGAAGGCTCTTTTCCAGTCATTAGGGTGATGATCATATCAGAGGAATGCTTTGTGATGGAGAAAGCCACGATGGTTGATCAACACTTACGTTACAGATGCTGTTTTAACCAGTTCACAGTAGATCCTATCTGTAAGCTTTGTGATACAGACCTGGAGACTAGACAACAATTTCTAGCAGAGTTTCAGTCCCTTCAAAATGTTCGACACACTGTCCACAGGAAAATTCAGCAAGTTCCTGGTCTCATCACAATACTACATTCACGTGTGCTGTGACGCAACTTATACTTGACCCGAATGTATTCACAAATAACAAGTCTGAAATTAATATGCTTGAACTGTATAGGAGAACATATCATCTTTACATAGAACTTGCACTAAACTCTTGTTTGGCAAAGAAAGACAACAGGGTCTGTTGGTCCCCATTACAAAGTTTCCTTGAGGCAGTTTCAGCAAGTGACAAAAACTCCAAATCCAGAAAAAGAAAGTGAGTTCCTCTACGACACAGTGATGGTTCGCCGACAAGGGACAGGTGGAACACTACGAAACAACAACAACAACAGCTATGGTCTACAAGATACAAGAAACTTTATTCAAAGTCGACTTTCAAGTGTACAATAGCTCAACATTAGCCAATAAGGCTATTTTCTTGACAAACAAAAATATCGCAATTGTATATTACAAAAAAAGTTAAGAGTTTACTATCAGATATAATTAGTTTTCAATATTTAAACCAGGAAAACTGGCTTCAGAAGAAGACAGGGTCTGAGGCACCAAGCACATGTGCATGGATAATGTCTCCCCCTTCCACCAGTAGGGTTTCTACATTTACATAGATAAATGGTAACGGTTCATGTTAATGTGCTAAATATTTACAAAATTTACACATCCTTTAACCAAACTTGAACACATGGTAGACCACCAACATGTTGAAATATCTTGCAGTCGTCAGTAGTCTTCTGAAAGTCTAAATCCTTATACCCGGTATTCTAAATTCTGGTTATCTTATCAAAACCAATGACATGTACATATTATGCGAGAATATTGTTACATCATAATCGGTAGTTAATTTTACATGGCAGAGATCGAAGGCAAAGTAATCTTTGCCGACATGCTGTCTAATTGAAAAATTACTGGTAGGTCTACCTATTTGCTGATGACACCATAGCATCCCATAGAAGACTGTTACCACCAAATCTACAAGAAGAGGATTCCTCTGAGCCTTCAGGGCTACCAGGGTGTTTGCCTGCTAGCTCACCAGAGGGTGTCTAGCTTTTAACCTGAACATACAGAAGTTTTAACAGTTTATCCAGTATTCAGTGCATTTTTATATCTTTGGATATTGGTCCCCTTTTTGAAGGAATTGTTCCTTGTGACTGTGCTACCCTCTCCTGGCATATGATAATCTTTTGTATTCTAAAGGAGGCCAGTAAATGGCAGAATAAGACCAGCTGAGACTTACATCAGTTAATACTGAAGTGCATGAATTTTCCTGTTGTAAATCACTATTACATGAATGCTGCTGGATCTCAGTCCATTACTCAAACTCTTAAAACGCTGAGGACTAATGTCTGACTGCGATAACATCTAACAACTCCCAAAATATAACTTCTCTGCTACCTAGTGAAGTGCTTCAGGTGCCAAATTGTGACCGATTGGCTGATTGACTCGTGTTTTCCTTTAGATATGGTGCTGTAGACCTCTGCCTGCTACTGCTGTTGCTCTGCTTACTCTAGATTACTTTAGAAAGCAGCCTGGTCTCGTGACCATTAAATGCCATAAAACATTTTAACCTGCTTTTATCTGCCTTTCACCACTTTATAACATTTCAACACTTCAGCGCTGCATTCTTTTGAAATTTCTAACTGCCTTGACACCCAGACATTCCTGCACAAAATCCTCACCAGGGGGTGTTGCAGTAAGATAAGATAATATTAAGATAAGACAAGATAACATTAGATTAGATTAGATAGATATTTCGCTTGGTTTCTTATAGATTGTCCATCTATCTGTCTGTTATTTAACATTTGCATGTTTTTGTTAGGCCATGGCACTGGTCTGGGGTATACATGAGCTCCTGCTCACATGCTCTTTTATTTTGCAGCTCAGAGATATTGACTGGACATGAAGGAATCAGCTGACTGAACTGCTGATAGAATAAAGAAAAGTAAATGTCCTTCTTGGTAAGTCAGACAAGCACTACTGTAAACCACTGAGTTAAGCGCAGACATACCTGAGCAAACACATTGGATCCAAATAAGCTGTCTGATCAGGGTCTATGAAAACAGTGTGGATCCAGGTCAGCAGTCTGATCAGGAGATATGCAAACAGTATAGATCCAGATCAGCAGTCTTATCAGGATCTCTCTGCAAACATCAGATCCTAATCAGCAGTCTGATTATGGATCCAGATCAGCTGTCTGATCAGGATCTCTGCAAACTGTGTAGATCAGGATCTGTACTGGACACAGAAATTTAACAGCATTAAAGTGAAGGTTCAGGTAAAGGTTCAAGTAACTTTTGGAACTATAAAGAGGATGGAAAATGTCAGGAAAAGTTCGGGGAAAAGTAAAGGGAACGGTACGTGGCACCCCTGTTTCTACTAATGTGTTATGTGAAAACTGTTTGTTATAGGATGGATGAATGACTTGCGATTTTACGTCCTTTTCAACAGTATTTCAGTCATATCAGGACGATGGGCTAGTGATAATGAAAGGCTGTGTGCAATGGAACCCTGTTTACGGTAGGAAATATTCTCCCCTCAAGCGGGCTCAAACCCGGTCCGCTAGATCAGAAGGCCAGCGCTTAACCCACTGTTCATTATAGAGTATTGTCTCTAAGTATTGGGACAGGTAGGTCTGGGCAAACAGTGTAAACTCTAATCAAGATCTTCACTGTTTGCCATTTCATCTGCATCTTTTGAATACATTACAACATTGTATAATTAAACAGTTCCATGTTCAGAATAGTTATGGTAATTTTGTACCAATATTTACAATTTTTATGGTATATTTATTTTTTAAATTTCTTAACAGAACTGCAGCAGATCTAGGGAGAAGATATCTGAAGGGGCTGGCTCTGTACCTTATGAGAAGGAACGCTACTACATGAAACAAGTAAGTTCAGTTTCTAGGTTCCCCCCCACACACACACACACCCATCAAGCCCCTAAAATAGATGTGCTGCCTGGTCCTCTGCAGTAGAGCTGCTGGTTCCTGTAGCAAGATCTTAGTGTTATTTATCTCATGTTGGGTAAAAGTCTTACAAAAATTGGAGGCAATGTCTTGATATGACTGAAATATTGTTTACTGGGAGGTTAAACCACTTTTCAACAACAACAGATCAGTTTCTGTAAGTTGGTCAGTGGGAGTGTAGCTTCCTCTAAACTGTATGGGTGCTGCACCATGCTTTTTCAACTTTTTCACCAAGGGCAACAACTATGGTGTCTTCCTGTTTGCTTGCCTAGACAACAGAAACCGTCAAAAGAGTGGGTACTTTTAGAGAAAAGAATTTGCTCCTTTAATAGTTGACCCCAATTTAGAAGGTAAGCAGAAAAATGAGAAATACAGGGTTGCTTCCCCTGAAAGTGTACCCCAGCTGATGTTGAGACTACTTTGTTGTCTTCACTTCTGACAGCTCTTTTTGGAATGTTGGCGGTAGCAATCACATTCTTTTTCCAACTGACACTGTCACTGTCAGTTGGAAAAAGAATGCAATTGCTACCTCCAACATTCCAAAAAGAGCTGTGAAGAAGTGTAGACAGACAAACTCAATGCCAGAAGTGTGCAATCATGGATTCATTCTGTTGAGGGTCCTGCCAACATTGAACATTGTTGGACTTTTTTTCCTCCCCTGTGTCACAGGGTGTAGGTAATTATGTATACCATACACTTGTACTGCCTTGCGGTACAAGCCGGCTTTTATAGCGACGTGGTAGAGTGCTCGCCTTTAGATCGAAGGACCCTGAGTTCAAGTCCCAGTTCGGGCCATGATTTTTTCCTCCCATGTGACATTTGGTGGTTCAGTGTGGGTCCACGGCTAGGGCCGCAAGCGTCAAAAAGTGCATGTCTCCTTGGTTCCTCCGTGGTACCAGGTAGATTCGCAGAGGAATCTAATTTTAAAAAGCAGGGTGGGGGGGATGTCAAAGGTTGACCAAGTGGCTCTGTAGCTCAGTTGGCAGGGTGCTCACAGGGTAAGCAAGAGGCCCTGGGTTCGAGTCCCGGTTGGGCCACGATTTTTTCCTCCCCTGTGCCATTTGGTGGTTCAGTGTGGGTCCATGGCTAGGCCCGTAAGTATAAAAAAGTGCATGTCTCATTGGTTCCTCTGTGGTACCGAGCAGATTCGGGGATAAATTAAGTAGGGGGGAAATGTCAAAGGTCGACCATGTGGCTCAGTAGTTCAGTTGGCAGAGTGCTCGCATGGTAAACGAACAAAAAAAATTGTTGAATGTATGTGACAGACATATTACTACAGTTTCGTGACAATGGCTGAGAGGCAACACTGACTTATTATTTGGATTTCTTGTTTGTTTTTTCTTGTTTTCTTTTTTTATTGTTTATATTCTCTTTACTCAGAAAAACAAAAATTAATACCTTAAAAATTCTAAATATTGGGACACCAAAAATAAGTACCAAAATTGTCCCAAAATTGGAACAGTTTGGTTTTACAGTGTAGTAATGTGTCCAAAACATGCAAATGGGATGGCAAATAGTGTAAACCCTGATCAGATTTCTCCTCAAGGAGCAGTCTGATCTGGGTTTGCACTGTTTGCTCAGACCTAACTGTCCCAATATATAGAATTTTTATGGTAAATAGAATGTTGATAATTTGAGTTTGCTGCAGTTATCACTTAACCCTTAATGGGCCAAAAAGTAGACAAAATTTACTTCTGCAGAATTTCAAAAAATGTCTCATCGAAGCAATATCATATTGAGAATTTGAACACTAAAGGGCAGACAGTGTAGATTCAGATGAGGTGGCTCATTATGAGCCACCTCATCTGGATGTACACTGTTTTCCAATTTAACAATTTTAATTTTTGGCGCTTTTAGGGTTCAATCTTATATTTGTAAACAGGTTTACATATTTATTGTCATATAGTAAATGAAATCCTTTGTTTTTCTTCTGCAGCCTGGTGATAGGTCACCTGACCTGGGGAGCCCAGCTTCAGGAGATTTTCCCAATATAATGTTGGAGTATGGCTGTGGGCCACTACAGTATGATATCTACACTACCATAGGTATGTCTATTCTATTCTATCCCATAAAATTGTAAGGTCATTGGGGCACCACAGATGACTTCAAAACAATCTCTTTTCACCATGTCCTGTTTTTCAGCTGCCCTAGTTGAGCGGGCAAAGTCCATCCCTATCCACTCTTAAATATTGTCTTCCTACCTCTCTTCTGACTATCTCTTCTTCTTTTTCCTTTCACTCTTCCTAAACCAGAAGACCTTGAGACAAATCACCTTAGTTTCCAGTTTTTAACCATGGCCAGCAGTTCTCAAGACATTCTCCAGTGGCTGTTTGGATTTTTCTGCCTAACAGCCTCACTGATTATGTGATTCATATACAAAATGTTCAATCACCTTAGCCATTTGGAACTATTTCACGCTATGTAATCACGTGACCTACTTGTACTACGACAGATGCTGCTTTGGTCACCGTACTGCTTAATTGGGACGACTTCCGCAGAACGGCTTTCGAACCATGTGAGTATTTTGAAGAATTCCTTTTCTAATATAGCCAGAAAGATGAAAGTTCTTGCACGAATAATTGCACCATATATGTTGGTTCTTGCAGCAGAGGTGTCATTTTGATTGGATGGAAAAGAAATGAGAATATCGCAATTTAACGGGTTTGAGTTAGTCGTTTACCACGTTTGTTGTACGAAAAAAGTATTTTTTTACCTAGAAATACAACGAAAAAGACAGAGAAAAGGCTGACTATGGTGCGACAGAAAGTGCATTTTCCAAATGAAATAAAGTTTATCTTGACTAGATTAATATTCTATGAGAAAAATAGAATTTTGCGTGGGAAAAAGTGAACTGCTTTCGTAGCATGAAACAAATCCAACTGAACTGCATTTTTGGTTTCCAGGAGTCCGTTACTGCAACTACAGAATGACCAAAAGTTATTCAAATAAAACAGAATAAACTGCACAATACCTAAAATTTACAGATTACAGTACTTAGTATTGCTGTAAGTGTACTAGTATAGGCTGACATGCGATGATGCATGTGTTAGTGCATGTGTTCATGAATAGTTGAATGTCAACATCCTGTAGGTGTCAAAACTTGCTGGGAAAGGTGGTGTTTTTCCTTTTTTTTGTCTTGCTGATTAACATTTTAGCTTGAAATAAGGGCAAATCTGGATAGTGAAGCAGCATTGTATAAAGGGTGGGACACTGTCAAAGGGAGCAGGGGTCACTATAGAAGACTATGGTAGAAACAATTATAGTTCACGCTGCCCTTTATAGGCACCCCTAATATAAGGAGTAAAACTTTTCTTCATCTACACAAGTAACACGCCAAAATAAACGTTTGCTATGGTTAAGCCTACACCTGTACACAGGGTAGGGGCTATCGATTTGGTTCAGTGCATTATAAAACAGGTAAAGCAACATGTTTGTAACCAATCAGGAGAAAAACACTCGTTTATATCATTAACCATTGCATATCATGCATGTTAGTTATGTGTCACAAATGTGTAAAGACTCATTGGTGTAGTGGACGTCTGCTAGTCATGCTGACCCTTTTTCATATCCTATAAAGATGCAACGTTCGAATCTACCAACATGATAAAGTCTGTTCTTTTCATTCTTTTTAATATTTTTAGGTAATAAAAATGAATATCTTGCATGACAAAAGTTTTCTTTTGTTTTGATTACTCAATATATTTTATGCTCGTAATCAAAAGGGAAAATCCTGCACAGTTGCTGGTCTGATTATGCCAAGAAATATACGCGGGGGCTGTAGGAGGGAGGGGGATTAAGTAGATTATGGTATATAGCGATATGCACGATGTTTGGTATTCACTTGTCAGTATCAAAGAGTCTTCATCCTAAACGCAAAATTATCGAACACTAAGACTTTGAATTCAAGGGTCAGAGAAATTATTGGAAATGTCCTTTTAGCATAGGCATCTTTTAACCATACTTTAAGGCTCAAGTCGAGGCGAATTGCTGTTACAGCCAAACTTGCTTATGTGGTCACCTCCATTAAGGGGCCACACGTATTTAGCAGCCACCTTATCTTGGTCTCTTGAACCAAACTACAGTGCAAATGAACCTGTGTTAAGGAGTCACTTGTTTTAAGGAGCCAATTTTCATTTGGGTGATCCCTTAGGACAGGTTTGACTGTACTTTGACTTTTTTTTTAATTTTCAGGCTGATACGGTAGTCTGAAGTCCTAAACTCTTGATACATCGTTTTACGAAAAGCAGTACAGTTGGTGGAATGTAATACCTAAAAAGCAGTTCATCACAACAAAAAGCAGTACATTAAACAAAACATGCAAAATGGCCCCCTGTCCTTTTCACCTAATAAATACCGGTATTTTTACAAATCATCAGTATAAATGATGTATAATACATATGTGATCATTAAAAAATAGCATAATAAATCGAGTGAAAACACAAATATTTGAGATGACAACAAACAGAAGCACATGACCCATGCAGATTTCTTCAGATTGTCGCTTAAAAACCGTTTTCACAGATTAGTTGTCAAAGTACAAAGCAGATTATTCACTGATACAACTTGCTCGATGTAAATCATTTCAATTTTGAAATAATTAGACAAGAAATAAACCAGCTTACCGTCACAACGAAGCGCGTGACTACCATTTTCTTTTACAATTTAGCAGTACGGTTACCAAAGCAGCATCTGTCGTAGTACAAGTAGGTCACGTGATTACATAGCGTGTATTTTCTTTGCTGCAAATTCTAAGACACCCAGTATACTGATGATTTTAAAATATTGATAATGGAGTTGAATATATATTTTTATGAACTTTATTGGTATGTCAATTTGAGCAAATCATTCATAAACATATCATACCCTAACATGCTAAAATATTGGGACAGCTAACAACCAGAAATGGTTTTGGGATTTATTCAGTTTGTTGGTGATTTACTGGTGGTCCTAAAATAGATATCACATTAATGTAGCACCAGAACTGAAAAAGGTTGAATTTTGCAGGGCCTTGAATGTGATAGGTTTTAGATACATTTAGTGTTTGGTGACCATGACCTCTGCATACATGTATCATAGGGTCAAACTTAAGTGCGGAATAGATTTTGGTGACATTGACATCATTTTCAAGGTCACAGGAGGACTTAAATATGTGGAATTTTCATTATAGTTGAAATAGATCTTGAGCCATTTGCTTGATTACTGCCAATCTTACATAAATCTGCCTTTGGGACAATCCCTAGAGTTTAATGTGTTTGATGACCTTGACCTCATTTTCAAAGTCAAAAGCCAACTTCATAATGTTAGATTTGAAATGCAGATGCACTGATGGGGGATTCAAGGAGGTGGAAATGGGCAGGAGAGGTAGCGGTAAGGGGGGGGGGTGGGGGGGGGGCACCTCTGTTTTCCTCTGAAAAGCATTGCTAGTTTTATATATATTTTCAGGTAAAGGATGCAATGAAGCTGCCACAATATCAGTAGCTAAACATGTGGCATCAGGACATAATGTAGCTATACGACAGATTGACCTGGAGAAGGCTGATATTGACTATTCTACATTACAGGTGAGTTATAGATACATGGTATCAGGACATAATGTAGCTATACGACAGATTGACCTGGAGAAGGCTGATATTGACTATTCTACATTACAGGTGAGTTATAGATACATGGTATCAGGACATAATGTAGCTATACGACAGATTGACCTGGAGAAGGCTGATATTGACTATTCTACATTACAGGTGAGTTATAGATACATGGCATCAGGTCATTATGTAGCTGTATGACAGATTGACCTGGAGAAGGCAGATATTGACTATTCTACATTACAGGTGAGTTATAGATACATGGTATCAGGACATAATGTAGCTGTATGACATATAGGCTTGCAAAATATTGATTATTTTTCTGCACATATGAATATAATATGATGTCTGATTGGATAAAGTCTTTAATTTATGATAGTATATCCTGCAGTATACTATTGTAAACCCTGTGTCATTATGTAATGTTACTTCTGATTGGCTGACATGAATATATTTTCATTAGAACCTTTTCCATTAAAGCAAGGTTGTTGCTGCCCTATAGAGCTGATTCCTTTTTAGGAAAAATGAAAATGGCAGAGTTGCTTCCCCTGATAATATACCCATTCACCTTAAGTAACCAGGGTTCGAGGTTATAAAACTTGAGAATAATCTCAAACTCAAAATAAAGCACACTGATTGGCTGCTTCCGAGCATGTGCTCGGAAACAGCCAATCAGTGTGCTTTATTTTGAGTTTGAGAATGTACTCAAGTTTTATAACCTCCGGGCCTGACTGAATTTGAGCAGTTATGTCTTTTTGTAGCATAAGCAAACATACATATTACATTTCCACCAGTGGGGGCAACTGGGCGGTGACAATGCTCACACAGGCAAAATATCGCATTCTGAGGAATTCTTATTATTTCAGATGGAGATTATATTTTGTCGGCAGCACAACCATGAAAATATAATGCCATATTACACTTCATTTGTACACAACAATGAGATATGGACTGTGATGCCGCTGATGGCTTATGGTAGGTTTAATATTTGTTACTGATTCTATTTTAAAAAGTGCATTTAAAGAACATGACAGATTATATTATGGCGACTGTGCATGCATCAAACTTTTTAGTTTCTGGATAAATTGACATACAGTTAACATGCAGTCAAGCTGAAACTTGGTTGAAAGTAAGACCATGCTGTGGAGTAATGCATATTTAGAACATCATACAATACTGCAGATAAGAAGGGGTAACAGGGATAATTTAGGGATAATTATCAATATTTCTCCGTAAAAACATATTCTGTGACCCATCATCAGAACCATCTCACCGAGACGGTTCTAATGAGGGGTCACAACATATGTTTTCGTTCAGAAATAAGAAAAATTATCTTTGAATAATCCTCAATACCCACGGATATCTGGAGCTCTGATCATAGAAGATCAATTAGGCTGCATCAGGGAAAAAGAGGCTTATTGAATTATTGTATTTGCAAACAGGCATGACCCAGATGCAAAAAATGGAAATGAGTTCTTTCCTTTGAGAGTCTACCCAATTACCATTAAGGTCAAGTCAGCTAAATTCGGACAGCAGGTAAATTCGGACAGTGACATTGTTTCCTTTGTATGTCAGTGGTTTGGAATTAAAACCAAAATAACTGGGCAAACAGTGAAAATCCTGATGAGACGGCTTGTTATGAGCCGTCTCATCTGGATTTTCACTGTTTGCAGTGGTATGTCCAAATTTACCTGCTGTCCGAATTTACCTGACTTGACCCTAGCTTTTATTTGATGGACATTTGTTCTTTCCTCTTAGAGACTACCCAATTACCATTAGCCTTTATTAATGGATATCTAGTAGTCATGTCCAGTGACAGGGCTTGTAAATATGACCGTACATGATGATAAAGATTTGATAAAGATTTGAAAAGCTCGTTAAAAAAGACTTCGATGCAGCTGCACATTTGGCTTGATTTGAAATGCCCTGTTTTAACACGGCATTGTCCTGAAATATCTACAAAGGTTTATATTTAATTTCCATGTCTGTTTGTAGGTTCATGTCGTGATCTAATACATGCATATTTCACTAGTGGTTTACCAGAGCAGGCGGTGGCTTATATTCTGAGAGACGTTTTATCAGCATTAGAATACCTACATTATAGAGGCATAATTCACAGGTAAATTATTGCCATATATCTCCCTCTCTAGAGTGACCCATGATGTCTAAATGAGTCTTCTGAAATTCTGCTTAAGCTGGGTTTTTTCTAGGCCAAAACAATCCTAAAAATTCTAGATCCGTCTAGACGGATCTAGATATTTGGAATGTTTTGGGAAAAAACCAACTTCATCTCAAAACCATATTAATATGGTAATAGTAATACTTCCAGGGAAGGTTAAGTTTCATCAATTTCTGTAATATCTTCAGGGATTAATTTTAACTTTTTTTCTCACTTGCTAATTTTAGCAGGTGCTCAATTTTACTACTTGTACTTTCTAAATCAGAAAGCCCACTTGCTTTCCCCTCACTTGCCATAATTTATGTTATTATACCATTAAGTGTGATGTACATGAACTGTACCATTGAAGAATTTAGTGTTAAAGATATAATGTTTGAATCAACGTTGCTTAGCACCACCCTGTACTACTGCTGCATCCCAGTAGGGCTGGGCCATTTTGTGCTTTTTGAAAACAAATCAGGCATAGGGTGCCTTAGATTAGGCTGCTTTCAAACTAATAAGGGCCATCAAGTGGGGGTAAAGACAGAGTTAAGGTTGGGATGTATACAATAATTTACATTGACCTAATGGTCCATGTTCATTGCACTCCCTCTACCCTACCTTACAGACAGGACAAAGTATCACAAGAGTGATGCCTACTCACCCTACACCATATCTGAACCATCAGGTTCTCATCACTGCTCCAAAGCTACTTCGTGCTCTTACTCTAGCTTTCGTACATCCTTTAAAGAGACAGTTTGGGGCTGATAGTTACTGTCTTAGTCATGTCTGCGGCTGTTTCTGTTTTAGGGGTTTTATTTTTGGAAGGTTTATTCTCCTGATCCCCCATTTTGCCCCTTTTCTGCTCCACAGTTAAAAAATCTGTCCATGTTTATATCGATCTTTGGAACATGTGCACTTTGATCAAAGTTAAACAGATGCTTGCAGATACAGGTCATTTCCAGATTACTTCTCCATTGCGTATCAAAATTGTAATACGCAGGGTCTGAGCTGCTATTTGTGTCATACTATGCTTTATATTCACCTAATCTATGTTCCTAAAAGCATTGATATGCAAAAATTTCTGACCAGTGTGAAAGTAATGCATTCTGTTCATGGTCTACGCAATTATGGGGTGAAATAGTGATAATGGTAGCATTGATGTGATGTAATGTGACTCTCATTAAGTAAAGGCAGGTGACCAATTGACCATTTAAGGGTCAAACACATTTGAGCCGCAACACCAGAAAACCAACAAAGTGGCATGTGGGCCCAGTGAAGACTCATATCAGCATGGGTATCCTCCCAGTCTGATCAGAGTCTTCACTGTCTGCATAGCACTAGCTTAGACCCTTAGCTACCATTTAAGTGTACAGTGAAGACTGTGAGTAGACAGGACTGCTGCCCAGGCTGATCTGAGTCTTTGCTGGTGCACATGCCACTTTGTTGCTTTTGTTGTGTCACAGCTCATTTTCTCTTTATTGATGAGAGATCTAAAGATACCACTATGAATGGCATGTGCAGTTTTATCTGGGAGATGGGTAGTGCCAACCTTTATCGTTGTAACAAAGTTTTACCTTACTTTGAGATTTTTATTCTTTCTTTTTTTTGTCCCTTATAGAAGTGTAAAAGCAAGTCATATATTGATATCAGCTGCAGGAAGGGTGTGTTTATCAGGATTTAGAGATGTGTGTAGTATGGTACAGAATGGAGAAAGATTAAAGAGTGTATATAGTTACCCCACCCACCCACAGAAACTACTGCAATGGTTTAGCCCAGAGATCTTGGCTCAGGTAAACTATTATGAGCCACGACAGGAGATAACCAACAATGTGGTTTTGCACCAAGTGCAGACTCAGATCAGCCTGGGCATCCGCCCAGTCTGATCAGAGTCTTCACTGTCCGTATGGAGGTAGCTTAGACCCTTAGCTACCCTTTAAGCACTTAGCAAAGAGTCTGATTAGACTAGGCCAATGCCCAGGCTGATCTTAGTCTGTGCTGGGCGCACAATCACTTTGTTGGTTTTCTCGTGTCTCGGCTCATATGTTAGATTAATCGATTCATGACGGATATCATCTTTTTTAAAAAAAATTTTTTTTGACATTGGAATCTGGTTTTCCAAGATCAATTTACAAGACAGAGTAAACATTTTGATATTTCATTTTGTTTTTCCTTTTCCATATTTTTGTTGTAATGCATTGTGTGTTGCTAGGTCAAGATTTGTATTGACAGTCGTCTTGCAATACCCATCCCTCTATCTGTGTACAGGAAAGTTGTGAAGGTACTAAAATGAGTGACAAACTGGATCAGATGGCTCTAATCTTACCTGGTATTAGTTACCTGTGATATATTAGTGTTTCTTTTAAATTTCAGAATCTTGCAGGCTATGACACGAAGTCTGATATCTACAGTATTGGTATTACAGCCTGTGAGCTGGCCAATGGTTATGCCCCTTTTACTGATATGCCCGCAACACAGGTAAGATTGATCACACCAGCGCTTAAACTGACTGGCTAAACCTTCAGGGGAAACAAGTCTGCTGTGATTCATTTTTGCCATCCTTTTCAATAGGGATCAACTCTAAAAGGAAAGAATTTGCTCCTCTAGGAGCAAATTCTTCCCTTTAAGAGTTGATCCCCCTGTTGGAAGGGCTATGCCAGCCAGAAACACAGTTAGTAAGTTAATATTCTTTTCAGAGCTCAGGCTAAGGGTATTTATGTTTGGCTGTGGGTCGTAATGGATGACAAGTTGGGGATAATTTTTCTGTCTCACCAGCAACTAGCAGAAGCAAAGCATAGGTAATGCTTCTCTGTTGTCATCATCATCATTGGGTGAGGTGTAAACTTTAAAATTGGGTTTTTAGCTCGCCTGTGTGAAAGTACATAGAGCTATTGTTGTCACATGTACGTCGGCTTCAGCGTTGGCATGGGTGTCACACTTTAAAGTTTTACATTAAAGTTTTTGTATGTGATGGGCAAGGCACTGCAGGCGAGCTATCCTGTATGGGGACAGGTCTTCTTTGGTTTAGCTCTGTTTTGTGACAATGCGCAGACAGGCATCGAGTGGAATTCTTGTTTTCCAATTTCACCCATTGACAAACCATTTGATGTTGCATCTCAGTAGAAGTAGACAGTGTTTTATAAAAAGCAGAAATACAGCTCTGGATGAGATGGGGTATTGAGGATAATTCAAATATAGTTTCTCTTATTTCTCATATATTCTGACCCCTCAATAAAACTGTCTAGATGAGACATTTCTAATGAGGGGTCATAATATATGTTTTAATTGGAAAATAAAGAAAATTATCCCTAAATTATCCCAATTACTACTTCTGATCTGGAGCTCTAGAAACTGCTACTACATGTACTGATCATCAATTATACCCCTTACCTGGAGCTCTGTCAGACACCTTGGCCAATTACTAAACCTGCAAGGGAGATTACTCTGACAGAAAATTACATGAACAATTTTTATCACCCATACAGACTTATTCACTGATTGATTGAATTGCATGATTTTGTCCTCATGATAAAATAATTCATGAATATGAAACATGAGAATGTATAAATCTTTTATGGTCTGGATAGTGGAGCCCTACATATATTACAATTCTGAGTTGGTGAATGTTTCATACAGGTACACACTAATGGTAAGAATACTGTTATTTTAAACTTTTTTTTTGTATATTGCCAATATTTAATAAAGTCAGATCTACAGATAGGCTGGGTTTGCATGATCAGTCTGAAATGATTTCTGGTTAAAAGGTAAAGGATTCCCATAACCTAATAGCCATAGGGGCAGTTGTGGTTAGAGGCCCACTGTGTCTTGGGCACAGCAAATGAAAGGTGGAGCCCATCCCTCTCCTTTCACTGCCTTATCCTTCCCTGATACAAAACAGGTGCCCATATACTGCTGGGTTGACAGAGTTTTCCAGTCGTTGAATGGCCAAACCAAGGTTTAACTCACGTATTTCCAGCAACTTTCTGCACCGTAACTGAGGCAGTTCTAATGATGTTTCGTGACTATATGTACTGTTTAATAATAGTAAGAAATGAGACAGCTATCGTAGAATTATCATCAAAGCCACTCTTATACCTGAGGTGTATTCAACAATGAGGGCACTCGCCGAGCATTCGCCTGTTTACTTTGTAAAAGAAAGCACTAGCCAAACTGCCCATGAGCACTTGCGTAACAGGCAGAGAGGTGTATAGTTTAGGGTCAAACTTGGTACGGACAGCTTCGGCTTCTATCTTCAGTGGTAAGACTAGCATGTTGCGAGCGCCCAATGTCATTCGATAATGCAATTTTTGTTTTTCAAGCCCTCAAGGGAACACCTGCATTGTTGACAGCAATGCCGATACCTGATGCTCTGAAAGCCCACAGAAAATTTCTAGTACAGTCAACCCTTTTGTGTCCCTTGCAACTAGTATAAGAGAGACAGGTATTACTTTTCTGGTGGTTTTGGCAGTGACATTTTAAAGTGATGCCAAGATTTTTTGTTAGGCGCTGTTTAGTGGCAGTGCGCATACAGGCAAGTCACCGCTGTCCATGGAATTCTCGGTATAACAAAATTGATTACAGTAACAATATATGAGGGGCGTTCGAAAAGTTTTGCAAATGGCGTAATTTCTTGGTAACCATCATAAAGACAGAACTACTGATAGCAAAAACACATAAAGCTATGACATGCCTACAGAAGGTTGCAAACACGCCTATAGTTTTCTTAAAGAACAGTTTTTAACTTCTTTGAAAGAGGTATACCCTACACGCACTTCAAAATTTTACTTTAGTAGGCCGTAATTCATATATGAACATTCTTTGATTTATTTTAATCGTTGCTGCTTAAAGACAATGCCCAGACAACACTGTCCTGTAAATATGGCGGAAATTATATTTAATCTAGGTTCCGTACTGTTCCGTAAATATGTATTAGCCGAATTTCATGTTATATCAAATTCTCCCTTTCTACTAAAGTTTTTATGATTTTGTTATGAAAATAAGTCTGTTACTATTTGAATTCTTGTCAGCATGAGCCTTTGTATGGATCAACTAAAATATGTTAATAAATTCAAATTAATGCAAAATATGAAACTGCTACAATCTTTCAAAAATGACGTTGACATCATTTTTAATAGAGTCATAAGAACTGCTCATTGCTTTGCAAGGAATGAATCGATAACAGTTGCCACCCTTCTAACTTTTGTATGGATAATGTAGGCAATGATGGAAATGCAGTTTACAATGAAATATTTTGTATTTACAACGATAGTCGAATTAAGGGCCTAACGCTGAAAAGAATTTACATGTGAAATAAGCCCAATGGTATGACTGAGGCCTAATAAAACGCATTGTAAATCAGAAAAAAGAAGTGCCTTTGTAAAGTGTTTGGTATCATTGTAAAGCCCAAATGTAGTGCTTTCAGTACATGCATAGCATTTGTACCCAGCATGCACCTAAACAAAGTTATGAGGCCATTTGCAAAACTTTTTGAACGTCCCTCGTACATGTATCTGTTTCTCCACCAACAGATGTTATTAGAGAAATTAAATGGTACCAAGCCAGTGTTGGCAGACTCCACCACTATAGCAGACCTCACAGCTGACGAGAATGTTACTAACCCAGGTAAATCTGTTGTTAAGGTAAATTGATATACTTTCAGGGGAAACAACTCTTTCATTTTCTTTTTACCTTCCATTTAAGATTTTGAGGTCAACTCTCCTGTAGGAGCAGATTCTTTCCTTTAAGAGTAGACCTCTTGTTCACAGAGTATAATCGATTCCGCTAATTTTCGCTTTCTGCAGAGACTACATCATATTTGGCTTCTCCGATCTCTTGCTTCCTGGCGAGACTGCTGTACATGATAAATGGCCTCCTGCAGAGACTGTCCATGTGATTCTGCTTCCTGCTGAGGCTCTCGGCAGGAAGCAGGGTCACTCGGACAGTCTCGGCAGGAAGCCATTTTATGAGGACAGTAGTCTCTGCAGGAAGAAGAGTTCGCGTACAGTCTTGGGGTAAGCCAAATATGATGGACAGTTTCTGCAGGAAGCGAAAATTGGCGGAATTGATTATACCCTATGTTGTTGAATGGGTTTCATGGTCTACAATAGAAAACAGGAAGCCACAGAAGTTGCTTATCTTGGTGAAAATGGCTGTAAATCATGAAGGTGTAGCTAGTCACTTTTATTACTGAATGCAAACAGAGATTGTTGCAAACAGTATTATGCTAGAGCATGTTAATCTGGGTCATTGTCTGACATTCAGTTACACCCTGCTTGATGACAAATTGACCTGTATGAGTTCGAAGAGAGAAGCAGCTGTTCACTGTTCCGAAACCGTGCCATCTTTAAACAGCTATACATCCCTCCATTAACTGTAAGAGAAAGTCACAGACTCATTGTGAGATATAAAAACATGTGATTATGTTTACAGGGCTATGTAACATGCTGAGTTGGCATTGTATTGGACAGTTATACACCATCAGGTGTCAGCTGTCTTATGAGTGACATTGTAGGTGTGGCTGGGAACTGTCAATTACTTAAATATCAAGAATTCAAGGTGTATTGGTACACATGCTTGTTTTCTATGGCATTTTTACAAATGATGAGAATTTAGGTGACTTCCAGGCCTGCAGGTCATAAAACTAAGGTAACTTCTCAAACTCAAAATAAAGCACACTGATTGGCTACTTCCGAGCACATGCTCAAAAGCAGCCAATCAGTGTGCTTTATTTTGAGTTTGAGATTATTCTTAAGTTATATAACCTCAAACCCAGTTTGCTTTCTTGGAGTACAAAGCCTTTCAGATGAGGTCTGCTCTTTGATTTGAGAGTTTATACCCATAAACTCTAAACAAAAGTGATAGTCTAGGAGTGGCTTTGCCTGGAGCTGCACCCACTCACGAAATGATTAGTTCATGTACTTGTTAGGAGACAAGTAGGAGGGAAGGACTAAACGTCTTAGGTATATAATACCGAAGCAAATGATCTTACGGCTTAAATTTAATAAATACTTTTATAAATTTTAATAAATGCTTTACATAAAAAGGATACAAATGGGCAGTTATTATGATGTCAGATGACCAGTTTAAAGGAAATTTTTAGGCATTAAAATTGCCTGACTTTCAAAGAATAAACAAGGCCAGCAACTGTATATTGAGTGATGTTATGTTGTCTTTTACCAGATAACCCTGAAGAGACAGCCAATAACATACAGAAGAATAGTGCTCTAGGCTATGCCTACAACAGACAGTTTTCTAATCATTTCCACAACTTTGTAGATATCTGTCTGGAAAAAGATCCTAACAAACGGTAGAGTATACCTTACAGAAAGAAGTAATTGTAAGATACTGTACTTCGGACAAGTTTCTTTCTTACATTTCTCTGAAGAGTGTAAAAATATGTTCTAACCCTGCTTCAGAGTGCCTTTTGGTGAAGCCGTTTTAATTAGGTGACACAATACAAGTATAGTCACCTCTCATATCTCGAAGTCAAAGTTCATCACAAACTACTGATATCTGAAAGTAAATTTTCTGGTCCCATAAAATTTACTTTGAGATATCAGTAGTTTGAGACAAGTAGAGTTGAAATATAAATAAAAGTAGGAAAATAGTCTAAACTATATTTTTTGATGCAAGAAAGTACTTCGAGATATCAGTGCTTAATGCGAGGCCTTAATGCTTGTTTTATAAAGAATAAGGAGAAATTATGTCAGGTACACTTCAGGGGCAAACAACTCTGTCATCTTCATTTTGTTACCCTTCTCAGTGAAGGGTCAACTCTTATAGGAAAGAATATGCTCCTGCAGGAGCAAATTCTTTTCTTTATGAGTAGACCTATTTTGGAAGGACTTTATTATCCAGATTGGCAAACAGGGAGTCACAAAAGTTGTTTCCCTTTGTAAAAGATGTCAGGAAAATCTGAAGGTGTATCTATGCACCTTAACAAAAGCCCAGATAAAGAACTCTTACTGGTTTATGAATGGTTAAGTTTAGCAGTATGGAGTGCTGGTTAAATCTAGAAAAGTTTTCAAAGCAGTGTATTGTATTTTCATTTGGGGCTTCTCCCTGGGGAAGCAAGTTCTTTTCTTTAAGTGTAACCCCAATTTTCAGGTGATACAATTATCTATAAAAGGGTATAGAAAACCGTTAGAAAACGGAGAACATCAGGATAAGTGGCAAGTCTGAGCTGCCTTAATTGACCTTGTACATCCATAGAATCTGGTCATGATCTTGCCTGGTTGTGTCAGATGTCTATGGAATATACACTCAGAGGCAAAAGAACGTATACATTTCATATCCTGTGCATCATGACTGTAATCCATTACCTGAAGTGAGACTTAAATGAGCTGCGACAGGACAAAACAAACAAAACAAAGTCTTCCCTGTCAGTGTGGCTGTAGCTTAGACTCTTAGCTACCCTTTAAGTGCAAGCAAAGGCTCTGATCATTCTGGGTGGATGCACAGGCTGATCTGAGTCTTTGCATGGCACACATGGCACTTTGTTGGTTTTCTTTTATCAGGGCTCAAATAGCATTAACAAAGAGCCTCTAACATCCAAGTGCACACTTTATGTCTGCCAGAAAGAACCTTGCCATTATGGTAATGAAGAGCATACAGTGTTCATTTGTTTATAAAAAAAACAACCAGAACTTCAATGCTGATATACTGCAAAACTGTTTTGTCAAGCATTGTGAACATGGAAAAAAGTGCAAAATGGACATAATGTATAATGTTGCTAGTCAAGCCTTTTATTTTGTAATTGTACTACACCACGTTATTGTACGTGGAGTAAAAATAAAGCATGCAAATTTCAGACTTCTGCCAAAACAGATCTTGTTCAGAATCTGTACTCTTTCTTTTGCCTCTGAATATATAGACTGGCACTTAAGATACAAGCCTGACCAAATAAGGAGGACCAACACTTCAACATACTGTATGTAGTTTAGCCCTCTGATTTCATCTAAGCCTCAAGGCATTTTTGTGTTTTCTACCTTCTGGTGGGTGTCATATTTTATGTACTTACAGTACTACCCCAAAGTGGCTAGGCAGAAATACCGACTCCATATTCTCACGGTATATGGACATTTGCCTCAACATAAGCAAATTAAATACAAGCAGAAATATTTTCTTATTTAAAATGTTAAGTATAACCATATTTAGATCAAACAAAGCAAGAAATAACATGATCAGACAATTATCTTTTATTTAATTGTCACTTTCATCATCATGGGATGTTCCTTGTTACCACCTTTCATAATTTTTCACTATTTTTGCTTTAAAGGGAAATCACAATGTTCGTGCGCATACATTTTGACGCAGCTTCATTGTTTCCTGCTATGGTTATCATGACGTCGTTTGCAGTAACGCTAAAATGTTTACGTCTCTTTCGAAGACTACATGGCACCTGAATGGACGCTTTGTTGAAACAAACGTATGAGGTTTTTGCGACAGAAAAATGATAGACAAAAAAATGACGAAAATGGGGCTGTAGAATTTTATACGGAAAAGAGAACGCCAGTTGTTTTGGGGTAGTGTGTAAATTTTTAGGAATTATCTGTTAGGGAAAGAGAGGACGTGAAAACTGCAAGTGCGTTTTGAATCTCGTAATTACTTAATGCAAGCATAAATACAAATAAGGACTTAATACCCTTGGCTTGAGTCATGAAATACCTATGCAAACGGTAAAAGCGGAGATCAGACTGAGCAAATGCGCAGGCTGATAGCTTTTACTATTAGGTCATGTCATTAAGGTAAGTTCCCACAATGCGCAGGCTGATCAAAGCATTTATTGTTAGATTTTTTTCTGCAGACGGAGAGCCTTTCCAAGGGAAGTAACTCAGTTTTAAAGCCTGCTAGACTTTCCTCATGCAGCCTGAAAATTACGATGTTCCAAATGCAAAAAATATAATAAAATTATTCGACCATAACCCCAAAGTCACATGCACATTTGTAGACCAGGAAGATGAACCCTGCAAAGTTTCAGAATGATTCTGAGAAGTACTGAGCGAAACTCTTATTTTTCACTAATTGCCCGAGACTTTCCACAGGATTCATAGATTTCCGATGCGAACGGGGAAAAAACCCAGGCTGCGCATCCTCGGAAATTGGTCTTAGCACTAATGATAAATTGAAATCATGCACCATGGATCAAGCTTTGCTGATGTTTCCATGAAAATACATGTCGGGAAGTGGCCAGGTCCAATATACAATGTTTGCATATGAGCTTGTTCATCAGATATAAATGTGATATAATCTAGAATCTGAAAAAAAGTTCCAATATTCTATGAGAAACAACAATGAACATGCTGCCTAGCTTCAGTGCTTAGAATTTCTCTCATAAATTTGTTGTCTGCATACGAGAAAACTTTGAAGGCGACAGTTTAACATAGACTATAGGTTTCAAGACATAAAAACATTGCCGAAAATGAATAGGGAATTACACTGCATTGCTATAAAAAAGCATCGAAAGGTAAGAGCGTTAAAATGACCGTTTATGGCGCCAAATAGTAAGCGACGTCAACGCATAAAAACATTGACATCAACGCGCTTATATGAAAACCGCGGGAAATAAAAGTGGTTTTCCTTCCATAACTCGAATATTTGGCCGATGACCTATATTTTTTATTTGCTTATCTGCACGACGTAGATCATCCCTTTACTGTATCAAAAGTGTATAAAAATTTCAATTGTGGAACTTTTTACATTGAAGAAATTCCACATTTTTACCAATAATGGAAAATGGCAGGAAATTAAAAATAACCTATAAAATGAGGCATACGACATGAACACTTTTGATGTTCAAACAAAGAGACAAGAAAGAGGAGTTAATCAATCTTTATTTCAAAACGATCGGTCATCTATTTTCTCGAATAAAGTATTCCTAATAGACACAGAAATGCTTCACACAGGCATATAGATGGCGCTGCATTATCTCAAAAGTAGTATGGTGACCCCATCTTTTTATTTCATTTTTTCACACAGCATATAATATTCTACCACTGTATGAAGTTTCAACAAAAACTCAATTGCAGTTTTTATAGGGTGATTTCCCTTTAAGAGGTCACAGAATCTTCAAAAAGAGACAGAACTGAAATCATGTGTTTTTATGCTTTGTATTCCTGAAGCCTGTAAGACAATATAAAAATAAGGAGACATGTGCCTGAGGGCTTTTATATAGCACTACTGCGAGAATATGATTGCCGCGAGAATATGGAGTTGGAGTATATAGTGAAAAACGAAAGCCTGTGTATATGTGCTGACTGATCTGAGTCTTCAGTCTTTTCAGACCTTATAGAACACCTTTTCTCTCAGCACACAGGTATAATAATATCCAGCATTTTGTTTTCAGACCATCAGCTAGCGTGTTATTAACCCACCCATTCTTCCGACATCTTAGAAAGAAAACAACAGAAGAGTTGCCGTCACTACTTCATCCTGTCACCCCACTGTCAGATGTCTCAAAACTTCCTAAAGGTAGTCTAAACATTTCTAGCTTTCTGTTTTGTCCAGTTCTGCTCGATATATCAGGCCACAGTCCATGGATACAAAAATATAACAGGCACATTACCTCTGTTTGTGTCTAATTTGGGTGCACATGTCAGTGTTCCAGATAAGAAGGGGTAACAAGGATAATACAGGGATGATAGTTTTCCTTATTTTTCCATAAAAACATATGTTGTGACCCCTCATATGAACTGTCTCACTGAGACGGTTCTAATGAGGGGTCACAACATATGTTCTTATTGAGAAATAAGAAAAGTTATCTCTAAATTATCCCAGTTACCCCTTCTTATCTGGAGCTCTGACATGTACATTTTTTTTTTTGGGGGGGGGGGGGGGGAGGGGGGGGGTCTGGCAGGACCACGTAGCGCATCTGACTCAAGAGCTAGAGGTCCCGGGTTTAATACCCGGTCCAGCCACTTACTTTAGTTTCTCCTTCCACTGATTCAAGAAGAGCAGTTGTCAGTTACTGGCGAAAGTAAGTGCACTAGTACTGGTTAACCGCTTAGGAGGTCTAAGCCTGCCCAGGAATAGTGTGGTTAGATTAACTGACCGTCCAGACATGACCATAGCTGTTTACTATGGAGGTAAAGCAATAACACAACAACATGTACAGTTTTGCGGGTTTGTTAGGGTGGACACCATGACCCACATTCTGTTACACTACATTCACCGACAGCCACCCTAATATCACTTCTCTACCTATGAAGTACAAAGATATATTAAGGTGGTTGAGTACACTTTCAGGGGAAGCAACTCTGCCAATTCCTCTTTGCCTCCATTCTCAGTGGATCTCACTCTGAAAGGAAAGAATTTGCTCCCTTTAGAGCAAATTCTTCCCTTTGAGAGAGGATCATTTCGGAAGGGCTTTCTCTGTTAAAGAGATGCTGACAGGAAGTCTCAGAAGTTGTTCCTTCATTAAAATGGCAGATAAAAGGCAGCGGTGTATCTATACACTTTAAGAGCTATTTTGTACTGCCCCCAGGGTGTGCTTCAGCATCTGCTTTGAGTCGGCAGTTGGTTGTTATGCCCTTTGACCGCAGTTGCTAATGATAATTTGGAAAGTCTTTCTCTATTCATTTTAAAAATATCTTGTGTGATATAAGCCCCAGTAATTTTCAGTAGCCTTTATAGACTTATTGTAAAAGCTCATGGTATTGTTTTTTTTGCAAAATTTGGCAGTGTTTTTGAGACTCATACTTCTTTGGTTATCAGATGGGGAGGTCTGCTTTCCAAAACAATCTTAAACATCTAGAGCTGTCTTTTAAGATGGATCTAGATTTTTTGCATTGTTTTTTGAAAAAAAAAAACCCATTTTATACCTGAATTACACCAGATTATCATATGACCTCGCATTTGAGAGTGTAATAAAGCCATGCATTAAAAATGATAATCCATTAGTGGATTAAATATGCAAATTACGTCATAACGTATATGCGTTGACGTCCACAAAAACGTTGTGTTTTCTAATGGCGAAATCGTGACTTTTTAGTGTAAAATTGCTAATAAAATGCAATTTTAGTGTCATATGATAAATAGAATCTTGCATTCGTCACACTGGTCTGGCATTCAACACAGGCAACCAAGACAACGTACAAGGAACCTGCTTGTTCTGCTCATCAGGATAAGTTTGTTTCAGAAGTATAGTCTCACGGACCATCCGACCCCCCTACTCTTGAAATAGGAATCAAAAGTTTTACTGAATTGATATGCATATTCAAGAAATGCTTGAAAACAATTTTTGGGCTACAACGACCAGCCAACGAATTGGTGAAAAAACTTATTCAAGCACTGCATTTATACTAGACGGAATTTCTTCGAAAATCTGGTCTGACTAAGAGGTCTAACAAACTCCCGGGTCCGTAAGAATGATAGTTTGAAATTAATGTAAGAACTATGCGAAAACAATGGTGTTTTAAAGTACGTTGCCTCGTTGCCTGTGTTGAATGCCAGACCAGCGTGATTCGTGCTCCTGTATTATTAAATTTATTAAACTCGTTGGGAAAACCGATAAGATGCTGGGCAAAGCCTCGCATCTTATCTTTTTCCCCAACTCGTTTAGTAAATTCAATAAATCATGAGCACTCATGTAAGATCCTCTATTTAATTTACACATTTATGGCAATAAACTCCTGTCCTAGAACGGAATTAATACAGTACAGTGTATTTGAAAATGTCCCATCTTGTTCACTACCAACATCATTGAGCTGGGCATGACAAAACCAACAAACTGGCATGTGCATCCAGCAAAGACTCAGATCAGCCTATGCATTCACCCAGTCTGATTAGAGTCTTTGCTGTGTGAACTGAGGAAGCTTAGACCCTTAGCTACCTTTTACATGTAAGTGCTAAGCGAAGACTCTGTTCAGACTGGGCAGAGACCCAGGTTGACCTGAGTTCTCGCTTGGCACACATGCCACTTTGTTTGCTTTTGTTGTGTGGCTGCTCCATTAGCTTAGAACAACAGGGATCTTGGCCTGGTTGGTCAAAACAACCTCGGTACTTAAAGAGAAATTAATTGTATTATGTAATAGAAGACTGACTGAATCTTTGACCCACCACTTGGTTTAGCTAGCGATTCTTTGAACCACCAGCACTTGATGTATGATTTCAGATGAATCAAATGTGGAAGATTTAACAGAGGAAATGGAAGACATGCATTTTGATGAAGATTGGGACTTTTAAGAAAGTTATTGTCAGAACTCTGTTGTCAGTGAAATGGTTACTGTGAGAAAGATCTCTCCTCTTGCTGTCAGAGAAAAAGTTATTGTAAGAAAGATCTGGAGTTCTTTTAAAACTTTTATCCT
Organism: Ctena decussata; assembly: GCA_963989385.1. Taxonomy (NCBI): domain Eukaryota; kingdom Metazoa; phylum Mollusca; class Bivalvia; order Lucinida; family Lucinidae; genus Ctena; species Ctena decussata. The sequence goes on along the minus strand of OZ022504.1, from coordinate 623,302 downwards.
GGACTGTTACCATATTCATTTGGCTGTATATGGCACCATTCAAAACAGCCCCAAAATCTAAATCTGTCTTATAGGACAGATCTAGAATTTTGAGATTGTCTTAGAAGATGGCTTTAGACAGTCATTATGGAAGGAATATCAGAATTATCATCTGAAAAACTGTCTGGTAGCCAAATCAGTGAGGAAGTCTTAAAGTTCGAAGAAGCTTATTGTCAGAATTTAGATGCTCTGGAGTTTGTATCAGTCATTGTGAAGTGTTTTAAAACTGTATTATTTGGTATTTATGATGAAGACTGAGCATGCTGTTGATGGTGACAGGGATTTCTGAGAAAGTTATCAGTACCTTGATGACCTAGGTCGGTTTATTCAAAACTGATGATGCCATTTTCTAATTAGACCTAACAGCTTTAATGCATTGTATGCAAAAACACTGACATTTTTGCCAAGAAAATGTGAGGAGCTGTAGACATGGGGAGTTTATTAAGATAAGGTCAAGATCATTTGTGTTAATTTTTTGCAGTGCAAAACCGTCTCTCTTTTTTTCTGCAAAAAACATTAGCACACATGATTTTGTATACTAAAAGACGCTTTGACTATCAACATTGTTAAGCTGCATTGAACAAGTAGAGCCAGGATTTTGTATCCATTATCTTGGAGCAGCTGAGCTGTAGACATGGGGAGTATATTCCAATAAGGTCAAGGTCATTTGTGTTTATTTTCTGAACAAACTTTGTTTATTTTCTGTACAAAATTAGAACTGCTTGAAATGAAGGGTCACAGCATAGATGGATGGATAAATTGCAATTTTACATCCTTTTTAACAGTATTTCAGTCATATCAAGACAATGGGATGGTGATAATGAGAGGCTGTGTGCAGTAGAATCCCATTTATGGTTGGAAAGATTTCTGCCTCCAGGGAGTCTCAAACCCAGAACAGGTAGATGGTCAAAAAATATGTTTTCATAGAGAAATAAGGGAAAATATCCCTGAATGGTGGTTACATATCTCCCAAATATGAGCTTCAATTATCAGTTCAAAACTTTTCTAGGAAATAGCTTTGTCTCTAAGGGGAGGAACCAAATAAGTATTCATTCAGTTCCAGTCCTGTCATATTTTTTATTCATAATCTATATTTGTTGAATTCTTTGAAATAAAATATGGTGTAATACCAGTGCTCCAAATAAGGAAGGGTAGCAGGGATAATTTTGGGATGAGTTTCTTAATTTTGCCATAAAACATACATTGTGACCCCTCATTAGAATGTCTCACCAAGAAGGTCCTACTGAGGGGTCACAATCTATGAAAAATAAGGAAAATCATCATTAAATTATCCCTGTTACCTCTTTTTACCTGGAGCTCTGAGTGCACATGTATGCATAAACAAAATGGGGTACACATGGTTTGAATGGTGGCTGTATGGTTGACCAGGGCTGCCACAGTCAGGGAACAACATCTGGAAAATGAATTTTTTCTTCAGGTCTGGGGAAAGTCAGAATATTTTGTGGTTGGTCAGGGAAAATTGGAAAGTCAAGGGAGGTCAGGGACTTTGAAAATTAATGGCTATGACAGTCTTCAGAAAATATACTGTTAAAGGGGAAAGAACATAATTACCCTCCCCCCCCCCCCCCCCCACACACACACACACACAATCCAAAACATAGGAATTATGTCAGGGGGAATATAGTTTATAGTTTTGTCATTCTGTCTCTTTGTTTGTTTGTTTGTTTGTTCATTCACTCATCCGTCCCATCTGGTTGTCAATTTTATGTTTTGAGTTTGCTTAAACCTTTTTTAATTGAAAATATTTCTGTAACCACATACCAGATTCTTTTCGTATTTGGTACATGATGTCTATGTAGCATTACCTTTGGTGTGAGCTATCTAAGTCCCTGTGTCAGTGGGACTAGGGGATCAATAATTTAGACTTTGGCATTTTCTTTCTGTCAAAGTTTTGCGTTAAACCTTTTAGATTGCTCATATTCCTGTAACTGCATTGCAGATATCTTCCATATTTGATCATGATATCTCTGTAGCATTGCTTTCGATATGGACCTTTTGTTATTTTATAACATTTGTATTGGTTTTGTGTTAAAAGTTTACTTTCATTAGGCGGTGGCACTGGTCGGGGGTATATGTGAGCTGCTGCTCTTTTGTTCTAGTATCTAGAGAGATTGTCCAGACATATATTCCTCTTCATTCTGGGCTGCTCTTAAAGGAAAGGATTTGCCGCCTGGGGGACCAATTTCTTTCCTTTAAGAGTTATCCCTGATTTCCAGAACATACATTTTAATAGCACTGGTTAAGTAAAGCATCAAATTAACTTTTGGGTATGGAAAACTGTAAAATGTCAGGGAAAAATCTGGGAAAAGTCAGGAAATTATTCAGTGGAGGATAAGTGTCAGCCCTGAGTCAAATATTTTGATGATGGCTTTATGATTGGTAGTTATGGTCAGATACGTATAACTAACTTGTGTTGACACACATGTCTGACTAGCCTTACTAATGGTTGAGTTTTTCCCCTTGCATAAAAAAAAAAACAGCCATACCCAGCAGGCACATAACGTGGAAACATTCTGACGCTGCACCGATGTTATAACGACGTCATTTTGATGTCATGTGCCAGCTGGGATAGGCCTTAGGTAGGCAAAATTAGGGAACAGTTTTAAACTTGGGCAAATTTGAGGAGTATAATTTCATTAGTAGTAACACATGTTTTCAGGTGGATGAGTGGCGTTCTCAGACTTTTGTTGTTTAACTACATGTACAGTGTTTGTTATATTGTCATAATTGTGATAAACATGTCATACCATTGTTATTATTTTATTGAAGTAATAAACATTACACACTAGTTATTTGTTGTTTATTTTTATTTGCCAAAACATAGTTCCTTGTTACATTTCATATACCAGATTTACTCGGCTATAAGATGGAATTTTCTGGCTATGGAAAGACCACAGATATCTTAATCCGTTGTATGAAATTCTGCTAGGAAAAGGGTTTCCTCTTCTAATACAATCTCAAAAATCTAGATCTCTCTTATAAGATGGAATCTTAAAAATCTAGATCTCTCTTCTAATACAATCTCAAAAATCTAGATCTCTCTTATAAGATGGAATCTTAAAAATCTAGATCTCTCTTCTAATACAATCTCAAAAACCTAGATCTCTCTTATAAGATGGAATCCCAAAAATCTAGATCTCTCTTATAAGATGGAATCTTAAAAATCTAGATCTCTCATCTAATACAATCTCAAAAACCTAGATCTCTCTTATTAGATGGAATCCCAAAAATCTAGATCTCTCTTATAAGATGGATAGATCCATCTTATAAGACAGATCTAGGTTTTTGGGGATTGTTTTAGAAGAGGAAAAAAACGTCTTATAACAGAAGAAACAAGGTAAGTGAACTAGAAACATGGTAACTAACAGGGCCCTGCCTTGTGGGACTGTTGATGGCATTTGTCATATGTCTCCAACCAGAAATAACAATTACAACTTTCTCTTATCATGTTATTCCTTCATATTTAATATGTTGTTAGAAAATAAGCCTCCGGTAGACTCATTAAGATATGGGGAAAATACAAAATCAGGACTGATTAAAATGACAGATTAAAAGAAGGGCAACAACTCTGTGAAGCATGAAGCTGGAGTTACCATTCTTGCACTCTGCACACCAACAGATCATCTAATGATGCTTTATATTTGTACCAAGTTTTGTGAAAATATCTTCAAAGGTTTTAAAGTTATAGAGCAGACAAGATCTCTATACCTTAAATTACAAAGGGACATAATTCTCTTAAAAATGAAGGTGTAGTTATGGTTTTTGATCACTGCACATCTTCTGATGATACATTTTATTTGTACCAAATTTTGTGAAAATCTCTTCACCGGTTTAAAGCTATAGAGCACAAAACTGTTTCTATAAAGGCAATTACAAAGAGGCATTATTCTGTAAAAACACTATGTAGTTACGGTTCTTATCTTCTGCACATCATAATTATGATGATGCTTTATATTTGTACAAAATGTCATGAAAATATTTTGACCGATTAAAAATTGGCTATGATTTCTATACTGAAAAGAACTTAGAGGCATAATTCTGTAAAATTCATAGATAAAGTAACAGTTCTTACACTTCCCTGATCAGAATAACTTTCATCTTCAATATTATTCAAGTAAGTCGAGTATATTGATATGACACAATGTGTCATATCTTTCTTGTTATACCCACAACGTGGAATACATTCATATGTCCATTACTTTTTTATGTCCACTCCTTCTCTTGAATTCCTGGAAAGATTTTCTTGAAACTTCAGTCAAAAGTTTCTCTGATCAAGACGATAAGCAGAATCTAATGTGTTCGAACTATGAGTCTATAACAAAGGTCAGGGTCACATTTAGAATTAGAAGTTCCAAATGTACCATATTTGGTACCGTACCAAGCTTCAAATACCTTGGAGCAGTTGTCTCAGATGATGGCTCAAAACCAGAGGATGTCTCAGCTTTTATAAGCCAAAGCCAATTTGGAGAGATAACAACTTATTTCTTGGATCAACGGTGAAATTTTTGAGCTCCCTTGTCATTTCCATATTTCTGTCCGCCTGTGAATCATGGACCTTGACAGCAGAGTAAAAGAACGCAGGCCGATGAGATGAGATGCTACCGAAGGTTACTGGACATTTCATACAAGGATATATCCAATGAGGATGTTCACAGAAAGATCCAATCAGCCATTGGAGAGTATGGTGAACTAACGCAAACTAAGGTGGTTTGGCCACGTTTCAAGGTCTTCTAGTTTAGCAAAGACAATTCTTAAATAACAGGGCATATTGAAAGGAAAACAAGCAAATTCGTTTAATTTATATTCCCCGCCGAAGAAGCTCAAAGTTGTGTATGGTTTATTTTAAGTTTCATAAAATTGTCTTCACGGGTTACATAGTTAAGGCTATACGTATGGATTTCAAATCAAGGGCAGTTATATATACTCATCCGTAAGTGAGATCGTTCTAAAAAAATCTGCCTCAGCATCACCCCATTATGATAAAACATATTTATATTCAGATTCAAGAAACTTCGTTCATTAATACCTTAGTTATGGCTAATTTGTGGCATTTTAACTCAATTAAAGGGCAACAACTCATGAACTACTGATGCAATTAAGTCAAAACTTGATGTGCACTGCCGTAATATGACAACACACTATTGTTTAAAGTTTCATGAAATTCCATTCATTGGGTACTTAGTTATGACTATTGACTTTAAAGCAATTCAAGGGCAATAACTTATGCATTACTTAAGTGATTCAGACATAACTTTACATACACCACTGTGTTATGGTGAGCAATTTCAGTATAAGTTTCATAGACTTCTATTCATTGCTTTCTTAGTTATCTGTCAATTTCGAATTGATTCAAGGGCAATAACTCATGCACTACTAATGCCACTCTGACGAAACTTATATGCACATCCATGTTATGGCGATACATATTTGTTATAAGTTTCATGAAATTCCGGTGATTGGTTACATAGTTATAGCTCATTTTATTGATTTTAAATCAATTCAAGGGCAATAACTCATGCATTACTGAAGCCAGTCAGATGAAACTTGACATGCATCAGTGTGTTATAGTGATATATATTTATATTAAGTTTTATGAAATTCCGTTCAATGGTTACTTAGTTATGGCTCCGGACGGACAGACGAATGGACGGACGGACATGGACAAAACAATATCCCTCCGCCTTCGGCGGGGGATAAAAAAGAAGAGGTGGACAGAAGAAGAAATAGGAAGAAAATGTTAAAGAGTGGACAATGATGGACCTTGCAATCTCAGCTAGGGCCGCTGAAAACAGTGTGAGAAGTGGTTGCAAAGTCATCTGTGGTGCCCTAACCATCTTGCACGGTTATGGGATGGAATAGAGAGACCCTCTAGCTTCATACATTTTACCCAATGGTATTCTAAAAACTCAGGGCCCTTCACATTAATCTATTTTTCAACAACTGCCTCGACTTCTTCATCGGGCAGAACAGGGCATCCTTGCAGACCTGGGGCCGATTACATGCCAATGTAATCGATTACAATTACAATTACTTTTTAAAATCATGATTACAGATTACATTACAATTACATTTTTTCTCAATGTAATTGATTACAATTACAATTACTTTGCAAAGTAATCATGATTACTTTATGATTACATGTGATTACATTATACAAGTGTACAGAATGATCATGACTGTGAAGGTGCAAAAACTCAATATTCAAAAAGACTTAGTTTATACCTAAATCAGCAAATAATTGATGGCTTACATGTGTGCTAATAAGTAAGACTGAAATAATTTCTGAAGAACTTGACTCACTTTTTAATATAAACGAAATTTATTTAGCAATCTGCAGTTACATATAATGTGCATGCAATGACTGTATGCTATTTATGAAGTTTGAGAAATTCAATAAATGCCATGTGTCAGGTCTAAATATAAAGCACATGCTTCAATATTTTTTTCTCTATCACTTAGTTTACCTTTTATTTCAAGCATCAGAAATATGATTCTACATTTTTCCAATGTCACAAAATTGCTTGTGAAAGACTAGTTCAAAGTCTTCAAAGCAAGGGGCCACACACTTCTTGTAAATTTATTAATTTCAAAACATTTTAACTATTACACAGATGCTCAGATGCTGCATTTTGATCAGGATCTTCACTGCTGGCATAAAATTTTTAACAGTTTGTATAAAAAGATGTAAAAAAAACCTATCCAATTTGTGAGGATAGAAGAGTCTGCCAGTCATTAATGGGTAAAAGAGAGCATATTTATAACTATGATACAGCTTAAATTTTACTCCCCAAAAGAGTATAAAAGGAATTCTGTCAGTTTCTTAATTTGGTCTGCTGCCTTTTGTACACAAATTAGATCAGTTTTTCTCTGTCTTATTCAGTTTGAAGACACTTTGAATAATCAACTTCTTTCTGTTATTATTTACCACAAGTCTTTTCTTTTAACTATTTGAAAGAAGAACAAGTTTCATTTTTTTCTTCTTTTTCATTTCTGAAAAGTAATCAAAATGTAATCATAAAGTAATCATGATTACAGCCCATTTTGTAATGTAATTACATTACGATTACTTGTAATCATAAAAATGCATGGTTACAGATTACTTCATGATTACTCAGAAATTGTTATCGATTACAAGTAATCACGATTACAGATTACAATTACCCCAGGTCTGCATCCTTGGACACCTTTTAAAGTTCGAAAGCAAAAAAAGGCTGAGGCTATTTACAGTTAACTGTCAATAGCCATAGTAACGTTTTGGCTACTGACAATGAACTGTAAATACATGTAGCTACATTATACTCCGGACAAAAAAGTACTAGGTGCCAAAAGGGCTTGCGGTATTATTTCATACCATTCTGCATTACAGCATCAATTGAAACTTTTCATTTATGGACTCTTGTATTAATTAATTTGTTGAAACAGAATTATTTTGGTGTCATTTTTTTCGCACCTGCGTTAGCATGGACAACTTGGGCGTGTAGGTTTACATCCGTTTGTTCGTCCGATGGTTCGTCTGTCCGTCAGCACTTCCCATTCCAACCTTGTTAGCGCAACTCTTTTTACAGTCTGTAACGATCTTTCTGAAACTTTACAGGCGTTTTCTTCATGCTATAGGGATGTGCATGTGGTTTGAATACAGATGTTAGATTATTTATTGTCACTTCTTTTCCTCTCTCTGAACTTTATCTACCTTCTTTTCACCTCAGATTCAATGAATTTCATGACAGTGTATAGACAGTGGTACTGATATCTATTTTCCATGGATTGACATGTGCAAATGCTTTATGTGGTTTATTTTTTACTTTCCTTCCACATTGCGAATTTTGTCATTGTTCAGCACCAGTTTGTATGAAAGAATTTAGATAGTGCCAATGTAGGTACTCGTCAGTGATCTCTCTTTCTCTCTCTCTCTCTCTCTCTCTCTCTCTCTCTCTCTTTCTCTATCTCTCTGTCTCTGTCTGTCTGTCTCTCTTTCTCTCTCTCTCTCTCACCATTCATTGTTTCGCATGAGTAGTAAAGTTTGAGTGGCTCAAGATGTATAGCAATTCAAGCATATTACTCGAAATTATTCTGTTATATAGAAACTGGATATGCATGTAGTATTTAAACTATAATTATTTCTCAATTAGGATATCTTATATACTGCAGAAGATATCTTATATGATATGTAAGATATCTTAAATAATACATGAGGTATGTAATAATTAACCCCTTTTTGATCTGTGGACTTGTCCCTCCTTATCATTTAGATTTTATAGTTTTAGGGGTTTCTGGTCGATGTTTTCTTTTTTTGTTGTATTTTGGGAACTTGCTTGTCTTTCATGAACATTGATAATCTAAGTATGCTGTTTCTCGTTGATTCGTGACCCTTATTATAATTTGCCGGCTTACGTGAGAAATTCGAGAAAGGGTAAATTTATTTTAGATTCAAAAGTTGCAAATAACCTTCTGACAGCATATCAAGTTATTAAACTGGTGTCAATACTTATTTTAACAATAAAATAGGATACTGTTTTGGACAACCCCTCGGAGCGAAAATGGAAAAAAGTTTCTCATTAAGTTAATGCCCTGGAATCAACAGCCAAATATTCAAAACGATTATATAATTAAAATCTAAAAAAAGTTCCTTCAAGAGCAGATAATACATACAGAAGTAGGAATATGGGCCAGACTACGTATACAGAAGTAGGAATATGGGCCAGACTACGTAGTCTATCAATATTTTATCATATAAAGCTTAGTTCACACTAACTATGAAACCCTGGAAGTTTTATGGCATGATATTTAAAATAAAAAGTTGGAAAGATATTCATTGGCACCACTGATTGAAATTAAGGACTTCTGAAAAAAAAAGCTCATTTTCTAACCAAAATTTTATTTAGCACTAACAACCAGGTTTTCTGATACATAAATGTTTTTCTTTCAACCATTTTCATCAACGGAGTTGATCAATTTAATTGCAGTCCTTAGCAAGCATAAAACGAATCTATGAGAAGGCACGAATCCATGAGAAATGGGTATATATACTTCTTTCCCTTTAGATTTTGAGGGCGGGATATAAGATCTAATGGTGTTGTCTGTTTTTAATTTATATACTATATCAGATAGCTTAGATATATTAAACACTTGAAAATCATATTATTGTAGTGTATAATATATCATATCTTATATCCTGTCTCAGATATCTTATTTCGTAATGTTGATACCTTCCATGCCCTATCAGCTTTCTCATTTGGAATATAAGATATCTTATATAATATATAATATCGGATCTACTATATATATACTAGTCAAAAGTTCTAACCGGCCACTTTCTTTTTATCATTTTTCTCAATGCTGTTAGCAATCTCACAGTTCAGTTTACAGCCACAGATAGGTGAATATATCTGTAAACCATACCACCAAAAGATTTAGCAATATTCAGTACACTGTATCCAGGAGGCACGGATGAATACGGGTACCCCCATTTTCAAAATTAACAAGAATTTACATTGAGTGGTGGGGTATGTTTTAACATTTTGACCCAAAGCAAACACTATCATGCATGAAGAGTGTTCATTTCTGCATAAATCTGTTTCTTCAGGCATTTGCTTAAGTACATGTAATGAGGTGGTTTTGTTCAAGTAAATTGGGTATTTTAATGAGCGATTTTTCACAAATTGTGACGAAATACTGAATTTTGTGAATTTTAAAAACGGGGGTATTTGTGTTCATAGGCGCATCCTGAATGTAATGTTAAGAATTTTGTCAAAACTTTTGATGGTCAAGTTGACTGACACATCTGCCTATTTGGGGATGTAAATAGTTCTGTAAGATTGTTTGGGGCATTGACGAAAATCGATAAAAAGTAAGTGGCCGGTTAGAACTTTTGGCTAGTATAATATTTTATTTCATAGAAGATATCGCCGGGCCGGGTAGCGCAATCGGTAGGTTACCTGACTCGTAAGTCAGAGGTCCTGGGTTCGAATCCCGGTCTGGCCACATACTTTCGTTTCTCCTTCCGCTGATTCAAGAAGGGCAGTTGTCAGTTACTGGCGAAAGTATGTGCACTTAGTACTGGTTAACCGCTTAGGAGGTCTAAGCCTGCCCAGGAATAGTGTGGTTAGGTTAACTGACCGTCCCGACATGACCTTAGTTGTTTACCGTGGACGTTATATACTTCATTTGGTATATAAAATATATTAAATCAGATGTCTGTTTAACTGAATAAGCCCAGCGGACAAATGACGTGAAAATGAAGTCGTACTGACGTTGTTGCGACGTAATAACGTCGCATCGACGTCCAATGACGTCATTACGACGTCATATTCCTGTGGGAATAACAAAACGTCTAGTCATAGCAATGCTTCTGGTTTTCTTGAGAGACATAATTAATCAATTAAAGAGCCGTAAACATCTGAACCTGTTAGAAGTATTTATTGCTGAATAATTAAAGAGGTTTAACAAGAAACTGACAAGGGGAAATTGCTACAGCTTCCTAGCATTATTGTTTTCTAATGGTTATGTCGCATCATAATAAACCAGACGGAAATTGGTTCTTGTTATTTCTTTAATTGCTTGGGATTTTAATTACTGGGAATTTAGATAGCAACAGAAAACTGTCATCTGCTCTGAAAAATCCACAGTGCTAGCTTAAGTACTGGAGAGAAAATGTGTGGGATAATGGGACACAAAAATGTTACAAACGCATTCATGTTTTAGCAATTTTATATAATATAAAAAAGGTATGACGGGGCTTGGCAAAACGTAGCGGACACTGTGGTGAGAACAGATCAAATAATAAGAAAAGACAATTTAAATAAAGTTGGTTAGTTTATTAAACTAGACTCTTGAATAACAATGAATTGAAAATGAAATATAAAACGAAATATATTAAACCATTATAACAGAGAAAGGCGTGATAAGAGGGCGATGGCGCCCTGTATCGCTCATCTGAATTTGTAGATCTGGTATGTAATAAACAAACAGGCTAAGGCCGGGCAATTTATAGGATCGGATCCATTGCACCACGGCCGCTCCTACAAAATAGTGAGTTATGTAGTCTAAAAATATGGATTTTGAAATGATGGTCCCATAAACGCCCTATGCAGGAAACAATGTCAACTTTGGGCTTTTCCGAAAAGCAAATAACTTTGAAGTGAATAATCCGATCTAGCCAGTCTTCACCCCCACCGAGTTTGCAATCTGCAAGTTTCATAGCAATCCAATAAACAAGTAAAACATATTATGCCGGAGACAAAGTCAAATTTGAACACTTTTTGTTCTACCACGAACAAGTAGCTCCACAGAGAAATGATCGAATCCAGCCACTTTACAAAATTATACGAGATTTTCTGCCGATCTTGGTTTTCTGCAGACTTCATTACAATCAATCAAAGAAAATATACCTGCTATGCAGTAGACAAGGTCCTTTATGTCTTTTTTTTTCCTGCAGCCAAGGGCCGCCCACTCAGATCAGACCAGTTGATACCTATCTTGGTTATCTGCAAGTTTCATCACAACCCTATGAAATGTACACACGCCATGCAGGATACAACTTTTTTCACCAATCAAGGGCAAGTATCTCCAAAGTGAATTATCCAATCCGGCTAGTTTTGGAACTTGTTCCAATTCATTTCCCATTGAGCGCAATAAAAACATTCTGGAAAATACACCTTTCCTGCAAATCGCGGCTACTTTAGACCATAGCTCCATCTAGCTGGTGGACTCAATATTTAAACAAGCAAAGAAAAACAATACCTTTTGTTGCATTTAAGAGAGCCGGGTAAACCCAAATCTAACAACCGTCTGCAGAACTGATTTTCGCTGAAAATAACTAAAAAATTCAAAGAGTTTAGAACTGCAAAACAAAAATACTGGTAGACATAAATAATTCAACTCCCTGATTTTACATGTTCAAACATTGAATTAAGAAGAACTAGAAAATGTGTTTATGAAACACTATGCCCCCAACCAAATGCTTGCCTCTAAAGAAGGCTCACCCTATAATGTTTTTACCTTTAAACCATAGGCTTCAATGCACTAAGTCGAAAAAGGGGCTTAATTCGGTCAAAAATTAACGATTTTTTTTCAAAAGCTAATCAGGTCATTTACACCTCCTGCAAAAAATCATGATCTAGGGTTCGCGAGATGGTTCCATATGCTGACAATGCACTGAGTTGAAAAAGGGGCATAACTAGGTCAAACCTTCACGATTTATTTTTCAAGAGTTAATCAGGTCATCTACAATTTGGGCAGTGTCATCCTGCAAAAAGCCATGATCCTAGCATCAGAGGTTCTTGAGACATTTTGTTCACAAGGTTCCACAGGCTAAGTCGAAAAAGGGCCATAACTCAGGAAAACGACAGGCGGAAAAAAAGTAATAACACATGTTGGTTTACTTTCCATACTGATCATTTGTATAAAGTTTCAAGTTCTTAGCTCTTACCATTCTTGTTAGGGTACCTTTGTACTATAGGCTTCAATGCACTAAGTCGAAAAAGGGACTTAACACAGCCAAAAATTATGACTTTTTTTTCAAACGTTAATCAGATCATCTGCACCTTGGGCAATAGCTTCCTGCAAAAAATCATGATCCTAGCATCAGGGGTTCTTGAGATATTTTGTTCACAAGGTTTCATAGGCTTACATTTTAACCCTTCTATAATAAAAATAGAAAATATGTAAAAATAGTTGTTAAATGTTTTTCGTATAATTTGTTTAGTCTGTTGTAACCCTTCTGTTGGTCTAAATTATTTAGTTCAATAAAGATAGCTGAGTTGCCACCTATTTCGGAAAGAACTGCTGACTCGGCTTATCACTTGTAATTTATTGTATGTTGGGATGTCTTTGTCAATTTTTCCCTTTGATGTTGGGGATAGGGTTTGGGATCTGATTCAGTCAGTTCCTGAAGTGTAGTTACTCTTTAAATTTACTATGCACTAAGTCAAAAAAGGGGCGTAACTCGATCAAAAATTCACACTATTTTTTCAAAAGTTAATCAGTTCATCTACTCATCGGTTCTAATAAGGTGGCAAAGTTTCAAGGCTCTAGCTGAAATTTTTTTTGAGATATCTTGCTCACAAGGTTTCCATAGGCTTATGTATGCTTTTTACTGTATGCTTTTTTCTGGTTTCGTGACCAGATATTGTCAGGGTCACTGACGAGGCTTTATTGGCCGAAACTACGTAGTCTGGCCCATGTTCCTACTTCTGTATGTATTCTCTGCTCTTGAAGGAACTTTTTAAGATTTTAATTACAATGCACTAAGTCGAAAAAGGGGCATAACTTCATCAAAAATTCACAAATTGTTTTCAAAATGTAATCACTTCATCTACTCATCGGTCCTAATATAATAAGGTGGCAAAGTTTCAAGACTCTAGCTGAAATATTTTTTGAGATATCTTGCCCACCAAGTTTCAGTCTGATTTTTTCTCAAAGGGCATAACTCCAAAAAGGGAGACAACTCGGACAAGAAAAAAATACATTCAGCTATTTTTATGACGAATCCATATGTGAAATTTCAAACCTCTAGCATGCACGAATGGACGGACGCACGGACGGACAATCCAGAAGCAATATGCCCCCCCCCCCTCAACTTCTTCGAAGTTGGGGGCATAAAAAATAATAACATTTACTCAGCATCCTTTTCAACCAATAGCAGCAGCTGATGTTTTCTGTGTTTTCAAATTGTGTGCTAAAACTTTTGTATACCCATAAATTGATGACGAAATAGGTACTTTCACCCCTGTATGTTTGTCTTTTCTGGTTATCTGCGATTTTTAAAACAATTTTTCTCCGCCCCCACCCCACTTCCCGCTTGCTTCCTTTTTCACCGCGCCTCGTACCCTCCTCCCCGCCCCCCCCCCCCACACACACACTCCCTCAAAAGTCAAAGAGAGAGAGAGAGAGAGAGAGAGAGAGAGAGATAGGAGACTGGGAGACAGACATCATATACAGAAGACAAGCAAGGTCAAGTATGCTTTCTTTCGGCATTTAAGGGCGAATAACTCCGAAGTGAATATTTTGATCTGGCAAATTTTCGAACTTGACCGAGATTTTTGCATGTAAAAGTAAAAGTAGCCTCATGCCCTTCTATTATCCAAATTAGTAGGACGCCCAGGCACCATCGTCCGACCCGACCACCTCGGGCAATCAAGGACTGAAAAGTCCGAGTCCGCCAGTTTCGGACTCATCAGAGATATGCTTATCAGCCTGATTACACGTTTGTCGAAAACCCGATCAACTTAACATGCGTGTGCCGAAATTTTCCCCTTAGACTAAATAGTGGGGACAATATTTTCCGCACTAGGCCATATTTGAAAATACCCTGTCTTAAAATTTTGGGTAGGTCGGTAGTTTTTTTGCATTGTCCAGAGATGTCAATATGTCATGACACAAGGCACAAAAACTGGCCTTTAAAAAAATTGATGCAGTTACTAGTTTCAACCAGCAACATGGTATAATTTGAACTGTATTTCAAGTTTTTAAGAAATCCTAAAAAAATCTTGCAGTCTAGTATAAACGTATTCATACCTAATTTAGTGCGACAGACGCGCGTTTCTGTATTTAACTTCTTCAGTGTCGCTAAACCCCAAAAGTTTGATAGAAAAGATATGATGGCAGGTCTAGAGTGCAAATAAAAGTTTTTGAGTAGGGAGGATTTTTCTGGGTAGGTAGGGAGAGAGCAAACAAACAATTTTATATTTTTAGCCTTATGTCTGCGAGAAATTTAATCAAGCGCAGGATACTATTTTCTCCACTATAAGTCTGAGAGAAACTTTTTCGGCAAACAAAGGCATATTTCTCCGCAATATACGGTATTTTCTAACTCTACCGATATTTTATACCTGTCCTGGTTGTCTGCAAATTAAACAAGGATCCGATTTAAAATAAAGGCGGCCATTGGGTTGCGACAATTTATCCATTGCCTGTCTTTGGGACGGTTTGGTTTTCCATAGCAACCAGAGTTTGGATCCATACTGCTACCATCCTAATGGAGTCGTTTCCCCGCCCTACAGATAATGTATTATACATGAAACTTCACGAAGACTGACCAAACGGCTTCAGAGACAGTTTGAAACTGTTGACCTTAAGCGGTTTAGGGACGTACGGACGGACGACAAAGGCTGCCTTTGACGGACGACAAAGGCTGCCTTTACTGTAAGCCTCACCTTTCTAACCGGCTCAGACAGCGGGGCTCGAACCCGGGACAACTAGTTCAGAAGGTCAGCACTTAACCCACTGAGCTACCGGGGCTCCTCTGAAGACCCACAAATGAGACTGCAAGACCAATGTTAAGACACTCACAAACACGCAGACAGAGAGCTGCATAAAGAGAGCATCATATTATGCATTTCAGAAGCAAAAGTGGTATTGTTGCAGTGCTCTCGTCCAAATGTAAGTGTGTACTTAGTAGTATGACTCTACTCCATAAATGAAACGAGAATTATTATAAAGTCAGAAAATATTCTAATGCACTTACGTACGTAACGCGACATATGATTGAATAACGTCAAAATTTGTGACAGTATATCCTGCGTTGCGTCATTACGTAAAGGCGCTTCTCAATGGCTGACATGGCTGAAAGCATTTTCTATAGGTGCAAAGTAGCAACATTTAAAGGTGAAAATGTGATAAGTGCATTAGAATGGGGATAACTATTGAAAATTGCTATTTGGGGAGGAAAATCGTCGGTTTAATGTTGCCTTTAAAACGAAATTTCCTACCATAAAACCAACGATTTACCTCCCCAAATGACAATTTTGAGCACAGTTATCCCTTAAGTGATATATACATGTTAAATTAAGATAAGGACGGTAGTGCTGAAATGTTCTTGTCCTGAAGTATGTCCTAAGTATCATGCCCCTAACCCATATATGAACATAGAAATATCATAGTCAAAAATGTACATGTTACTGTCAAACGGGAGTAAAGTTATTCAGACGCTGTTCTCAAGATGTACATGTTGGTATGCGGTGTATGATAGTGTTAAATGTGAGTAAAATTATTCAGATGCTCTCCTCAAGATCTACATGCTGGTATGAAGTATATGTTAGTTGCAAATGTGAGTAAAATTATTCAGATGCTCTCCTCAAGATGTACATGCTGGTATGAAGTATATGTTAGTTGCAAATGTGAGTAAAACAATTCAGATGCTGTCCTTAAGATGTACATGCTGGTATGAGGTATATGTTAGTGTCAAATGTGAGTAAAATTATTCAGATGCTCTCCTCAAGATGTACATGCTGGTATGAAGTATATGTTAGTGTCAAATGTGAGTAAAATTATTCAGATGCTGTCCCCAAAATATACATGTTGGTATGAAGTATATGTTAGTGTCAAATGTGAGTAAAATTATTCAGATGCTCTCTTCAAGATGTACATGCTGGTATGAAGTATATGTTAGTGTCAAATGTGAGTAAAATTATTCAGATGCTGTCCCCAAAATATACATGTTGGTATGAAGTATATGTTAGTTGCAAATGTGAGTAAAATTATTCAGATGCTCTCTTCAAGATGTACATGCTGGTATGAAGTATATGTTTGTTGCAAATGTGAGTAAAATTATTCAGATGCTCTCCTCAAGATGTACATGTTGGTATGAGGTATATGTTAGTGTCAAATGTGAGTAAAATTATTCAGATGCTGTCCCCAAAATATACATGTTGGTATGAAGTATATGTTAGTTGCAAATGTGAGTAAAATTATTCAGATGCTCTCTTCAAGATGTACATGCTGGTATGAAGTATATGTTTGTTGCAAATGTGAGTAAAATTATTCAGATGCTCTCCTCAAGATGTACATGTTGGTATGAGGTATATGTTAGTGTCAAATGTGAGTAAGATTATTCAGGTGCTGTCCTCAGGATGTACATGTTGGTATGAGGTATATGTTAGTGTCAAATGTGAGTAAAATTATTCAGATGCTGTCCCCAAGATATACATGTTGGTATGGTATCAAGATCCCAAGTCATACAATTATTTAGAAACTGATCAAAGCACAAAGCTAAACAGATAAACATAAATATTGTAAAGTCACAAAAGGAGACATACAGACGCTCTCTTCCATCTGTAAGTGTGGGTCAAGTACCATGACCCCGCCGTCCTTGTAGACACAGTGAAGTTTTTGCGTTTATGTAGGTTTGTCAGTAACTGCAATGGCAATGGATACTTGACCCACGCTTACATATAGATGAGGGCATATAGGGTGAATGGGTATATTTACAGGAAAAGCAACTCTGTCAATTTCTTCTTTGCCACCTCTTCACAATCTCGGTCAACTCTTAAACTTTTTGGAAAGGTCCCATCGCCCAGGGAAAGCAATTAGGAAGTCATAAAATTTGTTTCCCTTTGTAAAGAGCGGATAAACATAGAAGTTTACCAACGTACCCTAAATGAAATCACCCATATCATGACAGTGATCTATAACTTATATTTCAAAGACTATGTTCTGTTGCGTTTAGGCCATTTTTCAGTTTCTATTGGGTCAGTTAGGGTTTAGATGTCAGCAACTAAATTTATGGCACTATTTTGACCTCTTGGCTTACTGCGCTTTGAGCTCCTCACGTTCACGCTCTTCTCACTTCGAATCTTGCAAGCATTGGCGTGTTCTTCTCTAAGTACTGCAGCCAAGTCTTCTCTCACTTGTGCCAACTCTAAAATTAACTTGTCCAGAGCGTCTTTCTTTTTGTTTACCATCATTTTGTCGAGCCAGTACACGAGTAAATTATAGTAGACAGAAACAACATCTTTTTCTCGATGTTCCTCTTGCTTTTTCTTCACATCCGGGACCCCAAGACCCAGAATGAGACGAAATGACTCTGCTGGTTCCATCTGCTCGACAAGCTTGTACAGCCTTTGCCTGGTCAGAAATTCATCGGAAACTAGAAAAAATAGAAACATTGTAAGTAATTGACCCACAAGCCAAAGTCAGCACGCAATGTATGTAATATTCAAGATAACAGTATGAGAACTTTTTCAAATAATATGAAAAGTACAGAGAGAAAATAATTCGTTCATGTACATGCATGACAATTATGTACAGAGTACATGTATATTGAAGCTTTAAAAATTGCTTAAACAGTCATCAGTGCTAAATTATTTCACCGATGGTCAGAGAGACAAGTTTGCCGCAAAACTTACAAATTTATTGGATACAGTGTCCTAGTGTGTGGTATAGTTGAGGTGATTAAACTGTTTCTTCTTTGGCATGTTGCCGTTGAAAAGATTACTATTTTGGGGCGGGATGTAACTGTAGCTCGACCCCACTGAGCAATAAAAATATGTTTAAACTAACAGATAAGTAAACAAGAATATGTCTATCTTTGACTATTGTGTTTTCAGAGTCGCTATTTTTTTCATATTTTTCTCCTACAATAGTCGGAAAAAGGTGAGACATAAAATCATTTTAATTTAGGAAAAAGTAATTATTTTGCGGAAGACCGGTGGTGACTTCACACTTCACGCTTCACAGTTCATACTTCACACCTCATACTTCATAGTTCATTCTTCACAGTTTATACTTAACAGTTCAAACTTCAAAATTCATACTTCACAGTATATGCTTCACATTTCACAGTTCATACTTCACACCTCATACTTAACACTTAAAAGTTCATACCTCACAGTTCATACTTCACAATTCACAGTTCATACTTCATACTTCATAATACACAATTCATACTTCACATGTCACATTTCACACTTCACATTTCATTGTTTATTTTTCACAGTTCATACTTCACACTTCAAACTTCTCAGTTCATACATCATAGTACATACACCTTATAGTTCATACTTTGTAATTCATACTTCACAGTTCATACTTCAGCATCATAGTTCATTATTCTTAGTTCAGAATTCAAACTTAATAGTTTATCTAAGATCACAATGCAGAGGTCGTCCAAGAAGTCTTGCAAATGCTGTTTTTATTGATTGAGGGAAAGAGTTATGAATTTATACCATAAGCAGGTCATGTATAAAATTGACATATGTGGTAAAAATCATACATGGGACATGGGACATACCTCTCTGAGAAATGGGAGGTTATTGAATACAAAGGTGTAATCCAGTGGGCACATAACGTCCGAATGAAGTCGTACTGACGTCTTTGGGACTTTATTTCGTCGCATCGCGACATTAGTACGATGTCATGTGCCTGTTGGGAAGTGATACCGTTGGTGACATTGCATGAACACGACGCATTCCACAAGAGGGGATGGAAGAAAATCCCAGCATATTTGTTTATAAATTTAAAGAGTAACTACACTTCAGGAACTGACTGAATCAGATCCCAAACCCTATCCCCAACATCAAAGGGAAAGATTGACAAAGACATCCCAACAAACAATAAATTACAAGTGATAAGCGGAGTCAGCAGCTCTTTCCCAAATAGATGGCAACTCAGCTATCTTTATTGAACTAAATAATTTAGACCAACAGACGGGTTACAACGGACTAAGCAAATTATATGAAAAACATTTAACAATTATTTTTACCTATTTTCTATTTTTATGATAGAAGGATTAAACTGAGAACACAATAAATTAAACAGCACCGAACATAAAACAAATGCAACAAAAACAAACAAATACAGGATTATAATTCTTTGTTTTTTAAACCATTGTCTTATATATAAAAACTCAAATAACAGACAACTACAATGTCACATTACCAAAACAAAACAAAAAATGGTCGCAAAGCAACAAATCATTATTACAGAAGTTCATAAAATTTCTAGTTTTTGACGTATGCAGGCCTGAAGGCTGCAAATGATATAAACGAGGCTATTTTTTGTTGTTGTTGTTTCTTTACTTTTTGTATTTCAGTATCTTGCAAGTGCATTTTGATAACAAATACATATTATTTTAGGACCTGCTTCAATGCTTAAGAGCGCATCTTTTTGAAAGATTCATTTTATACGATACTGTAGATTCCACGAACAGCTTTGGTAGCATTTACCTAGTTCAGTATGATTATTCGTATCTCCCGACAAAATTTAGGCTTGTACCAGTATTTTGATCTAAGCTTACGGAACTTGGACAGGCAACTTGAGACTACGCCACACCTTCCTTGTTAGTATTCTTCGGGTTCCTACCAGCGAGATTTGCAAGATCATGACTTTCTTGGAAACTGTGTACTGTTTAGAAGCGAAGATGCATAAAATGATTGTGGACTGCTTTATTTGTTATTAATTATCATTTGCCTGAATCTTAGTCGTTTACTGGACTTATTGGATGACCCTCGTCGACAACGCCACGAGTTTGAAGACCGGTAACTATAAGTTACGAATTGAATAGTGTGAAGTATAAACTATGAAGTGTAAAGTAGGAACTATGTGGTGTGAAGTAAGAACTATGAAGTGTGAAGTATGAAGTGTGAAGCATGAACTGTGAAGTATGAACTTTGAAGTGTGCAGTTTGAACTATGAAATGTGCATAATGAAGCGTGAAGTGAGATGTAAGAGGTGTGAAATATGAACTTTGAAGAGTAAAGTTTGAACTGTGAAACTGAATTATGAACTATGAAGTGGGAAACATGAAGCGTGAATTATGAAGTATGAATTGAGAAATGTTAAGTTTGAACTGTGAAGTACGGATTGTGAGGTGTGAAGTATGAACTGCCAAGTCTGAAGAATGAACTGTGATGTAGAATTATACAGTATGAACTGTGAAGTATGAACTATGAATTATGAGCTGTGAAGTATGAAGTCTGAAGTGTGAAGTTTGAGCTGTGAATTGTGAAGAGTGTAGTCTGAATTGTAAAGTATGAACTATGAAGTATGAGCTGTGAAATGTGGAGTATGAACTAGGGATGCTTAAGTATGAAATGTCACTTCCCGTTGACTTGTTTATTTAAAGTAACCTTTAAAACTATGACGAATGAACTGTGTAGTATGAAGTGTTAAGCGTGAAGTGAATTGTGAAGTTTGAACCATAAATTGAGAAGTCTTTCGTACATATCCCACTCTCAAAACCAAAAGGAAAAGGGCGATATAGGCGTATATACATGAATGGACAAAAGTTCACGAAAGACATGCACAGTAAACCGAATTGACAGATTTTTCATCACACGACAAAACATTTCTTCATCATTAAAACACCAATACGACATCTAAAACTTGATAAACAAAATTACCGGTTTCATGATCTGCTGTTGTTATATTTGGTGTCAGTATCGCAACACTGGTTTCGCTATTGCTTCCTGATTCATCTTGATCGGAAGACACCATACTGTTGCGGGGAGATGGTAGCACTTCGGCTACATCTGGAAAGAGATGATTAAACGTTCAATTAAATGTACAATATTCCTATATCGCATAAGTATAATATAAAACAATTTTTACTGAAACATTACAGTGAAGGCCGACAGAAACGCATGAGTTTTCGATGATTTATATTTGTTCTATTTTTTCCTGTCTTTTGTTCATCGAATATTATTTGGGCTTACTGGGTTGACTTAATTAATAATTGCCACTCACATAAAAAGCCTCAGTAGCTCGGTAGCTTAAGCGCTGGCCTGCTGATCTAGCGGTCCCAGGTTAGATACCTGCTTGAGGCGAGAATTTTTCCTACCGTAAACGGGCTTCCATTGCATACAGTACAGCCTTTCGTTTTCACCGTCCCATCGTCCTAATATGACTGAAATACTGTTGTAAAGGACGTAATATCGCAAGTCATCCAGCCAGCCAGCCAGCCGACCACTCACATAATATGTGAACGAAAATACTGATATAGACAACAAGAACAAGTAACAATTAGGAACAACAAAAAAGACTATCAGTAAAGGTCAATAATAACTAGAAAATGTGTTTATGAAACACTATGCCCCCCAACCATATGCTTGCTTCTAAAGTAGGTTCATCCAATAATGCTTGTACCTTTGTACCATAGGCTTCATGCCGGCCGGGTAGCGCAATCGGTAGGGCACCTGACTCGTAAGTCAGAGGTCCTAGGTTCGAATCCGGGTCTGGCCACATACTTTCGTTTCTCCTTCCGCTGATTCAAGAAGGGTAGTTGTCAGTTCCTGGCGAAAGTATGTGCACTTAGTACTGGTTAACCGCTTAGGAGGTCTAAGCCTGCCCAGGAATAGTGTGGTTAGGTTAACTGACCGTCCCGACATGACCTTAGTTGTTTACCGTGGACGTTAAGCATCAACTCAAGCAACAACCAACCATAGGATTCAATGCACTAAGTCGAGAGGGACATAACTCAGTCAAAAATTTATGAATTGTTTTCGAAAGTTAATCAGGTCATCTACACCTTGGGCAATATCTTCCTGCAAAAAATCATGATCCTAGCATCAGAGGTTCTCCAGATATTTTGTTCACAAGGTTCCATAGGCAAAAAGTGCACTAAGTTGAAAAAGGGGAATAACTCGATCAAAAATTCACATTTTTTTTTTCAAAAGTTAATCAGGTCATTTACACAACTGGCAGTATTTCCCTGCAAAAGATCATGTTCCTAGCATTAGGGGTTCTTGAGATATTTTGTTCACAACGTTACATAGGCTTACAATGCACTAAGTCGAAAAGGGGCAAAACTTCGTCAAATATTCACGAATTTTTTTCAAAAGTTAATCAGTTCATCTACACATTGCGCATTGTCATCCTGCAAAGCCTCATGATCCTAGCGTCAGGGGTTCTTGAGATATTTTGTTCACAAGGTGTCACAGGCTAAGTCGAAAAAGGGGCATAACTCTGAAAATATGTGACCCGCGGAAAAAAAAAGAAAAAAACACGTATTCGCTTGTTTTTCATACTGATCATGTGTATAAAGTTTCAAGCTCCTAGCTCTTACGGTTCTCGACTTATAGATAGCAGACAGGCGGACTGACGGACGGACAGACGGACGGACGGACGGACAGACGGACAGGCCCAAACCAATATGCCCCCACAATTTCTCCGAAATTGGGGGCATAATAACGAGGGTGGGGCGGGGGCTTCATTGATTTTGCGGGATCCCAACCCTCGCCCCTTGCTTCTGTAATGGTTCATACTGTAAAAATGTGACAAAGACCGTAGTCTTACAAAAGCAAACAATTGTTTGAAGTTTAATTGCATAAACGGTTTTGAAAAATGCATCGTTCGGCGCATGGCAATCGTAATGGCCGCCATTGTTACGGTACGTGCATGTTTCGGGGACCTGCCAGAGACGCACGTTCAAGTCTACTTAAAATAATTCTAACAGCCTCTCTTTGGCACTATTTCCGAACAAATGATTGGCTGATAGCATCTGCAGAGAGGGGTTTATACCTCGATAAATCCTGTCGACGTTGTATTCATACGCGGCATTCTATTCCGACTAAGTTGTTTTCACCCTTTTCCGTTACGAATCGGCAATTTTGCATTTTCTATGTTTATTTCAGGCGGAAGAACAACATTTGTCTTGAGACGACAAAAGCAAGCGCGATTATGACGTCAGTTGTGACGTAACGTCAGTGTCATAACAAACGTCAGCTTGTTACGTTTTCGAAATGGCGGCGCCCTCGGCAGTGTTTTGGTTGAATCATTGACTATTTTGGAATGTCTCTGACTTTTCATGCACGAGAACGGGTTAAAAACGAAAACCTTCGAAAAAGCCGTTTGTAATTTCAAATAGAGTTTGTAATTTCAAAGGGTATTCTGCTTGAAACGCTCAGGTCTCTGATTTTATCAAACGCTGTTTACCTAAACCCTCCAGTGTAGTAAACCGATGGACAATGCAGCCGAAGAAAATTTTTTGGATGAACAAAGTTGGAATTATAAGAAATGAATTTCCCTTTTGTGATTTTATCGATGTGTAACCGGCTTGTGAGTGATTCGCCGGCGTTTACACATCGATAAAATCTCCAAAAAGGAAATTCGTTTCTATAATAACTACTCTCGCCGAAGGCTCGTTTCATAAATTTCATATGAAATGACCACTCGTGTAAGATCCTCTGTATATGACTTGGTGGCTAAACTATACGAGTGCTTTGTATTTGTGGTTTAACAAGAACAATATGCACTCTTGTTTTGAATTACAGAAATAATCATAAGATATACATATTATAGTTTATATTTTTGAAGTTGAATGTAAAATAAACATTTAGTAAATCAGTCATATACTACCTTGAACTCGGCCAAATTTTGGAAGCGTAGAATTCCATTTTCCTTCATCAGAATATTTTTTTGCACCAATATGTAGCATAATCCTTGAACTAATGCAGTCGAAATGCATTTTTTTTCAACAAAAGGTCATTATAAACTAACTTTCATGGTTTAAAGAACCCCATCTAGCCCGTTTATACAGCACACAGTGACAGTCAGGTGTATACATGTTATATCTGTCAGATATGTAAACTACTACCCCTCCTTTATACACTTGCCAATGGATAATCTGAGTGTTGGGTGCGATTGAATAAGCAGAAATAGTGAGCTTGTAAAATAAATTTTAGAAATTTTACATTTCGGCTGTGTTAGACCACGGATTACACTATATGATGGTGCAAAAAATCTATATTTTGATGAAGGAAAATGAGTTCTAGATTACCAAAATTTGGGAAAGTTCAAGGTAACATTTGACTAATTTAATAAAGGTTTAGTTTTCATTCAACAACAAAAACATATACTATAATATGCATGTTTTATGATTATTTCTGTAATTCAGATTAAAAACTGGATATTGCTCTTGATACACGTAAAAATTCATAGCACCAATATATTTTAGCCATCAAGTCATTTTTACATGTAGAATAACCTTAAGGAATTTTGACACTAGCGATCTTAATCAAGGGTTATGTGTAGTATTATCTAGCTTCTGAGCTTTTGGTGACTTTCATTGCTAATCTCATATACATGCCATGAACCAGTGGTCGAATTCTAAAAACAATTCAGAGATACTGATTATGATTAATTTCCGTCGGTATGGTTGCGCACTCCTCAAGTACAAAACAAAAAGAAAGAAAAAAAAAAGGAA
The DNA here is from genome assembly GCA_963989385.1 of Ctena decussata. Classification (NCBI taxonomy): domain Eukaryota; kingdom Metazoa; phylum Mollusca; class Bivalvia; order Lucinida; family Lucinidae; genus Ctena; species Ctena decussata. The sequence continues at coordinate 598,326 of OZ022504.1, read as the reverse complement.
ACGCAACACGGAGATTTTTGTAAAATAATCATAGGCCTATTTTTTCACATTTACAGGCATCTTTATAAAGATTAATGAAGTTAACTCTTTGGCATTGTTGTAAGAAGAAAGCCGACCTAGTAGGTCAACTATAGTTTCGAAATCAAACATTTAACACAGGGAAAGGAAAACGATAGGCAATGATCAGGAATTAATACAATCAAATTCCACATCCCGCTCTCAAAATCAATAGGGGAAGAAGCACACACACACGGAAAAATTGACACAAGTTCACGAAAGACACGCACGGTAACCCGAATGAGCAGCTCTGTCCCAAATAGGTGGTCATTCAGCTACCCTAATCAAAAACAGCATCAACATCAATTTTTATCCATTTTATTTTTAACTTACAAAATAAAACAAAAGGCAGATTGGATAGTAAACAGGTGACCAAACCGCCAAAGAAAATTGCCAAGCGAACATAGCGGAATATAAGATCAAGGAACCACAAAATAAGTACCGCCTTAGAACGGTCAGCAAAAGATAACTGGGAGGGGGGTGTTTAAACATTCTTTACTGGATCCAAACCTCGCCCTCTGCTTCTTCAGTGGTTCGAAACATTTAGTTAGCTGTTTAGTCCGCATGAAGGTTTCCTAATCCATCAATGAATCATCATCGGAAACAAACTAATCACGTATTAGACCTATAATGAACCAGAGATGAGGACTCGATGGAAATAATGTATTGCGACACCAGGGGACCCTGGGAAGTCAAACAACACCACTGAAATACCGGAGGGAAAAAAAAAGATCAGTTAGAGCCCAAATAACCAAGCAGCATACAAGGCAATCTCCTGACCCGACCAACTAATCTAAGTTGCTGTATGTCGGGCCCATCATTGAGTCTGATACCTGACCGACCGGCGTGCAATTAAAGAGGGAAGCAAAGTTATTAACCATGACTGGGTGAAGTACTAAACATGCAGACTGTAGCATTACATTTATGTTATATCCAGTACGTTTAGTTACGAACGGCATTTTTCTGAACTGATTAAAAAAAATCAGAGCTACCTACAATTTTTTTTTAATTTATAAACTAATGCACCATAAAATTCTGGTTCCGATAGGCCCTGTTGCAAAAGACTTTTTAATCCGACCTTGAATTTAGAAATCAATTCAAAGTGTCGGCGATATAATTTTGAAAGCTTTTCGAAGTCTATGATACCGGTGGCCCTCTTGGAGAAGCTTGGTAGTTAAAATTTTATTACGGCCATTGAAGTCAGTCACATGACTAGACACTCTAGCAAACCGAATGAGTTGAGAAATGTAAATTCCTTAATAGCTAGAACGGGGAACATCACCATCCACAAATGGAAAAATCACTATGTCAAAATCAAAGTCATCGCGTTTCTCATAAATTTTGGTTGAAACAAATCCCTTTGAAATAGATAAATGTAAATCCAAAACATGGGGCTTCAGTATCGGCTGCATTAGCTTTGTTAAACTGCTGCTCAGGTGGATAAATTCTATTCACAATGCGTTCAACGTAAATATTGTCAATATTTAAAAAAAATCATCTAGATATCTAGATGTAGATTTAAAAGCTTCAATGATTTCAGATTGTGTATCATTAAAAAGAGAAGCCATGAAATCTTTTTCATAGCAAAATGAAAACAAATCCGCTACAAGAGGAGCACAATTAGTATCCATCGGAATACCAACAATTCGTCTGTATAACTTAGTACCAAATCTAATTTAAATATTATCTAAAAGTCTAAAAGATATGTTAAGGCTTCGCACATATTTTGACATGACCAAAGTTCACATCGGGGTTTAATGTTCAGAAGTATAGAAAGCATTTCTTTCGTCACAGGCAAGGAAAGGCTAACCTTCCCTTTGGAAGGTACACTCAATTAAATCTATAAGTTTTTCCTTGATCAAATCATATGGCAAAATAGTATAGACTGTAGATTCTAAGTTGACAAACTGGTTCCATGGAACCCTCTCATCTTCAATTTATTAATTACCTCACCAGAATTTTAATATACCAAACGAATTTTTTACCAGACCTTTCATAAACTTTTTCACAGTGCCTTAGGACATGATTTTTAACAGCAGTGAGGCAAGAGGTTAGTAATTTAGAAAGTTCAGTAGTAATACAAGAACTAGAATTGGCAAAAAATCGTGCTTTATACAGTTTTTTATGAAGCTTAGGTAACCAATACGTCGTAGGAAGTTTGTATTGGCGTTCCTTAACATTAACAGAAAACTTAAGGGGTAAATGTCTGTAATATTGCTTAACTACAGAACTCTCTTCTGTAGGTGTCTCTTTGTAGGCCCTTGTACCGCCAAGCTCCTGGTTTAAAGTGTTAATGAAATATAGTCGTCAAACAACAACAACGTTGTTTGCGGCCTTGTCTGTTGGAATCAAAATATACTTTGAAATTCTTGGATACCTTGCTGTTGATGTCGAAAAGTAGATTTAGGTTTAGGGGATAAGAAGTGAATGTCCTGCGAATAAAACTTAATACGTTTATCTACTATTTTGAAAATGCTTACTTTAGTAATCAAAACAGATCCTGGAGGCTTAAAGAAATGGGTTGATTACTCTTGCAACACTGCGTCGCGCATTGTCCTGCTGGAAAGTAAGATTTCGGCGTTGAGCAAACGAAACAACGAGGGGAATCAAGACTTCATTACGATACATAATCTTTCAATGAACACTGGGGCTGTCTTTCGGCCATAACAGGTGCCCTCACTCCATTACTCCTCCATCGAATCGGTCACGCTCCAGTATATAAGCGTTCATGCGTTTGCAAAATGCTCTCGTTGATGTCTGTAGATGCGCTTACATCTATCGGAACGATACCACAAGGATCTAGACTCGTCCGTGCACATAACTTGTCTCCAGCGTTGACGTGTCCAAACATCTGGCCAATGAGCATGTTACCACGCCTTCCACGAGTTGTAAGGGGTAGTCCTACCAACGGAAGTTGGTCGCGTATAGCAAATTCACGCAGTCGATTCCTCACTGATCATGTTGTGATTAATGTCCCTTGTGTTTGCGGCCGTCAGAGCTGGTGCCAAGTATCTGTCCGGTATATGGGTCAACCTCATATAGCGTTCCTGTTGCCGTGCTGTAACCGTAGGACGTCCGCTCATAGCACAGTCCCTGTGTTGCCAGTTTATGAAGGCGTTCAGCTCGGAGACATGAAATTGTCGATCTGTGGACACCAAAATGTCTTGCAACGTCACTCTGCCAATCTACATGGAACAGCAAGGTTACCGTTTCATCACCTTATATTTCATGTAACCGTGGCATAAGTGGCGACGACGAGTTTAAAGAAAATTTGTGGAGTTTTACTCTGCGTTAGTCCCTGAATGCGTCTAAAACAATTGTTATGTACACCCTGGACTACATGTATACACAACACGTGCAACCAGGTAATTAGGTTTTTGTTCACTCGAGCGTGACAGGTGAACATAGTGGTCGATATTGTGAATGAAAAACCAACATGTAATTGTCGGAGACCCTATGGGGCATTTCTTCTATGTCCATCAATTTTAGAGAAAATTCTATTTGCCAAAATTTGTTGGTGCCTTTATTCTATTGTTTAGTATATACATTGTAAAAAACTAAATGTCTTGGTAAAAGTCGCACATGAACAAAACTTTTGCATCCCACAAAGGTAAAACAATCCGGCCATAAATAGTTTAGGTAGAACATATTATATTCGAAATAACCTTTTTGACAGTAAGATGAGTTGTCAAATCGGCAGATTTTTTTCGACGGAACCAAACAAAAATGACAGGAACAAACGTAGAGATCCAACTTTGCACTCTTGAATGACTTTAACTTTGAGATAGAGTCTGGATATCATCTTATCTTCTTCTTCCAACTGCATACTGAACTTTTCATTTATACCAACTGTAAATCGTATGCGAATATTCTATTGTCACTTGTCACATTCCTAATGTGTATTATTCTGGTAAAATCAGCATATAGCTACATTAGAGCGCAGTATTAAAGCAAAAACTAGAAGTTGTGTTTGTGAAACATCGGCCCCCAACCATATTTTCGCCTCTAAAGGTGTCACACTTAAGAATGTCTAAGTCTGAAAAGGAGTTATCGAATCTTTACTAAAATATTTAACACATCAAGAACAACTATTAAACAAAAAATCAGCTTCCCAGATCAAGCAATTCAGAAGTTGGAAAAATGCCAAATTCAAACAAGGGCCATAACTTTATCAGTATTTAACGGAATTGTCCCAAAAGTCAATTAGGTAATCAACTCCTCATACCCAATCAGTATACCATATATCAAGGTCATAGCTCAAATACTTTTAGAGATATCTTGCTTACAAAATAGTCATCCCATTTTTGTAAAAGGGTTATAACTGGGAATGGAAAAAATACATGTCAGCTAATTTTCAATAAGAAATTTATATATGAAATTTCAAAACCCTATTCCCAGTGGTTCTTGAACTAAGTAGCTGCGTAAGTATTGAACATCATGCACCGTAACTTTGTAATTAATGAATGCAGAGTTACTTAGCCTGTACTAAAGTATTTAACACATCAAGAACTACTATTATACCAAAAATCAGCTTCCTAGCTCATGCGGTTTAAAAGTTGGAAAATGCCCAATTCAAACAAGGGACATAACTCCACCAATATTTTATGGAATTGTCCAAAATGTTAATCAAATTATTTACCCCTTATACCCAATCAGTATACCAAATATCAAGGCCATAGCTCAAATACTGTTTGAGATATTTTGTTAACAAGATAGTCATATCATTTTTCTACAAGGGGCATAACTCCAAAATGGGGCATAACTGGGAAAAGAAAAAATACATATCAACCAATTTTCAATAAGGAATTTATATATGAAATTTCAAAACCCTATTCCTAGTGGTTCTTGAACTCATAAGCTGCGTAAGTATTTAACATTAGAGCCAGTAACTCCGTAATTAATTAATGCAGTTACCTAACCTACACTTAAGTAGTTATCACATCAATAACTAGCATTATACCAAAATCAGCTTCCTTACTGAAGCAGTTCAAAAGTTGGAAAATTCCAAATTCAAACAAGGGCCATAACTCCATCAATATTTTACGGAATTGTCCCAAAAGTTAATCATATTATTTACTCCGTATACCCAATCCATAATGCCCAATTCAAACAAGGGACATAACTCCACCAATATTTTATGGAATTGTCCAAAATGTTAATCAAATTATTTACCCCTTATACCCAATCACTATACCAAATATCAAGGCCATGGCTCTAATACTTTTTGAGATATCTTGCTAACAAGATAGTCATATCATTTTTCTACAAGGTCAGAAACTCCGTAATATATGGATGCAGAGTTACCTAGCCTGCACTAAAGTAGTTATCGCACCAAGAACTACTATTATACCAAAAATCAGCTTCCTAGCTCAAGCAATTCAAAAGTTGGAAAAATGTCAAATTCAAACAAGGGCCATAACTCCATCATTATTTTACGGAACTGTCCTAAAAGTTATTCAAGTAATCTACTCCTCATACCTAATCAGTATACCAAATATCAAGGTCATAGCTTAAATACGTTTTGAGATATTTTGCTAACAAGATAGTCATATCATTTTTCTACATAATAATATCGCGGCGAATGACTTATAAGAAAAGCGAAAGCAGAGGGGAAATACAGTATGTTTATGTCACAGGCACTCGACGAAAAAAATTTGAAATTCTCATATATTATGAAATGTTAGTCTGTCTCCCACCTCTCTATCAAATTTCAAGTCGATCGGTTGCGATATAAGAAAGTTACTAATTATCCCACTTCGTAGTTTAATTAGAGTCAAGGTGCGACACTACCGCCATTTGAAAATGTGTTTACCTTTACCAGTCACCTTATTCTCACCTATATAATAAGCATTTCACTTCCATACTTCCATATTGGAAAACAATGTACATATCTACACTTACCTGCAATCAAATCAGTTCCTGTCAGTGACGGATAATGCGAAATTTACGCCAAAATTCTAAATCACGACGAGAAACAGAGTAAAAATGACGGAAGTCAACAAATCCGGGCTTGCGCATTGCAGTCGCTATTGGAAAATCCGCAAATGTGAGCTCGTTGATTGGTCATCGAACGAACAAGTTTGAATTCCGCGTGATTTGCAAACTTTCAATTCGGGAAAACTACGTCATCAAAGCACGCGCTACTGGAAATTCCGTGGAAAATCCCCCGATTTCATCACTTCCGTCAATGAGCATATTTTCAAAATGGTGGTAGTGTCGCACCATGACTCTAATAATTATTAAACCACGAAGTGGGATATTTAGTAACTTTCTAAAATCGCAACCGATCGACTAGAAATTTGATAGAGAGGTGGGAGACAGACTATCATTTCATAATGTATGAGAATTTCACAAATTTTTCGTCGAGTGCCTGTGGTTTATGTAAGTCTAACGAAGCGTTCTAAAATTTGCCCGAGAGAAAGCTACGACTTCGAAAGACATATGTCACTGCAAGATAAATATCAAGTATTTTAATAAAAAAAACTGTAATAGAAGTTGCATACGCATTAGAGTGGTAGATAAAAGAGGATACAATCTATCTCTTTGTACTACAGTGCAAACAAAACTGTCACGTACCTTTTAGATAGTGTTTCGGTGTAACTCCCCGTCGTCGGGTTAATGATCCCTCCTTTTTATCACCAGCAAGTTCTGTTTGTGAATATTCGTCCACGGAGTTTCCCTTAGGAACCTGCTCGTCATGGTCGCCACCTAATGCACCTACCAAAATGATTATCACATGATTAAAGATAGGAATTAAGCGGTCAGCCTGTATTAATGGACTTTCATTAGTACATTTACTGCGAAACAAACGCTGGAAAGAGCAAACGGATTTTTAGACGCACCAGTATGTTTCTGTTTAAGTTTCAAACGTAAGGGTTTTTTCAGTTCAGTTCAGTTCAATTGTCTTATCGACGTTACTCAAGTGGCTCAACGGTACGTAACCATAGTTGCACACACTTGGCGCCGTGTGTCCGTCCAAACGTAAGGATTTTGCGGGGTGACAGTGGTTTTAGGGTTGATCAATACAATTTTAGAGAATACTTTAGACAACGATTATTATGAGCAGAAACGTTTCTTCTGTGTTCACTATTCGTCAGACTTGTCTATGTTTTATATCAATTGAACAAATAATGTTCAATATTTTTATTACTAAACATCTAGGTTAAATGTAAATATATACATGTATATAGTATACATGTATATGATATATATACTGAGCAAAGTGAAAACGCTACACGTGATTTTTCGTCAAATTTTCTTTTTTTATGGAGCCAGAAAAAAAATTACTAAAAACGCATTTTAAAGCTACATGCATGTGTAATGCCAAGATACTTCTGGTAAACTGTAAAAGCCATTTCAGATAAAGCAAATGCATTTCAAAGGGGACAGAGGTCCAGTTTTCTACGGTGAAAATAAAGGAAGTCGATCTGTCATTTTGATCTTCATTTAAACAACAGAATACAATCAATACCATGGATACATGGTACAGCCGTCCTTATTTTTATCAGTGTACCAAAAATGTCAAAAACGAAAGAACACATCAATATGTGTTTTTCATGTATTTGAACACCAGTGTTGAAATACCGCTATTTCTTCGAAAATACAATAAGAAACCTAGAACAATGGAAATTCCCAAAAGAAATTCATTTGTGTTCACTCAAATATTGAGCCGGACCGCGTCGGTAGCGCATCTCACTCAAACCTAGAGGTCCTGGGTTCGATACCTGGTCCGGCCGCATACTTTCGTTTCTCCTTCCGCTGATTCAAGAAGGGCAGTTGTCAGCTACTGGCGAAAGTATGTGCACTTAGAACTGGTTAACCGTTTAGGAGGTCTAAGCATGCCCAGGAATAGTGCGGTTGGGTTTAACTGACCGTCCCGACATGACCATAACTGTTTACCGTGGACGTAAAGCAATAAAACAACAAAAACAATAACTCAAATATTGTCTCAGTTTTTCTTGAAACTAACGATTGGTAAAATGCATGATTTATTGTACTACAGCAATGAGAGAGAAGTTGCTGAAAAAAGTGATTAGCAAAGTAATCAAAAGTTAAAAATCTATATATTTTAATGCTAGGGGAGATAATTTGTAATTTCGAAAAATCATAAGTAAAGCTTTTGTTAGCCGAAACTACGTAGTCTTGCCCATGTTCCTTCTTCTGAATGTACTCTCTACTCTTGAAGGAACACTTTAAGATTTTCATTTTACTTCACTGCAGCTGGTTTTTGTGCTGTGTTGCGGCTATAAAACGCCTCGCCGTGCATCATCCATGTTGCAGATTTTATTTTATTTTCGTCCTTTGATATCAGAGGATATACTGTGAGAAAGCTGAAATTTTAGATCGGTTTACTCTTATTCTAGATCATCGTCTTTTGTATTATTTGGACCCTTTTTGATACTAGTCAGTCGACTGCCCAATTAAATTAAGAAATTTCAGTATGCTATTCTCTCGTTTCGCCACCAGATATTGTCAGGGTCACTGTTGAGGCTTTATTAGCCGAAACTACGTAGTCTGGCCCATGTTCCTTCTTCTGAATGTATTCTCTGCTCTTGAAGGAACTCTTTAAGATTTTCAATTTATTTCCAAATTTTCTAGGTAACAACTAAGATTTTTTTTGTTGTTGTTTTTTGTTGTTGTTGTTTTTTTCCCTTTCTACCATCCTGGCTGCAACGCTTTAGATCAACAAAGAAAAGTGCATCTGTGCACGCGCATAGCTGTTGCGTGACAAGATGGGCTAAAATCAAATAAGGCAGGGTTACTCTGTTACTTAGAAAATCAGATTCAATTTTTTAAAGACATTCCTTTGCTAAATGTCTTTTTCGAGTAGGGATTCAAAGTAGCATTGTGTAAGTTTCAAATTGCACAACCCGCAGGTTTGCACTATAATCACTGTGTGAGTTCGTCCGTCCGTCCGTCCGTTATCAGTTAGCGAAAACGCTTATAACTCTTGAACCGCATTCTATATTTTGATAAAATTTTGCGTACTTATACATGTCAACATTATCTTACGACTCGCATGCATAACCGTCTTTTTTGATGGACGAGGCTTTGCTGAGCACAAGTTGAAAATTTATGGTCAAGTAGTGAAAATGCTCATAACTCTTGAACCCCGTGGTATATATGGTTCTGCTCATAACTCTTGAACCCCGTGGTATATATGGTTCAAATTTTGTATACTTATGTATTTTAACATTGTCCAGCCACCGGCATGCAAAACGGTGACGAGGCTTCGCCGAGCATCATTTTGGCCGGTTGAGCTTTTATGTCCGTCCGTCCGTTATCAGTTAGCAAAAACGCTTATAACTCTTGAACCGCATGGGATATTTTGACAAAATTTTGCATACTTATACATGTCAACATTGTTTAACGACTCGCTTGCATAACAACCTTATTTGATGGACGAGGCTTTGCTGAACACAAGTTGAAAATTTACGGCCAACTACTGAAAATGCTCATAACTCTTGAACACCGTGGTAAACACGGTTCAAATTTTGTATGCTTATTTATTTTAACATAGTCCAGCCACCGGCATGCAAAACAGTGACGAGGTTTGACCGAGCATCAATTTGGCCGGTTGAGCTCTTTTATTGAAAATGAACATAACTCTTGGGCCGCTTGGTATATTTGCTTCAAATTTTGTATACTTATGTAATTTAACATTGCCCAGCCACTGGTATGCTAAACTTCTTATTGCACAACCCGCAGGTTTGCACTATAATCACTGTGTGAGTCCGTCCGTCCGTCCGTCCGTTATCAGTTAGCGAAAACGCTTATAGCTCTTGAACCGCATTCTATATTATGATAAAATTTTGCATACGTATACATGTCAACATTATCTAACGACTCGCATGCATTACCGTCTTTTTTGATTGATGAAGCTTTGCTGAGCACAAGTTGAAAATTTATGGTCAAGTAGTGAAAATGCTCATAACTCTTGAACCCCGTGGTATATATGGTTCAAATTTTGTATACTTATGTATTTTAACATTGTCCAGCCACCGGCGTGCAAAACGGTGACGAAAGTCTAAACAGTATTGCATGACCCACAGGTGTGCACTTTAATCGCTGTGCAAGTCCATCAGTCTGTTTGTCCTTCCGCTGTAGTCAGTGAGTGAAATTGCTCATGACTCTTAACCACATGGTGTAGTTTGATAAAAATATGCATCATTCTACGAGAAATTACCAATTTCATTTCCACTCATTCCTTCTGGCACCAGAAACTGATTATTCTACATTCACCACGGGCTGTGCACATTACCATCAGTTAATTATTATTTATACTGTAGCGATTTCACTTTAGCTCAGTATATAAATACTTGGAATTTAGTGTTTGGAAGGGGCATGTGTGAGAGGGACGTGGGGGAGATAAGTCATTGAAGCAAACAGACACATACCTCTGACAATGGGGTCTAAATAAGCGCTTTAAACGGCTCTCTGGTCTCTGTGGAAGACTATTACACAGGGGAATGGTGCGTGAAAAGACTGAATGATTCAAGGCGTCGATATATGTCAGGTATCTTGTGTATTTCGAGTTATGTGACGCCCTTGTTTGTCTCAACCCATGTGCAGGGCTCAGGTATTTTGTTTTATCAATGGCTGTACAGACTCAGTGGGAAATTTGTAAGCGAAGGTCAAGGAGGACTACTTCCGTCGGACTGCCAGTGTTGGTCACTGCAACTCGTCAAGCATCTCACCAACGTTGCTAGTGTTCCTCCAACTCCTGGAAGTCCAACGGACCGCATTCCTCTGTACCTTCTCAATCTGACAGGACTAAGTTCTAGCGGAAGGATTCCAAACTGGTGCTGCATAATCTAGTTTTGGACAAACAAGCGTTTTATATGCAGCTTCCTGTTTTCTCTAGGTGCCAAGCGGGAAATCTAAGGGTTGTGTTGCTTTTGAAGAAATTTCAGAAATATGTTGGCCCCTATCTAAGTTATCGGTAATAGTGACTCCTAATGTTTTACGATTGGTATGTCACTCAATTATCACTGCTGCGGCCCGGGCTCGATACCGGGCGTTGACATGTGACAGGATAGCGGTCACTTATCCAAGGTCGGTAGTTTTCTTCGGTTTCGTCTGCCACTTTAGACCGTGGAACACCACTGGAGCCTTCGAGAACGCGTTTAAAGTTGTTCTCTGTGTATTTATCGAAATAAGATGAAGAAGTTTATTCACTCTTTTTAAGATCTTCAGACGATCTTACCTGAAATGGTTTAAAGGGTTATTCTAAATCAGTATCAAATACTGACTACAATGCTAAAGAACCAGAATCTGGCTTAATGATACCATCGGGAACATATTAATTACATTCCTGTATATATCTAAAGGAGCACCTAATGGTTTTTCCATAGACCATAGTGCAAGGCATCCCCACTTTGAGAGTCATTTACTTTCAATCGAAGAAGACACAGAATTTCCAATCAATTTGCCACGCTTTTAAAGAGGATCGAAGTTACTGACAGTACAAATTTTGATCCAATATCTATCCTGCACCTGTCCATGGACTGATTATTGTAAAAAAGGGAATTTGGTAAAAACCTTGTAATTTTTCAAACAGACGAAAATCATGAAAATTTCAAGCACAACTGAAAAAGACCATTTTGTTTATGAAACTGAATACCTTACAAGGTGACCTGTTTAAAAGCATCAGTTTTAACCCAAGTTAATGAAATTCTATAGGCTTCTAGAAAAATGCTTCGATTTCAGAAAATTCGAAAACTAAAATTTGTTCCATGGAAATGATTAGGGCATCAGTTCTATAGAATTTTCTTGTTGTCTTAAGCTTCGATCCTTCTTCAAAATGCTGCAAAAGAATGGGTAATTCTTGGCCACTGGCGGTTAAATTTATGGGCCTTTGAACTGGGTATATATTGTAGTAATGTCTATGGGAAAATATCAACCGCTCCTTTAAATATTTTGAGTAGTGCATATATATGATGCACAACTATTTCCTGCTGGTTATTACCTGTTTGATCCGTTCTTCGTAATTGCGACAAATTAACGACTGCTGAATGAAGGTATTTTCCTTCAGGACCTTCTTCTCTGAATACGACGTCTACTAGTCCTAACCCTTCACCCCAGATAAGCCCATAATCTCTCCAACACCCGCTCCTTTGTACTGGCAACAAGTTTGTATCCTTAAAAAAAAGATGCGCTCGTTCAGTTTGTTAGGAGACGGTGGCAGGCAATTATGTTATCTTTATCTTCCATATTTGGCATCTTTGTTGTATTTTGTACTACATCAGTTCCATTGCAAGTGCCAATGAATATGCCTAGTTATTAAAATTAATATCTCTCGTATAACATACATGTCTGACTTTGTTCTCTGGCGCTCCAGGTCGGATTCATTCACTATGTTTCTAGTACGTTTCCATTACGTTTGACTATGTTTACGTCGTATAATCTGGCCCCGAGGTTATAAAACTTTTTTCGTGCTCAACTCAGCTGAGCATGAAACTTTAGCTGCTAATAAATAGCAAATTACTGATAAGTACAGTTGTTTTTTGCACAGTTTTGCTTAGAATCAAATTTTCTCTGCTTATGAATATGAAAATGCCAACATAAGTTGGCATTTTCATATTTATCAGCAGAGAAAATTTCATGCTCAGCTGAGTTGAGCACGAAAACTGTTTTATAACCTCGGGGCCTGGTTATCAAACTCGGGTGATCCGATGGTATGAGCTTATCCACTCGACGTGATACAGTACGCCAGATCTAATGTGCAACACTGTCCACTCCCCCTTGCAAAGGCTTCTGCAAACTGAGTCTAAATGAACTTAATAATCCCAAAGGTTTACAAAAAATAAACTACACTACAGTGAAGAACGGGGAGATTTTAGGGCTGCGACACAACACTTCGCGCTAATGGTACATGCTGAACATCGCTCGGCTAATTCCGTGAATCAACCTCGGGTGTATCTAAATCACATGACTGTTGTCAGAAACAACGAAATAAACAAAGATGGACGCGACTGTCGCACCGAGTAAATAAAACTGAAAACAAGTAATAAGGTTGCTGCATGATGCAGCAAAATATAATGCACGGCGCAAGAAAGAACTTTTCATTATTTTACGATGGAAAATATTGTGCCGATGGGCCTGCATCTAATTTTTGTAGTTGTTAGATATGTTTTATTAATAAAAAATGTTTATATATATGTATATAATGTCATGAAAGGGGATGGGCATGGTATTGTGGAATTTCGGACCAATATCTATCATTGTACCAAACTGTGAGCTAAATCCATCTCAGGGTTTGAGTGTTATAAGATCCTATTTATACCCCCGCAAACTTGTTTGAGGGGGGTATACTGTTTTCACGTTGTCCTTCTGTCCGTCTGTCCGTCCGTTCGTCCGTCCGCAACATTTGCTCCGATTTGTTTCAAATTTTGTCCATGGATGCAGCATGTCAAAAGAGTTGACACGTATTTTTCAGTTTTTCCCGGAAGTGTTTTCCTGCTGAGTTATGCCCCTTTATATTTTTCGTAAAAAAATTTGTTATCGCAACTCCTCAAAGACCCCTTGACCGATTTTCTTGAAATTAAGTATGTGAACACATATTGGTATGGAGATGTGCATTAAGGTTTCCATTTTGAAATCTGACCCCTATTTAGTGAGTTATGTCCCTTTTTGATATTTTTGGCCCTAATTTTGGGGTTTTCTAGTCGTTTTTGCTTTGATTGTATTCAAATTTGGTTCATAGATGCTTCATAAGAAACTAGTTGACACGTGTTTTCCAGATTTTCCTGGAAGTGTTTTCCTGCTGAGTTATGCCCCTTTATATTTTTTGTAAAAAAAGTTTGTTATCGCAACTCCACCTAGACCGCTTGACCGATTTTCTTGAAATTAAGTATGTGAACACATTTTGGTATGAAGATGTGCATTAAGGTTTCTATTTTGAAATCTGACCATTATTTCTTGAGTTATGCCCCTTTTTGATATTTTTGGCCCTTATTTTTTGGGGGGGTTTAGTCATTTTTGCTTTGATTTTATTCAAATTTTGTTCATTGATGCATCATAAGAAACTAGTTGACACCTGTTTTCCAGTTTTTTTCCTGGAAGTGTTTTCCTGCTGAGTTATGCCCCTTTATATTTTTCGTAAAAAAAGTTTGTTATCGCAACTCCACCTAGACCGCTTGGCCGATTTTCTTGAAATTAAGTATGTGGACACATATTGGTATAAAGATATGCATTAAGGTTTCCACTTTGAAATCTGACCCCTCTTTCTTGAGTAGTGCCCCTTTATGATATTTTTTATCTAAACTGGGGGGCTAGGGGGATTTATTCATTTTTGCTTTGATTGTATTCAAATTTGGTTTGAAAAATGTTGACCCGTGTTTTCCATTTTTTCCCAGAAGTATTTGCCTGCTGAGTTATTCCCCTTTGTAATTTTTGTAATAAAAGTTTGTTATCGCTGCTCCTTCTAGACTGCTTGACCGATTTTCTTGATTTTTACTACACGTTTTTCCAGATTTGCTCTCTGGAGCCAATATTAGATAAAAGTAGACATGTTCAGTTACCTTGATAGGATTATAGGATGAGCTATATTTGTTTGTAGTTGTATGTATGCTTTGTATAACGTTGTAAAACTTGTAAAACTTAGATGACGAAGGTCCATGCTTAACTGTTAAATGCGGGGGGTATTTAGTAAGCCATGCTTACTGCCATCTCTAGTTTTTTTTATTATTTTATTTTTTTCATTGGTCAAATTTACGTGCACCTTTAACGTAAAAATTCTAAGTGTGGCCTTGACGTGAAAGCTATCTAGTACATGGTACCATTAGTGGTTCATTTGCTAAAACAAAGAAATATTTAAGCGATCAAGCTAACAAGGCTATGTTTTCTATACTTAGAAAGATTACACTGTTAAACTTACCGATATCAATGCAAATAGAGTTATTTAATAAAACGGTCAAACCAATCCTTCTTTATGGCGCAGAGATTTATGGATTTGGAAATATTGACCTATTAGAGAGAATTCAACTAACATTTTTTGAAACATATTTTGAATTCAAAGGCTTCAACGCCCACAGCTATGGTTAGAGAAACCGGTATGGTATTGTGGAATTTCGGACCAATATCTATCATTGTATCAAATTGTGAGCTAAATCCATCTCATGTTTGAGTGTTATAAGATCCTATTTTTTTTTATTATTTTATTTTTTTCATTGGTCAAATTTACGTGCACCTTTAACGTAAAAATTCTAAGTGTGGCCTTGACGTGAAAGCTATCTAGTACATGGTACCATTAGTGGTTCATTTGCTAAAACAAAGAAATATTTAAGCGATCAAGCTAACAAGGCTATGTTTTCTATACTTAGAAAGATTACACTGTTAAACTTACCGATATCAATGCAAATAGAGTTATTTAATAAAACGGTCAAACCAATCCTTCTTTATGGCGCAGAGATTTATGGATTTGGAAATATTGACCTATTAGAGAGAATTCAACTAGTATTTTTTGAAACATATTTTGAATTCAAAGGCTTCAACGCCCACAGCTATGGTTAGAGAAACCGGTAAAATGCCTTTAAAAGTCAATGTCCAGTTCAGACTATTTACATTTTGGACAAAAATTACGGATACTACGGTTAATCAAACGAAATTATCCACCAATATTTACTTGATATTGAACGTTATGTGACGAAATGAAATGCAAATCACAATGGTTGGAAAATGTTTAAAAAAATGATAAACGAAAATGGTTTCGGACAAATGTGGTTGAATCAGCATAGCTTCAATAGGACGTGGTTCAGACTAGCATTTAAACAAAAGCTAAAAGATCAATTTATACAAAACTGGTTTGGAATTGTCAATTCATTATCAAGCACTTCAGTTCGGTTCAGTTCAATTCTCCTATCGACGTAATAATTCTCCTATTATCAAGCAGTAATAGTTACCGAATATATAAGGGAAACTTTGAACGAAATCCGTATTTTTCTTATTTAAATGATAAACAAACAGAAACAGAAATCACAAATCCCCAGTAGAAGTTGGACGTTGGAAAAAAAGACCTATAAGCGAAAGGTCATGTCAGTTGTGTAATGCAGATTTAGGAGACGAATTTCATTATTTATTCCAATGTCAAGCTTTTGAAAACGAACGGATATTGTATATAAAGCCATATTACGTTAGAAGTCTTAACACTAAAATTTAATCAGTTAATGAATACTACAAACAAATCAGAAATACTGACAGTTTGTTACTTTATTGAACAACGGTGTATTATGTGAAAAACACCCTCAGAATATTAAAGACCTCAGCATGAAATAAGTATTCACTTCAAATACTCTAACATGTCTGATAACAAAAAGAATTTGTAGAATCAGTATATTCATGGCAGATGTCGTTCTGCGTACAGAAGGGCTCGGGAAGCTCGGTAAGGTACGGAAATATTCGACGATGCGGTACTATATTTTCCCCACTGTGGTGGCCTCACCCCTCACACGCAACAAGATGGGTAAAGGTTTTCCATGGGCTAATAGCCGTAGGGGCAGTGGGGGTTAGAGACCCACTGTATCTTGGGCACAGCTGATGAAAGGCGGAGCTCATCTCTCTCCTTTTGCTGCCTTATCCTTCCCTAATTTGAAAAAGGTACGCATTTAGTGCTGGGTTTTCCAGTCGTCGGATGGCGACAGTGAGCCGCGAACTAACGACCTTCTGGTGACTTTCTGCCACTCTAACCACTCGACTACGGCGCCTCTCTGATATAGGTTATGTAGTGCATAACTGCGGCAGATCAAAATCCGAAAGGAGAAACAATTCATATTCGATTAACAAGTTAATACCCTTTTAGGATTAATAAAATGTTAAACGTCTAAAAAGTGAAGGTAAAGGTTTCCCATAGCCTAATAGTCGTAGGTCTTGGGCACAGCTGATGCAAGGCGGAGCCCATCTCTCTCCTTTCGCTGCCTTATCCTTCCCTGATTCGAAAAAAGGTACCCATTTACTGCTGGGTTGACAAAGAGAGTTTCCAGTCGTCGGATGGCGATGGTGAGCCGCGAACTCACGACCTTCTGGCGACTTTCTGCACCATAGCCGAGTCACTCGTACCACTCGACCACGGCGCCTCTCTACGTAAAACGTTTAGTACATATAAAATAATCTTAATTGCAAGTTAAACTGTACATTTTTTATGTAATTCCTGTAGTTCTTCAGCTCAAAATACAAATAATTTCAAAAAAAGTCAAGCTAAGAACCGTAAGGAATATATAGCCATGTCCGAACACCAATAACATTTTTTTCTAAAATAACCTTAATAGGCACGGCGCTGATGCTGGTGCGCCGTGCAATGAAAAATATTTTCTGTATTGATTATTTTGTTTTGCCAACAGCAAAACAACCAATGAATGTCCGTGCAATAGCTGAAAAGGTCGCAGACCGGTAATTAATTATCCTTCGTAGACGTAGAGAGCTACGTCTTCGGCGTATACTTGTTCCGGCAAACATAATGTTGCATTTTGAAAAGTCTAGGCTTTACATACATCCGAGTTCTGATTCATGAAATTGACCGAGGCGTTCCGATTGGCCAATGGTAGTGGCATCAAATCAATTTTAAAAAGAAAAACAACAAGGACACTTAAGTAACGAAAGTAACATATCGATTGTACAGCATTATATACTGGTAATGTTAAACGCCCACAGCAACTTAAGGACTCTGAAATGAATAAATGAATGAATAAATTGCTGCATGTGTGATAATTACAGGTGTCTGCCTGTTCGAGAGATTTTCCACAAAGGTTTGATCAAACAGTCTGGTAATACACACTGTAACGAGTTTAAACCACCTGTATCACCTTAGTCGATATCAGAATTTATAATAAAGATTAAAAAAAAATAAATCAAAAATATCGTATTGATGAGACATATTGTACTGTATATGATTACGATTTAGATACCTCTGTAGGACATGCTGATCTAGGTTCTATCTCCTGAAATTTTTACATGGACATACGAATGTCGTCTTAGCTTAAACTTCACCGCAGCATCTCCGTGTTGATTAATATATCCTTCTCCTAACAGTTTGGTGGTGAAATGTTGTCGCCGTTTCTTCGGAACCACTCCTATTCGCAACACAAAACATTTGTTGGAAATGTGTTTTGACACAAAAATCAAGAAACACATTTCAAGTAACGCCATTTTTTTACAAATGGGATTCCAATTAGCTGCAATTCACCCGATACATCTGCCCTATTTATGATCGGCTTTTCAGTGAGCCCATAGAAAGTTTATGTGGTAAATCCGGAAGATAAAATTTGCCTACAATATACCAGTCAAAACTTCTAACCGCTCACTTTATCGTATCCCTTTTACTGCCAAAGAAAATATATTGTCATTTTTAAATTGGCAGATTTATTGGTGACAGAAATCCGGTAACATGGCCAGTTACTTATCAGTATGTCATAAAAATAATTGAAAGACGTAGCTATAACCACCGTTTCCAAATGCATCACAACATATTAGCATTTTGTCATTCTTAGGCCAGCCCCACATTTCGAAATCCTGTTATCGCTGGCGCAAATATTTATCAGATGACAAAAGGGACTTGTTAAAAGAACATAAAGCATTATTCTAATGGACAATTTGTCACACCGTCAAAACTTTCCGCCACGGTCCAAATCCTTGTGAGCTCAAAAGTGGTTACATTATATGCAACTTCTGTGGACAGGAAAAATTGGTAGTTGAAAGAATATAATTCGGCAATGGTCCGTGAAAACCGTATGGAAAGTGCAGTCTGTGAATTTTCACGGTTCTCTGAAAACCCCAAACCATGACTTTATACAATAACTTTAAGGGGTGTTGTTTTTTACATAAGGTACCATAAAATTAAATGAAAAAGAAGACCTAAAAATTTCACGGTGCATCATACAATGAAAATTCCTGACAAAACGTCCAATTTCATGGGATTTAACGCATCCCACGCCGACAAACCCTCCCCTCCCCCCCCCCCCCCCCCCCGCCACCTCCACCCCCGTGCCACAGGTGTGTCGAAAGTTATAAATAATTAAGTACCATACATGTAATAGCAGACACGTGATAATCTGGCATTCGTCCCCTGGGGTATAGACTCATTGCGTCAGTTGTGAAAAAAAAAAAAAACACTTAAAAAATCAGAATAACTTTCATGGCTTTATTGCTTCCCAGTAACTTTGTTGTTAAATGCTTAGTGAAAGATACTAAACAGTTCTCTAGAATTTTCCCAGTATTGGTATTGAATTGGTATGCCCTGATACCATCTACTGATGTAAGTGGATAGTTAGAAACTTTGCTCAGTATATACAAAAATATATACCTGAATATAAAAATATAGACAGACGCGGAATGTGTAAAGTAAGCAATATATATAGAGGTATTCTATTTTTAAAGATATTTACAAACCATGCTATTAAATTCTTTTAAGTACTCGTATAGTGTACATAAGGGGAACGGCATAGATACATTTTTGAACCACATCAAACTTTCATAAAGAAATACATCTAGTCAAATCAGTTTTAACTTAAAAAATGTTCTGACTGGAAATGAAAAAAAAGTTATGATGTTATGCGGCGCACACTTGACTAGAAAAGTCGGGCTCAGTCAGAATGGGGATTCCGTCCGACTTCTGTTTCAGAAAGTTCAAGCTAAATGAGCCGCGACATGACAAAACCAACAAAGTGACATGTGCGCCACGTAAAGACACATATCACTCTGGGCATCCGCCTAGTCAGCTCAGTCTTTTTATGGTAGCTAAGGGGCTAAGCTACCTTCATGCCGACAACGCAGACTCTATTCCGACCGGGCGAATGCCCAAGCTGATCTGAGTCTTCACTGAGCGCATATGCCACTAAATGTTGGTTTTGTCATGTGGCGGCTCGAATAACAAACGTTTTGCTGGGAACCAGTGGTTTCCTCTCACTCTGGCTTCAAGCTATCACTATCCTTAAGATAAATGGGTACAATTTCAAGGGAAACTACTCTGTCATTTTCAGTTTTGCCTCCCTCTTCAATGGCGGCCAATTCTTATAGAAAAGACTTTGCCTCTCCATGAGCATTTTATCCTTTAAGAGTAAATCCTATCTTTGAAAAGTTTTGTCGTCTAGAGAGGTGAAAAGGAAGTCTAGGGAAGTGAAAAGGCGTCTCTCTCAGTGAAAATGGCAGAAAAGCCTGGCAGTGTTCCTATTAACCTAAAGGTGGAATAGGAAAAAAAAATAAAATAACACAAAATCAATTTTCGGATTGAATACTAGTCACTACCGGTCTATCAACCATTGCAACATTTCATTCTCGCGACAAGGTCAGACACTCTCAAAGCTGATTTGAAGTTAAGTAATGAAAAGTGTGCGTATCTATGTATGACTGTTTTATTTCTGTTTGAGAGAGGAACACAAGAGTTCTAGTATCTGTTTGTCTGTGTCTGCATGCGTACATGTGCCGTTTGTTCATGCAAGCTGCATGTGTGTGTATGCAACCTAAGTTTCATGCCAGCAAATGTGCGCATGATTGATTTAACCTTTGTCAAGGGGAACCGACGGATAATCGGCGATACTGATGCGCCATGGACTGCTATGCTAATACATGAAACATTACAGAGTTTTGTATGCGTCATGAAGTATGCTTAGTATGCGCTTATCTACATCACAGTCCGTGTAGCGATTTTGTATATTCCTGACAATGATGACGTTGGTATTTCAAAGCCAGACACTCCAAAATGGTATAATTCTGGGGCAAGCGTCCACTCAGAGGTGACTTGCGGGGATAGGAGCGGGTTGACTTACTCGAGAATTCGTTACTTAGTTACATCTTTGGACTGTCAAATGGATGGTCGGACAGAAAAAAGACGGACTACACCAAATCTAAGTGCCCGGGGCAGGTGATCATAGCATTATTTGGGAAAATACGAATGAAGTTAATAGTGTAATGATGACAATTACGACGATACTGATAATGAATAAAGCAATGTCTCGGTCTGTTATTATTACCATCAGGTCTTAAATTGGTAAACATCACGAATGGCAAAAAATGCGTTTGTTCTGTATACTCAGAAATCAGAAAACACTGAATTTTTATGTGTGTGGCTAAATCAAAATTATTTTCCGCCATTTTTTCAAAGAGCGACAATTTTTGTGACTTTCTGTTTGCTTCCCTGGACGACAAAACCTTTTCAAAAAGAGCTGAAATCTCCAAGAATACACTCATTTGACCTGTTCCGGTGGATTCACCTATTCCGGTGTATCCTGTTTCTTTCTCTGCAACGAAACAAGCTAGAAGCGAAATGATTTTTAGGTAATTACTTTCAATATTTATTTGCCAAACCCGCATATAGTAAGGATCTCACTTATCAATCAAAGATACGGAAAACTGAATACCTATTCGGACTATAGACCAACAAATTACTCTTCGAGGAAAGCCTGCATGCACCAAATGCACTCTAAAAAGGGCAATATTTCAACGTGAAAGTGACTCCATAAAATGTTGTAGAGTTCGCAAATACTTTGACAATAGGTTGAAGCATATTTGGTCAAACTGTTTGCAAAATCAACTCAGACTGTCAGAAGCTGACTACCATCTAGTAAGATTGTTCTTTCTTTGCCCAATTTGGTGCACCCAGTGGCTTTTTGAAAATTTTGAAATTTACAAGATTTATGAGAAAATTCCGAACACTGGACCAATCAAAATGGTGTAATATCGATAATACGTCACTTGCTGATGACGTAGGTTGTTAGGGGTGCTTATAGGAGAAATGCTTTCCTTTAAGAGTAGACCCCATTTAGAAGGAGGCAGAAAATGATAATTACACAGTTTCTTTCTATTAAATTGTTCCCACTCACCTGAATACAAAATTCTTAAAAAAAATAGATAAAGAGTCAGATAGAACGTCGATTGTAACTTTTTTGCTGCATTCTTAGGCAACTTGATAAAAAAACGCATTTCCATGACGAATAAACTCTTATTAGCCAAATCTAAGCTCTTTTATAAGCGAACCCCTGAAAAAAAGCTTATTAATATTATTTCGTTTCAGTCTCTATAAAAAGATTATATTTCTTCTGTGCTTAGTGAAAAGCATTTGTACAAAATGGACCATTTTAGAATTAAAGAAATCCGAAAATGTGGAATTTACCTTTCAAGGACATGGTATGTTGATCGGCGCATGCTTAGCATACTGCACGACGCATACAAAATTCCAAGGTATTATGTAATTAGCAATCCATGATGCATCAGTAACTCTGATGAACCGTTGGTCCCCCTTGGTTGTGGCGTGAGAACAGGGACAGTTTTGTGTTTAAGCAAGGCTGAATGTCGGTCTGGGGAAAAATAAATACTTTTTCCATGCAATTTCTAAGCTAATATAAGATTAGAACATCGTCTTACTAGTGTGTGCGTGCGTGCATATGTGTGTGTGCATGCAATCATATGGTCAATGAAAATGTTTGCGCTGTCAGAAGGCGTGCGTTGTTTTTTTTTTTTTTTTTTTTTTTTTGGGGGGGGGGGGGGGATCTGTTCTTTTTTTTATTCTGCCGTAAGTTTTGCGAAAATGGGGATAATCGAAAATATGTAAAAAAATAGATGCTTTGTGTGCCTAACATATTTATACCTACTTGGCAAAAAAGAGGATCTTACATGAGTGCTCATGTATTGTTGCATTTATTAAACGAGTTGGGAAAAACATAAGATGCGAGGCTATGCCGAGCATCTTATCGTTTTTGACAACGAGTTTATTAAACTCAATAATACTGGAGCACGAATGCAAGATTCATTTATCACATGACACGAAAATCGCATTTTTAGCAACTTTTGCACTAAAACGTTACAATTTTGCCATTAGAAAACGCGACATTTTTATGGACTTAAACGCATAACGTTACGACGTAATTCGCATATTTAATTAACTAGTTGATTATCGTTTTTAATGCAAGGCTTTATTACACTCTCAGATGCGACGTCATATGATAAACTGTTCGTGTTTTGTCTTACTACTTGTGTAATTACTTCATATTACTATTTACCGGTTGGTGTCGTGGGTGAAATGTGGAATTCCATTGTATCGGGTCCTGATCATTGCCCTTTTACACTACTTTCCTTAATCAGCAAGATCTAAATGGTTGATAATCAGCAAGATCTAAATGGTTGGTTCACATTATTTCTTTAATTGGTTGGGATTTGATAGCAACAGAAAGCTGGCATCTCGTCTGACAAGATCGCTGAGCTGGCTATTTTGCTGATTACTCGCTGAAACCCCTTTCCAATGTTGATATAGATCTGACACTGTTACATATGTACCGCCCAACAATGACTCCCCGTGAGTACGGCAGTAGCACAATTAGATAAAGCAAACGTTCACCGTAGCATGTATTATTAGGTTAGTTTGGATAATTGATGCACATTTAAGTAAAGCGCAATGCAAATGGCAACCTCAAACTGAAACTATACAATATGACAATTCTCTTATCTATATATACAGAACAACATGCAAAATTTGTTTGACTGGAACGAAAGTATATATTGCTTACTATTCTTCTACGACACTATGAGAGAGAGAGAGAGAGAGAGAGAGAGAGCGAGAGAGAGAGAGAGAGAGAGAGATTTTGAATCACGATATCTCCTATAACTGTCACATCTGAAACAAAGTTGTATAACACTTTTTATATGTTTTATTCAACCTTCACAACCAACCTAATTTGGAAACTATTGCACAATAATAATAACTATTGTATGCAAATCACATTATTATTCTGTTAGTTCATGAAAATCTTTCCAGACTTCAATGCTCACTGGAACTCCTTCCAGTTTGAATACTCGCAGATTAAGGAAGCCGCAATCATTAGCGTTTTGATCTCTGCCTTCAGAATAATTGGAACTCCTCAAAAGATATGTAGTGAACAGAGATTCCTCACGTTAGATATTGATAGTCTACGTACTAGTATCAGGCCCAAGTTTTGGGCTTTTCTATTATAAATCCACAGAAATTTGTGTGCATACAAAACCGATATTTTAGCTCTAGGTTTTATAATAATTTAAATGGTTTTGTCGGTACTCCTGGGTAGAGAGGCTGTGGAAACGGAATGGGCATAGGTGACGTCACACACGTGCCACAGAGGTTATGACCTGTCACTGGAAATGGAAACTGTCCAGGAAAATGAGAAAATCCCATGGCCCTAAAAAAGAAAAGAAAGGCTATTGAATGCTCGTGATTTAACCGAAAGAAACACTACACAAAATGACTTAAATAAAAGATTAACATATCATTTTATGCTTGGCTGTGGCAAAGGTGATGCTTTTAGGGACGCATCAAAGAAATGAAAAGATCAAATTCTATTTTTATTGAGTTTGCTTATGAGTAGTAATGCACTAGTCATTTGTAACCACTGTCCCCCCCACACACACACACACTACGAGGTAGGGTGGGAGATAGCGGGGCTCAGGTGCAGGGCAGTGGCTTTTTTAGTGTCCCCACAGTGCCGGGGAAGTGCCGGGGTTCTAACATTTGGATTTTTACCCCAGTGGAATAATCTGTTACATAGCAGGGCTAACAGTAGGGCTATAACCATCAGCGTATCCCCACAGGGTGGGGCTTATACCAGGGCACTAAAACATGAAAAATCATTAGCCCCGCTATTCCCCGGGGGTGGGGGTGCAGTGGTTACAAATGACTGGTGCGTAATGTTATGTACAACAGCCTACGCTCTCTCCTACTGGCTAATACGGGACTCTATTTCTATCGCATCATCCGCCCTAGAGTAAATGTATTACGTTTCAAAATAACTCCAAATGGGCTCAATAATCCTCTCTCTTTACTATCCATCCAATCTTACATGTAATCATCCATGTTTGCATTCTGTATTAATACCTGATAATTGCCTGTCTTTATACTTTGTCATATTGAGTTCATATACTCGATCACTTATATACAAAATCTTCACAATGTTTAAGCATTACGCATCCCCCACCCCACCCCCATCCCTTTAACAATCCCTCCCCTGCCATATTTCCCACTGAGTATTACCAATATGTTTCACACACAAAAAATGCCAGTCAAAAATAAATAAAAAAAACTAATTCAGTCTTTTTTCAGTAATACTAGTATTACTTTGAAAATTTACAGAAGAAAAAAAGATGCAGGTCTGTTTGACTGCAAATTCTCCTTTAACTTTCCAGTAAAAGGGCAATGGCAGCAAATCTCTTCTGCAACTATATGATGTAGTATTTCATTTGAGAACATCTGAAAACAACTTCGTGATAAAGGAGAATGGGAATGTAAAGTATGCACCAAAAGATCTGAAGGATGTATGACATAATTTTTAAGACTGGAAAGTTGTATTTGTTTAGAAAGAAACAAAAACGGGGTTTATTATATACATTTATACACTATATTTAAGTGTGCCATATTATATGACTAATAGAACACTTGACAAGATGCAAAGTGGACTGACAATAGGGAGGTTGGTGCATGGCCCAACCACCTGTAAGTCAGTCCGCTGTGCACCTTGTCTGATTTATTTGCTAATCAAAGACATGAAATATTAAGATTTATAACTAAAGACAGTGGTACTAGTATGATCATGCCAGTAGCAGATTGTATGATAATGGTGCACGGTTGGCTAACTAACTGAGGGAGGAGCATCGCCCAACCACACGTCTGTTGGCACACTGTGCACTATATGTTTAAGTACCCATTTTTCTATTTGTGTAGAAACAGAACGGAATCTCGATTCATAGAATATTCTCGTTAGTTTAAAAACAAATATAGTATTATTCAGTAATGAAAAAGCATTAGATGTGGTGCACGGTGGGCTGATTGCTTGTGGGTGCCTGCTAGCCGGACCACCGTGCACGGCATCTACTGTAAAAGATATTTATGTTTTATGTGTATATGTTCATATAAAGATATACATATAGGGTAACAGACTGATATAATATATACTGAAAGGATTTAAAAACTTCCACTTTTTATTGCTGGCTGCTGATCTGTTCACTCATGACAGTGTTGAATATTTAACGACAAAATGCTTGAAACTTATCAAATTGAAATATTACACAGTTTATTCGTTTCATTTACTTAAATGACGTCAGTAAATATGCGTTACGTCACTGAAATGAATAAGGCGATGCCGGCGTTATATTATGCAACACTGTTTTCGACCATTTCTTACTGTCTTAATATTGTGACGTCATCCACGTTGATTTGCAAGTATCATTGCGGATAATGCTGTCGCGCAATGCCTATTACGGAGACGGCGTCGACGTTAGTTAACGTCATGACCTCTGGTTTTTAATCTCGGTTAGGTGTTTTTCTGACGGTCTTTTGAGCTTACTGTAACCAGTGCACGTCGTCTGAGATTTTGAATTGCCGTAATTAACACATAAAATTGTCACGCGATGTCACTTTTTGAAATTTCGGCATTTGTCTGGCCCAAAACTCTGCGCCTGTTTGCGATATTTAGGCGCGGTAGGCTAAATAAAGCCACAGACCAAGTTAAAACTTTTAAAATTCAATTTGATATTGTAAGAGAAATGTTTTGTCAGAAAACTGTATACATGAAGCTATTCATTCTTATGTACACGGTACTAAGAACACGAGGAACACGTGCTTTTTCCTGACCGATTCGGTTGAACGATTTCAGATTCGATATATTGATATAATCAGGTATAAGAAAATATATAAGTTGTAAAATTTTGGTGGACGTAGCTTCATTCATTTTTGAGATATTTAAAATTAATGGGTGGAAGTTTTTAAATCCTTTCAGTATATTATGACTGACTACCCAAAATATTACCAGCTATAAAGGAGCGTAACATGTGGTGCACATTTGCCCGACTGGTTGTGGTTGATGACTTCACATGTAGGTCGGTCACTGTGCCTCAGTTCTGGCTTTGGTGTATTTGTCTGTCAATCTTTTCTATATAGTTCTAGTTACAAGTATATCCCATTAGATATAAGTATCTGTTGGAATATATAGTTAGTCTCCCTTGAACAATATGCTGATTTCATAAGATGACATCTATTTATTCACTGTATTGGATAGTTAGTTCAGATTAATATGTTATTATGTGATTCTCTTGCTGTATACCCAGTATACCTGAGAGTAAATGTATTTGACTTGACTTTGACTTTGACTTAGAATATAGCCAGCGATCAATCAGTTAATGTACATCTCGACCCTCACTAACTTGTAAAAGTGTAAGTCTGATGGGGAACATTAAAAGTGTAAGTCTGATAGGGAACATTAAAAGTGTAAGTCTGATGGGGAACATTAAAAGTGTAAGTCTGATGGGGAACATTAAAAGTGTAAGTCTGATTGGATTAAAAGTGTAAGTCTGATGGGGAACATTAAAAGTGTAAGTCTGATTGGGAACATTAAAAGTGTAAGTCTGATGGGGAACATTAAATATGTAAGTCTGATGGGGAACATTAAAAGTGTAAGTCTGATGGGGAACATTAAAAGTGTTGTAAGTCTGATGGAGTCCAGGATGTAGCGCGCCATAAAAGCACGCAGGAAAAACAGCTGAGAAAAAAATATTCGAAAAATTGACGTTTGTGTTTGCCAGAGCTGTAGCCATGGGTTTATTTTATCATCATTATGTGGATTGACACTAGTTCTCTTTAGGACTACGGTGAATTTGTTCTAACTTTGTGTTTTTACGCTAATTTTTGTGATGCCGCATGTCCGAAATACTGGTTAAGCAGCGAGTACCGGAACATGACCATAGTATAGCGGGTCGGTGCCAGCGAAAAAAGATTTTAGATACATTTATCTGTTGTTCTGCATTTAATCTAGTCATGATAAATGAACTACTGGTGAAACTCGTTTGGTTAAACGGGAATACAGCCATTCTATAGTTATAAATATAAGCTAACAGCGGCAGTGTTTGTTTTTTTGGAGGCCACATGTTTTCAGGGGGGCGTCTCAAAATAAACTTGAGAATTATGAGAAGTGCAAAAGATACTGTGTGGTGTTATTTTGCAGATCTTTTTGTGGTGGATGTTTGATGGTTCGACAGTCAGGATACTGGACATCTGTAGTAAATCTTAAACCACAAATTTATTCAACTTGCTAATATTATTAAACTTCTCTGCATATTCTCTGCATATGTTATGAGTGAAAAGAAAATTAGAAAATCTTTAGAGCAGTTAGAAAGGCTAGAGACCAATTTACCCCGTCGAAGGCGGAAAACGGCGGTCATCGTAAGCGACAGTAAGGGAAATTACTTGAAGTCACACCAGTACCCGTTTAGAGAAAGATATTATATGGCTTTGTGATAGAGGTCTGACAACTACTGAGGGAATTTGCCTCTTGAAATCTAAGCTAAATGACCTAGCTAGACGGTATGGTAGACTTAGTGTATTTATATTCCTGGGAACCTGTGACCTATCTACCAAAGAGGGTGACTTTGTTGTGCTAAACGATACTTATCGTAGTGATAGAGAAAAAGTTATTGAAGAGTATCGCCGATTAGTCGATTATGCTATCGAAGAGCGCTTTGATTTGACCTTGTTAGAGACTCCGGCTTATTCTATTAAAGAGTGGAACAGATATCATGGCGACCCTTGCCCAGAAGTTTTAGTAGGAAGGATAGGCAATTGCATAATTCACTAGAGAAAATAAATAAAGAAATCAGAAAGATAAATGAAAGAAATGGAAAATATTCCCCAAAATTTAGTTGTGATATTGAATGCAGTAGAAAGCCAGAAGGTAGAAATAAGAGACTCTATTACAATTTCTCACTGTTGAAGGATGGCATTCATCCAAAGCCACTGTTGGCCCATTTATGGCTTCGAAGAATTGTTAGATTAGTTAGACATGATTGTTATTAAACCATAGTCAGTTAAAATTGAAATTAGTTTTTAGGGATACATAATCCCCTTGTGCCCTTATAGTAACTTAGGGGAGAACAATAAATACTAAATGTAGAAAAAAATAGGATACTGTACCAACCTATAAAGTTTACTATAGACAAAATGGTTATGGTTTATAAAAACAAGTGTGATAGAATAGCCTCAGCCTTAGGACAGTATTTATAGCTACATATACATGAGTGTGCGAGGATAGCCTCGTCCTCTGAATACAGAAGTTAACAGATTGGAATATAAGTTAATAAAAAAAAAAAAAAAAAAAAAAAATCTGAGTGTGCGAGGATTGTCTCGTCCTCAAAACAATATTAATATGAAATCTATCACAACATAGAATGTAATAGAACCTCGTGTGTGCGAGGATTGTCTCGTCCTAACGGCGAAAATTGACTAGTCGTCTAAAGAATTTGATAAGAAAAATATCCCAACATAGAATGAAATAAAACTGGGTGTGCGAGGATTGCCTCGTCCCCAAAAATACAGTATATATACATTACAGCAGTGACCATAATAAATCTGTGCGAGAATCGCCTCGTCTCCTAAACAATTTTGATAGGAAAAATAACACAACATAGAATGAAATAAAAATTGTGTAAAACCTCTGGGTGTGCGAGGATTGCCTCGCCCCTCAAAATGCAGTATATATACATCACAGCAGCGATTGTAATAAAACCGGTGTGCAAGGATTGCCTCATCCCTCTACAATTATGAGCTATACAGTGTGCGAGGATTGCCTTGTCCTGTATATTTATCTATAAAAATAAATTGGATAATCATTTATATAGCCTGTATCAGTTTTCAGTTGGAAGATAACTTCAGCACATCTATCAAGGTCAGAGTTTATCTTCGTGTTAGTTAATAGAGTTAGAGCGTGATGGCGTCCAACATAAAATTCACAACTACACCATCAAATGTAAAGTCAAACAAAGATCGAGCTAGTATGAACTCGTCTATAACAAGAGGCAATGATGTCAAACGTGCGAAACAGGACTCGAGTGATAGCGATAAATCAGTTTATTTGTGTCACAGATGTGAAAAACATATTGCAGATAGAATAAGGTGTTCAGGGTGTAAACTCTTGTTTTGTTCCAAATGTGCAAGAATAAGCCCAGCCCTATACAAGTGTATCATGGATGGGGAGATGGAGGGTTTTCACTGGAATTGTCCATGTTGCAAGTCAACATTTCCCTCACTGGAGAACATTACAATAGTGTTACATGAGATTCAGTCAAATTATGAAAGTAGAATGACAAATATAGAAAACCGTATGGATAAATATGAGGATAGAACGAAGCAATGCATTGAGGAAAATGTTAAAGAATTAAAGGAAGATATTATAGCTAGTATCAAGGGTGAAGTCACAAACTTGGTGGACTCAAAGAAGTAATGAGCTAGAAGAACGCAGGAGGCGCGAACTAAATATTACAGTGTTTAACCTTCCAGAGCACAATAATCGAACTGGTTCTGAAAACAGAGAAGAAGATGAATCAGATGTTTCATGTATTAGTGCAGAATTGGGGTTGCAGAATATAAAAATAAGCACATCTTTCAGATTAGGAAGAAAGGTTGATAACAAAGTACGTCCACTGAAAGTAATTTTGGCGGAGAAATCTCAAAGGAAGCATCTTTTAGATAATGCCAAGTTCATTCCAAGTAAGGTATGTGTGTCCTTCAGAAATGTTGTAATATCAAAGGACCTGACACCACTACAAAGGGAGGAAAGGAGAAAGTTTATATCCAGTAGAAAAGAGGCAAGACTTGCATCTGGTTTGACTGTTGAACACGATCGTGGTAAAAAAAGTCCTGATAGAAACACTCCCGCGATGCCAGAATCTTCCAATACAATAACCAGTGTTACCCAAAACCAAATAAGGAGAACACCTCCTAGCTTTCATAGTACTATACTGGATAGAGGTGGACCTGACAGATCCCCAGTGAGTATGGAGATTGGTAACCATTTAAGTCCAATTTCATCAGATGGTGCCCTGTCAAATTTGAATATGCAAGACGGTTCGTTGTTTGATAACACTGTGGTTTCTGCTGGTAGAATATACGATGAATCTACCACCATTGATATTGAAAACCAAGAAACTATAATAGGGGGAAGACAAACTAGTTACCATGAAGAGTCTGAGTCCCCTAAACAACGTCCTTTATAGGTGCGAGTTTTAATTCTGTAAATAGAAGTGTTTTAAACCAACCTGTTCAATATTTTACTCAAGTTTTAAATAACCTCCAAGTTGTTTACAGCAATGTAGACTGTTTGACGCAACTTAAAAAGGCTGAACTAGAACAGTTTATTTTAACAACAGATTCAGATATAATCGCCCTCACTGAAATATTACCCAAAAATGCAGCTCTCTTGGCTGATGAAACCTTTTACGGTATAAACAATTATGATCTTTTTATATCTGATATACAAAATGGCAGAGGAACTGCAATATATGTGAAGAAAAATCTGAAAGCTACACAAATATCTTTCAACACAGAATTTAAAGAAAATGTGTGGTGTAGCATCAAGCTAAGGCAAAATGATAGTTTGATAATTGGTTGTATATACAGAAGTCCGAGTAGTTCACGTGATAATTTACTCAAATTATTAGAATTGATGGGAACTGTGAGTAGGCATAGATTTTCCCACATTTTGGTTATGGGTGACTTCAATGTGAAAGAAATAGATTGGATAAATTATGAGTCAACAGAAAGTGAGAATCACATATCAAACATTTTCTTGGAGGGTATAAAAGATACATTCTTCTTTCAGCATATCAAAGAACCAACAAGATATCGCGAGGGCAACATTCCATCTCTACTTGACCTCGTTTTTACTAACGAAGAAAATATGATAACCAGTTTAAAATATTTGCCAAGTCTGGGGAGAAGTGATCACATAGTTTTAAACTTCAATTTTAACTGTTATGCAGAAACAATTTTCAGTAGCTTTGAGCGATACAATTTCAATAGAGGTGATTACAAATCATGTGTAGACGCTTTACTAGAAATGGATTGGGACTCAGTTATGGAGGGATTAGGGGTGTCCGAATCATGGACTTACTTTGCAGAAAAACTTATCCAATTAATTAAGAACTACATACCGGTGAGCAAAGTTCGAAGTGATACAGGCAGCCACAACCCCGCTATAACCCCTCAATGTCTAGAAGTGATTAGAACTAAACATAAACCAGAGGGCCAATGGCCCTATATCGCTCACCTGAGCACTGAGGTTCTGTTGGAAAAACTAAGTTGCCACAGCAACAAAACAACATGCACAACAGCAATAAAACACACCATTTATGTAGAGGATGATATCACAAACATTTATGCAAAAAATAAGCTTTATCCCCCCTTAATGGCTTCTGAGAAGAAGATATTTGGCAAAAGAAAAAAAATGAAAATTTGGCCTTTCAGTTGCAATGGCAACCAATCAAAATCAGGTCCTTGGGCAAAATTCATATAGTTGGTAGAGGACTACTCTAGGAACATTTCTGTAAAGATTTTGTCAAAATATCTGCAGTATCACATAAATAAATACCAAATGTCCACTTTCACCATTGTAAGTCTATGGAAACTTTGAGTTGCCATAGCAAAACCAGTTCACATGGGCAATGATGATATGAAATATACTTTAGGTAGAGGCTAAATTAATATGTATGCAAAGTATCAGCTTCATCCTCCTCATGGCTTCACTTTTCCCATTATAAGTCAATGGAAACTGTAAGTTGCCATAGCAACCAAAGTTCTTATGGGGTTGGAAGAAAAAACAAAATTTATGTAGAGGCTTCTGTCATCAACATGTTTGCACAATATCAGCTTCATCCCCCCATATGGCTTCTGAGCAGAAGATTTTTTCATTTTTTCTTCTTCTTTTTTTTTTTTTCGAAAATTTACCCTATATTTTGCCATGGCAACCAATCAAATTCAGCGATTTGGAGAAAATTCATTAGAAACATAGAGGACTATTCAAGAAACATTTCTGTCGAAAGAAAATCTAAATAAATGCAGTGAGACAGCAAAAATTGCCAATTTCCATTTTCCCCATTATAAGTCAATGGAAACTCTTAGATGCCATAGCAACCAAACTGCTGGAGAAATTGCCATGACAAACGGTAATTCTATAGAGGCTAATACTAAGGTTCTTTCTGTAAAAATTGAGCTTTATTGGCCACACAGTTTCCGCGGAGATGATTTTTTAATATTTTTCTATTTTTAACCATTCGGTTGCAATGGCAACCAGCCAAAGTGCACAATTTGCATAAATTTAACAAGACTGGTTGAGGACTACTCAAGGAACATTTCTATGAAAGTTGAAAAATATCTTCAATGACATAGCAATAAATGCAAATATTCTATTTTGCCATTATAAGTCAAATGGCAACTGTAAGTTGCCATAGCAACCAAACTGCTAGAGCAACTGCCAAGAAAAACAGTATTTTTATAGAGGCTAGTACTAAGATTCTTTCTGTGAAGCCTAAGCTTTATTGGATGCACAGTTTCTGAGGAGAAGATTTTTTAATTTTTTTAACCATTTGGTTGCCATGGCAACCAGCCAAATTGTGTAATTTATAGAAATTTCATGTGGTTGATAGAGGACTACTCAAGGAACATTTCTGTAAAAGATTTGTCAAAATATCTGCAGTGACATAGCAATAAATGCAAATTTTCAATTTTTCCCATACAAGTCAATGGAAACTTTACGTTGCCATAGCAACCAAAGTTCCAAAGGGATTTGGATAAAAAACAGCATTATTGGTTCCCCCTGCCTATAGATGCTGTATATGAAATTTGGTAACAATGGGCCTTGTAGTTTCAGAGGAGATGTCTTTTGAAAACATTGACAGACGGACGACGGACGGCGGATGCCTGCCTATACTATAAGCTCACCTGTGAGCCTTCGGCTCAGGTGAGCTAAAAATGGAAGAAATACCTAAACTGCAAATCAGATGAAAATTTTTCACGGTACAAAATTGCTAGAAATCAGGTTGTTTCACAGTTGAGGAAAGCAAATTACTATTATGAGAAGGACCTGGCTACAAGAATAAAAACTGACAGTAAGCTTTTTTGGAAACATGTCCGTGCTAGGACAAAAACAAAGTCATCCATCAGTGCGTTAGAAAAAGATGATGGTACACTAACATCTAATGAGCAAGAAATTGCCAACATTTTAAATCATTCCTTTTCATCAGTGTTTGAAAAAGAGTCAGAAGAGGATCCCCCAACATTTGAAGATCGTCAGTTTGAACATCAGTTACTAGATTTTGAAATCACTGACGAACAAGTTGACAGAGTTACGTGTGCTTTAAAAACTGATAAATCCCAAGGCCCAGATAGGTTACACCCACGCCTGTTGAAGGAGACTGGTCCACATATTACTAGAGCATTGAAACTAATATTTAGAAAATCACTTGATGAAGGAGTGTTACCAGTGGACTGGAAACTTGCAAATGTAACTGCTATCTTTAAGAGTGGTGAAAGGAAAAGACCGGAAAATTACCGACCAATAAGCTTGACTTCTGTTGTTTGTAAGTTGATGGAGAAGTTAATCAGAAATGAGCTGGTAAATCAAATGGAATCTAATAATTTATTCTCGGAAACTCAGCACGGTTTTATTGCTGGGAAATCTTGTACTACCCAGCTCTTAGAATTTATGGAAGAAATAACAGAAGCAGTAGACCGAGGTGATGACGTGGATGTAATTTACCTGGACTTCCAGAAGGCCTTTGATAAGGTCCCGCACAATAGGCTACTTACCAAACTAAAAGGTTATGGAATTAGAGGCAAAGTCTACGAGTGGATTCGCGACTTCCTCACTAGCAGAAAACAAAGGGTAGTAGTGAATGGAGTAAATTCTGCCTGGAGATCTGTTACCAGCGGAGTACCCCAGGGTTCAATTCTGGGCCCAATCCTATTTCTCATTTTCATCAACGATCTCCCTGAAGTTCTCAGTTGCTTGGTATAATTCTATGCTGACGATGCCAAGATATACTCTCCAATAAAAGCTGAGAACGATGAGTTGAGGCTTCAAGCCAATATCAACAATGCAGAACTTTGGGCAGATACTTGGAAAATGTTCTTCCATACCAAAAAATGTAAACACATGAGAATTGGAAAAGGCCAGCCAACTCACCCATATACCATGACAACAAACCAAGTTGGGCATAATATGGAGCAAGTAACATCAGAAAAGGATTTGGGCATCATTTTCGACCAAAAATTGTTATTTAGAGAACATATAGCGAAAAAAGCAGCCATAGCCAACAGAAATTTAGGTTTAATTTTCAAGAGCTTTACGTA
Source organism: Ctena decussata (assembly GCA_963989385.1). Lineage (NCBI taxonomy): Eukaryota > Metazoa > Mollusca > Bivalvia > Lucinida > Lucinidae > Ctena > Ctena decussata. Next base: position 563,150 of record OZ022504.1, on the reverse strand, counting down.
TCTGGATAAAGACATGTTCAAGAGTTTGTATAAATCTCTGGTAAGGCCTCATTTAGAGTACGCTACAACCGTGTGGTCACCTCTGTTTAAGAAAGATGCCATTATTCTTGAAAATGTACAGCGAAGGGCCACCAGAATGGTTAACACTCTGTCAAAACAAAATTATGAGGAACGACTAAAATATTGGGAATACTATCATTAGAATATCGTCGTCTAAAAGCTGACATGATAGAAGTATACAAGATTCTGACCGGCATAGATAAAGTAAACATAAACAATTTTTTCACTATCATGGACAGTACTACTACCAGAGGGAATGACTTAAAACTGTTCAAGAGGCGTTCACGACTAAATATCAGGGCTAACGTGTTCTCCAATAGAGTGGTTAATACCTGGAACTCATTGCCGAATCATGTAATCCTGGCACCGTCCCTAAACGCGTTTAAGTCAAGGCTTAATAAACACTGGCACGGACATACACAGAAGTTTACACCTTCCTGTTACATTCCGGGAGAAAGACTTATCCAAAGACCATGGAATTATCAAAATGGGCCGTTAGAAGTTGTGTAACAACTTGAGAGGGTCTCGACAACGGTAAGAAATTAAAAGTGTAAGTCTGATGGGGAACATTAAAAGTGTAAGTCTGATGGGGAACATTAAAAGTGTAAGTCTGATGGGGAACATTAAAAGTGTAAGCCTGATGAGGAAAATCAATCGTCATATTTTGCATTTTGCATGGCCATTTTATATATGAAATTTCAGAACCGAAGCCAACCCATGTTTGAGCCTCATATCAGCATACCTATTGATAAACAGGGGCAATAACTCTTAAAAATGAATGCAGAATAACCCCATACTTTACTCATCCAATGCTATTACATGTGTAGTATAAAGAAAGTCAGCTTCCTATATAGGTGGAGCAATTTAGAAGTTGAAACAGCGGAAAGCCGGAGTCAGAAAAGAAAGATGCCGGTCTGCCAATTTTTATGCTTTTTTTAAGTGGAATTTCAAAACCAAAATTTCAGTAACTTTGCAGCCCTTTTTGAAACTTACAGCTGCATAGGTATTGAAAACAGGGGCAATAATTCTGAAGTTCATAAATGCATGATTACCTCACCTAATCAATACAGCATCAGAACACCAAACAACAAGGGCAAAAACGTCAAAACACTTCTGAATGCCATTTATAAACATAGATATATTATAATTTCATTTATCTCCGTTTTGTAGTATATATTTATACAAATAAACTATAGTTGAAATCAAATCAAGGGCATAACTCAGTTATATTTTTACATAATATAGCCGGAAGTCAGTCAGCCAGTGTACATCTGAAACTTAAGCAGTATACCAAATATCAATATCTAAGCTCAAACACTTTTCGACAGATCACTAACAAGCTTTATCTCACGTTTAACAAATGAAGAATAACTGAGAGTACAGGCCTAACAGGGAAAGAAAGAAAATTTTGCTGATCCGATTTTTCATGACCATTCCAAATACGAAATTTCAAAACCCTAGGTCCGGCCATTCTTGGGCCTCATAGAAGTATAAGCATTGAAACAGGGACAACATCTCTACAATGACTGAATACAGAGTGAAATCATCTTTATTTAAATTTTTTATTCATGAAAATGTTAGTTGTATGTTAAAAAAAATCCAGCTGAAACGATCCAGAAGTGGAAAAACTGTCAAAATCAAAATGAGCCATAATTCTTAAAAAAAATAAGGGATTTATTCAAAATTAAATTATGTCATCTTCACCTAAGTCCTGCCACCCTTCTCTCTCTCCTCCCCCACCCGAACTTCCACCCCCACCCCGAAAAAAAGCCAAATATCAAAGTCTTACCAGCTACAAACTCTTTTCTCAAACTACTGGTAATGCTCTACCATTATCGTTTTGCCTTCTTCCTAATGGAGTCAACCATTAAAGGAACGACTTTGCTCCTCTGTGAGAAAATTCTTTCCTTTAAAAGTAAACCCTATTTTGGAAGATAGTCTTTGCGCAGGGATGCAAACGATAAGTCACAAAAGCTATTCCCCTTTTCAAAATTGGCATAATAACGCGGAGGATATTGCATTTACCTTAACTGGTGATCCATGTGTGCTTTCTCTATTCGTTTGTCTTTAGCCCGCCTGTTCTGGAACCATATCTTGATCTGACTCTCAGTAAGGTTCAGTAGTTCTGCCAGTTCGTACCGCCTCGGCCTTGTGATATAGTCCGCCCTACTGTACTCTAGCTCTAACTTCAGGGTCTGCTCACTAGTGAACGTCGTTCTCTGTCGGCGGGGACGATTTTCTCGACGTCTTCGACGTTGAACTACAAATAAGGCAGTTAAAATGATGCCCATGTATTTTACAGGTGCTTAACATAAAGTTACGAGGGGAGTTCAATAAGTTCGTAGAACTCGATATTTTTCTATACAATTCAAGATTTCTTTTTTCATTTTTGTGCAGTGTAAACCTTTGTCAGTTGAATGATAACAGCCATTCAGTCAACACGTACATATTTTGCTCTTACTTTTTGTTTGAAAACCTATACCCATAGGCAAAAATGGAAAGTCAGAATATTGAGTTCAGAGCAGTCATAAAGTTCTTCACTAAGGAGGGTGCAAACGCCAAAGAAATCCATCGGCGCATGGCTGATGTGTTTGGTGATAGTAACCCAAAGTATTCCACAGTGGCAAAGTGGTCAGCAGAATTTAAACGAGGGCGAGACTCCGTAGAAGATGACCCAAGGCCAGGTCGCCCTGCTGATGTCATCAGCCAGGAGATGATCGACCGTGTTGGGAGACTTGTGCTAAACGATCGCCGAATCAAAGTTGCCGAACTTGCTCCAGAATGCGGTATTTCTAATGGAAGTGTTTACACTATAATCCATGAACATTTAGGCATGTCAGAAGTATGGCAGGTGGGTACCCAGAAACCTGAACATGCAAGATCGTCAGCAAAGGGTGGAGTCCAGAGTTGCACAAGCGGCTATTCGTGAGTGCAAGTTCGAGCAGTTAAATCACCCGCCATACAGTCCAGACCTGGCCCCAAGTGGTTATAATCTGTTTTGAAATTTGAAGTCCCACTTGCGTGGAACGAGATTTAGGGACGATTATGAGCTCAAGGCTGCTACAGAGGCTTTGTTTGAGGACCAAACAGACGACTTTTATTTCAAAGGCATAGACTGCTTCACAGAAAAGTGGGCCAAATGCATTGAAGTCAAGGGGGTTATATTGAAAGATAATGTTGAAACCATCTTCCAATCTGTGCGTTAAACCCCAAGTTCTACAAACTTATTGAACTCCCTTCGTATATACGTACGTATGCATTTTGTTTTCTTTTTTTTTTCTTTGAAAATATCACTGTAATGCTGTAATGCTTGCGATTTCGCTGAAATGTACATTCTAATGCACTTACGAATGTAACGCGACGTCTGATTGGATAACGTCAAAATTTTGCGACAGAATACCCTGCGATATACCGTCGCAAATCCGACGTCATTATGAAACGTCGTTTTTAATTGGCTGACGCCTGGTTTTACGTTGCAGAATGCACTTGCTTTGGATGCAAAGTAGTACCCGTTGAAAAGTGAAATACGTAATAGAGCATTAGAATGACTGTACTGAAAATTTGGTACATCGTCGGTTTTGTGGGCGCAAATTGCGTTTTACGGCTCCGCTGGCGCGTCGTCGTAAAACGAAATTTCCGACCATAAAACCGACGATTTACCTCCCCAAATGACAATTTTAGTACAGTTTTCCTCTAATTTTATCGTTGTACGACTGTATCTTATGACGTAAATTAGTATAAAAGTTTCAAGTTCTGAGACTATTCAATGCCACTACTTTCTTTCTATCGTTCAGTACCACCAAAAATCTGAGTTCCGAGTGTATATTGTGTTTTCAAGAAAAGATGCACACTGCTTTCCAGAATGCTTGCTTAATTAAACGAACTAATCAACATTTGAAAGGGGCATTACATATAGTGACCCTGTTTTATAGCCAAAACAGCTCTACAGGGATACAAATAATCTTCACGAAAAATGTATCAAAACAAAAAAAAAACATCCGAGTCACTTAATTTCTGAGTGAAATAAAATGCTAATTCCTTGGAGAAAATATTACATCCTAGAGGACTTATGGCGTGATATTTCTCGTATTAAACATGATCTTGTATTTTTATTTGTATTATTTTGGGCTAAAGTATGCTCTTTGTAACAGTGCTAGGTTCAGATTAGATTACTTTAAAAATACACTATTCAATTAACAAGTGGCAGTCATCAAAACCATTGCTAAGTTAACTCAATGACATAACATAAGTCTTGGTCAAGTCGGCAAAATGGATACAAAAATACCAGCGAGCATAAAGTGTTGCTAGATAGATGTGCAAATGTTTCACGCTCAATCGTGTTTCTAAAAGCAACGTTCAGCAAGCTAGGATAACTACATGTTTGACCATTTATTATCTGTCCGTCTTCCTATATACTTACATATCTGTGCGAAGGCTGGCGCCACTGGGAGGTCCGGAAACAAGCCGCCATTATGTCTAAAGATATTATTTTGAAGAACATGGTTTCCTATTTTCTCTACATTTTCGTCGACATACGTATCACCACCATGTTTATTTGTTTTAATATCATCACTTATATCATGACGATATAAACTTGAAAAAGCTGAAAACGGACCGCCTATCTCTAAAGTAGTTTGTGCTGGATTAGACTCGTCCTGGGGTTTGTTCAGTTTAGAAGATTCCTCTTCCTTATCATTTCTCAGTTCCATCTTTGACGCTGAAGAAACTAAACTACATCGGTTTTCTATCCGTAAATTCTAACCGTTTCGCCATGTTCATTTTTTTTCGATTTATCAATGGGTTAATGCCAAAACACAATGCAAAATTATATTCAAAATTTTGTATTGTCATACATTTTCCAGTCATATCGTACACCGGTATAATTATATTGCGTACATTGTAAACTAAAGTTGCTCCTTTTTAACTTATTTCTTAATTAATAGTTCCATTTATAGTGACTCTTAAAATCTGCAAGAAAAATCTTAACGAGAACATGTGCACCCATCTTCACTGCTTTCTAATTATTTCCAAATCAAGGGACGTGCTGTTAGTGCCGTGTTTTATAGCCAGACCTTGTGAACACGACAAATGTTTAAGGATCGTTCTTCACTTCCTTGAAGGGTTTTATTTAATTGTACGTTAATTAAGTGTTTCCGGAGGGCCAATATTCCTCTGAGACAATTTCCTAGTTAATCTTTATCTGCTAAAAATTCCCTGTATCAGGAGCATATCTCATGAAATATTTATGTTATTTCTTAACACATCAATCATTAGCCGACAATAAACCAATCATAAATTGAACCAATAATGTCGCTCTTTCAATGAAATAAACTGTCGGAGAATAAGATGTCTTCTTATTAGGGGACCAATTAAATAACAATAGCGGTTTCATTGCGAATTTACGACAAAGGATAGCATAAAATGTTTTACGTAGAAGCTGAACACTCGCTTTCTTATAAAATCTTAAATCAGACTTTCTCACTCACCTAAATACTGCAGATATGTCAAACGTAAGTAAGAAAATTCTTAGGAACTGACACAATTCAATCCCAGATCCCACCCAAGACACCATGTGGGAAAAAAAGACAACACAAAATTAGTCACCACCAAAGACATCACCAGCGACAGTCATGTGAACAGCTATTTCTCATGTAGGTGGGCAATAGGCTAGCCTTTTTAATTATGTTAACTCCCTAAGCGCCAAAATGCAGATAACAAAATTGTCTGCAAAATTTAAAAAAAATGTTTCACCCAAGCTAAATCATATAGAGAACACAAAGACTAGAAGGCAAGCAGTGTAGATCTAGATGAGGTGGCTCATGATGAGCCACCTCATCAGGAACTACACTGTTTGCAAATACTTATTTCGTCTCTGGCGCTTAAAGTGCAGAACTAACGGATGAAAGAAAGGAGCGCAACGAAATATGAAACCAACTGATAAACTTTATTTATTTGTATAAATAAGTCGAAAGAACACCAGAAATGACAAAAACTGAAGCCACACAGAAAATACAAACATTGCAAACATACTGAGATCAAGATTTGTTTTACAGTGTAACTTGTATGTTAGAAATTATGAAATTGATTTTTAAAATCATGATTTACAAACACCATGCAAAGTCTTTATATGAGACATCGTGAATAATGAATGCCAGGCGATTCTATAAAACTACGGTGGCACGTTACGGCATGTGTGAACAGAAACAGCAGATTAACCTGCACATTAGCGCAGTCTAACCAGAGTTTTCCCTTTCCGTACATATAATCTATGAACTCTACGGAATCTTAAAAGACAAAAGTAATGATTGCTCAGTTTGCGCTACTGCGCAAGCTGATCTAGGTGTTTACTGCACGCATATGGCGTGAGGTCCCAAAACAACTATACAGTAGATGAGAAACCTGGGCCCGGCTGTTCAAAACTAACGACGTCGTGGATTAAAGAGAGTAGGTTACATTGTCAAACCTTTTTTATACAAAGCACAAAGGCACTATCATTTTTGCCGAAATTTTTGAGGAGCTTTGAAAGCTCCTAATCTGTGTTCATAAAAGATATAAGCACACTTGATTTTATGTGTACTGGCAGACTTAAGGAATCCTTTACTAACGACTTCGTTAAGCTGACATTGCTTTGAACAACTGGGCCCTGACGTTTTCTCTGTTTGTACCGATCAGAAGTGCCTCGGGGTTTTGGGGTTTTCTTTCTTTTTCTTTTTTTTTTTTTTTTCTTAAACCCCGTTTTATAACTGAATAAATACATTATAAGAACCATGACACGACAAACCCAACAAAGTGGCATTTGCGCCCGGCAAAAATAGATCAGCCTGGGCATCCGCCCAGTCTGATCAGAGTCTTCACTGTGCACATGAAGGTAGCTTAGACCCTTTTCTACGCTTAAAGCGCAAGTCTTCGCTGGGCGTATATGCCAATTTGTTTGTTTTCTCGTGTCGTGGCTCAATTAATATCATTATCGGTGCCAAGTCATAATGAGTCTCTTCTTCCAGCTGGACAGACTCGGTGCAAAAAAATGCGTATCATGGATTCGTTTCCATCAGCCTCATGGGGAACATTATTGTTACTCAAAAAAAAAAAAAAAAAAAAAAAAACATAAAAATAGGATTTACTAATGTCATGCAAATTTCACATATACAAGATTCACCTATGTTCCACATATGAGATATTATGGTGTTAAAAATCGTAGTCTACAAATCTCATGCAAATGTCATATATGAGCATTGTCAATGATATAATGAAAAATGATAATGTCATGAAACTTTTATGTACGTTTGAGATGTCATGATTTAAGAATGTCATGCAAGTTCTACTTAAAGAGTATTGCCAATTTCGTAATCATAATTTATGAATGTCATGCAAATTCTATATACATATGCGTTTTTCCAGTTCTATAATTGCCAAAGTTTATTTTATATTTTAGCCTTGCCATCTCTGTAATCCTGCTTTATGAATATCATGGAAATAATAAATATGGGCCTATTCACGAGAAAACATACACGAGTGCCTTTGCATATGATTTTACATAATGACCCAAATATATTAATAAGAGTTTTGGTACAAAATCGGAGGCTGGATGAGCTAACTAACTTCGTAATAATATTTACTACTCAAAAGAAATTTGCACCACCTTACTTTTTTCCAAAGAGCTAATGCAAAACAGTAATATTTCACCTGTGTAAAAGTCTTATGAGTAGCAATGAAAATGTTTCGGTATTATAAACGTGAAAGTTGATCTTCTGTTCCGTCCATCTTGGTAGATATAGGCTTTTGAAGTCAGTAACAGCCTTATTCAGGATGATAACCGATATGGTTTGATTGACTGATTTGATGCTTAACGTCCACGGTAAACAGCTATGGTCATGTCGGGACGGTCCGATATGGTTTGTTCAAAGCTAATACCGCCAGTCTTCTACCCCGACTAATCTCAGTTTTGTCAGGTATTTACAGAGACATTATAAGTATGTGAGTTACAGAAACCATAAAGCAAAACAGAGGCATTCCTTTCTTGTATACCTCTTGGAAAGAAGCTGATTTAGCATTATGTCTATGGGAAAATACATGATGATGCAAAACTTCTATTTAGTAGTATATTATATGTTGGAGTTTGTATCAAATGAGGTAAAACCTACATAACAGGATAATACTTTGAGCCGCGACGCGACAAAACCAACAAAGTGGTTGTGCGTCCTGCTGAGGGAGTGGTCGGATCAGACTGGGTGGATGTCCAGACTGATCTGAGTGCGCTTTGCGCACAACCACTTTGTTGGTTTTCTCTTGTTGCGGCTCTGTTATCTGATAATTTAACGACATTTAATACTGAACATAACAGCAGTTAGATTAATCCTTTCCAGGATGTAATCCTAACTTCGGTCTTTTAATATAAACAAGTCCTCCAGCACGTTCCCAGCTCAGTGTTCTAATTGACCATTACTCATCTATTGCAAGTTCAAACTGACCATAACTCATCCATTGCAAGTTCAAACTGACCATTACTCATCAATTGCAAAAACTGACCCAGCAGGCACACATGGTTTTGGACCCGATGGATAAGCTTTACAAGCATCTTGATACTCCTGTTGTAGAGTATCAGCGAGATCTTTCCTAACCTCCTTCAACTCCCCTAACAGCTTATCGAACGCCTCTGCTTTCTTATTGGCCATCATTATCTCTAGCCAGTAAACCAGAAGATTATAGTAGATGGTAACCACGTTCTTCTCCTGGTGCTCTTCTTGTTTTTTCTTCACTTCCGGGATCTCCAGCCCCACGGTTAGACTGAAGGCCTCGGCAGGGGCCAGTTGTTGTACCAGTTTCAGTAGGCTCTGTTTCGACAGGAGTTTATCGTGGGCTGTAAATATAACCATGCATCTATGTTGAATAAAGGATAATGCAGCTTTCCTAAGCGTACTTTCTTTGTTACAGAGCCTTAAATGAGATGATTTTGACGATCAAGTATGACATACCAGTATCTGAAACAGTTGCTGTTTAGAGTTTCTCGCGCAGATAAATTTTCCATGGCACTTTTTATGCACTTCAAGAAGTTATGAACATTACCATTTCTTGATGTAGACGTTCGTTAATAAGGACAGAGCAGAATCTATTTTTTTTCAGGGCTTAGAACACTAGATTTTAGCTTAACGCTAAATGTCTTCCATTCAATTGTCCTAAGCTCCAGCAATTTAAAGTATTTGAGCGGCGATACAAAATTAACGCATGTGCGTCCAGCGAAGACTAGGTCAGCCTGGGCAGCCGCCCAGTCTGATCAGAGTCTTCGTTGTCCGCATGGTGCTAGCTTAGATTCTAAGCTACCCTTAAAGCACACAGAGAAGATTATGATCAGACTGGGTGGACAACCAGGCTGATCTAAGTCTTCGCTGGGCGCACATGCCACTTTGTTGGTTTTATCATGTCGTGGATCATTTGATGATGAAATTGAGATGTTAATTTAGATCAATTTGAAAAATGTCAAAGAGCACACAGGTATCTGCGATAGACAGGATCAGACAGCAATGTCATTGGTATCAATGCGCAACCATGTGAAATGCGAAGCCACGTTTTATAGAAAAATAAGAAACTGCTGCCTACAATTTTCACTAAATACTTTCACACCAAACACAAGGGTCACAACATATGTTTTAGTTGAGAAACTAGAAAAAAAACTCTCTGAATTATTCGCGAAACCCCAACTTCTCTGAAGATCTGTAGAGACGCCAAAAGGCTTTCAGAGAAAATGTATGTAAAACGATGAAGAAAGGCTCTCTCTCTCTCTTCATAGACTGTCTTATACTTACCACCTTTCGTGTAGTCCTGTGCCTGAGTATTGCTATTCTGATCAGAGTCTGCGTCCTCCTGGTCTGCTTCTTCATTGACGCCATCCAGATGTATGGAGAAACTACCACACGGGGACGGGGACACTTTCGCCACCTCTGAATTAACGAAATTAAAAAACCATTTATTTTCTCATCCCTAAAATATCCCGTAGTAAGAAGAAAATGCATGGGCTTCCCTGTAATTCAAGGTTTGCAAGAGAGTAACCTCGTCGATTTTCGAGTACATTTCAATATTCTGTGCAATAAACATGATAAAAGGCTCTACAAACCCATGTTCTGATAAATACTCATACAGCTTTGATACATGATCAATTTTCTGTTGACTGAGGTAACGTAAATTCGGGTTAAGTCGTCAGGCTCATTAAAAGTCGTCACTTTCCCTTCTCACAAAGCTCTCTTTGCCAACGTCATCACAGAAGCGGAGGAGCGGCAAAAATTAAAAATAAAATTATTCAGCTTTAATATTCTTTTGCCATTAATATTATTATGTTTAATATTTGCAAGATATATGCTATTATTTAGGGGTACTGTTCTTCGACCCTGATCAAAAAGTGGGCAACGGAATAGTCCAGATTTAACGGGTTACGGCGAATGAGTTTTAAAACTTTCCGGTGCGGCCACATGCCACAGTTAAGTGCTCGGCCTTGAGAGGAATGATTAAAGAAGCGAAAGAGTGGTTTCCCTTGTGCCAAATCAAGAACACTGACGACCTAATAAGACATATTGTTACATTTTTTATGTAGTCTTGTCTCCACTCTTTTACACTAGATACCGAACAGATCTATAAATCGCGAGAATGTTTCCCTTCATCAAAGCGATCGTATTGATGTTACTATAGGAATGAATTTTATTTCCGTGGAATTTCTCGACGTGTAAACGCCGGCGAATCACTCACAAACTGAGTAAAGTCCGAAAGGCTTTATGCTGTGTTTGTGGGTGATTCGCCAGCGTGTAGACATCGATAAAGTCCTCAATATTTTGCCTTAAAATTGCAACTGTATCATGAAAACATGGACAATAGTTGTAAATCGTTGATTTTAGAAGCTTGTGGAAAAATAGCTCAGTGAGATTACATGTATGATGCAGGAATTTACGAAGTCTAAAGTTTTTCTTCTAGCCAATCATATCGCACGAAACGAACTTAGTTGGAATTATTGAGAAGTATGGGGTGGTGGTAGCACCTTGCAAGCATCCTGGAACAGCAACTGGATACTTTCTATAAAAGCAAGCATGTCTAAACTCTCTCTGTCTCTCTCTGTCTCTCTCATTCAAATTATTCAATTTCTTATTCCTATTATCTGATTTTCATCAATGCCTTCAAGGCCTGGTTCCAAAGGACCCAAAGTCTATGCAGGCAGTCAGTGAGGTCTCAGACTTTGCAGATGCGCAAGCTCATCTGAGACATTGTTTGAATAAACTGCCCAGCACCCCTTCCCATGCATGTGTCGTGGAACACCAGAAGGAAATGCATGCACAAACACACACACACACACACACACACACACACACACACACACACACACACATGCGGTTATGATTTCAGTGCTCATTTATTGAATTATCTTCGCCATGATAGAGTTCTGTTCTTTATATTACGAGTTATTATTTGCAGGAGGTCGATTTATTTGATTAAATAAGTTTCCTTTCCTTTTTTTTCAAAAGAATCCACGAAGATTATAACTTAAGACCCCTACTGACGACATCCCAGTACATAAGATGACGACTTGATATGCAATGCCATATAAGGTCGTCAGGTCCACCCTTCTGTCATTTAGTGATTTTTCACAAAAAAAGTTTGTATTTCAGGAATAATGAAATAAATAATCGTTTAGATAAATAATTCTGGTACCCGTTGCAAAAACTGTTCTCAAATACCTTTGTTCATTTCTGCATAGTAATACAAAATATGCCACAACCTGACGACTTAATGTGCATTGACGATAGTATGGTGCCTAGCTCTAGTGCAATACAGTACATTGGTACAACAATAAAATTATAATGTTAACCCAGCGGGCATATGACGTTGAATCAACATTGAATCAATGTTGATTCAACGTCGATTCAATGTTTATTCAGCATGCTGTGCACGACGGGAAAGTAACGTACTGTACACCGTTTTATAAGACTAATATTTAGGAACATTACAGTACAACGACATCTCAGTGAAACAAAACTAGAACACTATTAAAGGCAAAGTACCTCTTCTTAAATTAAAGTTTCTTCTTAGAGCGTCTCCAGCAGGAGGCTTCAACATGTAGGTAGCTTCCGAGTACGCCACCTGGAGCTCGGTCTGAGTTGAGACTTCAACCGCATGTAGACGTAAACTACGTGTTCTAGGACAAGCAGCTGTGAAATGAAATCTTTGATTAATACATCTATCTTTATCTCAAAGCATGCCACAATTACATGTTCTATCTAAAATGCGAATATAGAGCTGCTTATCAAAGTTTGAGAGGCGCGGTAGTCGAGTGGTTAGAGTGCCTCGGCTATTGTGCAGAAAGTCATCGGAAGGTCGTGAGGTCGCGGCTCACCGTCGCCATCCGATGACTGGAAAACTCTCTCTGTCAACCCAGCAGTAAATGGGTACCTTTTTCGAATTAGGGAAGGATAAGGCAGCGAAAGGAGAGAGATGGGCTACGCCTTTCATCAGGTGTGCCCAAGATACAGTGGGTCTCTAACCCCCACTGCCCCTACGGCTATTAGGCTATGGGAAACCTTTACCTTTACATTTTTATCAAAGTTTTAATTTGATAGAAATGTTTTATTTTCTGATAAACAATTGACAGTTAAACTACGAACAACTTTCAATCAGGCTCGAAGTTAGGTTTGAGGGGGGAGGAGGGGGGGGGGCGGTGTTGGGGGGAGGGGGTAATTTCCTATGAGTGTTAGCACTGTGATATACCACTGGTTTCTGCTCTGAGAGTATGTAAGGTGACTTTTTCAGCACCAAATTAAATGATTAGACATACTTTCCCATCTGCTCACTATATCTATGGCCGACTACTTTCTCAATACCGGCAGCAGACGAGTTGTCGCATGTTTTCTTTTCAGAACCCCATTAACCAAGTGCCGAGATTACCGTCCGCGAAAAATGCCTTCCAGCCGAGACAATCCGCATTCATGCTTTCTGCCGAGACGCAGAATCACGCGCACAGTCTCGGCAGCGGAGTATATTTTAATATGTATAAGTCAGGTACATGTAAGATATCGAATGTGCTGATCAGATTGCACGGATGCGCATGCTGATATGCATATTTGTTGTTGGTGTTGGGAATGCTGTTGAATTTTGATTGGGGTCTGTCTGTGTTCCACATAACAATGAGGATTGGTTGGCTGACCACTCCACATATAACCTTAAAAGTGTCGCAGTTCCAACACAACACCAAGAACTAAGCCAGCACCAATTAGTTATTTTCGTCTTCGATTTCTGTGTCAAGTTTATATTTTACATGAGCGATATAACAGGCGAAATGTTCTTTTGGCAAAAAGCGATTTGGACCGAAATATCTAGATTCATCACGACACGGTTTATAGGCCAACAGTCAAATGAAACTGAAAGTAGAAAAAGAAAGAGAAAGTAAGCTACTTACATCTAAACCCCGGGTATATTTAGATTGGCCAATGAAATACTTAAAATGTAGATCAAAAGTAAGGTTATACGGCTAAAGCCGAAAAAGCCGAAAAAAGAAACCCGATCATGTTTAAATAGGTACATTAAATAAAAACAAGAGGCCCACGGGCCACAAAGCTCACCAGATCTCTAGCTCAAAATTGCTATCAAATTTGTATAGGCTAAAAATTGCTGTCAATTCTTACAGGCTAATACAATATATACAACTACAAAGTCTCAGTCTGACAGTCTGTTGAGTTGATAACAAAATATATAACTATTTCCATATATTGATTGCAGTAAAAGCCATTGTTTAATTTTCCCCATTGCAAGTCAATGCAACCCTAATTTGCCATAGCAACCAAACTAAAGAGCCGATTTTATAAAAATATAAGTTTTCAATCATCCTGCCTAAGGATACTACAGAGGAAATCTGGGCCTTATCGGCCCCGTGGCTTCTGAGGAGATCATTTTTATAAGGGTTTTTTTTCTCATTTTTTTGCATTTTGGTTTCCATGGCAACCAATAAAAGGAGCAGTGGGCAAAAACACATAGCTAATAAGAGACTTCTCAAGGAACAATCTATAAAAGTTTTGTTAAATTATATGCAATGGCTTGGCAGTAAATGCCATTTTTCCATTTTCCCCATTATAAGTCAATGCAACCCTAAGTTGCTATAGCAACCAAACTAAAGGGCCGATTTTCATAAAAAAAAGTAAAACTTTCAATCCCCCAGTCCAAGGATGCCACAGATGAAATCTGGGCCTTATCGGCCCAGTGGCTTAAGAGAAGATAATTTTTTAAGTATTTTTTCCATTTTTTTTTTACATTTCTGTTTCCATGGCAACCAATAAAAGGAGCAGTGGGCCAAAAAACATATAGCTGATAGAAGACATCTGAAGGAACATTTCTATAAAAGTTTTATCAACATTATCTACAACGGTTTGGCAGAAAATGCCAGTTTTCAATTTTCCCCATTATAAGTCAATGGGAACTCTAGGTTGCCATAGCAACCAAACTAAAGGGCCCATGATCATATAAAACACAAATTTTCAATCCCCAGCCCAAGGATGCCACAGATGAAATCTGGGCCTTATCGGCCCAGTGGCTTCAGAGGAGACAACTTTTTAAGTATTTTTTTCCTTTTTTATTTGCATTTCGGTTTCCATGACAACCAATAAAAGGAGCAGTGGGCAAAAAAACATATAGCTGATAGAAGACATCTGAAGGAACATTTCTATAAAAGTTTTATCAACATATCTGCAATGGCTTGGCAGAAAATGCCATTTTTCAATTTTCCCATTATAAGTCAATGGGAATTCTAAGTTGCCATAGCAACCAAACTAAAAAGCCAATTTTCATAAAAAACACAAACTTTCAATCCCCCATCCCAAGGATGCCACAGATGAAATTTGGGCCCAGTCGGCCTAGTGGCTTCAGAGGAGATGTCGTTTAAAAGTGTTGACGGACGACAGACGACATACGATGACATACGACGACGACGACGGACCACTGCCTATCCTAAAAGCTCCCCCGGAGCCTTCGGCTTTGGTGAGCTAAAAACTAATTCGTCACTCACGGTAACAGTTATACCTTCGTATTTAACTTCTGCATCAGCATTCCTTAAATTAAGAACAGCTGAGTGTAGAAAGGGTCCAGAGTCCGAGTCCCGCCTCAGTATCACATCAACCAGCCGAAGACCATCCGTCTGACCCGGACCCACGACAAAGTCTCGCCACATCCCACTATTTTTCACAGTCAGCAGATACTGGCCCTGGAATATATTAGATTGCCGTTTAGTGAAAAAGTACCTTGCCCAGTATGTGCATTGCAAATCAACTTGTGCATCTGGTTTGAAAAAAAAAAGTGTCCCTTAAGCGGGTGATAGGGGTAAGGAGAAGCGGGGACAGTGTTGTAACATTATTTGAGCCGCGTTCACAAGAAAACCAACAAAGTGGTTGTGCGCCCAGCGCAGACTCAGTTCAGCCTGGGCATCCGCCCAGTCTGATCAGAGTCTTTGCTGTCCGCATGAAGCTAGCTTAGACCCTTAGTTACCTTTAAAGCGCAAAGCATAGACTCTGATCAGACTGGGCGGATGTCCAGGCTGATCTAATTCTGCGCTGGGCGCGCATGCCACTTTGTTGGTTTTGTTGTGTCGCGGCTCAAATTTTTACCTCACATGAACAGACTGAATTAAACTGAGTTTCCTACTTTCGTTTCTTTGATGTGTTCCTTGCTTTCACAGGATCTTCCTTCAAAATTTATTTTATAAATAAAGCAAATTTTGAAAAGTTCAACAAACTATCGCTCCCAGGTAGGGAGATATGGTTGTTTAAACTGCACTTACTTTTGGTATATCCCGCTTTCAAATGTTGTAAAATAATATAGCAAAAGTAAAGTTTTACTTCTATAACCCATGCTACCTAAGTACTTGTACCAGAAATCAAATTCTACACTCAAATTTCTATGTTTTATAGATTTTTGAACTGCCATATATCGTGATGTCTTCAAACTTTCGGCGTTATGCCATGCAGGTACTTAACGTCGTAATGACGTCGCACTGACGTCGATGCGACACGTCAGTACGACGTTTTTCGACGTAATGTGTTCGCAGGGATATACGTTTGCGACATCTCATCTTTCAGCACCCAAAGTGACGACGTGGAATAGGAGAAAACAAAAAGGTTAGATATTCGTGTAAAACGATTAATAAATTGACAGTTCAGTCTTTTCAAAATCACGTCGAAATGATTTTCTTTTGGGTGTCAAACAAATAGGCCTACTTCTTTTTCTATGACGTTGTGAAAATGTGAGGATTTGACGCTTTTATGCAAATTAAATTGCGCGCGATAATACCTGTTTTTCGCCTTTGTTTGCTAATACCTTCGTACTTCGAAAGAAGGTTCACCGCCAAAATTGACCCTCGACGTGTTTGAACAGCTTTCGCTTCAAAACAACATTATCAACACACCGGGTATAGTTGAAAATTCAAGGAATAGCTTATACGGTGAAACCTTAATTTCATCAATTTTCTAAAATCACATGTCATTAAAACATACCAAAATTTTGAACAACGAACACCAAGAAATCTTTGCGTCAGTTCACGCGCAACGTGCTTAATGCGTACAGATTGGGCAGAAATCACAGCAAACTTTAAAGACCTCTTGTCGGCACATACTCTGATATGGAATTGGTTTCAATGCTTTAACGGACTGCAGAACAATGCCACTTAATAAGGATATATCAGCGCTTTTAACTTTGAATAATAATAATAATAAAATGACGTTATGTGCCTGCTGGGTAAGCCCTTCTGACAAGCACCTCGTTATAGTTGATCTCAGATGGTTTGTGCCGACTTTAGAAAGGTTCGCTGAGTAGCGGGAGTCGGGTTTTGAAAGGTTATTTAAAAACTTTAAAGTTTAAGTATAAAAATGCACCAGCGAATTATCAAATGGGCTGCAAATCATAGTGGTTTGGGATATCAGTGTAAGTTCGTGCTGAAAGATTTCTTACCACATGAACTCGCCTCCTCTCTGCAGGCACATGACGTCGTAATGACGACACACTGACGTCGACGTGATGTGCCCGCTGGGCTAGCTATGATAGACACTTCAGTGATGACATGTTATATCCTCGTCAGTAGTAAAGGGCGTCACTATGGCCACGCCCGTCCGGAGACTAAGTCCGCAACCTGGGGCAGTCTCGGGCCGGGCGTGGCCATAGATGACACCGCTTTAGTAAACTTGAAAAGGCTAGTTTGAAATAACTTAGTCTTTTTCAGGGTAAAAGTCTATGTTAAATGGCATAGGAGATGTCTTAAGAGGCTATACAGTAATATGCGTCTGCTATGAGTCTCTTGGCGCTGTATCTCAAGACCTCACTATACCAGAGGCATAACTCTATAGCGTCAGTTGATGGTGTAAGTTGCTGTGGCATACTCTTGTTCATTCTGTTCAATTTCTGAGGCTTTACAGTAATATGCGTCTGCTATCAGTCTCTTGACCCTGTATCTCAGGGGCTCACTATACCAGAGACATAACTCTATAGCGTCAGTACTTGTTCTTTGGGATTATAAAATCTTGTATCTCAAGATTTTAATGTTCTGGACTGAAATTATTTCTTACTAGCCTTCTAAAGCCTGACTACTACATTTGATGACGAGAAGATCTCTGCTGTCAGTGTGCTTGAACTTGTGGGTATCTAGTGGAAGGTCCACATATCCACATTGAAATTGTGGAGCTGATGTGGATGTCAAGTGGAAGGTCCACATATCCACATTGAAATTGTGGAGCTGATGTGGATGTCAAGTGGAAGGTCCACATATCCACATTGAAATTGTGGAGCTGATGTGGATGATGTGGACTTGATGTGTATGCAATGTGGAGGTTATGTGGATGATGTGGATCCACAATGTGGAGTTTCCACATGTCCACATCTACACATTAGACAAATCGGCTTACCCTGTCCCATTTCTGACAGACTGACACAATGCATCTCAAAACCTCACTGTTACAATAATAAGAACTAGGAAGAAAAGAACAATTAACAACAGTTTAAATTCTGAACAACTTTATTTGTCCCGCTCATCTATTCATTACGACAGACAGAGGATTAGGACCGTCCCTCTGTCTTCGTTTACATAATGATCATTAGTCTTTCATAGTAAATAAAACTTTTTGATAGGTCCCACTGCAGGTCTACTATTATTTAAATGATCTCAATGCTTTGCCATCGCTGAAATGGTTAATTTCAAAGTCCTATCAAGAATCAATGTCATTGGGTTTCCTCTTCAACAGTTAAAGTTGGTCTTTCATATTCGTCAAGTTTTCGTTCAAGTAGATATCTTCTTTTTTTCACTGCATACTGCATCGCCTCTTCTTCATCATAGTCTTCATCTTCTTTCAATCTGTGAGCTGTTGATATTACTTTCTTGTGGATAGGATCTTTTCTCAAAGCAGACCCGAGTGCCACGAGGTCTTGATACTTGGTAACCAGCGTTGATCTGTATTTTGGTTTCAGTTCTTCATATGCCATTTCCTCAGCTGATTCAACATCGATGTTAGGTGTCTCCTGCATGGTATTTTCCACTGTTTCATCGAACTGATCTTGATTGTCTCTGTAAGTACTTCTCATTAGTCTATCCCAAGGACTTGTCTTTTGAATTTTCCTGCGTTTGGCTTTCTGTTTTTCCTCTTTACTGGCAGACTCACTGTCTGTCTCCACTTCTGACGGTTCTGTGTCTGGATCGTCCGAGAGTTTACTATAATCATATTCTCCAAAGATATCATGTCCTTTCATTCCCTTCAAATATTTTCTGTTTGTAGTTACATCCGATGCTTCTGAGATAGTACTTTCTTCGCTGTCAGACATAGTTGTAGTTGCTTTACAAACACCACTGGACGTATGTCTTCTCAGGCTGTCTGATCGAGCAAATTCACGGAAGCACTGTTTGCACTGGTATCGACCCATTAACGACTGGTTGAAGAATGAAGTTTTATCCTTTGACTCTTTCTTTTATAGTCTGCAATAGATATTGAAGAACTTGTGCTAAGTTTGGTAAACCACTGCAATTCTTACATTTTTACCAATTGCATGCACTTTTGTGAACTAAATGATGTAGAAAATTGTGAAAAAAATGTGTATAATTTAATATCAGTTTTATTAATTCTGTCAATAGTCTAAATACCAACTGAATTTTAACAAACCTACATTTAGTAAACTGATACAAGTTTCAAATGTTACTCAATCATCATAGCATTAAAAAAGTGACTAACACTTTCAGTGTTTCCCCAAAAGCGGAATGGCGGGGCGCCGCGCCCTGCCCCTTTTTGGTCCCGCCCTTCTGCCCCAAAAACGTGTCATTAGCGCCCTCCTGCCCGAAAAATATCAGTAACCGGTCCCTTTTCCCGCGCTGCAATTACGATTCGGTTCCATTGTGTCCCATACCTGTAAAAACTGACAACTCAAGTCGATCGATAATCTGTACACATGCTCATCAATAAACACCAATCACGGTGATTAATCTGTGACAATTATCACCTTGCTATACCCCGACCGTCATGTGTTAATTGGAGCGGAAAATTACTTCGCCAGCTGAAAACACATGCTGGTTACCGGCTTTTTAAATAGTGGTACATTGGCCGCGCCACGGGAGGGAATGCAATTCGAGTTAGCAAACCGGGCTGACCTGCGCAACGGCTCAGTTTGGCCAATGTCTTTTAAACCATTTAGTACATATACATATCTTGCAAGTTCCATTACTTGCTGTGCCGTCGCGCAGAGTTGTGCAGGTTTCTTGTTTATGTCGAACAGTCCCCTGGCGCGGCCAAGACCAAGGAATTTACAGTCACTTCTGCTGTGCTCCTAAATTGATATTTTCTCTGTTTCTTTCTCTCATTCTTTCTCTCTCCTAACCTTTTGAAGCCATGATATCTTTATTGCCTATGTTATTTCAGAACTATAACTCTTGTTGTTAACTTTGTTGTTGACCTGGAGTAATAATAAAGTACAAAAAGATGTCAAATGCATTGCGGTCATGGCGATTGTAACCAGGGCAATTAAAGAAACTCGTTAAAGTGACTAGCCTGTTCCGACTCTGAAATTAACGGGTAGCACCGTTAAACTCGTTTGCCTCGCCCCGATAATGACACGGGCCTAGTTGAGGGTGTGGCAGGTGGGGATTCAATCGGCATAACGGTGCCGCTTGCCGCATCAATACCGATAACTATTTTCTTCACCGTATCACGTTCCGCTTTACTACAGAATTCGAGGCCTATTAAACGCGTACGACAATGCAATGATTCAATATCCATTTTCCCGGTAAACATGTCAGATACGTAATGTACGGTCATCACAAATACGGATCATGCTAAATTTGCGCAGGCTGGTCAGATCATACATGTTTTCATGAAATCGTCACAGGTGCCGACGATTTCTGTTCATGAATGTCGGTTCGTTCACTTTAAGATTAGTTTCCCGCGTTTTTCTATATAGTTCCCGCCGATTCAGGTGTACTATCTGTGGAACGAGAACCAGTCAATATTTATTAATAGTACCTCGGGAAATCCGCGATCTTTAGCAATCTCAACAGCTCAGCTGTCACCATGCAGTAATTTGCGATTTTACAAATTTACTGGCCCAGAAATGCAACAATACGCGATCCTTATTTAATATTAAATATTCTAGAGAGGTCTTACGGTAGGTATGTTCATCTAAGTGTAGAATTAAACTCGGTTTTGAGATAGACAGATTTTGAGTGTAAACAAGTATCAGCTTTGATCAAAATCACTAGAACAAATCAGACCCATCATCTGAGGTGCAATTTTGGATGTGTATATGGAGGGTGAGGGAAAGGTGGGGAGGCAGTGGTGGTTTGAGAATGTCGGATTTTTTTTTTGTTTTTTTTTAGCTGTTCATTTTTTTTAGTAATTCAACAATGGACTGGTCACACTAACACTATGAACAGTACTGCTAAGTTACACCACATATTAACACATAATGGTAGTGTTACTGCACTGAAATGTCATACTTTTGAGGTTAATTATTAGATGTAGGCCGAACAACGTAAGTACTATTGCCCCTCCAGATGCCTTTCGCCGCGCTAAAAAGTGCCTTTTTTCAGCAGCACCCTGCCCCTTTTTCAGTCTGGGGGAAACACTGCACTTTATTTCATTGTTTTTAACTCCAGCTTGTTCCCTGTCTGTCTGTTGATATCTTCTTTAGCTTCACTACGTCTATGACATTTCTGACCCCCAGAATCATTCTTTGTCCGCCTGGAACGTCTTAACTGTTTATTCTTCTTGTGTATGTATCCTTTGAGTTTGTGTTGCTTTTCTTTCTCCTCACGACAATCGTTTCATGAGGTATCGAATCTGTCCAAAGGTAGAAGGATTTCTTTTTCTTTTTTGTACAACAGGAATGACAGGCAAGCCTGAAGATTCACAAGTTAGCCCACAGTGTGCTTTTGTTAGGTTATTGGAACTACCAGACATTCTGCTTTCTCTCAAGATTTTACTTGAAATGGTGACGTTTGTAACAGTGTGTTGTAATTATACTTATTTTGTATTTCTTTTTTTATTTAATTCGCCGCCTGAAATGTAACTTAATTAAAGTCTTTCCAGAGCTGAACTGAATATTTTTACCGGTATCACCTTTGATACTGATATGAACTTGATCAATATAAGATTTTCCCACTGGAACGTAGTGCATGTTGACAAATTCTTTGTGTGACTGCTGAGAGCGTTTTGAATTCTCAAATGGTACAACTCTCAAAATAGGGGCCGTCACGTCACCAAGGTATGTATAATCAACTACATCTGAGTACACGTACAAGCGATTATGCAATATATTTAGGTCTACTCCATATTTGAAAGCATATGATTCGTTTCCAATGGGGTTTTCTGACATATCCGGATTAACTCCAAGAGCTTGTCCAAGTGAAGCTGGAAAGCGAATCCTGACCTGGTTTGGATTTTGTGCAACAACTTTTAGACGATTTGTGCTTTTAACATAAGTAATGCTGATAGAAGCATTTATTTGTTTCATTAAAGATCCATGTTTTGTATCTATAACAGATTGCATCTCATCCACCAAATGCTGTGGAGAGTTGTAATTTCCTTCAGGAAGAAATAATTTATATTCATGACAGCCCTCTCCACTAGCACACAAATCCTTTGTGGTATCTATTCCTTGAGCATTTAATACCGCTTGGTCCAGAAATGACAAAAAGAAAAAGTTATTGTTTTCTGAAATATTATTGACTCGAGATGGTGTAATTAATTCCACCAAAGCAACTTCCCACTTTTCGCTTTCGATATTTATCGGGTGATCTAGTCTCACAGTAAAAGAGCTTTGTGTGTTTTGAGGGAAAGTTTTCAGAGAACCATCGCTCAGAAGTGTCAGATAGAAGTCCTTCATGATCAGGAGATGAATTATAACTCATCAAATATCTTAAACTGCTTTGTTTTTTTCTCTTGCTTCTTACTTCTCTCTGTTCAAAACTAGAATGAATTCATATCTGAACATCACACTTATATACCGGATAGCATTTTGAGTTTCATATATTATTTCACACAATTCTCATCAAAATTATAGTGCCACAAAAATGCAATCTTTATTTCTTACAAAAATGCAATCTTTATTTCTTGCATGCCAGTAAAGACAAAAATATGCACTTAAAAATTTAGCAAGAAGAGTGTGCTGTACAGCACTATTTCTTCCCCGGTCGGTTACCCTATGCCTGGGAAGCCCTGGCGATTTGAAGCCATATCTACATGATCACAAGTCCTGAATGTCGCTATGGACCAGAGACCTGCCAGCGGAGGTACCTTTTACGGAACCATGGATGTTCCGACCCCTTAAGCCATAAGGCTTCTACTGTTTCACATGTAATCGATAGACTTCGCATCTGCGGGCCCAGGCGGTATAACCGTTGTGCACACCAGTTCCAGTCCAGTGGTGACCGGCAAACCAGCAATATTAATATGTTAGTTTCCAATATATATACCTAAACATAAACCCAGATAACTGGAAACAAGTTAAAAATTTGCATATCATGTATATGTTATTTGAATTAGGTCATGTTACTATTTATAGCAACACATTTTAAAATATAAAAAATAAGTAGAGAATAATAAAATCTACATTTTGGTGTTTATTTTATCAAAATCAGCCAAAAAATAACGAAGTTATTCAATTTTTTCATATTATCGCGTGATTACAAGGGAGGTAAATCTGTATTGACTTTGTTCATTCTATAAATAGACAAAACAAGTAGTGGCTTTCAGAAAAATGATACAAATGAAAAGTGAATACCTGTATGTATGTATCACTTCAGTTATGAGTATATTTTGTATTAACTACTAGCTCTAAAATAAAAGAAGCATGTTTTGCCAGGCATGTGCACTGCGCATGCGCGGAATATGGAGGGTAAGAAAACTGTAATAACTCCAGATTGCCTTGATGGATTTTCATAATTCTTTTTTTATTGGAAAGAACAAGTCAAAACCTACCAAATACTTTTAAAATAAATTGTCACACTGCGCATGCGCGGAATATGGAGGGTAAGAAAACTGTAATAACTCTAGATTGCCTCAATGGATTTTCATAATTCTTTTTTTATTGGAAAGAGCAAGTCAAAACCTACCAAATATTCTTAAGATAAATTGTCACACTGCGCATGCGCGGAATATGGAGGGTAAGAAAACTGTAATAACTCCAGATTGCCTCAATGGATTTTCATAATCATTCTTTTTTATTAGAAAGAGCAAGTCAAAACCTACCAAATACTCTTAAAATAAATTGTCACACTGCGCATGCACGGGATATGGAGGGTAAGAAACCTGTAATAACTCCAAATTGCCTCAATGGATTTTCATTTTTTTTCTTTTATTGGAAAGAACAAGTCAACACCTACCAAATTTTGTTTCAAAATTATAAACCACAATATGCATGTACTTAATAGAAGGTAGGAATCAGATATAACTCAGAATTAGAATGTATGAGGAACAAGTGAACCCCTGGGCAGTTGGCATTGTAACAGTGAGGTTTTGAGATGCATTGTGTCAGTCTGTCAGAAATGGGACAGGGTAAGCCGATTTGTCTAATGTGTAGATGTGGACATGTGGAAACTCCACAATGTGGATCCACATCATCCACATAACCTCCACATTGCATACACATCAAGTCCACATCATCCACATCAGCTCCACAATTTCAATGTGGATATGTGGACCTTCCACTTGACATCCACATCAGCTCCACAATTTCAATGTGGATATGTGGACCTTCCACTAGATACCCACAAGTTCAAGCACACTGGCAGCAGAGATCTTCTCGTCATCAAATGTAGTAGTCAGGCTTTAGAAGGCTAGTAAGAAATAATTTCAGTCCAGAACATTAAAATCTTGAGATACAAGATTTTATAATCCCAAAGAACAAGTACTGACGCTATAGAGTTATGCCTCTGGTATAGTGAGCCCCTGAGATACAGGGTCAAGAGACTGATAGCAGACGCATATTACTGTAAAGCCTCAGAAATTGAACAGAATGAACAAGAGTATGCCACAGCAACTTACACCATCAACTGACGCTATAGAGTTATGCCTCTGGTATAGTGAGGTCTTGAGATACAGCGCCAAGAGACTCATAGCAGACGCATATTACTGTATAGCCTCTTAAGACATCTCCTATGCCATTTAACATAGACTTTTACCCTGAAAAAGACTAAGTTATTTCAAACTAGCCTTTTCAAGTTTACTAAAGCGGTGTCATCTATGGCCACGCCCGGCCCGAGACTGCCCCAGGTTGCGGACTTAGTCTCCGGACGGGCGTGGCCATAGTGACGCCCTTTACTACTCTCGTCCATAAATCATTTGCCTCAAACATTCCTTTATTTAATTTCACACAATTAATACAAATACTTACTTTATCTTCTTGTATTTTCCTTGGCTCAACTTGCCCTGCAATTTCAACATGGACGACGGAATCCTTTTCTAATTTAAATGTCGGGGTCGCAGCACCCCCTACCACCTGTTCATCAGAGAATCCATTACGCGACATTTTCTTCTTAAAGTTTCTCTTCTTAGTTTTCCTTATAAGCCCAATCCGTATAACACAGGTCTGGCGATCGACTTCGGACACAAACATCAGACTGCAAATTTTAAGAGCAGCCATTGTCGGCCCTGTGTTATTAAATCTAAACATCATCATGGGGAATCTTGATTACCTGTTTGGGGGAGCAACAAGGCTTTCGAACCGGGAACCAATGTTTATTTTTCTCCAATGGAATTTCCAGAAAAGAATCTATTATTACATAATCAGGTTTGGGAAAAACCCATGTGAATCAGTGACCTATATAGTGTATTTTTTTAGGTCACTGAGTGAACACATGAATTTCACTGGGCGTGTGTACGTGTATGGGCAGATTAGCCCTTATTCCATTTTTTTCTTCAAATTTTGGATAAAAAAGAAAGAAAATGTCCAGTCTATAAAATCTGTATAAGTCCTAAAGGGTCTTGAAATTCAGATAATTATAGGCAGTGAGTGGAATGATTAGTATTTAGCCAGCTAAAGCCAGGGTCTGAAAATAGGTCAGCAGTCCAATGGTGTAGTTGTTGGTTTAAACAATATTTTATTCAGAAAAGTTCATTTCATTTCCTAGGCTGGAGGGGGCGCAGAGATGGTGACGGCTGAGCTATAGGTACACCATGTCACCGAAAGAAAAAAAACACATTCGCTCATTTTTTCATGTATATTCTGCACTATCCTGCGTCCAATTGTCCCTGAGCCAGAGCTGTAATGGGCAGACGGACGGATGGCTGGACGCACAGATGGACCAAACGAACATGCCCCCATCAACTTCTCAAAAGTTGGATGCATAATAATGACACTTATACAATGTACAATTCAAAATAGACAGAAATTACCACACGGACCATAGTTTATAATTGTAATAGCCATGGCACTGTAAACTCACTGGTCCTGATTCTGATATGAGCCGCGACATGAGAAAACAACCAACTAAGTGGCACGTTTGTCCAGCGAACTCAGATCAACCTTGACGGCATCCACCCATTCTGATCAGAGTCTTCGCTGTGCACTTGGTTCTTCTTGGTTGTTTTATGTGTTGTTAGTTGTTATGTCTGTTATTGATGTATTGTTTGTGATGTTCAGGCTAGCCCGTTCACCACCTACATGGGAAATGGCTGTTCACATGGCTGCCGCTGGTGTTGTCTTTGGTGATGACTAGTTTTGTGTTGTCTCTTTCCCACATGCTGTTTTGGGTTGGATCAGGAATTGAATTGTGTCTGGATCCAAACTGTTTGCCCAGATACCCCTAAAGGAGTATCCCGAATGGAATGGGTTAGATACCAAAATCCAGCTTTTTAGGTGAAGCAGCTCTGTCAGTCAAGCAAGGGAGATAATTCAAACAATTCATGTCAGATTTACCATTCTTTGTCCTGATACATCCCCTTGCCAAAATACACATTGCCATTAAGTTTCGTTAACAATTTTCAACCGGTTCAGGAGTTATGTAGTGAGCAGAAAATTTATGCAAGGGCAGATAATTCAGAAAGTATGTAAGCCAGAGTTCAGTTCTTTATCCTGATAAACTGGCTTGACATCGACCTTTAAAGATTCATTAAAATGTTTCAAAGTGTTAAGGACTTATGGAGTGAGCAAGATTGTTTGTGGAGGGGCAAACGGACGGATGAAAGCGCCATAATATAATAATACAGCCATTTTTTCTCTCAAATTTTTATGAAAAAAAGATCATGCTTTACTATGTTTACAGAACCTGCATATTTCATGCATCTATGTCAGCACTTGTTGTGGAGAAACAGCTGTAGCTCTGACCTTCAGTGTGCAACTATAAAGTCTATACCTAACAGGTTTTACTGTCTCTATTTTCTCAAAATATCAAGGTGACAGAGTGCAGATACTGATAAAGTATACAATCACTCAGACCTAGCTATAAAGAGCAAAGATATGAGGCTGACGCCAAAAATCTCAGTGATAATTAGGTTTTGCAAAGTAACTAAAATTTATCATGCTGTTTAGGCGATGTGACATGACAAAACCAACAAAGTGGCATGTGTGCCCAGCGAAGACTCAGATCAGCCTGAGCATCCGTCCAGTCTGATCAGTCTTTGCTGTGTGCCCAAAGGCTTGATAAGAATCTCTGCTTCCTCCATGCCAACAGCAAAGACTCTGATTAGACAGGGCAGATGCCCAGGGTGATCTGAGTCTTCACATGGTGCACATGCCACTTTGTTGGTTTTGTCGTGTTGTGGCTCATATATTATTCTAACACATTAAGGCTATAGAAGAAATGGAAAATTTCTGTGTTTTATTCCACAACAATTCACTGTTTCGGAGCATGTGAGCCTAATTGCTTACATCGCTGGAAATAACTGACAAACTTTGTGGACTGTGGAGACTTAAGACAGTGTAACGTCTCTTTTTCTTTCTAAAGTCGTAATAAAATCGTGCATTTGTCTGTGATACAGTTATGAATATTGGCGGCAGCATGAACTTGCTAGCAAGAAAGATGGGAGACTCTGAATGATAAGAAAACTGTCAACATTTTTGAGTGTATGAATCGAAATAGTTCAGCCTTAGCACTGAATTGTTGAGTAAAGATTCACTGTTTGTTGTTCAGTTGTCAGTAGATAAATGACTTGCACTTCCCGCGCGTGATATGATCTACTTCACAACTGACCTCAAAACTAATACACTGCTGGAGCTGGGGGTAGGGGTTCTGATAAATTGTGATTTTCCTACTTATTCAGCTATAAAATATGGCATTTTTTCCATCTTTAAAATGACCAAGCCCTATATCAGTCACAAACAAGTATTGATAGCTTGAGTCACTACTTCAGAGCCTGGGGGGGTATTGAATGGTACTACTGTATGCAGGTCCCATTTATGCCCCACATTGATTTGTTCTCTTGGATGCTCTATTATCACAAACTTGAACAACCATGAGATTGACACAGGGAGTCTTGAACTCAGTGGTCTAGGATTCCTGACTGGTTTTGTCTTTATGATTAAAGTTCCAGTCCAACATAACTTTAGGGCTATGAAAACTGAGAAACAGTCTTGAAAACAATACTCTAAAATTCTTGACTGGTTTCCCCTATAATTCATGAATGCAGTTCCAATCAAACCAAACTCTGTGTATCAAAATTGAGCCACAGTCCTGAAAATGATGCTCTAGAATTCTTGAGTGCTTTCATCTATAATCCTGAAAATGATGCTCTAAAATTCCTGAGCACTTTCATCTGTAATCCTGAAAATGATGCTCTAGAATTCCTGAGCACTTTCATCTATAATCCTGAAAATGATGCTCTAGAATTCTTGAGTGCTTTCATCTATAATCCTGAAAATGATGCTCTAGAATTCCTGAGCACTTTCAGCTATAATCCTGAAAATGATGCTCTAGAATTCTTGAGTGCTTTCATCTATAATCCTGAAAATGATGCTCTAGAATTCCTGAGCACTTTCATCTATAATCCTGAAAATGATGCTCTAGAATTCCTGAGCACTTTCATCTATAATCCTGAAAATGATGCTCTAGAATTCCTGAGCACTTTCATCTATAATCCTGAAAATGATGCTCTAGAATTCTTGAGTGCTTTCATCTATAATCCTGAAAATGATGCTCTAGAATTCCTGAGCACTTTCATCTATAATCGTGAAATTGATGCTCTAGAATTCTTGAGTGCTTTCATCTATAATCCTGAAAATGATGCTCTAGAATTCCTGAGCACTTTCATTTATAACCCTGAAATTGTGCTCTAGAATTCTTGAGCGCTTTCATCTATAATCCTGAAAATGATGCTCTAGAATTCCTGAGCACTTTCATCTATAATCCTGAAAATGATGCTCTAGAATTCTTGAGTGCTTTCATCTATAATCCTGAAATTGATGCTCTAGAATTCCTGAGCACTTTCATCCATAATCCTGACAATGATGCTCTAGAATTCCTTACTGCTTTCGTCTATAATCCTGAAAATGATGCTCTAGAATTCCTGAGTGCTTTCATCTATAATCCTGAAATTGATGCTCTAGAATTCCTTACTGCTTTCGCCTATAATCCTGAAAATGATGCTCTAGAATTCCAGACTGCTTTCATCTATAATCCTGAAAATGATGCTCTAAAATTCCTGACTGCTTTTGTATATGATTTATGTTTACAATACCAATCAAAATATGGGAATGAAAATTGAGCAACATTTAATTTTCCATTCATGTGAATGGGTACACTTTCAGGGGAAGCAATTCTGTCATTTCATTTTTGACTCCCTTCTCAATTGGGGTCAACTCTTTAAGGTAAGAATTTGCTCCCATAGGAGCAAATTCTTCCCTTTAAGAGTAGACCCCATATAGGAAGGGTTTTGTTGTCAAGGAAAATAAACAGGAAGTCATAAAAGTTGTTTCCCTTTGAAACAAGAGCTGTCGCCTGACAGCATAGCTCGCCTGAATAGGTGCTTGCCCATCACACAGTCGCTATGGTGGTGTGGACTGCTATGTATAAAACTTCAGGCAAGCATGTCCATAATGACAACACATTTATAAACAAAAGCTATCTCAGAAATGTCTTAAAAAAAAAACCCAGAGGACCAATGGTCCTGTAGCTCACCTGACACTTGGTCCTGGTATATATTTTAATGCTTTTATACATGTATATAGCATCAGGGCAGGGGCAGATAACCCCGCTCCCTTGAGGAAAATGTTGAGTCCCAATTCTATATACCAAACCACAAGGTCACTGGGCCTTTGTTTCTGGACAAAGATTTCTGAAGGGTTTTTATCATATATGGGTGTGGCGGCCACCATGTTCATGTGACCATGACCATCTGAACAAACTTTGATTCCTTTGACCCAGTATTAAAGCTCTATATGAAATACAGTAATCATTTGTATAAACTATGATGGGCCTGAGTGCCCAATGCTACATACCGGTACCAAGTTTCAAGGTTATAGGCCTTTCGGTTCTCGAGAAAAAGACGTTTGAAGAGTTTTTACCATATATGGGCATGGTGGCCATCTTGGTCAAGTGACCAAGACCATCTGAACAAACTATGGTTCCTTTAAGCCGGTGAAGCTCCATATGAAATATGGCTTCAATTGACCCTAGTGGCCTCTGAGAAGATGTTTGAAAATGTTGACGGGTGACACAATCTCAATGACCATGTACAAAAGACAAAGAATGACCTTGACCTTTAACAACAAAATATCTTCATCTGGTCATTTAGTCAACCATATATACCAAATATTGCACCTTAGACTTAAATAGTTTCTAAAAAATAGCCATCAGAGGAGATGGCAAATCCCCCGACCGAAGACCCCCATGGGCCTTGGTAAAAAGGGTGCACTTCAAAACACATATTAGTAATATATTGTCTTTTTTTATGCTTCTGTTTGACATTAACTGTTAACAGATGCATGCTTATATAACACTCAGACTAAAACAGTAGGCTTGACTGCTAAAAAGAGGTAATATCTCAAACAGCCACCATATACACAAATGTATAGCATACGATACATTCAACTTTCAAAATGTGTGAATAACTTCTAAAGTACAAGCCCTACAAACCTAATTTTGAGCTCTCTAGTAAGTGAATTTGGACAAAGAATCCAAATCTGGAAAAAATTTTTTTTTTTTTTTTTTTTTTTGGGGGGGGGTGGGGGGGGGGGTGCGGGACGGGGCACAGGAATGTGGAGGGGTCAGAGAGAGTTAGGAACACTGATAAGATATCACAGCATGATCATCAATGTTCTAAAAGGTACAAGGTTATTCAAATTCTGGAGCTGGCCAGGGTTATACAAACAGCAGCTCAAACTACCAAAGGGAAATAACTCACAAAGTATAAAAGCAAGAGTTATCATTCATGTATGAGACAAATTGTCATGACCTGTTCTACATATCTGTGAAGTATCATGAAAATATTTCAAAAGGTATTCAAGTTATGGAGCGGACACCTAAAATCATCAAAGGAAAATAACTCCAAAAGTAAGAAAGCAAGAGTTGTCATTCTTGTTCGCGACACATCGTCATGACCTGTTCTACATATCTGTGAAGTATCATGAAAATATTCCAAAAGGTATTCAAGTTATAGAGCGGACAAGAAATCACACCTAAAACCATCAAGGGGAAATAACTCAAAAAGTAAGAAAGCAGGAGTTGTCATACTTGTTCGCGACACATCATCATGACCTGTTCTACATATCTGTGAAGTATCACGAAAATATTCCAAAAGGTATTCAAGTTATAGAGCGGACACGAAATCATACCTAAAATGATCAAGGGGAAATAACCCAAAAAGTAAGAAAGCAAGAGTTGTCATTCTTGTTCGCGACACACCCTCATGACCTGTTCTACATATCTGTGAAGTATCATGAGAATATTCCAAAGGGTATTCAAATTATAGAGCGGACACGAATGTACCAAAAAATCACACCTAAAACTATCAAGGGGAAATAACTCAAAAAGTAAGAAAGCAAGAGTTGTCATTCTTGTTCGCGACACATCGTCATGACCTGTTCTACATTTCTGTGAAGTATCATGAAAATATTCCAAAGGGTATTCAAGTTACAGAGCGGACACGAATCTGCAAAAAAATCACCAAAGGGGAGATAATTCAAAAAGTACAATAGCAAGAGTTACCATTCTTGTTCGCGACACATCGTCATGACCTGTTCTACATAGCTGTGAAGTATCATGAAAATATTCCAAAGGGTATTCAAGATATAGAGCGGACAAGAAAGTGTTTACGGACGGACGGACAGACGGACGGACGGACGGACGGACGCCAGGCTCATCGCTATATCCCCCGAACCTTTCGGTCGGGGGATAAAAATCCACTGTTTAAGCATTTTCCCATATAAAAGCCTACATAATGTACCAAAGTTGACAGTGTCATTAATTAGGTCAAGGTCAACGCACAATCATTTGTATAAACTATGATGGGCTTGAGTGCCCAAAGCTACATACCAAGTTTCAAGGTCATACGCCTTTTGGTTCTGGAGAAGAAGATTTTGAAGGATTTTTACCATATACGGGCATGGCGGCCATATTGGTCAAGACCCCAAGAACAAACTTTTATTCCCTGATCACACTTAGACTCCATATGAAATTTTGCTTCAATCAGACCAGTGGTTTCAGAGGAGAAGATGTTTTGAAAATCTTGATAACGGACAGACCGACAAAATGACCTTGACCTTCAGTGACAAAAAGTTTTCCCATATAAAGGCCTAACATACCAAAGTTGACCATGTCGTAAATTAGATCAAGGTCAATGCAAGGTCAACATTTATATAAACTATGATGGGCCCCCATGCCCAATGCGACATACCAAGTTTCAAGGTCATAGGCCTTTTGGTTCTAGGGAAGAAGATTTTTGAAGGGTTTTTGAAGGGACATCTTGGTCATGTCACCCAGACCCCAGGTATAAACTTTCGTTCCCCTATCCCACTGAGACACCATAAGAAATTTGGCTTCAATCTCCCCAGTGGTTTCAGAGGAGAAGATGTTTGAAAATCTTGATGACGGACAGACCGACAAAATGACCTTGACCTTCAGTAACATAATATCTTCATCTGGTCATTTAGTTGACCATATATACCACATATTGTACCTTAGACTTAAATAGTTCCTGAGAAATCCACTATATAAGTGTTTTCCCATATAAAAGCCTAAAATACCAAAGTTGACCATGCCGTAAATTAGGTCAAGGTCAACGCAAGGTCATCATTTGTATAAACTATGATGGGCCCGCATGCCCAAAGCTACATACCAAGTTTCAAGGTCAAAGGCCTTTTGGTTATGGAGAAGAAGATTTTTGAAGGGTTTTTACCATATATGGGCATGGCGGCCATCTTGGTCATGTCACCCAGACCCCGGGTACAAACTTTCATTCCCCCATCCCACTGAGACTCCAATTAAAATTTGGCTTCAATCTCCCCAGTGGTTTCAGAGGAGAAGATGTTTGAAAATCTTGACTACAGATGGTCTGACAGAATGACCTTGACCTTTAAAGACATGATATCTTCATCTGGTCATTTGTTTGACCATGTATACAACATATTGTACCTTAGACTTAAATGGTTTCTGAGAAATCCACTGTTTAAGCGTTTTTCAATATAAAAGCCTAACATACCAAAGTTGACCATGCCCTAAATGAGATCAAGGTCAATGCAAGGTCATCATTTGTATAAACTATGCTGGGCCCGCATGCCCGATGCTACATACCAAGTTTCAAGGTCATAGGTCTTTTGGTTCTGGAGAAGAAGATTTTTGAAGTGTTTTTACCATATATGGGCATGGAGGCCATCTTGGTCATGTGACCCAGACCCCGGGTATAAACTTTCGTTCCCCCATCCCACTGAGACTCCATATGAAATTTGGCTTCAATCAGACCAGTGGTTTCAGAGAAGAAGATGTTTGAAAATCTTGACGACGGATGGTCCGACGGAATGACCTTGACCTTTAGTGACATAATATCTTCATCTGGTCATTTAGTTGACCATGTATACCAAGTATTGTACCTTAGACTTAAACAGTTTCTGAGAAATCCACTGTTTAAGCGTTTTCCCATATAAAAGCCTAACATACCAAAGTTGACCATGCCATAAATTAGGTCAAGGTCAATGCAAGGTCATGATTTGTACAAAATACAATGGGCCCGCATGCCCGATGCTACATACCAAGTTTCAAGGTCATAGGCCTTTTGGTTCTTGAGAACAGATTTTTGAAGGGTTTTTACCACATATGGGCATGGCAGCCATCTTGGTCATGTGACCCAGACC
Source organism: Ctena decussata (assembly GCA_963989385.1). Taxonomy (NCBI): domain Eukaryota; kingdom Metazoa; phylum Mollusca; class Bivalvia; order Lucinida; family Lucinidae; genus Ctena; species Ctena decussata. The sequence goes on along the minus strand of OZ022504.1, from coordinate 529,328 downwards.
TCGGGTACAAACTTTTGTTCACCCATCCTACTGAGACTCCATATGAAATTTGGCTTCAATCGGCCCAGTGGTTTCAGAGGAGAAGATGTTTGAAAATCTTAACGACGGATGGTCCGACGGAATGACCTTGACCTTTAGTGACATAATATCTTCATCTGGTCATTTAGTCGACCATGTATACCAAGTATTATACCTCAGACTTACATAGTTTCTGAGAAATCTACTGTTTAAGTGTTTTCCCGTATAAAAGCCTAACGTACCAAAGTTGACCATGCCGTAAATTTGGTCAAGGTCAACGCAAGGTCATGATTTGTACAAAATACGATGGGCCCGCATGCCCGATACTACATACCAAGTATCAAGGTCATAGGCCTTTTGGTTCTGGAGAAGAAGATTTTTGAAGGGTTTTTACCATATATGGGCGTGGCGGCCATCTTGGTCATGTGACCCAGACCCCGGGTACAAACTTTCATTCCCCCACCCCACTAAGACTCCATATGAAATTTGGCTTTAATCAGCCAAGTGGTTTCAGAGGAGAAGATGTTTGAAAATCTTGATGACGGATGGTCCGACGGAATGACCTTGACCTTTAGTGACATAATATCTTCATCTGGTCATTTGTTTGACCATGTATACCAAGTATTATACCTTAGACTTAAATAGTTTCTGAGAAATCCACTGTTTAAGGGTTTTCCCATATAAAAGCCTAACATACCAAAGTTGATCATGCCGTAAATTAGATCAAGGTCAACGCAAGGTCATGATTTGTATAAACTATGATGGGCCCGCATGCCCGATACTACATACCAAGTATCAAGGTCATAGGCCTTTTGGTTCTGGAGAAGAAGATTTTTGAAGGGTTTTTACCATATATGGGCGTGGCGGCCATCTTGGTCATGTGACCCAGACCCCGGGTATAAACTTTCATTCCCCCACCCCACTGAGACTCCATATGAAATTTGGCTTTAATCGGCCCAGTGGTTTCAGAGGACAAGATGTTTGAAAATCTTGACCACGGATGGTCTGACGGAATGACCTTGACCTTTAGTGACATAATATCTTCATCTGGTCATTTAGTCGACCATGTATATCAAGTATTGTACCTTAGACTTAAATAGTTTCTGAGAAATCCACCGTTTAAGCGTTTTCCCATATAATAGCCTAACGTTCCAAGGTTGACCATGCCGTAAATTAGGTCAAGGTCATCGCAAGGTCATGATTTGTACAAACTATAATGGGCCCGTTTGCCAGATACTACATACCAAGTATCAAGGTCATAGGCCTTTTGGTTCTGGAGAAGAAGATTTTTGAAGGGTTTTTACCATATATGGGTGTGGCGGCCATCTTGGTCATGTGACCCAGATACCCCGAACAAACTTTCGTTCCCCCAACCCATGGAGGCTTCATATAAAATTTGGCTTTGATCGGCCCAGCGGTTTGGGAGGAGAAGATGTTTGAAAATGTTGACGGACGGACGACGGACGGACGACGGATGCCTGGCTATACTATAAGCTCACCTATGAGCCTAAAGGCTCAGGTGAGCTAAAAATCCACATGAAATTTCAAAGTCCATGAGCTTGAGGTCAGAGAACTAAGGGGTAGGGGGGAGGAGGGCAGGGCTAGGATGTATCAAAGCCTTTAACCGTTATCTAACATCAGTCCAAGTATTAGTATCAACTGAGTCCATTGTGGCACTGTGAAATTATGTCTTCATTAATATAAAACTAATCAAAATCTTTAAGACAAAACTCAAAGTCCATGACCTTGACATCAAGGTCATCCAGTCGGGTAAGTAGTGTTTTGTAAAAACTCAAAAAAGTGTCTAACATCAGTTCAAGTGTAAACTAAATCTCTGCCAACCATTATGAATCAGAAGTCAGTTAGAAAACTTTAATAAAGACCAAATTTCCTAAGTCCCTGACCTTGACATCAAGGTCACCGAGCAGGGCTGGGGTAGTACTCTGTAAAACTTTGGACTAATATCTAACTACAGTGCAAATATAAAAAGAATTCATCTATGGTTTAAGGAGATATGTGTCATTATAAAACTTTAACCAAAACATCCAATCAATAAAAAGACAATTTTCTAAGTCCATGACCTTGACATCAAGGTCACTGAGGGGGGTGGGGGTAGTACCTTGGAAAACTTTAGACCAATATCTAACTACAGTGCAAGTATCAAAGGAATCCATCCATGGGTTAAGGAGATACTGGGCTTTAGAAAACTTTAACCAAAACATCCAGTCCAAAAACAATCCCAATTTTCTAAGTCCATGACCTTGCCATCAAGGTCAAGGAGTGGGGTGGGGGTGGTACCATGTTAAACTTTGGACCAATATCTAACTACAGTGCAAGTATCAAAAGAATCCATCCATGGGTTAGGGAGATATAGGTCTTTAAAAAACTTTAACCAAAACATCCATCCGGACGCCGACGCCGACGCGGACGCAGACGCCGTGGTGACAACAATAGCTCTTCCTGAACTTTTGTTCAGGCGAGCTAAAAATGGTGGAAAATCATGGAGGTGTACCCAAACATGTTAAAACATTTTACTGGTGTCCTCTTAGAATGGCTTCAAACTGGAATTGCTAACGATGTCTAAATCCTATGTATAAACTGAAATTCTATCTATCCAACATTTTTAGCATATCTTGATATCCCATGTAACCAAACAAAGATTATTCCCTTCTACAGTCATATTACACAGTATATTCACTATTCTTTGCATCGGACAGCAAAGTTTACCACAGTTTTTTTTTCTGTTATAAGACCCAAAATAATCCCAAAAATCTAGATCCATCTCACAAGAAGGATCTAGATGTTTGGGGTTGTTTCGAAGAGCAAGCCCCATCTTATACCTGAATTATGAATGACGAATTACATATTTCAGGCAATTTTGGAAGGGAAGCCCTGTTTCATGCCAAGTAAATCATGACCATAACCTCATCAACTGGTTTCAATATTCACAACATAGGTTTAGTGGGAGAAAAAAGAAAAGAAAGTCCAGTTTTCATCTTCAAAATTTAAAGTTTATATCTGGAGAGTTAACATTTGTTTTATGTCACACACCATACATTTTTTTGTTTCTAAGTATAACCATACTCACATGCTTAGTGTTTGTCCCAGATAATAATCCAATCAAATCATTGGCAATTTCAAATTTTCAGTAGAATTATTGGTGCAGACTGGTCACCTATTTATGAAGACCAATCTACTGAAACCTGAAATCCATTATTATCTGGGGCAAACACTAAGCCGGCTACAGGCTATGAAGAGAAATCTTCACAATGAAGAACCTGAAGCAAGTGTTAGAGGCCCACTTCAGGTTCTTAGTTGTGACTATTTCTCTTCATAGCCTCTAACCCATACAAAGTCTTAACTAAAACAGCCATAGACATAGTCTGAGCTCTCTGATGTTTAAGTGGCTATTCTGTGCTTTGATTTCTTTCTACGAATGTGTGCTCAGCAAAGGCTCATCAGATTTAAAGGGTAGTTAAGTGTCTAAGCTACCTCCATGCCATCAACAAAGACTGATCAGACTGGGCAGATGCCCAGGCAGATCTAGTCTTCCCTGGTGCACATGCCACTTTTTTGGTTTTGTCATCGCGCAGCTCAAAGGTCAGAGTAGCTTCCACTATGCAAATCCAGAATTTTCTGAGGCCTTTTAATAGGGATCAGATATTTTACCCAAATAAATATTATAAAATAGATGTGGGGTTTGGAAAATAACATTGATATCACTAAGTTTCTGACACAATACTGATTCAACCCCTTTTTTCATCTCATTAGTAATAAATGGAAGTTGATAAATATGTATTAATTCTATCGTGTAAAAAACAGTTGTCTGTTGTACTGAGTATGTAAGTTTTCAATGAAAACACAAATTTAAGGGGAAAGTGATAAAGCCAGTGAAGCATAAAATAAAGGACACTGTCATAAGTAGGTTGTCATGTTCAGATGCCTTCCTCCAGAGGACCATGTCAATACGGTATCATAATCCTAACACATAAAGCTACTGAGGAACTGAACAACAGGCAAAATCTGAAGCTAAATATAATAAAATATAGGTTACTCAGATGTGGGCAGATGTTTTCACATGCTCTCATCTAAGTGTAAATGTTGGCCATGTATTACAAGCCTAGCCCTTATAATTGCTGAAAAATGGACCTAAATGCAACAACTGAACCTAAGTATTATTAAGTTACTCAACCATACAACACAGAATACTGTCAGATATGGATACTTGATTTCAGATGCTCTCATACAATTGAATGAGAACATCTGAAATCAAGTATCATCAATTTAGCTCTTATAGTTTCTTTACACTGTGGTCCTAAACTCAAATTCTGAACCTTGTCCATGGATATGTACATAAGTGGGTATAGCATAGCTCCAGTATGCTAAAACTTGAAGACATTCGTCAACCTCTTCAGATGCCTTGGCATTTTATTATTTGAACACAGTATATGGTACCTGATTTATGACACCACTGACATCTCCTTTGGCTACAGCAGCAGCATCTGAGCCGTCACCGACAAAAGCAACAAAGTGGCATGTGCACCCAGCAAAGACTCAGATAGTCTGGACATTAGCCCAGTCTGATCAGAGTCTTTGCTGTGCACTCAAAAGGCTAGCTAAGGGTCCTAGCTAGCTCTATACGGACAGAAGACTCTGATCAGACTGGGTGGATGCCAATGTCACAGGGTGTATGTAATTAGGTAAACACTTGTACTGCCTTGCGGTACAAGCCGGCTTTTATAGCGACGTGGTAGAGTGCGAGACTTAAGATCGAAAGGTCCCGGGTTCGATCCTCAGTCCGGGCGTGAGATTTTTTAAGAGTCCGTGACAAATGGCGCCCAACGTAAAATCCAGCCTGACCCCTGTGCAGTAATTCCTCGAGCCTATTTCTATATACAGCTCTTTAGCCTGGAACTTCGGGGACGAAGTCCAATTTGGTGGGGGAGAATGTCACAGGGTGTATGTAATTAGGTAAACACTTGTACTGCCTTGCGGTACAAGCCGGCTTTTATAGCGACATGGTAGAGTGCGAGACTTAAGATCGAAAGGTCCCGGGTTTGATCCTCAGTCCGGGCGTGAGATTTTTTAAGAGTCCGTGACACCCAGTCTGATCTGAGTCTGTGGTGGGCGCATATGCCTCTGTTGATTTTGTCATGTCCCGGCTCATCTATTCACTGATACCACAAGTTTTCCAAGTGCACCAAGTATGTTCTGCCAGCAGAACATATTAACCGTCTTTACTGACTCTGCTGATAGCTGTTTCTGTTTCCTGAACTTTTCCACAACTCTATGTGTTTACCATATCTATTTGGCTATGAAATGGGGTTCTACCCTCTCTGCCGAATGACCCCAAATATCTAAATCAGTCTTCAGAAGTGCTTCTATAAGATGATGAGTATTTCCCTTCAAAAACAATCCCAAAAATTTCATTAGTCTAATAAGACATGTCCAAATTTTTGGAATGGTCTTGTGATACATCTAGATTTCAGGGATTGTTTTGGAAGGTATCTGCGATTGTTTTTGAAGGAAAAATCCCATCTCACAGCAGACTCTATTAAAATCAGTCTTCTGAAATGCTGCTACGAGTTTCTCTCTTCCAAAACAATCCCAAAAATCTTTATAAATCTTAAATGATGGATCTAGATTTTTTGGATTATTTTGTAACAGATCAAGATTTTTGGGATTGTTTTGGACGGTAAAACCCCTTCTCATAGTAGAATCTAAATCACTCTCCTGAAATGCTGCTATAAGCTTTTCCCTTCTAAACAATCCCAAAAATCTTCATAAGTCTTGTAACATGGATCTAGATTTCTGTGATTGTTTTGTGATTGATCTAGATTTCTGGGATTGTTTTGTGATTGATCTAGATTTCTGGGATTGTTTTGGAAGGTAAAAACCCATGTCATAGCAGAATCTTGTAAGACTGATTTAGGTATCTGGAGCCCTTTTTGTAAAAGCACTTAAGTGGTTGCTATGCTGTTGCTAAGGCTGAGTTTCTATGAAGGAGATTCCCTACAACTATGAAATTTGCTCTGGAGAAACAGTCTTTTTCAGACTGTTCCTCTAGAGCAAATTTCGTAGTTGTAGGGAATCTCCTTCAAAGAAATTTAGCCGTAGCAACAGCATAGCAACCACTTAAGTCGTTTTACAAATATGGCCCCTGAGGTACTTTTTGAGAGGAAAATCCACATCTTATAGCCAAATAAGTATGGTATGTGTCTCTATCAATCATTTTCATCATCGTCATCGTCAATGTTTCTATTATCAGCTTGTCCTGCATTTACAACCATAGCTAAGTCTTCACCACCAGCTTTTAATCTTTCTCCTGTAATAGAAATGCCTATAAGCTCACAGCGCAGTTAAGGTCTACAGTGTCCCATAAATGTACCTGCCCATGCCAATTCTGGAACAGGCAGGAGGTACAACTGTGTGATGTTGTGCACATTCAGAAAAGCAACTCTGCCATTTTCAATTTTGCCTCCATTCCCAATCAGGGTCTACTTTTAAAGGAATCAATGTGCTCTCCTAGGGGTAATTTGTTTTTCCGTTTACAGACGGCCCCATTCTGACAGGGATACATCATCAAGGGAAGCAGACAGGTAGTCAAAAAGATTGTTTCCCTTTGTAAAACTGACAGTAAAAAGGAAGTGTACTTACAAACCTCTTGTAAAACCTCTTAGTAGTAAAACCTCTTAAGCCGTAGGAACTTGTAATCAGTATTTTATTCTGATGATACAGGCCTTGAGGTTATAAAACTTGAGTACATTCTCAAAATCAAAATAAAGCACACTGATTGGCTGCTTCAGAGCACATGCTCGGAAGCAGCCAATCAGTGTGCTTTATTTTGAGTTTGAGATTATAGTCAAGTTTTATAACCTCGGACCCAGGTCTATAGCTGAACTGTAACAGTCATCTCTAAGCATACATGCCTTGTTCTTAGTATGGTTGTTTTTACTGCACCAAAGATACAGTCACAACTACAGAAGCTGTAGACAAGGAGATTTCTGGAATATTTTTAACATTTCTCCATAAAGAGACTCCTCAGTATAGCTGCCTGGTCAAGGCAATTCCAATCATGATTCACAACATACACGTATGCTGTTTGTTTTTGTTTTTTTATGTTTTTTGTCTTTGTTTTGAAGAATTAACAGACAGCATCTTACAATTACAGAAGAACTTCATTGGCTCGAACAAGATTGGGACCATGAAAATTAGTTCCAGCCAAGGGTAGTTCTAGCCATCCAGGGTTATTTTACATATAAAGTGACCTCTAAGGACCAACAAAAGAGTTCTAGCCAGGCAGGGTGAATGAGCCATCAGGGTTCGAGCCATTGAAGTTCTACTGTATCATCTTAATCTCTTCTTATCAAGAGCTTTGACCTACATTAAAGACAACCTGTATTCAGCAGTTGCATGTGTTACATAGCTTTTCTTAGTCCAATGAGCAGGCAAAATTTAATCTGTAACAGTTTCTTTTTCTTTTTTACCAGTCCACTTAATGGCAATCAACAGACACTGATCTGTTAAGCCAAAGTCTGTTTTTAAAAATCCTGTTTATGGTTTTCTTTTGTGACAGGTGCTTGTTTAATTCCAATCTGACCGTATTTTGAAATGAATTTTTGTAGCGGAACTTACGTATGAGTTCAGCTATTGCTCTCTGAGTACGCCTCTCCAACTTCTCAAGTTTTTTGGCAACATCTCTCTTCAAGTCCCAGTCTGGTTTTCTCGGGGCAAGATTTATAAGGTCCTGTAACAGGAAATATTCCATCCAAGGGAAATAATTCTTATAAGGAAGTATCGGTCTCCAATTTATTTTGGGATTTCTCTAAAAAGAAAGAATTTGCTCCCAAGAGGAGCAAATTCTTTACTTTCAGAGAAGCCCCAATCTTGAACAGGCCTTACCTGCTCATTGTCCAGTGGAGCAAAGGAAGTCATAAAAGTTGTTTCCCTTTGTAAAAATGAAGGACATAAAGCTATTTATCTTAAAATGGGTCTGCATAAAAGCACTGACATATTTTAAAAGTAATAAAATGGTGACTACCCCTCTTAAAATTACCCTAAATAAGTAAAAGATCCTCATGAAATTCTGCTATGTATAGACTATATTGAGCCATCTCCCAAAGAGAAGGGAGAAAGACAAGATCTGTCTGCATACAGGATAGCTCACTTGACAGCGCCTTGCCCGTCACATAAGAAAAACTTTGTTGTAAAGCTTTAAAGTGCGACACCCACTCTAACGCCAGTGCGATGTCAAGGTGACACCAATAGCTCTCTGTACTTTTGTACAGGTGAACTGAAAAGAGATATGATAATTGAGAGAAAAAAATTAAAACAATCCCCACCGGCATCTACAACAAGCATAGTAGGCCCTTGCACTACTGTCATCCAAATTAGTACTACGCCCCAGCACTGAAATTTACACAGCACCATTGCCCGACCTGACTGCCCTTCAAACATGGAGGTGTAGAGGTGCACCCAATCTCAATTAAAACAGAATTTATATTGTAACATACCACTTCATCTAATATCTTGTCAGTCTTTGCCGCCTCCATCTGTGACTGAACTTTCTCTGTCACTGTAAATGTATATAATAGAGAAAGTATTAAATTTTAAGATTAGCTAGTTGAAAACAATTATATTGAACATCAAGATCAGCTGGCTTCACCTTGACTCAATTAAGTATTTTTACTATACCAGAACATCAAGTTTAACAGCAATCATATGCGAAACATTTTTTTTTCTGTCACTGAAAACAGTTAAACAGCTTCACTCTCCCACTCAGTGATAAGATGGAGTTCTGCATGATAAACCATCAGACTAATTGCCAGTGTTTCCAGCACTGTCATGACTGATGTAATATTTTTACTGTAAGTGTGGCCATTGTATAATGAGATACAGGGATCTCCCCAGACAATTAAGGCATGTCGCATTAAGGCATTTCTTTTCAAATTACCTTTGCGACATGCCTTAATTTTCAATAAAAATTTATTAAAGTGCTATTGGTTTCATTTCTTATCCAGTAAAGTTGTTTTTAATGCATTAAAGATCATCTATAAATGACTTATGATGTAAATTTAGGCTAATTTTGACACAACATTGCTATATTAAGGATTTTGAAAATTAATCAACAAGTCAAAATCTGATTTTTGTGCTAAAAACGACATGCCTTCTAACGTTTCTGGGGAGAACACTGGGGATACCTGCTGTGAAACTGTGAAGACAGTCAAGATGTGAAGACAGTCAAGATGACAGTCAAGATGTGAAGACAGTCAAGATGTGAAGACAGTCAAGATGTGAAGACAGTCAAGATGACAGTCAAGATGTGAAGACAGTCAAGATGTGAAGACAGTCAAGATGTGAAGACAGTCAAGATGAACAGGTATACCTCCAGGGCAGCAACTCTACCCCTTTCTTATCCCTCTTCCTTCTTGGTGAGAGTCAACTCTAAATTTAAAGAATCTGCTGCCCTGGAAGCAAATTCTTTCCTATAAAAGTAAACCCATTTAAGAAGGTCTTGGTAATTCAGGGAAGCAAACAGAAAGTCACACAAGTTGTTTCCCTTTGAAAAAATTCACCAAAACAGACTCTAAAAATGATGATGAGACAGCTTTAAGTGCACATGCCGGTAATTTTGTTAAGTACAATATAGAGTGATATTACGGTGACACATTTAAAGTAATATTTAGATAGTTTAACTGCTAAAGTAAGTGAGGTGACCACAAACCAGTTAAGCCCTCCAGTAATTTCATTACTGGCTGTCCCAAGGTGGCACTTCTGTTTTGGTCCTTCTTGGTTGTTTTATGTGTTGTTTCTTGCTATGTCTGTTATTGATATATTGTTTGTGATGCTAACCACCTGCATGGGAAATGGATGTTCACATGGCTGCCGCTGGTGTTTTCTTTGGTCGTGACATATTTTGTGTTGTCTTTTTTCCACATGGTGTCTTGGGTGGGATCTGGGATTGAATGGTGTCAGTTCCTAAGGATTTTCCTTCTAACTTACCAAGTTAGTTACAGTATAGCATGATTCAACCTGGCCCAGAGGTTATAAAACTTGAGTACATTCTCAAACTCAAAATAAAGCACACTGATTGGCTGCTTCCGAGCATGTGCAGCCTATCAGTGTGCTTTATTTTGAGTTTGAGATTATTCTCAAGTTTAATAACCCCGAACACTGCCTCCCATAATGCCTGACAGCAAAAGAGGCTTGGAAACCCCCTTCCATGCTTTTTCACTACATGCATGACTCCACTGTAGACATTTCATGCCCACTTATAGGAAGGTTAATCAAACTGTTATATGTACACAACCAGGCCTGTGGGTAATGGCAGCCTAGAAATGCCTTGTGAACCAAAAACCGTCTTAACTGAATTATGTTCACCAGTCAATCAATTAAGGCATATGTTGCAAGAATATCTCAAGGACATCATTATCATCAGTGGTGCATTGGAAAAGTTAAAAAAACAAAAACAAGTATGGCTGCCTGACCTAATCTCTTGTGCATGAGGACCAGACTAGTTAAAGTACTTAAAGTACTGCTGTGAATGTGAAAGTAGCTGTCCCTGTGTCAAATTCCTACTTACCATCTGTGGGCTTGATCTGAGGCAGAGAACTGGTCTTCAATGACTCATCTTGAGGTTTGTAGCTCCTAAAGACTGGCCTGCAACATAAATCAGTATTAGTCAGTACTTGTGGGAATAGAGAGCTAAAGATAAGAGGCTTGACTGGTGATAGGGATAATTCTTCTTACATCCAATAAAAATATACTGTATATACCGGGTAATTTTAGGATAGTTCTTCTAATGTTGCCACAAAAATCATACCCTATTAGCCCTATTAAATGCCCCTGGAGCACTGCATTTTATGAAGTAGGGCTAGATGGTTATTCAGAGCCTAAAGAGTAGTAAATCAGTCACTGCCACAATACTTCTAATAAATAGTTTTAATGTGAATGGATATACTTTCAGATAAAGCAATTCTACTGTTTTCCTTATTTTGACTCCCTTCTCAAAGGGTCAGCTCTTTAATGAAAGAAACAGTTTGTTAAAATGATATTTCTCCATTCTTAGAGCCGGGGCATTTATTAAGATTCAGTACTGTACTACTGTAGTTGTGACCTCTCATTTGAGGTTAAAACGCTCAGATGCCATACACAATGAAAATTTCAAAGAATGGAGAAATATCATTTTAACAAACTAGAGAGACCTTTGAGGCTGGAACTAGGCGTTTCCCCATATTCTGTTCTGTTGAAGAAATTCTGCAACAGCTGGCACACCTACAATCTGGTGGAGTAACAGCTTACACCACAGATAAAATGGCTGTATGTCCACCACCCTATTTACAAGTTAATCAGTCTCTATTTACAGTTTATAAATCTAAAATAGTTCTAAAAGCACTGGCATTAATGACCACTCTCAGAATTTGAACTAATAGTCAAATAACGTGCACCACCAAAGTCCCATGAGACATTACATGTATTTTACCTGTGCTCAAGAAGATACCAGTGTGGTTATAAGGCTTATTGTCCGAATACAGAAATCAACCAATGGCAGGTTTCAATCTAGAATTTTGTCAGAATGGGCCAGTGGCCCATCAATATTTTGAAAAGGGGCCATCAGTATTTTCAGCAGGCCAGCATTTTTTACGCTCATAAAACCAGGAGTTTGGCATTTTAAGATTCCAATTACTTAAAACAGGAGTAAATGGCTTTATTTTTGTTCTGCAACATACTGATACCACAAGTCATCAATTTTTCGCATAGTCATATTAATGAAGCCATTGAAACTGCAACCTTGATAGCCACTCATTTCGATCTTCTAGCTGTTTTTTTTGCATAGTATTTCTAAGCATTTTCATCATTTTATTGTCTTTCACCATTGGTGTCTGCCGATGTCATTGTTCTCGCTTGTTAGGCATAATTTCCACAAACAGAAAAGAAATCACCAATTTGTTTCTGTGATTATGTTGCCGACATGTTTAGAAAAGATAATTTCCCTCGCATCTGTTCAGAATCAGAATCAGAATCAGAATTGTTTACTGGTGATACGTCCAAGGACAATCATTCACCAGGACCTGTGAATCAGGGAAGTTAGTCCCTAGCCCTTATAAGAGAAGTAAACTTAGTAACTGAGTCCTCTGCACCCTCAGCAGCATAAATAAGTGAATCTTCCTGGGAGTTCCAATCTCTAATAGTCTGGGGGAAGAAACTGGACTTGTAAACGTCAGTCCCAGCCACTGGGGTTTGAAATGTCAGGGAATGATGATTCCTGGTACGCCTATTTGGGGGAAGAAGGTCATTTATGGGTATACTGGCTGCACCCCTCAGACCTTTGTAAAGCATTATGAGTCTACTATCTTTCCTTCTCTTTTTTAGGGATTCCCACTTAAGTTTCTCCAGAATGCCAGTCATACTCCAAGTTTCATATGTGTAATTTCCCGTTACAAATCTAGCTGCCCTTTTCTGCACCTTCTCAAGTTCATCTTGAAGAAATATACTTTGAGGGTCCCAAACTGAGCTGCCATACTCCAGGACTGGACGCACCAGTCCCTTGTATGCTGACTCCTTAACATCTTGTGAACATGCTGCCAAGTTACGTCTGAGGAAGCCGAGGGTCCTATTAGCCTTTGTGCAAATATTACTGACATGTGTGTTCCATTTCAAATCATTTGCAATGGTTATGCCGAGATACTTGATAGTTTATAAATTACTGAGGACCGTTCCCTCTAAGGTATAGGAAGCATTGATCTTCTTGATCCGTTTCCTTGTAATTTGCATTATATTGCATTTAACAGGTTGAAATCTCATGCCCCAACTCCTTGCCCAACAACCTAAACGATCTATATCCTCCTGAAGTTTCACCGTGTCTTCAATATCTCTGATTTCACGATAGCAAACACAGTCGTCAGCCAAAAGTCTTAATTCCAAGTCAATATTTTCTGTTATATCGTTAATGTATAACGAGAACAACAATGGTCCAAGCACGGTGCCCTGGGGGACACCCGACAAAACTGGGGCCCAATCCGACTTAACTCCATTTACCACCACACGCTGCTGCCTATAACAGAGAAAAGAATCTATCCATTTCAGAGTCTTCCCACCAATACCATAGCCGTATAACTTACATTTAAGTAATTCGTGAGGGGGAGTGTCAAAAGCTTTCTCGAAGTCCAAGATAAAAGTGTCAACCTGACCGCCCTTATCCAAGATTTTAGCCCAGTCATTTATAACCGTGATCAATTGAGTTTCACAGCTATGTTTCTTACGGAAAGCATGTTAAAGCGCCATAAAAAATCGATATCCAGTAACCATGCATGCACTCCGATTTGTCCCGGCGCTTTGCACTTTTAAGGACCGCAGAAAGCATCTTCTGACGCCGACTTGCTCAAACCTATAAGTACTGCTAAAAAAAGTTATGCCCGGGCACACCAAAATCGGCACCATTGAACTAGATTTCGTGCCAATACTGGATTTTCAAAAATGGGCCAAGGACTTTCAAAGCGCACCATTCGAGCAAAAATGCAGCCTAGATTGAACCCTGCAAGGGTACGAAAATCAACCAGCAAATTAGTACGAAACGTCAAGAGTTGGGTATGAAACGTCCAGATGTGGGTCCTGGTACTGGTACTGGTACTGGTTGTTGTAGAACTGTTTGAGTCCCGTGACTCGTCTTCTACGTCAATTTTCTTTATCCACTTTAAATAAGCTTCCGGTGTATTAATGTGAAAATAGTCTCTATATATATATATATATATGATGGTTGACATAATGTTCACTTTAAGTAATTCTGTAGGTCATTAATCTGTAGAACTCAATATATATCCGAAACACAATATTTTAAGTCATTCAGGTGTCTATCAAGCTGTGTTTTGAATTGTAACACTGTCTTGAATTTATAATCTCCTCTGGTAAATCATTCCATCTGTCAATTGTTCTAACACAGAAAGAATTCAATCTTACTGTCTTTTATGATCTGGGTTTTATTAACTTTCTACTATGCCCACGTGTCTGAGTGTCACAAAACTCAAATAATCCATCCATTGACGTATCATCAATATTTTCAACAATTTTAAACACTTGAATAAGATCCATACGGCGTCTTCTATAGAGAAGTGTAGTAAGTCTGAGTTCACGAAGTCTATCCTCGTATGTTAAAGTCTCCATAGTCCTGTCAGCGGCAAAATTGCCTAAATTCAAATCATTGTAAAAAGCTGTTCAACCTTCACGTTTGAGTATAAAATGCGGGTTGGTGTGCATATATTGAGTCATATAACTAGCAAAAAGTAGAGAAAACAAGTTTTTGAAAAATAACAAATCGGTACACAAAATCCAATTTCCTGTTCTGGTTTCCCGTCTAGAGTTGCTATATAAACAAAGGCGGGATATTGATTCGGACTCCACGCCTGTACATTGTATTTTTACCATTTTATGAAATCGAAAGTAGGTCATTTTAGTTGCCAACTAAAATGACCCAAATAAGTTTTCGAACCCTTTTTATGTGAAACTGAAGGATGTTTTATTTGTTTAAAGCTGGCTAGTCACGGTCATTTACAGTGACAAAACTATAGTGAGAAGCTTGCAGCGATACCTCATGATAAATTTTTTTATGCTGATAGAGCAATGGGGCCTTTAAGGAAGTCAATTCCGGTAAAATTTTGGTTACTGTCCTCTGAATGTTTTCAATGGCTCGAATATCCTTCTTTAAAGTGGGAAACCACACTGTATTCCCATAATCCAGAACTGGTCTAATGAGAGTTTTATACAATATTAACAACGTCTCTTTATTTAGAAATGAGAAGGAACGTTTTATGAGTCCAACAAGCCTGTTAGCTCTATTAACCGTCAGGCTGATATGCCGATCGAATTTCAGATTATCTTGACAGTGAACCCCAAGGTCTTTCTCGCATTGAACTGATGTTAAAATCTGTACGTGTCCTCTATTGTCCGTCATTTCATATTCGAAGTTCGGATTATCCTTTCCAATATGCATCACCTTGCACTTCTCTATGTTAAAGAACATGAGCCATTTTATTGTCCACCGACAAAGTTTATCTAGATCACCCTGAACAGCTTCAAAGTCTTGTAGATTCTGCATGTCTCTATACAATTTTGCATCGTCCGCAAAAAGTTTACAGAAAGACTCCACCTTGACTGGAAGATCGTTTACATACATTATGAATAATAATGGCCCAAGGACTGAGCCCTGGGGCACTCCACTTGAAACTGCGGTCCATTCAGATGAAACTCCATTGAAAGTAACCCGCTGGTTTCTATCAGTCAAAAAATCTGCTATCCAATTTAAGATCTTACCAGCTATTCCAAGCTTTTCCAATTTCAACAGTAAACGTTTATGAGGCACACAGTCAAACGCTTTCCTGAAGTCAAGGAATATAGCATCAACGGGAATGTCACTATCTACAAACTTGGTCCAGTCATTGAATACTTGAAATCAGTAATTGTAATATACACCCTCTCCTCTGTCTAAATCCATATTGTGAGTCCGAAAAGACATTATTATCGTTACAGTGATCCATGACAACAGACTTGATGATACTTTCTAGCATACGACACAAAATACTGGTTATGCTTATAGGTCTATAGTTAGAAGCTTGAGTCTTATCACCAGATTTGAAAATAGAAGTCACATTTGCTAGTTTCCATTCTTGTGGTAATCTTCCCTCATCAACAGATTTATTAAACAGTAACGTGACTGGGTATGCAATATTATCAGCTGTCTCTTTCAAAAATCTGGGGTGAAAATTGTCAGGTCCAGTAGATTTGGAAATGTTTAAAGATTTCAACATAAGTTTGACTTTATGTACAGGAACAGAAATGTCACATACGGAACTGCTTACATCAGATATGAACTCTGGCAAATCATCAGACTCATCTTTAGTGAATACTGATCCAAAAAAGGAGTTCAGTTCTTCAGCTTTATCCTTATCATCTGTAATCCACTCTCCATTTTGTTTCCTTAAATCACTAACACCAGACTTCATCTTAGTTTTACCCCTTACAAATTTCCAGAAGGATTTCGGATTGTCTTTTACTTCCATGGAAATACCTCTTTCTTCTTCTTCTTCTTCTTCTTCCGGGTAAAGGACCGGGATCAATTTGAACGTAATTGGTCCTGCGGGACTGCGTATGGCGGTTAAACAGCAGTAGTCCCAAAACTTGGTTAAAAACATGGTAAAACTATATACAATTTGTCTCATCATCGCAGGCATGGATTTAGGCGTGGACCAGGGCTCGGGAAATATTGAAAATTGAATCGGTCCAGCCGATGACGTCATCACCTAACTTCACTATGCGGGTGCCGGAGGACGATATAACGATCTTCGCTGAATACCCCCACCCACTAATGAAAATCCCCATGTTTACATGTTCGTAGCGCTTGTTTAGCCCTAGATAGACATGTTTGCTGCTAACCTGACACAATGAAAATCAGGGCTGAAGTAGCAATTTAGTCCCTTTGTTCTAACTTATTGTGAAACATGTGCTTTAAAATACAGAAAAAGAAAGCGAAAGTAGCCTTGCCGGAACCACATGATTCGTCTTGCCGCCGGTTCGTATGGGTCAAAAACTATTGAGCTGGTAACCAATATTATTATTCGAGTTTTCATTCGAGTTAATTCCCTTGCCCGTGAAATTTGTTTTTTCTTTCAAAAAGGTACCTTCGGACGAATAAAAAAATACTTATTTGCGAGAGTACTGACGTCGCCTAAAACAATAACAAGCCTACAGATAATCAAATCAGGTGTAGCGCAAGGGTACCACCATCGGTCACCTAAAAATTGCTTTTTTAAATGAATTTTCAAATTGTTACATCAAAAGTCTAACGACTTTATGTGATTTGCAAAATATATACCTCATGTATTGATTCGGTAAACATAAGCTGTAGTATGACGTCATACGGAGGAATCAGGGAGCATTCATTATTTCACAGGTAACGGGCGTAAAATCTTGGTTAGGGGTACCCCCATCGAACACCTTTATTTTCTACACATGTAAACTAACTATGCATAAACAAATTTAATGTAACATTGTAAAGACATATCCTTGTTTAAGATAAATAGGCAAAAATCGATTCAGAACTTTAAGTTTGACATGAAAGGTAAAATAATATGTGCTCCCTCAGAATGATGACGTTTGTTTACATTGAACTATTTATAGAGATTTTAGCCAGTGTCGAGATGCAAACAAGTGTGCATTTTCTTTATTTTTTCTAAAACTAGAACGAACTGGAATATAATCCTTATATTATTTGTTAGGTGACTAAAATCTCCATCCAATGTTGTTGATTAGATCATTGAACTGCATTTAGCTACGACGAAATCATGGTGTAACTATTCACTGAAATGTTTCTGACTTGTACCCTTGTCCGGTAAATACCGTCTGTGAAAATTACATTAACGCTCCTGAGACGAGAAAGGCACGCCAAAGGGTCGAGGAAAAGACCACAAAACATTATAACAAGAGCTGTCGCCTGACAGCATAGCTCGCCTGAATAGGTGCTTGCCCATCACACAGTCGCTATGGTGGTGTGGACTGCTATGTATAAAACTTCAGGCAAGCATGTCCATAATGAAAACACATTTATAAACAAAAGCTATCTCAGAAATGTCTTAAAATAAAAAAAAATCCACATGAAATTTCAAAGTCCATGAGCTTGAGGTCAAAGAACTAAGGGGTTGGGGGAGGAGGGCAGGGCTAGGATGTATCAAAGCCTTTAACCGTTATCTAACATCAGTCCAAGTATTAGTATCAACTGAGTCCATTGTGGCATTGTGAAATTATATCTTCATTAATATAAACCTAATCAAAATCTTTAAGACAAAACTCAAAGTCCATGACCTTGACATCAAGGTCATCCAGTCGGGTAAGTATATAGTGTTTTGTAAAAACTCAAAAAAGTGTCTAACATCAGTTCAAGTGTAAACTAAATCTCTGCCAAGCATTATGAATCAGAAGTCAGTTAGAAAACTTTAATAAAGACCAAATTTCCTAAGTCCCTGACCTTGACATCAAGGTCACCGAGCAGGGCTGGGGTAGTACTCTGTAAAACTTAGGACTAGTATCTAACTACAGTGCAAATATAAAAAGAATTCATCTATGGTTTCAGGAGATATGTGTCATTAAAAAACTTTAACCAAAACATCCAATCAATAAAAAGACAATTTTCTAAGTCCATGACCTTGACATCAAGGTCACTGAGGGGGGTGGGGGTAGTACCTTGGAACCCTTTAGACCAATATCTAACTACAGTGCAAGTATCAAAGGAATCCATCCATGGGTTAAGGAGATACTGGGCTTTAGAAAACTTTAACCAAAACATCCAGTCCCAAAAAGCTCCCAATTTTCTAAGTCCATGACCTTGACATCAAGGTCAAGGAGTGGGGTGGGGGTGGTACCATGTTAAACTTTGGACCAATATCTAACTACAGTGCAAGTATCAAAAGAATCCATCCATGGGTTAGGGAGATATAGGTCTTTAAAAAACTTTAACCAAAACATCCAATCCGGACGCCGACGCTGACGCTGACGCGGACGCTGACGCGGACGCGGACGCCGTGGTGACAACAATAGCTCTTCCTGAACTTTCGTTCAGGCGAGCTAAAAATTGGTATTAAATTGGACGAGGTGCTACTCATTTTAAACGAGAACAGATCGTAAAGGTGTCCGATGGGGGTACCCTGTCCGATGGGGGTACCCTCACGCTAAGCTTTGTTGTTGTTGTTTTTTCGCATGTAAAAGTCTTTTATAATGCTTTCTTTGGAAGTAATCACTGACTACTTTACACGGCCTTTTTTCCCCGAACGTCGGCCTGTGTATTGTGTATATGAGGTGACCTCAGGTTGGTGACACATGACCTGCGCTAATTATCGAAGTCTTCTAAAAACATGTTCACACCTTGGCAAGACAATTGGAGCTGTGATTATCTGTGATAACTTTTGACACGTTGTTGATTAAATTGATGTAAACAACCCAATTAACTTTTAATGCAGTGCCGTAAACATCGACGAAAATAGCCGAAACATCCGCGACAAAGAAATATCTGACAGAATCAAAGAAAATATCCTAAGTATTGGGCTAATATGGGACCGATTTTTTGGGGCTTTGGGCTGTTTCCAATTGGTCCGAATTTCTGAATTTCGGTCTGGGACCGAAAAAATCCGGTTTTCCTGAGCCCTGGCGTGGACCAGTCGTCTAATAAGACTGGTCCGGAACTCATCCAAGGTGCTGGCTTCTGTGATGTTTCGTGGGAGTTCATTCCAATCCCTGATGGTACGAGGAAAGAATGAGTTGAGATGGACATCACAGTTGATTCTCTCTTGGAAAAGCCCTCTCTGGCCTCTGGTTCTGCTGTCACTCGGTCTTAAGTAGCAGGAGCTTTCAATGTCAACCAATCCATGCTGGATCTTGTAAAGGAGACTCAGTCTAGCAGTGTATCTCCTGTCTTGGAGACTCTCCCAGCCAAGGTCCTCCACCATACCTGTAACACATCCAGGTGTGCGAGTAGTGTAATCATTGCACACATATCTGGCGGCTCGGCGTTGGACTTGCTCTAGAGTCTTTATGTCACACCGGCGATAAGGATCCCATACTGTGGATGCGTAGTCTAGCACTGGCCTCACCATGGTGGTATAGGTTGCTGCTTTGACCTCCTTGGTACACTGTTTGAAGTTGCGGCGCAGGAATCCTAGGGATCTATTGGCTTTACCGGCAACATCAGCAATATGACTTGACCAATTTAAGTCGCTGGTGACCTTCACCCCAAAGTATTTGCTGGAATCAACCACCTCTAGTTCTTGACCATGGAGCCTATAGGAAGAGTGATAGACCTTCTTTCTTCTCCCTGTGGTAACACGTATGACGAGCACTTAGATGGGTTGAAGCTCATCTGCCAAAGGCGTTCCCATTCTTCGAGAGCTGCAAGGTCTTCTTGAAGTAGAGTGTTGTCCTTGGCCCCATTGACTGTGCGATAGAGTAGGCTGTCATCAGCAAACAGTCTTGCATCTGAGGGACTGGTGCGTCCAGTCCTGGAGTATGGCAGTTCAGTTTGGGACCCTCAGAGTATACTTCTTCAAGATGAACTTGAGAAGGTGCAGAAAAGGGCAGCTAGATTTGTAACGGGAAATTACACATATGAAACTGGGAGTATGACTGGCATTCTGGAGAAACTTAAGTGGGAATCCCTAAAAAAGAGAAGGAAAGATAGTAGACTTATAATGCTTTACAAAGGTCTGAGGGGTGCAGCCAGTATACCCATAAATGACCTTGTTCCCCCAAATAGGCGTACCAGGAATCATCATTCCCTGACATTTCAAACCCCATTGGCTGGGACTGACATTTACAAGTCCAGTTTCTTCCCCCAGACTATTAGAGATTGGAATTCCCTGGAAGATTCACTTATTTCTGCTGCTGAGTGTGCAGAGGATTCAGTTACTAAGTTTACTTCTCTTATAAGGGCTAGGGACTAGCTTCCCTGATTCACAGGTCCTGGTGAATGATTGTCTTTGGACGTATCACCAGTAAACAATTCTGATTCTGATGTGAGTCTGGTAGGTTTCAAACTTCTTTTTAGCAAAGCGTACACTTCGAGTCACTTTGTTTCTAATTTCACAATATCTGATATAATTAGCACGATTTCTGGAAAAAGAATACCTCTTCCAAGCTTTATATCCTTGAGTGCCCAAAAACGCGACCATAAGAAGTTTTGGTAACTAATATCTATATGAAGAGAGAAAATAGAATTTGTTTTCTTGCCTTGCAATAAAAGTTCATCGAACTTTCATTTCCATCATCAAAATATTCAACAAACGTTATAAGTTTTTCAAAACACCAACCTAACACACGTGGTAAAAACAATATGGCGGCAAATGGAAAAATCCCAAGTTCGCGACCTCATCTTTTTAAGGCCAAGCAAAACAATTCAGAGTGTTTGGTAATTCTAACTGTGAAAACGCTAGTAAAATGTAATTAATCTCTCAATTTCAAAGTAATAATTTCATTTGGCGACAATTAAATTATTGAACAATGGGCTTTTTGATGTACACCTGGCTAAATCTATCCTTCAGCTGAAGGATCTCAATGTGTACAATTAAACTTGGTATTCAGCCTACGAACTCATATGTACTTTACTACAGGTGAAAATGCACATCTTATTGGTTAAATAAAAATTACTAATCTTTGCTTATGGGCCAGTGTCTGAGGGTCAGATGCGTTGTTTCATCCTTCTAACAATGAAATATCCCAAAATCAGTTCTAAGCCGCAGTAGGCAATGAAATCAATTTTAATTTTTGATTGGCCTAATTTTTCTGACTTCCGGCGCGTGACCTCCATTCATGAAATCTAAATAAAGCAGACGACAGGCTAGCGGTAAGCAAGGCGGTAGTTTGCTTTGCAAAAATCATTGCTGAAAGGGAGCAAAGAAAACTAATAGTGAAATAACATAAAATTTCTGTGAAAATAGAGTTTTGGTGTGTAGATTACAAGTGTGAAAGGCATATTTCCTCTTGCCATGCAGGAGTGAAAATACTACGATAGTGATTATTTTACCACGGTCACATGACATGAGATGACGTTCTCACGAGACTACAACGTAAACAAAAATGTCCGCGACTTTGGGGATTCCGCGATTTTAAGGCACTCGACGATACTTCTGTTCTACAAGTGTTAAGCAATAATGTACATATAATTTATGTGTCTTTGCTGTATAGAGTTTGATTACCGAGGCAATTTTAGCTTGGTATCATCAGCTTTATCATTTTCTGATGAGTTGATGTCAGTATTTTGTTGTTTATTCCCCAGGTTTTTCAGTCTTTCTTTCCTTTTCAACGCTTCTTCTTCCAACGTTCCAACAGCCGCCATATTTGCCGATGCTATTGGTACGGCGACCGTGTGAATAAGTTGTTGCTCACCCGGCTGCGGTTAAATAGGTACCTTACAGATACTAGAATCTGTAGGTCTGTATCTGTATCTCAGGTATTCCAGCCTATATGAGGCTCACCCTCCTACATGCCACATGGCCAGAGGAGGTAATTGTAACCATGACTGGACACGAGACACCCCGAGACCGGTATACGGTCAAAAAAACTCCCCAAAAACTTGTGGGGTTTAATGTAAGTTTCGGACCGCACGCCGGTCACGAACTTTCGTGCCAGTGTAACGGTCAGAGTCTGTATTTAATGTGGAAGAAGAACCGGAGTACCCGGAGAAAGAACCACAGCAAGCTGTAGTCTCGTCTGCCTAAGGGGTTGCGACAGGTCGAAACCCTTGACAAACAAGCTGCCTCGGCCACAGACACTTGGGGTCAGTAGGTGCATTTGGTCGAAAAAGCCAAGGGAGCAAATATCGATAATTGCAAACGTTTTCTATACATGACCAAACCATTTATCTCAGTTAAGGAGGTGTTCAGGTATACTAAATTGTAAAAATAAGTGAGAAAAAGCTGCAGGAGATCAATTTTCGACCAAATGCACGTACTGACCCCAAGTGTCTGTGAGCACCATCACCTAAGCTAGTAATTTATGTAGGCAACATGAAATTATCCTAGTTAAAACATTGAAAAATAAATTAAATTTCCCAAGCCAAAAAATGCGTCTGTCACTCATAAAATCTCCACGTGCTCACGTGCATGTGTGCATCAGTCTGTCTTATTTAAGTTGTGCTCTGCATAACCTATATTCATATTACACGCTGTCGTGTGAGGGGAGGTAAACTTCTTTTTTTTGGATTTTTGTTGTTGTTGTTATATAATTTCTGCTATATAGCCACACCTGGCATACACGTATAGCCACTTAATAGCCCATCACCACTGTATAAGATAAGATAAGGTAAGGTAAGATAAAATAAGAGAAGAGAAGAGTAGAGAAGAGAAGAGAAAAATGATCAATGATGGGGTTTAGGCCTCGACAAGGAAATCTCAGGCTCGTTTTCAGATTAATTAAGTCTTATGTTCGGCAAGCCTCGCATAAGACTAAATGATCTGAAAACTAACCTGAGATTTCCTTGTCTTGGCCTCAACCCCATCATAGATTCTATTAATCTTACCTTACCTTACCTTACCTTACCTTACCTTACCTTCTTATCTTATCTTATCTTATCTTATCTTATCTTATCTTATCTTATCTTGTCTTATCTTATCTTATCTTATCTTATCTTATCTTATCTTATCTTATCTTAACCCCCGAGGGGGACGTCAGACGGGTTCCGACAAACCAAGTGCTGAAGGGGGTTAGCTGAAACAGAAGTATAGGAAAGTGTGTGAAATGAATTTGTACAGTGCGATAAAGAGTGTTAGTATAGTTAAAAGATAAAAAAGGGATTGGTGTTTAGGGAGAGACATGGATCACCTGGCAGACAGCACCGCTGAACTGCGCCAAGGTGGGAAGGACCGGTATGTGGGGTGGGAGGGCAGTCCAATGGATGATAGTCCTTGGGAAAAATGTGAGCCTGTAGTAGTCTTGTCTTGTCTTATCTTATCTTGTCTTGTCTTGTCTTGTCTTTTCTTGCACACCAGATAAGGATATCCGCGTGCTTCACCTGTACCTACAAATCTTATCTCACCCATGTTATCTCACCCAGGACCGGATAAAAATCACAAGCATTCGATGCATTGGTTGTATTGGATGTCACGTATCTGCGTAGTCAAGTGACGAAGTGACGTTGGCTATTTCGATGATGACGTCACGAAGACGTCAAAAATGACGTCAGTTTGTGCACGCCAGATGTTGACGTAAAGAACCGAATTGCGGTCGTTGAAAACGGCGCCTTCTTTCAAACCAAATAGAAACCTCTCAAGCACTTAACATACGCATTTAACAAGTTCTAAAGTTAGAACAAAACGTGATGTGCAAGAAAAAGTATCTATCATGAATGAGGTGCGAATATCAGTATCTTTCATGGGTATGAGGTGTGGATAGAAAAATCCGTCACGAGGGTCACTGTTCGGCATCACGAGGCTTAGTGATCCCGAGTGACGGATTTTTCTATCCGCACCTCACACCCATGATAGATACTTTTTCTTGCACCCCACGTTTTGTATTATCTTTAAAATTGGTTAAAATGCGTAATTTTAGTGTCTCAGAGGTTTCTATTTGATTTCAAAAGAAGGCACCGCTTTCAACGATCGCCATTCGGTTCTTTCCGTCAACGTCTGGCATGCATTAACTGACGTCATTTTGCCGTTTTCGTGACGTAATCATCTTAAACGCCAACGTCACTTGACGACGCAGATACGTGACCTCCATTACAACCAATGCATTGAATGCTCGTGATTTTTATCCGGTCCTGGGTGAGATAACATGGGTGAGATAAATAGAATCCATCATGGGATTGATTATTTTTCTTACCTACGATAATATTTACTTCAAATTGAACGGGGAACTAATAGGCCTATTTCATGCGAACGTGTACAAGTGTAAGTAGTACAACCGTGTCACCCTCATGGCTGCTGTAGTGAACTGACAATTAAAAAATAGGTCCTTGACAAATCCACATTTTTAGATTTTCTAATTGAAATTTATATTAAAGAACAAAATTTGTATTGAGACGACTACAGAAAGCGCGGGTATGACGTTAATTGTGACGTAACGTCAACGTCATTTCAAACGTCAGTTGGTAACGTCTTCAAAATGGCGGCCTCCTCGACAGTGTTTCTCACGGTGAAACATTGACTACTTTGGATCTTTTTCCGACTTTAAGACCTTGAAACAGGCTATAATGGGATTATAAAGAATGAATAACCTTTCTTGGGTTGGATTTTATCGATGTGGCAATTCATTCCTATGAAAGAATAATGCATAAAGTATGGAATCGCCAAGCCGGGCGCACCGTATTTCAAGGAGCGCGTAGTGGTACACAGAATTCAAGCTCGTGTGAGCTGTCCCAGTCCATGGGCAAGACAAATAGAATCTATCATTGGTCTCCGATGCGGACAGGGAAATCCCAACCCGTGTGCCCGAGGGTTGGGCTTTCCCTGTCCGCATCGGAGACCAATGATTGATTATCTTTCTTACTTACGATAATATTTACTTCAAATTGAACTGGGAACTAATAGGCCTATTTCATGCGAACGTGTACAAGTGTAAGTAGTACAACCGTGTCACCCTAATGGCTGCTGTAGTGAACAAACAAGTAAAAATTAGGTCCTTGACAAATCCACATTTTTAGATTCTTTAATTGAAATTTATATTAAAGAACAAAATTTGTATTGAGACGACTACAGAAAGCGCGTGTATGACGTTAATTGTGACGTAACGTCAACGTCATTTCAAACATCAGTTGGTAACGTCTTCAAAATGGCGGCCTCCTCGACAGTGTTTGTCACGGTGAAACATTGACTATTTTGGATCTTTTTCCGACTTTAAGACCTTGAAACAGGCTATAATGGGATCATAAAGAATGACTAACCTTTCTTGGGTTGGATTTTATCGATGTGGCAATTCATTCCTATGAAAGAATAATGCATAAAGTATGGAATCGCCAAGCCGGGCTCTATATATCCTGGGCGCAGGATATATATATCCCGGGCGCACCGTATTTCAAGGTGCGCGTAGTGGTACACAGAATTCAAGCTCGTGTGAGCTGTCCCAGCCCATGGGCAAGACAGAATTTTCCAGCACCGCTAAAATCAGAACAAACCCTGTCTCGTAGGTAGGGAGAAAGAATTTTCCAGCACCGCTAAAAATAGAACAAACTCTGTCCCGTAGGTAAGAAAAGATTTGTAGGTACAGGGGAAGCACGCCGATATCCTTATCCGGTGTGAAAGAATAGAAAAATCCGTCACTCGGGATCACTGTTCGGCATCACTCGGTAAGCCTCGTGATGCCGAACAGTGACTCTCGTGACGGATTTTTCTATCCACACCTCATACCCATGAAACATACTTATCTTATCTTATCTTATCTTAGCTTATCTTGGCTTATCTTATCTTATCTTATCTTGGTAACTGGGTGACTCCCAGGTACTTAGCCTTGTAAGTGCGCCGTAGTATCTGGCCATGCATGGTATAGTCTGAGTCAACCACGTTCCGCTTGTTGGTTATGCGAATCACTTCACACTTGTACGGGTTGAATTTCATCTGCCAGTCCTTCTCCCATTGCTGTAGATTGTCTAGGTCCTCTTGGAGAGCCTTGGTATCTGCTGAAGAGTTGATCCGTCTTTACATGAGACAGTCATCAGCAAAGAGGCGTGCGCTGGACTTGACCCCAGATGGGAGATCATTATATACAAGGAATAGCAGTGGACCCAGGTTAGTGCCTTTGGGGACACCTGATGAAACTGGTGCTGCTGAAGATGCAATACCATCAAGGACGACTCGCTGGGTTCTGCCGAATAAGAAGCTCTTTATCCATTTCAAGATGTTGCCGCGGCCACCGTAGTGATGGAGCTTGAGAGCTCATCGTTGGTGGGGCACTTTGTCAAATGCTTACTTTGCTTTGCTTCTGTCCCCTTTCTTGAAAATTGGTGAGACATTGACAGTTTTCCATTCTCTTGGGATTTGATCAAGACTTTTCATTTTGATTTAAATCTAAAGCCAAGGAATCCGTGTCAAGTATGTCGTGGTGTCAGGGTGGCGGTCGGTGACAGCTGAACGTCAGCAGTGGCGCAAGCCTTATCAAACAGGCAAAACTGTACATGTTCATACAAAACACACCATAGATTGAGGCAATGTGCCTCTTATGGTTTTGAACCCAAAGACAGGGTTTGAGTTATAAAACTTGAGAATAATCTCAACTCAAAACAAAGCACACTGATTGGCTGCTTCCGAGCATGTGCTCGGAAGCAGCCAATCAGTGTGCTTTATTTTGAGTTTGAGAACGTACTCAAGTTTTATATCCTCCGGGGCTGGTTCCTCTAAATCAAACACGACTGGACAACAGCACCCGTTCATCGGCGCGATTGTCCATCTTTCTGTAAGCTTGCACGCGTATGTATGTGTATGAATAGCTGCGATGGGAAGAAATCAAACCGTTGTTGTTGTTTCAATTCTCATAACGATGTTCCACAGGAGGCTCAACGAAACGTATCCATGGATGCACACTCCTAATTTCCGTGCGGGGAAAATGACTATGAGGGAAAAATGAGGTCCGCACAAACATTCATGTGTTCAGTAGGCCTATATGCTGCATGTCTACTGCGAATAATTGAAGTTTGGTTAAATCTCCTATATGCTGCATGTCTACTGCGAATAAATGCAGTTTGGTTAAATCTCCCTCGAGAACGGCGGTAGTCTGGTGGTTTAACAGGGTGGGCAAGTTCGAGGCCCTGCTGAGGCTGCTCCGCCGGTCTTTCACGTTTGCTTCCTTTGAATGGAATGTGTTCTCTGCTTTTGAAGGAACTATTACAGATTTTAATTTAAACCCAACGTTACCGTCGCCGCATGACCCATTATGGTGTTACGTAAACCACAGCTCTCTCTCTCTCTCTCTCTCTCTCTCTCTCTCTCTCTCTCTCTCTCTCTCTCTAATGGTAAATCTATACTGGGAGGACAGTACTCAATGTTGGTAGAACTTTGGGCCAAACTCTGTTGTTGTAGATGATTGCTTTTCTTATGGAATGCTATCCACCTTCGGTCTGCTAATTCTTTGTTTATTTAGCGATAACGTCAGTACAGTAAACTAATGTGTGACTGTGTGATGTCTAATGCTCGGACGTATTTGTGGATTCACTAATAATAACGTGACGCCATTGCGCGTCAAAAATTGTGTACGTCGTTATCATATCCACGTCATCAATTTTTGCGTTGAACAA
The DNA here is from genome assembly GCA_963989385.1 of Ctena decussata. Taxonomy (NCBI): domain Eukaryota; kingdom Metazoa; phylum Mollusca; class Bivalvia; order Lucinida; family Lucinidae; genus Ctena; species Ctena decussata. The sequence goes on along the minus strand of OZ022504.1, from coordinate 501,556 downwards.
CCAACATGGCTGCCGCTACATACAAAGATGCGTGTTTGAATTGTTCAAATTAAAATTCAGAGAACTGAGAGTTCAGAGAAGGAGGATAGCCTTAACAGGTATATTATGGGTGCTTTCTGGGTTCTGCCAATGTCACCATTGGCATGCTACTGCCGTTCATATTTTCCCCAAATAAGCACAATTGGCACCACCATAGAATGGTACCGACATTGCCGACCATTGGCTGCCAACAATGCAGACAACTTAGGACGTGGGCAAAATCACCAACGCGGAAAAACTGCGTCATTCGATATGGCGATTTAGTGAATTCATCATAAACGCTAGATTCAAGATCCAAGATTCAAGATTTTTTACATTTTTTCCCACAATGATGAAATCAAATTGGAAAAGAAAAATCTAGTTTATAAAATTATTGGCTCTGTAATGGTGCCATTGGCGCAACTGGCTCTCCCAATGATACCAATGGCACTATCTGGGGTTAGGGTTATCTGCACCGACTCTGGATGACTTCAAGCTCCTTGTCAGTGCAGATGTCCTAAGACCGTGATTGTGAACAACATGTTTTTATCTGATTTTAACTGTACATAAGAACCTCCCAGCACGAATGTTTTAAGGTTGTTCACAGTGCGACTATGCCGATATTGGCCATGCACTTAATTGGTAGATGTAGATGTAGATATATGATGTAGATGTAGATCTGTTCAGGGTTGGTTTTCAGTATTGTGGTTACCAATGGTTTCAATGGCAACCAATAACACTATTGGCAAAATCGCCAATGTCACCATTGGCAGAACCCCGAACGTAGCCTATGAAAACTATGATGATGCACGATTACGTCTCCTACATAACCTTCAGACTCAATTAGGCATAACCAGACTAGACTTGATAACATTACTTGGATATTCAGATCACCCGGATATTTCAAATTGGAGAGAAATTATTCTGCAGAACACATGTCAATTCCTGGAAGAGACTGGACGGTTCAACTGTGTTGTACAGGATCCAGCAAATCTACTTTTTCTGACCAAACATAAAATATTCTAAGTACAATGAGAAAACTACCTTTGCGACAAAAAGTACATAGAGAAAATCACCAGCGGAGACTAGTACTGCCTGTAACGGCTTAGAACAGAACAGAACAGAACAGATAGCCTATTAAAGAAAATCAAACTGAAAGTGCACAAAACATATAAAAAAATCTTTGCGTGCTGAGTTGTTTGGCAGTGGCGCAGTGAGGTTCTCAATACGGAGAGGCCAAACCTTTTTTTCTTTCTTTGTGTGTGTGTCGGGATGAGGGGACCACCACGCATTTCAATCAAAATTATTATTTGTCGCCCCCCCCCCTCCCAACCCCCCACGGCAACCTCTTCCTACGCCTATGTTTCTCATTGGTTCTTTCCCCACCAGATGCGGCTACACTTTCTTTTTCTTTCAGTTGTTTTTAATCTGAAAGCTTTTAGTCCAAGTGGGCCTTAAGCCTAGAGGCTTAGAAACAGGAAATTTTATTTCTATTCACACTAAACAGACATGATCGGTGTCAGGGGTGTGCAACTACGAAAATAATACAATCTGCATGAGAGCCTCCAAGTGCGAATGTTGTAGGGTGGTCACAGTGCGACTGTGCCAGTCTTGGTCATGCACTTTTAAAATTGATAATGTAAATGTAGATGGACACATTCTTGCCGCTACATCCTCTCGCGATTGAAGATTTCATGTAACTGCAGCAGGGATCTTCAGAGCGTATAAATGTGTGTTGAAAACACACAGGAGAATTCAGTATATTTAGAGACGTATGTCCTTGATAGCGGATAGCGGTGTAAATATGTGGGGGTGGGGAGGGGGGGTTATTGGGTTATTGAGAGAGGTTGGGGTTCCGGATTCGAAAGACAGCGCTTTCCAAGGCACCCGATAGCTCAGTCAGTAGCGAGATGTTTTTCTCTAGACTGGCTACATACCACAACCGCGCAAGTTCAAATCTGGCGCCGTCAAGTATGTATTGTTGGCTATTTCCTTTGGGGGTTGCTGTGGTTTCACAGAGTATTTCCCAGTCCCTATACAGCTGTCACACAGAAACAAGCATCAAATACCTTGTAGCAGTTGTCTCAGATGATGGCTCAAATCCGGAGTTTCACTCAAGGCTTGCACAAGCCACTGCAGCTCTTACAAAGCTGAAGCCAATTTGGAGAGATAACAACATACCTCTTCAATCAAAGCTGAAACTGATGCGCTTCCTTGTCATTTCAATATTTCGGTATGCCTGTGAGTCATGGACCTAGACAGAAGAGTAAGAGAAAATAATGCAGGTCTTTGAAATGAGATGTTATCGAAGATTACTGAACATTTCGTATAAGGACCATATAATCAAGGAGGGGATTCGCAAAAAACTCCAAGCAGCCATGGGAGAATATAGACTACAGTTGAGAATTACTAATTTACTATACTGGGGTTTTCCCTCTGACATAATGATCAGATATAATCGAATCAGAGTATGAAGAGAGAGAGAGAGAGAGAGAGAGAGAGAGAGAGAGATATCATCAATCCCAACTGTCATTAATGAAGCGTGTCAATCTGACACCAAAAGTTTCTTGCCGCTGCAGGGAATCGAACCCGGAGCCTTTAGTGTCAGCGGCAAATGCTGCCCTAACCAGTGTGTTGAATGCCTACCAGTGGCCCTCGCTTCCACTGGACGTACAGATACAAGTGGAACAACGTTGATTCAATGTTTATTCAACAACATGTCTGAATAAACGTTTACACAACGTTGTGTTCCTGCTGCGAATTGTGTGAGTTACTTGAATTTTTCAACTGTCTTACTCTGCCCAATAGGCCTATTTTGCAGCTACTGACTCACTACATGTCATTACGGACTTCTTGGTACATCATGAAACAAAATTTCTAGTGCACCTCGTAAAAGAATTTCAACTTCATCTGCTTACAGAGTTTCCACTACATCTTGTTACAGACTTATCACTAAATCTCGTGACATCGTTTCACTACATCTCGTTACAGAGTTTCACTAAAGCTCATAACAGAGTTTCAGCTACGACTCGTTACAGAGAACTTTTCCACTGCGTCTCGTTACAGGGTATCCACCACATCTCGTTACGGAGTTTTCACTACATCTCATAACGGAGTTTCACTACATCTCGTTACACTTTTTTACTACAACTCCTAACAGAGTTTCAGCTACATCTCATTGCAGAGTTTCATTATATCTCGTAACAGAGTTTTAACTATAATATCTGGTATCAGGTTTTCAACTACATCTCGTTTCAGAGTTTAACTACATCTCGTTACAGATTTTCTTTACATCTCGTTACAGAGTTTCACTACAGTTGTTACACAGTTTCAACTGCAACATCTGGTAGCAGAGTTCCACAACATATCGTAACAGAGTTTTAGATGCCGTGATTTACTTGCTCAGCAGCCCTTCAAGTGGTCCGTACAGATATGGACCCAGTTCTGGTATCCGGAATCGTTGTAGGAACTCTCGTGTTTGTATCAATAATGTAAGTACATACAAACCATGTTACCTTATCCACCATTTTATGTTGAATTATTTAAGTAATAACATTTTTATTCAACAGTCAGATTTCAGTTCACAGCCCCAGGTCCAAGACTATCATGAAAATAAACATGATAAATATGACTGAGTTGCTCAGCGTATTGATGCTTTGTATCAATGTTTTATTGTAATCAATTGTTTAAGAAATACTATCAGTGATTTGTTGCTACCAGTGATTTGTTGCTACCAGTGAGTTGTTGCCCAATATATCCCTGATTGGAGGTCAGTCTTGAAGTGGATATGTCACGAGCGCAAAAGCGCGAGTGATATATTCACCGATGACTGACCAACAACCAGTGATATATTGGGCAAAAATCACTTTTTAGCAAACATCTGTTTCGATTCTAGCAAAAACGCAAGTGTATCCTTCAGATTTTTCCAGTTTTTCGCCATTACATATAGAAATGCCGCCAAACAACTTTTTACTGTAATCGGGGCGTTTGCATGTACTTCGTGAGTTTTTGATGTGAGAAAACGACGTTACCGTCTAACGTCATGGAAACGAAAACTGACGTCACCAAACAAATCAAAGTGACGTCCAAATGGCGCTAAAAACGTCACGCCAGTCCGCCCAGTGATTTGTAACGCTGTTTATCACTAGATTATACCACTGGCTGTATAGGCGATCAGTGTTAGAAATTTAAATTGTTAACCAATCAACAGGTCCTAAAATTCAAAATAACACTGCTGACCGATGCTTTTATTCGATTTACTGCCTTATTCTGTTTTCTTTGGTATAATGTTTCAATTTCATTTCAAAATATTTACATTTGCCACTGACTTCCCTAAGGTGAACATTTTAAAGACACTGATGAACGACAATTCATTATGTGATGTTTTTCGCCAAGCGACGACTAAGGTTGACGAACGACTTGATTGGTCCACTTAACGTAGTACGACCCCCACGCCATGGCTAAACACGTCGTTACTAACTTTTCTTCGACACATACTTGTATATTCTACACCATAAATTGCTACGAAAAACGGCATAGGAAGGATCTGAATATAAATTGTGAATATAAAAAGTAAAATCTGATTTTTCAGCGTTCGTCGGGCAGTGGTCGTCGCTTCATGGAAGTTTAGCTCCGCCCACTGACTTCATCCCCGATGAAAACTGAACAAGAAATATCTTTAAAAAAGATAATCGGCTTAGATTAAATAGAAGTGTGTATTGTAATATGTATGAGTCAGGTACATGTAAAGTCGAATATGCTGATCAGATTGTACGGATGCGCATGTTGATATGAATAGTTGTTGTTGGTGTTGGGGTTTCGATTTCGGAAATGCTGTTGAATTTTGACTGGGATCTGTCTGTGTTGCACATAACAATGAGGCTTGGTTGGCTTACCGGCCCATATATAACCTTAAAAGTGTCGCAGTGCAACTATGGTTACGTACCGCTGAGCCACTTGGGGAACGTCGTTAGGAGAATTTAACTGAACTGAACTGAAGTTCCAACACAACACCAACAACTAAGCCAGCAACAATTACTTAATTTCGTCTTCGGTGTCTGTGTCAAGTTATTTTGGTGGTTTCATATTTTAAATAAGCGATATAACAGGCGACATGTTCTTTGGCAAAAAGCGATTTGGACCGAAATAGACACGGTTTATAGGCAAATGAAATATAGCTCACTACTAAGGTTATACGGCTAAAGCCGAAAAATCAAATGTTAATTCTTAAAACGATACAGCCAGGCGGATAATTATACAAATTGGATTCAAATAAAATCCATCAAACTTGATTCAGTCTATATCCCAAAGTTACAAAGATTATCAAAGTGAGCATGTGACGTTTAGACAACATTGACCCAACGTTCAGGCCAGGTCCGTAGACTGACGTTTGAACAACATTGGGTAGATTTACCAAAGGTGCGTGCTCACTGCATGGAATGAATCAACGTTACAAGTGATGTTAATATCTATAAATATTTATTTACTATCAAAATCTTCTTACTATACATTCGTTATATTCAACGGGAAATGAAGCTTAATAATAATAGTGATAATAACTATAATAATGATAGTAATAATGATAGTATTAGTAATAATTATAATAAAAAAAAACTCGCCATTCTCAAAACGTTTATTATTCAAATGAAAAGTAAACAAAAACAAATAAATAAAACAGGTAACGTTTACAGCGAGATCTACTATCTTCAGACTCGATTTATATTCTTTATTGCAGACTGGCCGTGTTATGCAAAATAGCAAGAAAAGAAAAGAAAACGGTATGTACATATTGTATTTTGCCCACTTATCTCTAACGTTAGAGAGGGTATGATACAGCTTTTTGCGGCCTTTAACTTCCCTAATGCTGTACCCAAGATTCGGTGGGCCTCAACACCAACTCCTACGGGCACAAGGCAACCTTTCCCGTTTCACCTGTTACTTTAGTCACAATAATACGGTCGTGACTTTTAAGACTGTAGTGCGATAGTAAGCTTTGTAGACCCAGATCAGACCGTTAATATAGTGTAATCTGATCAGAATCTGCGATGACTGTCATTCCGTCAGCACCATTTGATACACCTGCCTATAGTAAATTGTGAATTGGTAACGTCCAGCAGTCACATAACGTCTTACTGACGTCATACCGACGTCGATGCGACATAATGACGTCAGATCGACGTCAGTTTGACGTCATTTTGACATTATGTGCCCGCTGGGCGGTGTCCCAATAGTCAAGGCGAAAAGGTACACTTGAAGTTACAGCAGAATTAACTCTGACGTTTTCGTTTTTGTCTTGCTACTCGATGAGGATATCTTTACAGGACAGACTTTGCATTTCGGGGAGTCATGAAAAATGTATGTCTTTGAAAAAAATGGAGCAAACACGTGGCGGTGACCCCATACACATTAAGATTATCTTTGAAATTCCCAGTCTTCAAGAGAAATGTCATGTTTTAACCTTCATCAATGGATCGATTGCAAATTAACATGAAGAAGGGGTAACCCGCTTTCGATCATGTATAATGATCGGCACTAAATAGAATTTCATTTAAGAAATAGATCAGCTCTAGCAGTGAATTGTTGAGTAATAATTCACTGCTTGGAGGTCAATTGTAAAGTAGATCATCCGTCCGCAACTTTCTACGCCACCTGGAGTAATGTGTGAATTCTGTTGGATATTTGCGGCCAGCATAGAAAATAAGGGTGCTGATCGAAAATGTAAAAATGACAGCACTGTTTTACTTCCTATTTCAATAAAAATTATATCAGTAAAGTGCTGAATAATTGTAGTTTTCGGAACGAACACGGAAAATTTTCATTTTATGAACAAAAGAGACATATGCGGGTAAAAACTTTGATAAACGCAGTAAAAAAGTCATGATTTACTATATATTCTATACATTTTGAGGGTAGTCAACTTAAACTAAAAAATGACCGCGGTATTTCTTACGCAATCTTTTCAAAAATTATATCAGGCTGTTCGCAAATTAATGCGGTTTTCGAAATGAACACGGAAAAATGGATTTGAATATAAAGAAAAATAAAATAAGAAGGAAAAGATGACTTGCCCATATCTCGTAGTGTATTTCATTACCAGCTCTATTCGCGAATATCGATTTTTAAACAGTGGCGTGGAAAGTTATCCATGATATCACGAACACGGAGCGCGAGTGATATATCTACTTACAACTGACCGTCTAACAGTGAATAATTACTCAACAATTCAATGCTAGAGCTGAACTATTTCAATTTTAACACTCAGAAACTCTGAAAAGGTATTCTTTTCATTCAAACTCTCCCAACCTTCCTGCCAGCGCGTTCATGCTCCCGCCAACATTCTTAACTGTATCTAAAATGTACTTTTTTAATGGCAATTTCAGAAAGTAAAAAGACCATTTCACCGTCTAACGTCTCAAAACGTCACAAAATTACGTCAGTAATGCCAGTGACGTTAGCAGTTAGACTCACGCGCTTCGAAACAGTGAATTGTTGCAGAATAAAACACGGAAACTTTCCATTGCTTCTATACGCTCACTGTCTCATAATTACGTAAGAAATAGATCAGCCCTAGCAGTGAATTGTTGAGTAATAATTCACTGTTTGGAGGTCAGTTGTAACGTAGATCATATCACGAGCGCAAAGCGCGAGTGATATATCTACTTACAACTGACCGAATTATTACTAAACAATTCAATGCTAAAGCTAAACTATTTCGATTCTAACACTCAGAAACGCCGAAGAAGCATTCGTTGCATTCAAGTTCCGCAAACTTCCTGCCAGCGTGTTTATGCTACCGCTAAGTTTCTCATCTGTATCTAAGATATATTGACGTTTTTATGGCGATATAAGAAAGAAAAAGAGACGGTCTCAAAACGTCATAAAATTACGTCAGAAATGCCAGTGACGTCAGCAATTATACTTATTTTTACATTATTTGGAGAGAACAAATATAAAAAAAAACACACGCACGCGCATACACAGACGTGTACACAAAATTGAAAAAAAAAAATATCCCACTGTTTTCGCAAAGATAGCGCCATGTGCAAAGCCGCACGATTATGCTGATAAGTGTTAAGGTGTAGGACTATACCTCAGTGTTTTTTCACCATTTTACCAAGGGAAACAATTCAGTGTGACATCCTGTTTGCTTCCCTGGAAGACGAAATTCTTCCAGATTGTAGTCTACTCTGAAAGAGAGGAAATTTGTTTGCCTCCAAGAGTTGAGACGCATTGAGAAGGGATGCAGAAATGAAGACGGCAGAGTTTCTTCCCCTGAAGGTGTACCCATTTACCTGAAAATGTTTGAGCCACGACACGAGAAAACCAGCAAAGTAGCATGTGCTCCCAGCGAACACTCAGGTCAGCCTGGGCATCTGCCTAGTATGATCAAGGGCTTCGCTGTCCGCATAGAGCTAGCTTAGACGACGCACAGCAAAGACTCTGATTAGACTGAGCTGAGCCTTCGCTGGGCGCATGCCACTTTGTTTTCTCATGTCGCGGTTCAAATGATCTTTAAAGATGTGTTTGATGAAATACATTGGTCTTAAATTTTAAAGTTCTATCTATCTATCTAGTTGTACTGCAACACCCCCCTCGCGAGGATTATGTGCAGGATGATTGCGCGCCGTGAAGAAAAAAGTGAGATGAATAGATGAGTCTAAAAAGTGCAAAAGTGAGGTGAAGAAAGATGAAAGGGTTAAAACTGTTAACAGAAGTGAGATATTAAAATCAGGTTAAAAACAGGTCTGTTGTATTTATGGCATCTGGTGGTCAAGAGATCTGACTGCCACACTGAACTGAGTCAGTTTAGGCAGCAGAACAACATCAGCTGGAAGTCGATTCCATTGCACAACAGCCAGGGGGAAGAACGAGGTTACATGTATTTATTTGTGTATTTATTTAGGGGATAACTGTCTTGAAAATTTTCATTTTGGGAGGTAAATCATCGGTTTTATGGTCGGAAATTTCGTTTTAAGGCGACGCGCTAGCGGTGCCGTAAAACGCAATTTGCGACCATAAAATCGACGATTAACCTCCCCAAATGAAAATTTCCAATACGGTTATCCCCATTCTAATGCGCTTTTCACATTTCTCCTTTAATTATGTGCTACTTGCACCCATAGCAAACGCTTTCAGCGACGTAAAACCAGACATCGACCAATGAGAAGTGACGTTACGTAATGACGTCGGATTTGCGACAGTATATCGCAGGATATAGTGTCGCAATTTTTTTGACGTTATCCAATCAGACGTCGCGTTACATATGTAAGTGCATTAGAATGATATTTTATTCTAATATCATTATTATAATTATTATCATGCTTAAAACAGAAGAAATTTATTTAGTACAGTCAATAAATCATGGAGAGCGTATAGGAGTTCACATAACTGCACCGTCATGACATATGACCACCCGGCCAGTCTGGTCAGAGTCTTCGCTTTGACCCTTAAACGTAGCTAAGGGTCAAAGCTAGCTCCATGCGGACAGCAAAGCCTCTGATCAGACTGGGCGGATGCTCAGGCTGATCTGAGTCTTCGCTGGGCGCACATGGTTTTCTCGTGTCGCGGCTCATTTATATTATGTCTCCAAACCCCGACTTATGGATATCACAAAACAGAACACTGGATATTAATAGATGGACGTTTTGATATCACATTTCAAGATGATTATTGGATGTTCGTAAATCAAATTATGGATATTCTAAAGCCCGATTATGGATATGCATAAATCAAATTATGGATATACAAACTACGTTTTGCTGACCATTAGATATCCAAATCGGTTTGTGGATACATAAACAGAACTACGGATAGTTCAAAAATCAATTAATAAATATCAAAAATAATTTTAGATATCCATAACCCAAAATTGAATTATGGTTTTTCAAAATCGAACCTATAGAGAGTAAAAGAAGGCATTTCATAGAAAATGATATACGAATAAGGTGTCGGTTAAATGAACATGATTGTGTATGCGGATAGCGGTCACTCAGATTCTGCACTCTTGTGCAGGCTGACCAGACATTTCCCTGTTCGTGTGAATAAATTATTATGTACCGCCATCTAGAGGGAGGGTCGGGGCATATTGTTTTGGGTGAGGATCCCTTCGGCCTTGGTGTCGGCGTAGCTTCTTATCTCTTATCTGCACTCTATCCCCTGCGGGAATGATTTTGACCAAACTTGCACATCACTGATACATCACTGGGTGGGGTGTCTGAGAATATTGAAAAATGTCTTCTCTGCACCGTATATCCTGAAGAGATAAATAGATTTAAAGCATACTTACACAGATATATCATTTGGAGCATACTTACACAGATATATCATTTGGAGATGTTAAAGAACTGATTAGACTTCGGTGACCTTGACCAAATTTTGAAGGTCATAGGAGCACATAGAAAGTTGAAAAATGGCTTGTCCGCACCATATCTCCTGAATGGATGGAAGGATTTAAACCAAACTTGCACACATATATCATTGGAAGATGTAAAAGAACTGATTAGAGTTTGGTGACCTGACCCCATTCTCAAGAGTTCAAAGAATGTTGAAAAATGGCTTGTCTGCACCATATCTCTTAAAGGGACTAATGGATTTGAACCAAACTTGCACAGACATATTACTGGGAGATGTTAAAGAAGTGTTTAGATTTTGGTGACCTAAACTCCATATGGGCAGTTTAAAGGGAAATCACCTCAGTGATCGTGCGCATACATTTTGACGCAGCGTCATTGTTTCCTGCTATGGTTATCATGACGTCGTTTGCCGTAACGCTAAAACGTTTACGTCACTTTCGAAGACAACATGGCGTCGCACCTGAATGGACGCTTCCTTGAAACAAACGTATGAGTTCTTTGCGACAGAATAATGGTAAATATATAAACCTGGACAAAAAAAATGACGAAAATGGGGCTGAAGAATTTTGTATGGAAAAGAGAGCGCCAATTGTTTTGGGAGAAGGAAGTGTGGTGTGTAAATTTTTAAGCATTAGAGAGGATGTTAAAACTGCAAGTGCGTTTTGAATCGCGTAATTACTTAATGCCCGATATAGACTGAAATACTGTCTGAAAGGGCCGTTAAACCCCAAAACAACCAACTAACTTCATGCAAGCATAAATACAATTAAGGACTTAGTACACTTGGCATTAGTCCTGAAATACCTATGCAAACAGTGGAAGTGGAGATCAGACTGAGCAACTGCGCAGGCTGATAGATTTTACTGTTAGGTCATATCATTAAGGTAAGGTCCCACAATGTGCAGGCTGATCTAAGCTTTTACTGTTAGATTTTTTTTCGGAGAGAGCCTTTCCAAGGGAAGTAACTCAGTCCTCCTCATGCAGCCTGAAAATTACGACGTTCCAAACGCAAAAATATGATAAAATTATTCGACCATAACCCCAAACTCACATGCACATTTACAGACCAGGAAGATGCATCCTGCAAAGTTTCAGAATGATTCTGAGAAGCGTAGCTAGTCGGCGAAACTTTTACTTTTCACTAATTGTCCTAAACTTTCCACATGATTCATAGATTGTCGATGCGAAAAGGGAAAAATATCAGGCTGTGCATCCTCGAAAATTGGTCTTCGCACTAATGATAAATTGAAATCATGCACCACAGACCAAGCTTTACCGATGTTTGTGTGAATATACATGTCGGACAGTGGCTCGGTCCATTATACAATGAGCTTGTTCATCAGATATAATAATCTAGTCCCTGAAAAAGTTTGCATATTCTATGGGAAACAACAATGAGCATTCTGCCTAGTTTCAGTCAACTTTGAAGGCGAAAGTTTAGTATAGACTTTATGTTTCAAGACATAAGGACATTGCTGAAAATGAATAGGGAATTACATTGCATTGCTATAAACAAGCATCGAAAGGTAAGAGCGTTATCAATATTGCCACACGGTTTATGGCGCCAAATTGAAAGCGACGTCGGCGCATAAAAACATTGACGTCAACGCACTTATATGAAAACTGCGCGAAATAAAAGTGGTTTTCCTTCCATAACTCGAATATTTGGCCGGTGACCTATATTTGTTTATTTGCTTATTTGCACGGGGTAGATCATACCTTTACTATATCAAATGTATATAAAAAATCTCAATTGTGGAACTTTTTACATTGAAGAAATTCCACGTTTTTACCAATAATGGACAATGGCGGGAAATTAAAAACTGCAAATAACCTATATAATGAGGCACACGATGATGACACTTTTGATGTTCAAACAAAGAGACAAGAAAGAGGAGTTAATTAATCTTTATTTCGAAACGATCGGTCATCTATTTTCTCGGATAAAGTCTTCGTAATAGATATAGCAATGCTTCACAGAGGCATATAGATGGCGCTGCATTATCTCAAAAAGAAATACGATGACCCCATTTTTTATTTCATTTTTTCTCTCAGCATATGATATTCTACCACTGTATGAAATTTCAACAAAACCTCCATCGCAGTTTTTATAGGGTGATTTCCCTTTAAAAATGGCACCAGCTCAGGAGAGCTCAGTCAGATACCAAACTGGCATATGCCTCTTTGCAGGCATAATTTGTACTGTCAGCAAGAAAAACGTGTTTTGCGTGACGTATTTGAGGCGTTTTCGGGAATGAATTTTAAATAAAGACAATATTATAGTTCAGGCTTTCTTTTAATATTTACGTGTCATATTTGGGGCCCTGGTAGCCTAGTAGGTTAAGCGCTGGTCTACAGTTTACTGTGATTCCGTTATGTCGGAGCCAACTAAATATACAGTTTTCAGGAGTTTATTGACTATGGAAAATAACATATATTTCCATTCTTGTCGACCAGCTAAAGTTCTGTTATTTGACTGGACAATGCTATTTTTGCAAAGCATATCTCACATATCTCCTATGGCAACTACAGACCGTAGGAATTCAAAGGATTGAAACAGATTGGTCTGTCGAAACATTGCAAACTCAGAGTTTTCACTGTTTGCCATTTCATGTGCAACATTTGAACGCTTTACTTAGTACTATATGCTCCAGCCTATGGAATGTCCCTTGAGTCAAGGATCAGATAAAAATGTTATAGTTATTTGTTAACTAGCCTCTAATAGCATAAGAAAACAAAAAGCTCATATGCAGCTTGTAAAATCTCTAACATCAAACAGTTTGACCACTGTTTGGCAGGAGGATGCCACTTAAGCAACAGTTACAGCTGCTTATCAGCCATCTATGTAAACAAACAATTTCATGCTGAAAAAGTTCACCAGAATTTGAACTTGTAGGCTGTGGACAAAAGTGTTAGGGGATAACTGTCTGGAAAATTGTCATTTGGGGAGGTAAATCATCGGTTTTTATGGTCGGAAATTTCGTTTTACGGCGACGCGCCAGCGGAGCCGTAAAACTCAATTTGCGACCATAAAACCAATGATTTACCTCCCCAAATGACAATTTTCAATACAGTTATCCCTATTCTACGATGGACCAATTGGCTCATTTTTTCATTTCCATACTATTTCACAATTCTGAATTCTGAATTCTGAATTCCGAATTCCGAAATTCGTAGAACAAACTGAACGCTTGATTATTCTTACTTATTTCATATCGTCAAACCTTTATAAAGCGTTTAGTATGTTCTACGAATTTCGGAATTCGGAATTCAGAATTCGGAATTCAGAATTCGGAACTCAGATATATATGCGAAAAGGGAAGACTCTGATTAGATTGTGAAGATGCGCAGGCTGATTTGAGTAATCCCTGTACTCAAGCAAGGTCACATACAGAAAGGACCGCTTCCAAAACTGTGGATTGTGCTAGGACAGAGAGTCTCTCTCTGTCCCTGTCTGTCTCTGTGTCTGTCTGTGTCTCTCTGTCTCTGTCTGTCTGTCTCTCTGTCTCTCTCTCTCTCTCTTTAGTCTAAGTCACATTAAAGGATTAGCATCATATGAGCCGCGACATGACAAAACCAACAAAACGGCATGTGCGCCCAGTGGAGGTTCAGATCAGTCTTCGCGATCCGCATGGAGGTACCTTAGACCCATAGCTTCCCTGTAAGTGCCTAGCGAAGAGTTTGATCAGAATGGGCACATTCCCAGGCTGATCTGTCTGCGCTGGGCGAACAACTACTTTGTTGGTGTTCTCGTGTCGCCGCTCATATTTAAGCAATCATCCATATCATGCAGAGGTTTGACAAAATGTCAAGAGTCATTATTATCAAGCGTTTAGTATGTTCTACGAATTTCGGAATTCGGAATTCAGAATTCGGAATTCGGAATTGTGAAATAATATGGAAATGAAAAATGAGCCAATTGGGCCATGGCACCATTCTAATGCACGTATCCACATTTTCACCTTCCATAATATACTAGCTTGCACCCATTTCAAGCGCTGTCAGCAACGTAAAACCAACGTCAGCCAATGAGAAGCGATGTTACTTTATGACGGTCATAAAGTAACGTCGCTTCTCATTGGCTGACGTTTGTGATCTCGGGTAAACTTGCGACAGTATATCGCAGAATATACTGTAGCAAATTTTTAACGCTATTATCCAATCAGACGTCGCGTTATATTTGGAAGTGCATTATAATGCGTTGTAAAACCAAATTGTTCCATTTCAGAACAATTACAGTTGTTATTTTAGGTGTCTCAGTTTTTAGAGGTTTTACGCTATTTATGCAGTACCTTACATACAAAATTTGATGTACGTGTAATTAAAAGAATAATAGCCAACCCTCGGTATCTCAAAGTCGAAGTTCGGAACACACTACTGATATCTCAAAGTAAATTTTCTGGTCACAGAAAATTTACTTTGAGATATGAGTAGTTTCAGATAACGGGGGTTGAAATCTAAAGTAAAATATGAAATATTCTTTAATGTAAAAGGTACATTGGGATAAGCGAGAGTTGACTGTAATTTTGTCACATCACGCCAAAATAGGTCTGGCCAAAGACGTTTATGTGGGGTTTTTTCTTCTTTTTTTCTGCAGCATATTTACAGAGAACCGCGGCTGTTTCATAAAGGGAAGTATATTGAATTGGCTACAGAAGAAGAGGTTATTAATGGCAAGAGACAAGACGTTTGTTTGCCCGAAACAAAGACAGGATACATGTACGATTATAGGGAAGATCGACCGATCAGGCAAGGCTACAGTACAGACATACCAGTATCCGATACATCAAGTTTTATAACAGAAAAACAGAGACGAGTTTGTAAATTAAAACCCGCTCAACAAGCAACAAGAGGAAAAAGCAATAAACAAACCCATGACCTGTACAGACAACCATTTCCACAAGTAGAGAATATGGGTAAGTCGATACATGGAATGGTATCTACAGTAGGCAGGGTGATTAAGGCAAACGTTGTGACAAAGAAACCGGGCGGCACCGGCGGACCACATGCAGAGTGTCTCGGACATAACAGTTCCCCAGTTGGTAAACGCGGGATTGCAAAAACCAGGGTTTTTCATTCACCGAATGGCACATTTCAAAGCGCCCCGGGAAACTATAAAGTTAAAAATACGATTAGACACGCTTTTCCCGTGCCGGTAAGATCTGAGAAAACAAGGACATCAGCAGATTACAGACCAGAGAAACCTGTCCCCTATGGGCCACCGCATCAGATGATGAACTCTGAGCGTCATTCAACAACAAAGTCAGCAGACTTAATATATGATGAGCCAGTTTACACAGGGCCAGCAAGATTAGAAAAACACGCTCATCTTAAGCTTAAAAGCTTCCCACCATTTGACAAAGATCGCGAACAGCCTAATACGAGAAAAATATTTTCAAAATCAAAAGATGACGAACCTACAAATATCATGAGTAGACAACCGGAGCCCAGATTTGGTCGCTTCTCTCCCAAAGACATTGCATTGCAAGGACATCGAAAATTATCTGCATCGAAAGTATTTGTTCCAAACGCAAATAAGGAGATTATTGACAGTGTTGCTAAAAGAAAAGATTTGGAGACGCAGAATCGTGTCCCTCGCAAGACACTTAGGAAGAATGCTTCACTCTCGGCCCCAGTACGACGCTTATATGACATCAGTCCATCATTAAGTGAAAGATCGGTAAAAGACATTGTCGAAGAAGTAAAAAGGCATGCTGAGATTGAGAACTATAAACCAAGCTGTAAATCCGATCAAAAATACCTAAATGAAATCCGGCCAGAAATTCAGCAAATGAAGAACGGAGTTCAATTTACCAAACCAAGATCAGTCATAAAAATTTTTCCTGAACGAGACCAACCATGCGTAGTAACACCTACGCAGAAAACTATCAGAAGTGACGAATCAAATGAAATTCACTCAAACCAGGCAAATGACGCCGTAAGCACACCAACTTCTTCAGCGAGATGGCAAAATAGGAAGCTGTTACATCCAAACAAGCTTGAATACGCTTTAATAAAACCAGACAACAGTGGATATTTCTTACAAGAACTAGCATCTCAAGACTCTCGGACAAGAGTTGAGGATATGGAGACATTAGATGAGGCCACTTTTAGCCAAGTAAGCAGCAAAGCTTTCTTCGAAAAACAGTTACCGCTAGTCCCAGAAAGACAAGAGTCATCTCAGTCGATTCTGTCCGAATTTCCGTCTCTGCCATCATTCATAACATGTACCGAACATGATACATCAGCATCGGCAGAACCTAACATAACGTCACATCCTCTTCCACCCGAATATAAAGATGAGGATAGGAATGACAACATTTCAAAGCATATGAAGCTGTCGCATTTAGGCATTTTGCAACCAAATTTAGCACATTTTAAAGACTATTATCCCACCTCAGAGTGTTTGACACTTCCAGAGGACTTTAAAGCAACACCAAAATCTACAGTAACAACAGTTTCAGAAGCTGTTAAAGTTCAAGATGACTTTGTTTCCTTGCCTTTTGAAAAACTCGTACCGTCTTCAGCGACTGACAGTAAAATTGCAGATTCTGCTTCACCATCACTAGATCACAAGTACTCGGAGAGGCAGCCACTGGTTGATAAGAAAGTGACTTCTAATAAAACAGTTATATCAGACTCACTTGACAAGACTGTGAGAACGCCAAAGTCAATAAACAAGCACAAAGGAGCGTCTAGAACTGATACGAATCAAACAAAAAAAGATACGGAGTTTGAGGGAGCGGAAGAATTTACAAATTCAAGTAGGTCGCCAACACCAAACAAGGCATATATACGAGCGCATTTGGCAGTTACAAGTAACGAAACAAGAAAGCCCCAAAATACTGAAATAGAAACGTTTGATGCTAGAGCTTTACATCTGCCAAATATGGATCATACAATGTCGCCCTTAGCAGTAACAGGTCACAAAACAGATATGCCTTTAGCAACCAATAATGGAAGAAAAGAGCAAGAGCATACTGCTCAAAACGTTTCATATTCTAGTAAATTCCCTTTGCCAATAACAATACTAGAAGCAAAAGATCTGCAAGCTTGTAACAAAGGAATTCTACATCGCGGACGCTGTCCTTTATCAACCAGTAGCCAGAAAACAAATTTATCGCCTGTCTCTGATCAAGCCATTTTTAAGACAGAAACTGCTGTAAAAGAAGTGCTTAATAATATCAAGTTGTCGTCACCAATTACACGGCAAACGAAAGAAGTAACTTTTTCCACTGATCTTGTGAGAAAAGAGCCCAAATTCGCAGCCAAAGATGTTCCTGATTTAGGAAAATTGACATTGCCAGTTTTGAAAAATAAATCAGTGGTAACATCGAATGCAAAAACTGCAAGAGCGATCCCACAAACGTCTGAAATAGCAGTGCGCAGTCACAAGCGCTCGACATCACCAGTTTCAAGACAGATTAGAACCTTTTCACCTGTAGATGATCAAGACGGAACTGAACAAGACGGTAAGGTGCCAAAATATAAGAAGGCCGCATCGTCAATAACAGGTGATATAACGAAATTGACACTGGTAACCGATAACGAGAAAGTAAAAGCAATAGAAACAGTAGTTGCAATAGATCCCAAAGTAACTAAACAAGAGATGCTTAATTCCAAACGTTCTTCACCGACTTCTTGTCAGACTAATATGTTACTGCCTGTAGCTGATCATGGGAGATGCGAACAAATAACCGAAACAGAATTGCCTGAATATCAATCGACCACATTGGAAATACCAAGTGATGGGAAGGAGCTGTCGTTATCAGCTTACAGCAATGCAATAGATCCTAAACATACTGCTACAGTTGTTCATTATTCAAGAAAATCTCAATCGTCAATTACTGCTCATGAAACAGGGATAAGTCTTGAAAAAATAAACAGGCAAACCGCTACGACAGACGATCATAAAAAGCGTGGTTCGACGTCACCGACTTTTTGCCAGAAAATAGGTTTACAAGCCGAAAATGAGCAAACCAGAACTAAGCCGCAGTTTACTGAAAACGAAATGCCAAAATACAAAAGGGTAACATCACCAACTACAAGGCATGTAAAGGAAGTGTCTTTTGCAATTGATACCCAGGTAAAAGATTCAAAACTCACTGACATAGCTCAAATTAATTCTAGAAAATCGTTACCGCCAGTTCCGGATCGTAAAAGAAAATTTTCGCCTACTATGAACGCCACAAGATCTGCATCACCCATCCGTGACAATTCAATTTCTGACTATGCAGACAATTTATTACAAACTACAACGGACGGGTTTCCATCTCACGGTCGATCGCAATATTCACAACCTGACGAAAATCAACGAAAAGTATTGTACGATACACCGAAAGGAGATCAAAGGACATCTTTAAGTTCGAATCTTTCTGAAACCAGTTTCAGTCCAAAGAAAACCTCAACGCCACTTCAAAGCTCCGTAAATATCCACGACAAAGAAAAAAGTAACCAGTCAGCGATTCGGGATGCACTGCACCAACGTCGCCTACGTATTTGGGACTCAAGTGCTACGTTTGACGATGAGGCTTATGTAAGTAGCGATGAAGATACGAGCCATTCAGCAAAACCACATGAACGTAGTAAGACATTACAAGAAGTACCTACATCGGCAGACATATCAAAACCGAGTCAAGATGTTCAAAGAACAGCTGATGATCCGGATATTGAAGCCTTTTTAAAAGAAATGAAAGCTAAACGTGTTTCTTCCTCATTTCTTACTGAGTTGTTACTCCGAGACGAACGAAAACGACAACGAGTACCGGAAGAAGAAAAAAGGCAAAATAAAACTGCGGATGTAGGCAAGCAGACAGGCAATAATACTAACATACCTGATGAAACTATAAAACATAATACAGTGATGCCAGTAAGACATCGAGAAAAAGTGGATCTGCAAGTCACCAAATCAACACAACTGGACATTCCAAGAAATGAAAAAGGTCTGTCATTGATAACGGAAAGCAAGATAACAAAGTCAGCAGAAACAAAAATTGCAAGAGTTGATTCCAGATTTACTATAAAAGTACCCGATGACAAAAGTCCCGCATCGCCTATGTCTAGTCAGAATACACATTTATCGTTTCTAGATGATAACTGCAGACCCGAACAAAAATGTACGAAAACAGAAATCCCGAAATTACTACATTCGTCAAAAGCAAATGATGCAAAAGCGCTGCCATTAGGAACTGACAACGCCAGAATACAACCACTTAATACTGCTACAGATATTCTTCATCCAAGAAAATCACTTTCGCCGGTGATACCTCATGAAATAGTACCACAAGTTACTCGTCTTGAAAACACAGAAGTCACTGGAACGAATGATTACAGTGATAGTCGTTCACTGCCAATTACTAGTCAGGAAACTGAATTACCATCAAACAGAGCTGAGCCGAACTTTACTGAAAAAGAATATACAATATCAGAAGTAGCAGAAGTACAGGAAAAAGAGGTGCATTCATCAACTGATAATGGGCAAAAACAGCTACACTCTACTTTCACAGATAAATTGTATAACAGAAAATCTCCGCCACCAATTTCGAATACTGAAGGAAGGCTTTCGCCAAATTTGGACCATAAAAGATCCCCATCACCTGTTTATGACACAGATATTTCCAACTACGTAGACACGATATTGGAATGTTTACCGAAAGCATTACCGGTTTACAGTCAATCACAGATTTTGGAGCCTAAAGGAAGTCAATTAAATGCACCCCATGTTCGAACTAATGAAAGCCCGAGGACACTCTTAAATTCAAATATTTCTGAAACCAGTTGTAGTCTTCAGAAAACCTCAGCACCACGTCACAGTTTCGTAGATACCCATGACATAAAATCGAAGACAACATGTTCAACAGCTTTTCTACTGCCAATAAATGATCATAAAAAGTCGCCCTCCGCAAAAACAGGCCATGAAAAAGAGGTGAATATAGCTACAGATGATGGACGAATAAAGCGAGCACCCACTGCCAACGATGTTACTTCTAGTCAATTAAGACCGTCAATTATGGAACACAAAACAGTCGTGTCATCAATAACAAAAGAGAATATACATTATCCACAAGTTTCAGAAAACGATGTTCCAACTCAAGGAGGTTCTCCGACGGAAACCACTAGCCAAACAAGGAATTTAGTGGTTATTACAGATCATCCCAGATCTGAGATACAAACTGCTGGAACTGAAATCCCAAACGATAAAGAGTCGTCATTGCCAATTATAAGGCAAATAAACGAAATACCTTTTGTCAGAAAAGAGCAACAAACGGACTCAATATTTGTCCCTAAGTCAGAAAAATCGTCATCGGCAGTTTTTGGCAAACAAGTAGTTGTATCAACAGAGCCATACGTTGCAAGAGTTCATCCCACATCAACTATAGTAAAAGAAGTGTGCAGTTACAACTATTCCTCATTACCATTTTCAAGTCAGAATAGACCTTCATTGTCCATAAGTACAAACAGCTCTGAACAAGATGTTAAAACTGGAACGCCGGCATATAAACCATCGACAGTATCAACGAATACAAAGCTACATGATAGTCAGAGAATTAAGTCACAACATACTGTTATGAACGTTTATCATGAACAAACTATGCGAGCACCAGTGCAAGAGCCACATGAAACAGTTGTCGCAGTAACTTGTAATGAAACGACGGATCTGCAACTTACGAGCATAGAAACGAACAGTGGCAGGCATCCATCGTTGCCAGTTACAAGCAAGGTGTTACCAATAGCAACCGATGAAGTTATAGCAAAATCGACAGATGTAGAAAAAGAATACGCAAAATTTACACCTTCAGAAAGGCGTGAAAAGGAGATGGCTATATCTTTCGCTA
The DNA here is from genome assembly GCA_963989385.1 of Ctena decussata. Taxonomy (NCBI): domain Eukaryota; kingdom Metazoa; phylum Mollusca; class Bivalvia; order Lucinida; family Lucinidae; genus Ctena; species Ctena decussata. The sequence continues at coordinate 480,351 of OZ022504.1, read as the reverse complement.
ATTGGAGAAAACATCAGCAACCGGATGCCAAAGATAAACCATATGCCAGACAATCACCACCGCCAGTTCCGATTCGTAAAAGAAGGCTTTCGGCAAGTTTAAACCGCAAAAGATCCGCATCACCAGTCCATGAAAATGCTATTTCCAACTTTGTAGATGGGCTTTTAGAAAATATATCAGTCGGGTTTTCAGTTCTAAATCAATCGAAATTATCGGAGCCTAAAGGAAGTCAACAAAGTACATCAAATTATCAAACAAAAGAAGAGTCATGGACATATCCAAATTCAAGTATGTCTGAACTCTGTGTCAACCAAGACGAAACCTCCTCATTGATTCAAATGTCTGTTGATATTCATGACAAAGGAAACAGTGACCAGTCAGTGATTCGGGCTGTGCCGGGTCAACGCCGTCTTTGTACTGCTGACTCTAGTGCAGCAAGTTTAATTGGTGATACAGTGGCCTACGATCCAGCAAAAATACCAGACCGTAGTAAGACGTTGCGCGAAGTGTTAACATCGGCAGGCATATCAAAAAAATTTGAAAATATTCACAAAATCACCGATGTGCCAGGTGTTGAAGTTTTATTAAAAGAAATAAAAGCTAATCGTGCTTCTTCGTCGTCTCTCGCTGAACTGTTACTCAGAGATGAATTAAAGAGACAACACAAAGAGCCGGACCAGGAACAAAAGCGCATCAAAACTATGGATGTAGGCAGGCCTAGAGGTCATAATCTCAATACGCCAAATGAAACAATTGGTCATGAAGTAGTGGTACCACTAACAGGTTTTGAAAAAAAGGAGATGCAAGTCACTAAAACGTCACCATCGGCATTGCCAAGGAATGAAAAGAAGCTGTCATTAGACACTGATAACAAGAGATTGACGACATCAGACAAAAAAGTTGCAACAGTGGCTACCAAAGCTACTGCAATAGCCGTGCACAGCGGCAAGCGTTCTGCATCGCCAGTTTCTAATAAAGAAATACCTTTACAACCTGATTATGATTATGGTAAACCTGAACAATATGTTAAAGCAGACGCGATGCTATCGGCAACAGTAAATGACGTAAAGGAGGTGGCATTAAGAACTGGCGGTGATAGAATAAAGCCGTGCAGCAGTGTTACAGATTTTCTGTTCGCAAGAAAACCGCTTTCCCCCTTGATTGGTCATGAGACAGCGCCGGCAGGACCTCGTCTTGAAAACGTGAAGGTCACTAAAATAAAAGATTGCGGTGGCGGTCATTTGCTGTTGCCAATTACTAACCAATTATTACCATCTGTTGAAGAAAAAATCAAAACAGAGCTCAAAGACTATGTAACACTGACATCAGAAATAACAAATCATGAAAAAGAGGAGCATTCAGCAACTGCTAATCATAGAAAACAGCCACAGCCTTCTATCATAGATGAATTGCATGACAGAAAATTATCGCAACCAGTTACGAGCCCTAAACGAATGCTTTCGCCAACTTCGGAACATAAAAAGTCTCCATCACCAGTCCATGACAATGATATTTCTAACTACGTAGAGGCTTTATTGAAATCTATACCAGACGGGCAACCAGTTTGCAGTCGATCGCAAATTTTGGAGCCCAAAGAAAACCAATTTGTTGCAACGTATGATCAAACCAATGACGGTCCGGGGAAATTTATTAATTCAGCTGTTTCTAAGTCCAGTTTCAGTCAACAGAAGTCGTCCCTGTCAGTTGCAGGCGACATAAACGAGTTGTCTTCAGCAATTGATGATGCTATAAAAGACACACAGTACAAAGCAGAAGATTTTTCTGATTCAAAAAAGTCAACATCGTCAAATATAGGCAATGAAATAATGCTCTCAGAAGAAACAAAGTTTGCAAGAGTTGATCCCAGTGCTAGTAGATCAGAAGTGCGCAGCCACAAGTGTTCTCCATCGCCAATTTCTGGTGAGATAAGACCTAAAACGCCTTCAGTTGATCGTGGTAAATCTGACCAAGATACTATAGCAGAAACACCTAATTTTAGAACGTCACCTACTACAACGTCAAAGAATGAAAAGATGCCAGTCAATGATCATGCTATTTCAGACTATGTAGATGTATTATTAGAAACTATATCAGAGGAGTTTCCAATTCAACGTCAAGCGTCCCCGGCGGATATAATAAATCAAAATGAGCTGCCATGCCCACGTGACAACCAGAGAATAAAGTCACAACATACTGCTACAGATTTTTCTAGTTCAATGCCTATGATACCGTCATCGATCGGTCATGAAACAATGGCTACAGAAAGCACGGAGCTGAAAGCCACAAGAATAGAAAGTCATAGTAGCGGTCGTTCTTCAGTGCCAGTTTCTAGCCAGAAAATGTTTTTAACGGCTGGTACAGATGAAATCGGAAAGAAGCCGCCTGAACATTTTGAAAAAGAATACCCCAAAATGTCATCAGCAACAAGGCATGAAAAAGATGTGTCTTTAACAGCTGATGACAAGAAAATACAGCAATTCACTGCTAAAGATAAACCTTATTCAAGAAAGCTGCCGCCGCCTGTGCCTTTTCGGAAAAGAAGGCTTTCACCAACTTTGGACCACAAACAAACAGCATCAATGATTCATGACAACGCCATTTCCGACTACGTAGACGGGTTATTAGAAAATATATCGGACGGGTTGCCAGCTCAAAGTCAGTCGCAATGTTTGGTGGCCAAAGAAGATCAACATACAACACCGTACGATCGGACGGCGAATGTAATTAGTGATAAAGAGGCCAAAGATCCAGCAAAAATACCTGATCTTAGTAAGACATTGAATGAAGTCCTAACATCATCAGGCATATCAAAAAAGATAAAGAAAATTCACAGAATTGCTGATGACCCGGACGTTGAAGCCTTGTTAAAAGTTAAAAAAGCTAAACGTGCATCTACCTCATGTGTCGGTGAACCACAACTCAAAGATGAACGAAAGAGACAACAAACAGAACGGGTAAAGGAACAAACGGATATCAATATAAAACGCGCAGGCAGACAAACAGGCAATAACACCACAAACGTGCCATACGAAGCTGCATGCTATTCTGAACGCCATTTACATGAGCAAAGCATAGGTACACGAAAACTGTCACCAAGGGACATTCTAATGCAAAATATAAGATCAATTCGACCCCCTAATGACTGAAAATTGGTTAAAATTATAATTGGTGATTTCCTTTTTTTTCTTTTCTCCCCATTTGTAGAGAAAGGGACAAAGTAGCATTTTTTGCCTAGTTTTGGGTGTTTGCTATGAATGAGTGTTATATAAAGCTACCTGCTGGTCATAAAAAAAAATCTCATCGGTGTCAAAGATAATAAGCACGACTATGGTCCCATGTGAATATTGTTTTACTCAGTTGAGGAACTTGAAGATGTCAAGTGCTACAATATACTGATATGGCCCCTTTTCTCTTCTTTGAAATTTATCAATGTGGTATCGAAAAGGGCACCAAGTGACATATGGTGCCTTTCTACATATAACCATACAATAGTATAGGTGTATGATAGCCATATAAACTGGTTCCATGTGGCACTTGGTACCTATTCTAACAAACTTTATTAGAAATGTGCTTGTTGGAAGAGGAACTAAATGACACTTGGTGTGTTGTTGTTCTTCTAATCTCGTGACGATGTTGGTTCAAGGGGCGGGGGGGCTCAGCGGAACGTATCCATCACGTTAGCTCTCCTCTCTGGAACATCGACCCTCGTGAGAGCCACAACCAATCGGAGCACCCCTCGGCAAATTCCGTGAATCACGGAATTGGCCGAGCGGTGTTCCGATCAAGCCACAACGTGTGACGTTGTCTCTCCAGCACTGCCGAGAGGTCCTTGTCATCCTATTTCCGCTGGAGACGTTGATATATTTTTCCCAGCAAGTAAATGCAAAATCACTTATTTTAAAATCACTTATTTTAAAAGGCTCTTTATATTGATAAGGTTTATACATGTAATTATAAAGGCGCCATTTTAAACTTTAAGAGATTTGGTGGAGCCGATGGATGCGCCCCGAAGGAGGTGGGCAATTGTGGAATTGGTAACCTGGTGAGTAAGGAGTAGTTTTCTTTGTGAACTTTATGCAGTTAAAAATGAAGAAAAAAGACAAATATACGTAATGATGCAGATCAATAACATGCAAATTATATCACTGGACTTAATGATTAGCTATCACAGTGTTCGTGTAGTGTAATTTTTTCGCTCTGCCTTTTCTGTCATGGCCAGCTATCAATGTTCCAACTTTTAGAGATATAGCCTGAAGAAGCAAACAATAAAAATTGGCAATAACTAAAAACTTATTTGTGTTAATATCATGGTTCTTGCACTTTGTACTTTCTCTCACTGTGGGGTATGGTTGTGGTTCTTCCATTCTGCTTCTTGCAGGGTCCTCTGTCAGTTTGTGACATTTCTATACTTTTAGAGACATGCCCGGACAAGCGAAATACCGCAAAAAAACTAGGTAGGGAACTTGTTTTGTAGTTACTGGTGGCTGGGTTGTGGTTCTTGCACTCTACACTTCCTCTCCTTGCCTTCTATTAACGTGAAAAGTTTTATACTTTGAGATATGCTCCGGACAAGCAAAATACTTGAAAACTAGGAGAGGAGCTGAAACCGAAATTACTTGTGACATGGTTATGTTTCTTCCACTCTGCGTTTCCTCTTGTTGTCCTTGTTTAATGTGTGTTCCCTTTCATACTTTCAGAGATGCGCTCCAGACAAGCAAAATACTGAAAACCCTAGGAAGGGAGCTAACTCTGTAATTACTTGTGACAGTGTTATGGTTCTGACGCTCTGGGCTTCCTCTCATTGCCTTTTAAATGTTTATTAAGTTCCCTTCAACACTTTCAGAGATAAGGTACGCACAATAAAGACAGACTGACAAATGGATAAAGCGGCGACTATATGCTCACCCCTAGGGGAGAATGAAAATATATGCATCAAGACAACGCAGTTACAATCCAACTGTCAGTGTCTCAGTTTTATAGGCTCAACTGTCATACAGAGAAGGGGACCTCAGTTTAAAGTCTCATCCGGAAGGCAACACAAGCAGGGGTCGAACCTGTGACCTCTGGATAAGTACTTCAGCATGTTATCCACTACACTATAGCTACTCCGGAGGGGTCAGTAAAAAGACAGGATTGTGGTTGAGGGGTCAGTAAAGACAGGATTATGGCTGAAGAATCAATAAAGATATCATTGTGGACGAAACGTCAAATTATGATTGTAGCTGAGAGATCAAGATTGGATTGTGCTGAGTCGTTAGGATAGATAAGATTGTATTTGAGGGGTCAGTAAAAGACATGCTTGTGGCTGAGCGGCCTGTTGTTTAGAGATCGATAAAAACAGGATTCCGGCTGATGGGTCAGTAAAGATAAGACTGTAGCTGAGGGGTCAAGATAGGTGTAGCTGAGCGGACATTAGTTTAGGGGTCAGTAAAGACAGGTTTCTTGCTGAGGGGTCCGTCAAGATAGGATTGTAGCTGAGGGGTCAAGATGGGGTTGTAGCTGAGTGAAGGGTCAAGACAGGACTGCGTTCAGGGGTCAGTTAAGACAGCATTGTAGTTAAAATACAGATTGTACCTGAGGGTTCAGGCTTCAGACCAGATAGGATTGTAATTAAGGGGTCAGAAAGGACAGGATTATTGTTGAGGGTTCAATAAACAGATTTGTGGCTAAGGGATCTTAAAGATAATATTGTAGTTAAGGAGTCGGTAAAGACAAGATTGTGGCTGTGAGGTCAGGTTGTAGCTGAGGGATTAGGTAAGGTAGGATTGTAGTTGAGGGGTCAATAAAGACAGGATTGCAGTTGAAGAGTCAGTATAGACAGGATTGTGGCTGTGAGGTCAGTCGAAATAGGGTTGTAGCTGAGGGGTCAGGTAAGGTAGAGTTGTAGTTGAGGGGCCAATAAAGACAGGATTTAAGTTGAGGGGTCAGTATAGACAGGATTGTGGCTGTGAGGTCAGTCAAGATAGGAAAGTAGCTGAAGTGGCATTCAGTAAAGGTTTGTAGTTTAGGGGTCAATAAAGACAGGTTTCTTGCTGAGAGGACAGTAAAGACAGGATCGTGATAGAATGGTCAGTAAAGATGGATGTGTAGTTGAGAGGTAAGTAAAAGCATAATTGTTTAAGGGGGCCAGTAAAAATAGGATTCTAATTGACGGGTCAGTAAATACACCATTGTGATTGTGGGAACAAAATAGGATTGTCATGTGAGGTCAGTTAGGATTAGATTGCACATGTAGTTGAGGGGTCAGTAAAAGACAGGATTGTGGCTGAGAGGTCAGCAAAGAAATGACTGTTGTTTAGGTGTCAGTAAAGACAGGACTGTAGCCGAAGGGTTAAGATAGGTGTAACTGAGGGGACAAGATAAGATTGTGCTGATGGGAAAGTACAGAAAGGATTTTTGATCAGGAATCAGTGAAGACAGGATTATGGCTGAGGGGTCAGTGAAGACGCGATTGTAGTGTAGGGGTCAATAAAGACGGGTTGTTTGCTGAGAAGTCAGTCAAGATAGAATTGTAGGTGAGGGGTCAGGTTGGACTGCCTTCAAGGTCTCAATAAAGACGGCATTAAAGTTGAAAGGTAAGTGAAACTACAGATTGTAGCTGAGGGGTCAAAGATAGCATTGTAATTAAGGGGTCATTTAAGACAGGATTATTGTTGATGGGTCAGTGAACACAGGATTGTGGCTGAGGGGTCAGTCAAGACACGATTGTCGTTTGGGAGTCAAATATGGCAGGTTTCATGCTGAGGGGTCAGTCAAGACAGAATTGTAGTTTAGGGGTCAATAAAGACAGGGTTCATGCTGAGGGGTCAGTCAAGATAGGATTGTAGGTGATGGGTCAAGATAGGACTGCGTTCAGGGCTCAGTAAAGATGGCATTGTAGTTAAGAGGTCAGTAAATATATAGATTGTAGCTGAGGGTTCAGACAAGGTAGAATTGTAGTTAAGGGGTCATTAAAGACAGGATTATTATTGAGGGGTCAGTAAAAACAGGACTGTGGCTGAGGGATCTTAAAGATAGGGTTGTACTTTAGAAGATCGTGGCTTTGAGGTCAGTCAAGATAGGGTTGTAGCTGAGGTGCCAAATAAGATAGCATTGTAGTTGAGGAATCGGTAAAGACAGAATTGCAGTTGAGGGGTCAGTTTTGACAGGATTGTGGCTGGGAGTTCAGTCAATATAGGGTGGTAGCTGAGGTGTCATTCAGTATAGGTTTGTAGTTGAGGAATCAGTAAAGACAGGACTGTGACAGAAGGGTCAGTGAAGATAGATCATTTAGTTTGGGGGTCAGTAATGAAATGATTGTATCTAGGGGGCGGGGGGCAGTAAAAATAGGATTGTAGTTGACAGTTTAGTAAAGACAGACTTGTGACTGAGAGGTCAAGATATGATTTTAGTTGATGGGACAAGACAGAATTGTAGTTGAAAGGCATTTAAGACAGGAATGTAGATGAGGGATAAGAAAGGAGTGTGACTGAGGGTTCAGTAAGGACAGGGTTGTTGCTGAGGGGTCAAAATATTAGTTTTGTTGATGGATCAAGATAGAAATGTAGCTGAATGGTCATTTAAGACAAATTCAAATTCAACTTTATTTTATTTTGAAAACCTCTGTTAGCAAGGTATAATTCGAAACGACAGAAACAAGAATTATAAAAAAAATACCAGTTCTAAGGTAGACAACCTAAGCAAAGCCATTTTCCTTTTACTGTTCCAGTTATTGCCCATAAAGCCAGACAATAAGAAGAAGCACATTCGCCTTTTTCATTCGGATAAGCATGAGCAATACCTACACTGCTCTAGATAAGGAGGAGTAACAGGGACAACTCTGTGACAAACCTCAACACCGTGGAACCTAAACACATAGATTGTGACCCCTCACCAGAACCACCTTGTGAAGAGGGTTCAAATGAGGGACCACAACAAGTTTCCACACATATCGTGACCCCTCATCAGAACCGTCTTGTTGAGACGGTTCCAATGAGGGACCACAACATATGTTTATGAAAAAAAAAAAATCCCCCAATCAGCCCTGTCACTCCTCCCACCTGCAGCCCTGGTATAGAGACTTTAAGACATGACTGTAGATGAGAGCTAAGTTAGGAAAGGCCGAGGTCAGTTAAGGCAGGACTGCTGCTGATTATAATTGATGGGCAGGAGAGATTTGTAGCCAAGGGGTCAGTAACAACAGGATTACAATTGTGGGGTCAATAAAGACAGGATTGTATTTGAGGGTCAGTAAAGGCATAATTGTACCTGAGGAAGCTGTAAAAAAAAGCACTGTGGCTGAGAGTTCAGTTAAGATGGTATTGTGGCTTCATGATCGATAGGTTTGTAGCTGAAAATTCAGTACAGATAGGATTGTAGTTGAGGAATAAGTAAGACATGATTGTGGTTTAGGGGTCAGTAAAGCTAGAATTGTGGCTGAGGGTAGTTGAGGAGTAAGTGTTGTTGAGGTGTAAGTACTGGTTGAGGCTGCGAGGTATCTCAATATAGAGTTATAGCTAGGGGTCAGTCAAGTTAGGATTGTGGTTGAGGATCAGTAAAGGTTGAGGCTGAGGGGTTAAGATAGGATTGTTATTGATGGGTCAAAATAGAATTGTAACTGAGGGGTCAGTAAAGACAGAATTGTAGTTGTAGTATTTACTGATCCCTCATCAACATGCCTATCTTCACTGACCCATCAGCACAATCCTGTGGACCCCTCAACTACAATCCTATCTTGACCCTTGTGTGCAATCCTGTCTTTACTGGCCCCTCAGCTTCACTCCTGTTGTTACTAACCCCGCAGGGGTGGTGGTAGTGTAGTGGATAATGTACTGGACTACCAGTCCTGGTTCTCTGCTCTTTCAGACGAGGCTTTAAACCAAGGTCCCATCTCCATATGACCTCTGAGTTGGTAAAACATTAAATATGAATACATACATAAAGATACAGACCTGCATTGTATCTGGTTGCAATTCAAGCTTGGGGATAATAATGAAAGCAGCTCCATTTGTTTGGGAAAGAGCGATTCATTCAGTTTACAGTGTGTGTCTTTCATGAACTTTTGTTAATTTATGTACAATGGACCCTCTTTCCAAGGACTGAATCTCTTCCCAAAACATTTTTCACGTTAAACTGATTTGCTGTAATAAAGAATACTTTTGAACAATAAAGCCATTTCCTGCCTCTAAAAATGTTATAAAGAATTTTGCCACAGACTAGAGTTCCTTTGATCAACTTATTCAGTGTCACTAAAACTCAAATATTTGAAAGCAAAAAGGTGATGGACAGGTCCTGGTAGGCAACGGGCAGCCCTCTCTGAGCCACACTGATGCATTCCACAAGACACATTAGCTGCTGACATCAGATAAGAGATGCCTATGTAGTAACTTGTATAACTTCTTCCAGTTTGGGTTCTGACAGTGGGATATGGGATCTGATAGTATTAATTCCTGATCATTGCCTTTTTTTTTACTTTATAATACTTCTCCCTATTTCTTTAATCACTAGCCTCTCATTTTCAATTCTGCCTTAACTGACCCACAAGTAAGGACATTTTTATTCAGATCCCTCAGCCAATGCTTGTATTTTACTGACCTCTCAGCCACAGACAATTTTCAAATAAATTGACAAGATTCTCTCTTTTCTCTTTTCAACATGTTTCTTAAAATTATAACTGCAGAGTTTCTGCAGAAATCTAATCAAGGGAATACGAAACAATACAAGACAAGTGGTTGTCACATGACATGTATATTAAAACATCAACAAAATATAGCTCTGCAAATAATACTACAATGACATGCTTCATTTAAGCCGCGACGCGAGAAAACCAACAAAGTGGTTGTGCGCCCAGCACAGACTCGGATCAGCCTGGGCATCCGCCAGTCTGAGCCAAGTCTTCACTGCCCGCATGAAGGAAGTTTAGACCCTTAGGTACCCTTTAAGCGCTTAGCGAAGAGTCTGATCAAACTTATCGGATGCCCAGGCTGATCTGAGTCTGCTCTGGGCGCCCAACCACTTTGTTGGTTTTCTCATGTTGCGGCTCATTTTTTGTCACAAATACACTGCTCCAGAAAGACCAAATATTGGCATTTAGGCACCATATTTATTTATTTATCAGATGAGGGTTTGCCATTCCAAAACAATCCCATAAATCTAGATCTGTCTTACAAGACAGATCCAATCCAGGTATTTGGGATTGTTTGCAAGAAGAAACAATCCCTTAAATCTAGATCTGTTTTACAAGGCAGATCTAGATATTTGGGATTGTTTTTGAAAAAGAAATAGCCATCTTACAACAGAAATCCACAAGACTGATTTGATCCACATCATGTGATTTCCAACAATGAGCTCACATAGTAAGAAAGCAAATACAATTCTACTCAAGTTGTCAAGAGGTGAGGTTTTCTTAATCCCAACTGGAACTCTATATTGGCTAAGTACTTAGTATGGTAAATGATGACTGGTGATGACAATACACGACTATTCATGAATTACGAGCATTATGCTTTAAATGACTGAAAATGAGTAAACAGATGACTGATGTCTATGACACAATATAAATTCTTTATGATATCCGACACACTATAATTTCTTTATGATTTCATTATACCACCTTACCAGAAAGTGCCACCTTAAGCACAAATTATTTTGTAATGAGCAGTGTCAACACTGATAAGGGTGGTATAAAATAGTTATACCATAGTTTGTCCACCTGTATAAGATATATTCCACTCATTAAACCTTGTGGATTAAATATCCTTGTACATGCAGACAAACCATGGTATAACTATTACCATAATGTGCGTATATATTGGGACACCTAAAATAATGAATTTTCCATTTGGGACAAATGGAAAATTTATTATTTTAGGTGTCCCAATACTTAAGCACATTGGTAATTTATACATTGGTGTTAGCACCTCTAGAAACCTGACCCCAACTGAACTTACATCAAAACCCCTAAATTTGGGGACAACTTAAGAGGAATGGACACAATTTCAGGGGAAGCAACTCTTCCCGTTCCATATCTCTGTCTCCCTTCTAATTGGAGGTCAACTCTTACACAAAAGAATTTGCTCCCATAGGAGCAAATTCTTACACAAAAGAATTTGCTCCCATACGAGCAAATTCTTTCCTTTAAGAGCAGACCCCATTTTGCAAGGAATATATTGTCCAGGGAAGCAGACAGGAAGTCACAAAATTGTTTCCCTTTGTAAAAATGGCAGAAAAATAGAATAGTATATCCAGCTACTGTGATCATCTGAAAACTTCAGCCAATAATTGAGTCGTGACACGACAAAACCAACAAAGTGACATGCGCCCAGCTAAGACTCAGATCAGCCTGGGCATCTGCCCAGTCTGATCAGAGTCTTTGCTGTATGCTTAAAAGGTAGCTAAGGGTCTAAGCTACCTCCATGCCGACTGCGAAGACTCTGTTCAGACTGGGCAGATGCCTGAGTCTTCACATGGTGCACATGCCACTTGGTTGGTTTTCTCATGTCGCGGCTCAATTATTTTACAGCGTTGCAGGCAATATTACTGGTCATGAACTGACCTGGTAAAACCAAGTTAACCATTTTGGTTGCTGTGGTGTGTTCCATGCTTAAAAATAATCATCATTTCAAAAGTTATTTGCAGTCAACTCTTGATATCTCTAAGTTGAAGTTTGTCCAAAACTACTGATATCTCAAAGTAAATTATTGGTCCCAGAAAATCTACTTGGAGATAACAGTATTTTGAGATAAAAGGAGTTTAAAATAAAAAAGCTATATCCTTTGATATAAGAGGGCACATTGAGTGAGATATCAGGGTTTGAGATATCAAGAGTTGACTGTACTATCTAAGCTGCATCATGTAATAAGGGTGTTTAACACTACTGATGTGAACAGCGAAGATTCAAACCAGTCTGTGTGAATGCAGGAAGTACCACTAAAGCGTTCATTTGAGCCTGTAGATTCCTTAATGTCCATACATGGTGTGGGAAGATAAGCAGGATGGTTTCACCATTTGCTAGTAGCATATGTGTTACTCACACATATTGCCTGATATGACAAATCTAGTGATGTGTTATACAAGTGGTGGCGTAAAGTCGACATGAAATAATATTACATACACATATTATGAAATGGAAGTTTACAAATGTATTATGACAAGGAACATTTAATACATGCATATATGAACATACAGTACATGCATATACTATAAAATAAAATATTTCATATACTCATGAAATGTAACATTAGTATACACAAAGTGAAACATTATATACACGTGTGAAGTGAAACAAGAGAAATGAGACCTTATGAGATGCTAAATCTCTCAGATCAGCCTGTGCCTAATGATGCCCTGGAAGCAGGATCCCAAGCAAATGTACATCTTAAACTACATAGTGTTTTTGTAGAGTATCCCTAAATTTCAGAAGCCTTCAATCCCAGTATCACTTAAATTCGATTTACTGTATAAATCCTTATAACTGCCCCTATGCTAATAAATTCCCCCCCCCCCCCCAACACCTCTTTTCTGAAAATAGAATTAACGTGCAGGGATCCTGTTTGCTTCTCTACTTGATGTAGCTCTTTGAAATGGCAGCTACACTCAAAGGAAAGAATTTCTCCTGGAGGAGCACATTCTCATTGTCAGTCTCTTGATAAAATTGGTCCCATTTGAAATGCTGCCAGGATGAACACAACATTGAAACAAGGGCTTCGCAAGCGGCGCATAATACGCCCGTTTTAATGTCATAAAGGAATTATAGAATGAACAAGATTGTTTACAAAAGGACAGACAGGCAGACAAACAGAAGAAACAACACTTTAATTAATGACGGCAACATTATTTAAATATTTAACACATCAAGTACTATTAGTATACCAAAAATCAGCTTCCAATGTGAAGTGGCTCCTAAGTTGAGTAATGCCAAAGTCAAACAAGGGAGATAATTCGTATACGAAATACACTAGATATACCATTCTTGGTTCTAATACATTCCCTTGACAATATACACATCTCGATAAAGTTGTGTTAAAATATTCTTAACGGTTAAGGAGTTACAGAGCAAACAGGAAATTTATGCATGGGCAGATAATCCAGTAAGCAAGCCAGTCATGGTTCTTGCTCAGGATTCATTGCCCCATTATTACACACATTCCTACAAAGTTTCATTCTAATATTTCAAAGGGTTAAGGAGATATGGAGTGAATGGAAATGCCTAAAAATAATGATCAAAGGGAGGTAACTCCAAAATTAAGAAAGGGGGAGAAACCATTCTTATATGTGACACATCATCTTGTGATCATGCACATTGCTATAAAGTTTCATCATGATATTCCAAACAGTTACTGAGTTAATGTAGGCACAACATAAGTATACACAAAAACAGCCGAAAAGAACTAATAAAAGGGATGTAACTCAGTAACGAAGAAAGGGAGAGCAACCATTGTTGTACGCGACACATCGTTGGGACTTCATACACATTTCTATGAAGTTTCATGAAGATATCCCAAACAGTTATCTAGTTATGGCGCACACAAGACCTGCAGGGGAAAAAAACCAATCAAAGGGGCATAACTTGGAAACTAAGGAAGGGGGAGCAACCATTCTTGTATGTGATACATTCCCCCTACCTAATACATATGCCTACAAAATTTCATGAAGATATCCCAAATGGTTATTGTGTTATGACGCACACAAAAATAATTATGGACGGAGGAAAGGGAGTTTACTCCGAAATTAAGAAAGGGGGAGCAACCATTTTTATATGCGACATATTATCTAGTGATCATGCACATTGCTATAAAGTTTCATCATGATATTCCAAACAGTTACTGAGTTAATGTATGCACAACATAAGTATACACAAAAACAGCCGAAAAGAACTAATAAAAGGGATGTAACTCAGAAACGGAGAAAGGGAGAGCAACTATTGTTGTACGCGACACATTGCTGGGACTTCATACACATTGCCATGAAGTTTCATGAAACTATCCCAAACAGTTATCTAGTTCTGGCGGGCACAAGACCTGTAGGGTAAAAAACAATCAAAGGGGCATAACTTTGAAACCAAGGAAGGGGGAGCAACCATTCTTGTACGCGACACGTTCCCCCTACCTAATACATATGCCTACAAAATTTCATGAAGATATCCCAAACGGTTACTGAGTTATGGCGCGCACAAGAATGTTTACGGACAGACGGACGGACAGCGCCATGACATAATACGTCCGTTTTTTCAAAACGGGCGTATAACAACTCTGATATGACCTACATGTAGTTTCAATACTCTGTTGGGTTGAGCTGCCGAGAAAAACTGACAGAAATAAACTGAGATATATAGAAGTTTCCTACATAGAGAGTATGGCTACACTTCAATGTCATTCTGCCATTTTCCAAAGAAAGACCACTTTTGTGACTTCCAGTTTGTTTCCCTGGGTGACGAAACCCTTCCAGACAGGGTCTACTCTAAAACTAAAGAATTGGCTCCTAAAGGAGCAAATTCTTTACTTTAAGAGTTGATCCCCATTGAAAAAGGAGGTAACAATAGAAATGTCAGAGTAGCTTCCCCTGAAAGTGCTTCCATTCCCTTTGTGCAACATAAATCATATGCAGTTAATCCTTTTTAAGCCGAAAACCCTTTTAGGGGCATATGCTAATTCTGCAGACACACTTCAGATGCTGCAGCATCTGATCAGGGTCTACACTGTTTGTTTTCAGGAATTTCTAGGCAAAATACAGTAAAAATGAATAACGTTCACCAGAACCCACCTAAAACCAAAATGGACTTATTCAAACAAGATGGACAAGACAACTGGTCAAAAAAGGGTTAATGAAAGAATTATCATGACATTCTCTCCTTATCCCTGGCTCAATAAAAAACGCTCCCTCAAAATCCACAAACCAGACAAAAATTCTCATTGGGATAGGCAGGCTGATCTGAGTTTTCACTAGTCTCATATGCTTTATGTACATAGGCTGATAGGAAACTAATTTAGGAAAACTATTTTTGGCACTAGGGTACACAACATACTGTTAGGTAAAACACAATGAAACTATTTACAACAGAATAAAACATACCTGTAATAATTCAAAATATTGGGATAGGTGGGTCTGAGCAAACAGTGCAAGCCAAGATCAGGCCCTGAGGTTATAAAACTTTTTTTCATGCTCAGCTCAGTTGAGCATGAAGTTTTATCTACCAATATATAGCAAATTACTGATAAGTACAGTTGTTTTCTTACTCAGTTTATGAAATTTTCTCTGCTTATGATTATGAAAATGCTAACATTAGTTGGCATTTTCATATTTATCGGCAGAGAAAATTTCATGCTCAGCTGAGCTGAGCATGAAAAAAGTTTTATAACCTCAGGGCCAGGCTGCTCCTTAAGGGGCAGTCTGATCAGGGTCTACAATGTTTGCTACTCCATCTGCAACTTTTAGGTAAATTTTTAATTTTGTAAAACCAAAGTGTTCCATTATTAGAACATTAAGGTGCCCCAATATTCAGAATTCTTACAGTAAGATTGTCAATATCCAAAGAAGTCAACACCCAAAAATGATGTCCCTTAATACTGGGGCACAATAGTCTGAACTGACTGTGTACACCCAGACCAGAGGGTCCACACAGCTTTCCATTTTGTAAGTACCATTTTTGGCGATAAAACAGTATTTTTAGCCACTAGAACGACCCCAAAAATCTTAATCAGTGTTGCTAAAATTCTGCTATGAGATAGTTATTTTTTCCTTCTAAAACAATCCAAAAAGTCTAGATCAGTCTTATAAGACAGATCTAGATTTTTCACTGTGTTGAAAGGCTAGAAAAAGAACCATCTTTTAACCAAAGAAAAATGGAATTTTGTTACACACACCTGGCCCAGAGGTTATAAAACTTTTCATGCTCAGCTCAGCTGAGCAAGTAATTTTCTCTGCTATAAATACACGTATGAAAATGCCAACTAATGCGGGCATTTTCATATTTATCAGCAGAAGAAGTTTCATACTCAGCCAAACTGAGCAAGAAAACATATGTACTTATCAGTAACATACTATTTATTAGCAGGTAAAATTTCATGCTCAGCTGAGTTGAGCCCCAAAAAAAATTTTATAACCTGGGGGCCTGGGTTCAAGGTTATAAAATGAGAATAATCTCAAACTCAAAATAAAGCACACTGATTGGCTGCTTCAGAGCATGTGCTCAGAAGCAGCCAATCACTTTGCTTAATTTTGAGTTTGAGAATGTAATCAAGTTTTATAACCTCCGGGCCAGGTAATGCAGTGTTGTATGCATTTTATGTGCCACAATAACATCCAACATCCCACCAGGAAATAAATGAGGAGCAACATGACATAACTAACATGCACTAAGATGAATGTGCACAACCGAAGACTCAGATCAGCCTGGGCATCCACTTAGTCTGAGCCAAGTCTTCACTGTTGTCACGGAAGTAGCTTAGACCCTTAGCTACCCTTAAAGCCCACAGCAAAGACTTTGATCAGACTGGGTGGAAGCAACGGGCGAAAGCCCTGGCTGACCTGAGTCTTTGCATGGCGCACATGCCACTTTGTTGCTTTTTTCGTGTCACGGCTGAAATCTTGTCAGATAATAACACTTTCTTTCTGTGACAAAGTACATTATAATTATGTCTGCAAGTAGTTATTCTGAAGACTGACAATATATGAACATTTATACCCGTTAATATGACTACATGAAGTACAGGGTTTTGTTTACAAATATTTAACCCGTTACTTTGACTATTGTTTAACTAAAAGGATTTAGGAACATAAGTAACTAGATAAGCTACTATTTATCAATTACTTCCAGCCATCTGAAGACACCTGGTAGTAACTGACCATTCACCTATAAACAAATATATGAATAAATAATTTACACAATAATACAAACACTATTATAACCAAATATAACTAAACCACTTCCAAGAAAAGGTATACCATAATGTGCTTAAGTATAAGGACACCTAAAATATTTAATTTTCCATTTGTCCCAAATGAAGATGTTAAACCTGAGTTTACTCACTCACTGTCCCAAAAGCAAAATTATTCAAGGTGCCCCAAAATTTAGCCAACACTTGAGCAATCCTACCATGCTGCATGTATATATATCAGTACATGGCTATTCTGGTAAGGCAGTATCACTTTTTCTTTTTCGGGAACTGACAATGGGATAATTAATCCATTCATTCCTAGCTTCTCATAAATGGAACACAGGCAGACAGTGCAGATCCAGATCAGACGCCACATCAGGGTCTCCACTGTCTGCTTCAAATTCAAGCCTTTCTGTAAAAGAATCAAAAGTGAAAATTTACCAGACACCCCTAAAAAGATGAATAGATTCATCCATTTCATAAGGGTAGAAGAATCCATTCATCATTAATGGGGTAATTAACTGAAGTGGAACTATCTAGAAGGATTATTACAGTGTGCCATAAAGTACAATTTTCATGGACTTGAATCAATCATATATTATGCTTTAAACTTATTGGCTACAAAGATACATGTCTATAGATAATACTTAATTACCCAATTACTGTTGCCAACATTCAATGTGCATTGTTGTTGCTTAAGATGAATGGGTATACATTCAGGGGAAGCAACTCTGTCTCTTTCATCTTTGCCTCCCTTTCAAATGAAAGTCAACTCTCATAGGAAAGAATTTGCTCCTCTATGGGCAATTTCTTTCTTTTAAGATGATGATTTGTGGTATATACAAAATCTCAATAAAACCATAAAAAATTATCGTATCTCCCTGAAAGTTAGCAGACTTCTTATTTTTGTTGTTCTCTACAGTTTAGAATACAAAATAGAGGGACATGCTGTTTAGAAAAGTGTTTTTATATGAAAAGATCAAAGGGTAATTTCCTGCGCAGAAATCTGAAAAATAAAATCCGTTCTTGAAAATGTACTTAGCTCTGAAGATACTTTGATCCATTAAAAAGAGCGTCCTAGCAATTATTTGATCCAACTCTTTCTCAAATTGTAAGGTAGACCAGATAAAAACAGTAGCTTTTTCTCAAATGTCTGACCATGTATATAAGTGCATGTATAGTGATTGCATTCATTAATACAGGTAGGTCAGTTTTACCTATATCATACTCACAGTATAAATATTACATTACAATGGACGGACGCTCGGCGCCCCGTTACTGCGGCTATGGATTTGTTCCGCTGAGGTGCGGGGGCAACGTTGATATGAGAATTGAATTACTACTACCAAGACAGGCGTGTTATTGAAATTATTCAACCATGAAAACAGACTCTACTGTGTATTTTATGACAAATATTTAGACACAGGCCACACCTTTTT
The DNA here is from genome assembly GCA_963989385.1 of Ctena decussata. Classification (NCBI taxonomy): domain Eukaryota; kingdom Metazoa; phylum Mollusca; class Bivalvia; order Lucinida; family Lucinidae; genus Ctena; species Ctena decussata. The sequence goes on along the minus strand of OZ022504.1, from coordinate 462,059 downwards.
TTATCTGCGCAGCCTGATAACGTGCAGCAAAAATGGAAAAAATAATTGCTAGAACGCTCTTCATAATACATTAATTTAAGTTCAGACCTAGTTACATTTTCAATAATGATATTCGTTTTTTAGATTTATTTGCACAAAATTACCCTTTGATCTTTTTTTTTATAAAAATCCCTTTTAACATCAACAAGTCCTGCATTTTGGGATTCTGAATTGTCAGAAAAAACATAAAGAAGGCATCTGCTAAGTTTTGGGAAGATCTGTTGTATTTTCAGCATTTTATGCAGATTTTTGTCTTTGCCCCAAATCAGTGATAATCACCACCTTAAGAGGAAATCCTACTTTGGAAGTGCCTTGTCGTTCAAGAACGCACACAGGAAGTCAAAAAAAATTTATTCACCTCCAGAAAAAAATGCCGAAAAACATGGACGTGTACCCAGACACCTTAAGATCTTAGACCTACAATGGTAACTTGATATACACAAACAAACTTTATATTTTGTAAATGCAAACTTCAAGTAACTACAGTGATACAAACATCGTATTCAGCCAGTGCCAGCTTTGATTAACCCATTCCATTCGGGATATCTCTTCAGGGGAATCTAGGCAAACAGTTTGGATCCAGACGTGTGGTCTGATCTGAGATCCAAACTGTTTACTGCCTAGACATCATTTCTACAAGAGTTAATTAGACCAATATTGTCAAAATATTCTCAATTTTTGATGCAGACAACAATTTCAGCAGACGACAAAAAATACCCAGAATGCAACGGGTTAACAAACAGCAAGCACTGTCTGCTCAGACTTAATTGTGCCAATACTTAGAATTTCTAAGCGAAGAGATGTCACAGGCATATGACTTATGTCACTGATAATGCGTTACCGGAAATTTTACACCAATATTTAGTTCAGTGAAGTCACTCAGCCACAAACTATATGACATATTCTAAAGCGTCTGGTGATGTTAAAATACTCTTGTCTACATGCATGTGCGTACCATGTTATCATGACCTTAGTACATACAGAAACAGTGACATGTAATAAATTCAATGAAGCATGAAATATGGGTTAAGATCAAGTAAGGCCAGTACACAAAATGCTTTTCTCCAGTTGTAAGGGTAGGCCAGTTCACATAACCATAGGCCAAATAGTACTGAAAAATCTCATTAAGTCAATGAAACATAAAATGCAATGTCCAAATCATAAGTTGTTGCAGTCAGGTGTACTCTGTAAGAGCTATGTGTAAGTCAAGTTTAATGATTCTAAATTCCAATTCACTTACAAGTATAACACGAAGTCTGACTGGATAACATCAAAAATTTGCAACAGTATATTCTGTGATATATTGTTGGAAACCTGATGTCATTAGGAAATGTTGCTTCTAACTGGCTGACGTCTGGTTTAACATTGCTTAAGGTGCTTGTCGTGGATGCCAGTTAGTACACTTCTAAAGGTGAAAACATGAAAAAATGCATCGGAATGGGGATAACTGTACTGAAAACTCTCATTAGTGGGGGGTGAATAATCGGTTTTATGGTCGCGAATAGCGTTTTATAGCTCTGCTGACATGTCACTGTAAAATGAAATTTGCGATCATAAAACCAACGATTTACCTCCAAAAATGATAATTTTGTGTACAATTATCCCAAAAAATACAAGCCACATCGTGCAAAAAGGGGTCTTAACATAATTGCTGACAGTTACTTCTCAAACCAGTCTGCCAACCCCTGGGCCCGGTTGTTCAAAACTAACGATGTCATTAGTTAACGTTTCGTTAAAATCTCAAACTTTATCTCAAATATGCCAACAATTTTTGTTGAAAAAATGTGAGTAGCTTTTGCATTGCAAGAGCTTCTCACATTTTTTCAACAAAAAAAAATAAGTGAATTTGGTTATAAAGTCATAAAACACTTAACCAGTTGACCGCTTAAAGAGCTCGTTAGGCTTACGATGATTTGAACAACTGGGCCCTGATGTCTTGCCACAGGTATTGTGTGTCTGCAGATTCCTGAGGGTCCATTCTTGATATAAGCAAACACTCTGATCAGACTGCACAAATGAGCAGGCTGGCCGGAGCTTTTGCTGTTCTCATCTGCATCTGCATTAAGAGCCATTTTAGTGTGTAATGGCCCATACAATTACTGAGAAACCGCTCTAATATAAAAACTGAACCCAAGTATTACCAAGCCACACCCTCATTCTATTTTTCTTGTATCAGCTATTGCACATAATATAATAACATGTTAAATCAATGAAGTAAACATTTAAACTAAATCATAGATACATCACATACAATTAAAGCATAATAAACTATGTAAATAATTAATGCATTTGTTTGCTTTAAATGATAGAGAAGATCGTTATGCTAGATTCTATAAGTTTTAACATGAGATGACATACTAATACTATATATATTTGAGCCGCGACATGAGAAAACCAACAATGTGGTTGTGCGCCTAGCACAGACTCAGATCAGCCTGGACATCTGCCTGGTCTGTTCAGACTCTTCGTTAAGCACTTAAAGAGTAGCTAAGGGTCTAAGCTACCTCCATGCAGACAGCGAAGACTCTGATCAGACTGGGCCGATGCCCAGGCTGATCTGAGTCTGTGCTGGGTGCACAACCACTTTGTTGATTTTCTCATGTCGCGGCTCATTTCACCTGGTAAAGACAAACAAAGATTTTGTTCTTATATTAAGGTAGTTTAAACATTCCACAAACAGTTGGCACACAATAAGACAAGGCTATATACTACACAATATATTGACAAAGTTGTCTTGCAAACACAGTATTCACTGACTGCGTAGAGACCATATTTACAGCATATATTAAAAATAACAACATTTCAGGACAACAGTGTATAACCTGCCAATGCTCACTGTATGCATGAATATATATATCAAAGCTTTAGATAAGAGGGAGTATTTAGTGATAATTAGGGATAATTTTTGTTAATTCTGACTAAAAACTTATGTTGTGACCCCTCATCTGAACCGTCTCGTCGAGATGGCTCAGATGAGGGGTCACAACATATGGTTTCAATGAGAAATAAAAAAGTTATCCCTCAATTATCATCAAATACCTCTCTTATCTAGAGCTCTGTATTATCTTAAAACATATTTTGCGGGTCTAATTTTACTCGCATCATTAAAATGTCTGAGACCATGCAGCCTATGAGCCACATCATTCTAAAATTTTGCTTAACTTATTGGCAAACAGTGAAGACTACATATCTGCCACATCATGTGATTTCCAACAGTGTGGCACTGATGACAAGCATAGGTTCTGATCAGACTGCAGTTGGGTGCAGTCTGATCAGAGCCAATTGTCACATCAGCCATCTCTGGAATTGGCCCAAACCATAGTCAACAGTGAGACCTCTACGGACCCAGTGTAAATGATAAGGATGATCTGAGTATCACATGACAAAACTGCACCATTGTTGGCAGTCACATCATGTGGCTCATTTAAGTATTTACAGTATGCATGAGCTATGGCTTTTGCGATGTGCTGTCATCTGAATTTTTGTTCAGGAAGCATAAAAGAAATGAAAAGAAATAAGTCCTCTCCAACTTTTGGCCTCTCAATAGTTTGTTCATTTCAAATATTGCATATAAATAAAAAAAATAATCAGTTAGATGATAAAATTTTACTAATACATTACTTATTGACTTATTTGGTGATTTCTATTATTTCTAAATAAAATAAAAGCATCTATACGACTGCATAATACCCCCCCAAGGGCAATAACTCCATCAGAAGACATCTGCCCATTAACAATCCCAACCAAGATCTTCCCATGATCAATGCACATGCCAAGTTTGGTGAAAATCCGTTAATAAATACTCAAGTTATCGAACAGAAACGAAGTGCTCATGGACAGACGGACGGACAGACGTACATACAACGGACGGACACACGGACAGCCAGCGGGAAAACATAATACCCCGCCACTAATGTGTGGTGGGGTATAAAAATATGACCAATCTGTAGAACTGCTATGCCAAAGCTCCTCCTATCAGAGGTCATGGTTTTATAGATGGCTGGATGGATAATTTGTGGTTTTATGGCCTGTTCCCTGATTTTTCCCTGACATTTAACATTTTGTGTGCCCTTGTTATGGATTCCAAAGTTAATCCAACTCTTCTCTTCAACAGTGCTAACTTTATTGGATATTGGGGGCTACTCTTAAAGGAAAGACTTTGCTCCCCCAGGGAGCTCCCCCAAGGAGCAAATTCTTTCGTTTAAGAGGAGCCCTCAATGAGGAGGAAAATATGCCTGGACTACCCCCCTAAAACAAGGTAAGACTGTTGTAGCCATTGATTTTCAACTTCCCTGACTTTGCCCTGACTTTTGATGTCCTTTCCAAATTTCCCTTTACCATCAGTTAAAAAAAGAAAACTTTGGTAGGATGCAGAAAACCCACCTTATTGATATCCAACCCCCCCCCCCCCCCCCCCTTTTCCCTGACCTGGAAAAAGTTCATTTTCCAGATGTTATCTCTGATTGTGGCAAACCTGAATTAATTGTAACCCTTCTTTATTTAATAGGCTCTCCAAATATCTTTAAGAAGTGGGTGAGACGTAGTGTAATATAGCTGCTGCTGAAATTAGAATTTACTTTAAGAAGTGAAGAACAGCCTATTTTAAAAATATTGGTAATATAATTATTATGAATGAAACAATGCTGCACGGAAAAGATCATGGGAAAAGAAAGCATTAAAAGCAAAAAACAAGAAGGAAATGAAATGAAACAAACACTTACAAAAAAATCTGCTTTGTTAAAGCTCTACTCCCTATCACAGAAGTCTGTGTTCAGTTGTAAAAAAAGGGTCAGGAAATTAAGTACATTTTTACACACAAGAGGGCCATGAGGCCCTGAATCGCTCACCTGAACAATTGGCAAAGTGGGTTTTTCTTATGTCTGAAATTGTCAAAACATGAGTCTTGGGTCAAAAGTCAAAGAATGACCATGACCTCTTGTACTCATAAATCTTCATGTACTCATTAAGACAACCATATATACCATTTTTAGACCAAAACATTCTAAACTGTCCATGAAATCTTATGTTCTGGCATTTTCCCATAAAAAAGGTCAAGGTAAACCCAAGGTCATCATATGAACAGTCTTGGTAGTACTCTAGTATTCTATGCTACTTACCAAGTTTCAAGGCCATAAGTGTATTGGTTCTGGAGAAGAAAAATATTAAACGTTTATATCATAAATGGGTATGGCGGCCATGTTGGTCATGTGACCTGGATCATTTGAAAAAAAATTTGTTCAATCAACCCCTGGAGGCTCTATATGAAATGTGCTTACAATTGGTCCTTTGGCTTTTGAGGAAATGTCTGAAAATGACAAAATATGAGAGATCTTGATCAAAGGTCAAAGAATGACCTTGACCTCTTGTACTCCTAATTCTTCATGACCTCATTAAGACGATGGTATATACCAATTTTTAGGCCAACATCTTCAAAGCTTCCAATGAAATCTTATGTTCTAGCATTTTCCCATATTTGACCTTGCCGTAAAATGGTCAAGGTCAACACAAGGTAATCGTTCTGAAAAATATTGATAGTACTGGTGAACCCAATGCTACATACCAAGTTTCAATGCCATAAGTGTATTGGCTCTGGAGAAGAAGATTTTTATAGGTTTTTACCATATATGGGCATGGCGGCCATGTTGGTCATGTGACCTGAACCGTTTCAACAAATTTTCATTCCCTCAACCCCAGGAAACTCTATATGAAATTAAGTTACAATAATTATTGGCCCAGTGTTTTTTTTAGATTGTTCGACATTGTCAAAATATGAGTAGTTCTGAGTCAAAGGTCAAAGAAGGACCTTGACCTCTTGTACTCTTAAATCTTCATGTTCTCTTTAAGATGACTGTATATACAAATTTTTGGGCCTTACTCTTCAAAACATCCCATGAAATTTTATATTCTAGCATTTTCCCATATTTGACCTTGTCGTAAAAAAGGTCAAGATTACCCAAGGTCATAATTTGAACAATCTTGATAGTACTCGAGTACCGATGCTACATACCAAGTTTCAAGGCTATCGGTCGATTGGTTCTGGAGCAGAAGATTTTTGAAGGTTTTTACCATATTTGGGCGTGGTGGCCATGTTGGTCATGTGACCTGGACCGTATGAATAAATTTTTGTTTCCTCAACCCCGGAGGCTCTACATGAAATTTAAGGACAATTGTCCTGATGGCTTTTGAGGAGATTGCTTGAAATTGTCAAACTATGAGAGTTCTGGGTCAAGGGTCAAAGAGTGACCTTGACCTCTTGTACTCATAAAACTTCATGTACTCATTAAGATGACTGTAGATACCAATTTTTAGCTCAAAATCTTCAACAGTTTCCAAAATATCTCATGTTCTAGCATTTTGCCATATAAAAGCAAAAGGAAGCAAACTTGACCTTACCGTAGAAAAGGTCAAGGTCAACCCAAGGTCATAATTTGAACAATCTTGGTAGTACTTGTGCACCCAATGCTACATACTAAGTTTCAAGGCCATCAGCCTATTGGTTCTGGAGAAGAAGATTTTTTTAGTTTTTTACCATATATGGGCGTGGCGGCTATGTTGGTCATGTGACCTAGACTGTATTAATAAATTTTTGTTCCCTCAACCCCTGGAGGCTCTATATGAAATTTGGTTTTAATTAGCCCAGTGGCTTTTGAGGAGATTGTTTGAAATTGTCAAAATAAGAGAGTTCTGGGTCAAAGGTCAAAGAATGACCTTGACCTCTTGTACTCATAAATCTTCATGTACTTATTAAGATGAATGTAGACACCAATTTTTAGCTCAAAATCTTCAAGGGTTTCCAAGGTATCTTATGTTCTAGCATTTTCCCATATAAAAGCACCAGAAAGCAAATTTGACCTTGCTGTAAAAAAGGTCAAGGTCAACCCAAGGTCATAATTTGAACAATCTTGGTAGTACTCGCGTACCAGATGCTACATACTAAGTTTCAAGGCCATTGGCCTATTGGTTCTGGAGAAGAAGATTTTTAAAGCTTTTTACCATATATGGGCGTGGCGGCCATGTTGGTCATGTGACCAGGACCGTTTGAACAACTTTTCGTTCCTAAGGTCCCAGAAGGCTACATATGAAATTTGGTTGCAATCGGCCCACCGGTTTCAGAGGAGAAGTTGTTTGAAATTGTGGACGGACGACGGACGGACGACGGACGGACGACGGACGACGTACGACGGACGCCGGAGCCTTACCATCCTATAAGCTCCCCCGGAGCCGCTGGCTCAGGTGAGCTAAAAAACATTAGGAATCCACAGGCCTTGACAAATTATATCAACAAAGGTATGTTCTATTGAAATCATACATATAATTGAGTTATCAATAGGATGAATTGCGTAACTTCACAGTCACCCAACAGATGCTCTTTAGGAGCAGTCTGATCTGGGTCTATATTGTCTGCTCATGAATCTTTGATCAACTCTGCCCAATAACTATCATGGATTTCTTTCTGCTGATTTAGCTGATGATGATTTTCACTATTAATCAGTATCAGTGCAGTCAGTCTTATTTGATGAATTACATGTACATGTATGTATGGTAAGTAACTCAGTCTTATCACAGAAATAACCACTTTAAGGCATATGAATACATCTCAACAAGAAAGCAGTTTGTCTCCCTTTTTATAAGAAAGACAACTCTACAAGAAAATAACTTGTTTCTTTAAAAGTTACATCCCTTATCACAGGGAGTTAACCTTACAGAGAAGAATTTGCTTCCACAAGGGAGCAAATTCTTCCCTGTAAGAGTTACTCCCTATGAGGAATGGAAGCAAATATTTCTCCATAAGATTTATCTCCCTTGAGATGCATTCATTAGTCTTAGACAACTGTGCGTTTATTTTGTACTCCAGCACCACACTTTAGTCATTGCGAACATCACCATTCAAGGAATAAGACCGTGGCTTTTCCCTTCTGAATGCCGACATAATTCTCAAGAATATTTCCCGGCGAACTGTTACTGTCAAATTGGTCACAAGACACAGCACCGTGGCCCCGGTAAATATGGCATTGTAAGTAAAAATAATGTAGAAATTGCCTAGCCAGTCCATACTGCCAAAATTCCCAACAAGATCAAAGTTTGTAATACCTGCAAATAGAAAGAAATAGAGAATCTTACACAAGTGGTCATTTCGTAAGAAATCTTTTAAATAAGCCTTTGTAGAGTTTCATATATTTCATATGAAATTACCAGGCGTGTAAGATTCTGTTTATCATATGACCTTTTATAATGGAATTTTATCACCTTTAAAATTAACATTATTTCAATAAGAAAAACATTGCTGAAATGGTCGTTATTAATAACGTTACAAGTACACACCAAAATGTTATTACAGGTATTATCATACAATTTTTATGACACAACGTTATCCACTGAATAACAGCGACATCATATGATAAAAGATTTTAATTTCTTAACATTGTTTTATCAAGGCCATGGTTAATAAGATCTGTAATTTGCAGTAACAAGGAAATTTTGAAATTTCCTCCAAGGAAAACACCCCCCCCCCCCCCCAATTTTGAAATTTCCTCCAAGGAAAACACCCCCCCCCCCCCCCCCCCCCCACCCTAACATACACACACACAAATCTAAAAATAGCATTAGAATTGTGAATATGTTGTTTTACTCACCTAAAGTTCTTGACAAGACTGGTAATGCTGAGCTGAGTATTAGAAGAACACTACAATTTAAGATGATATGAACCATGGACGTCTCGGAGTACACAGGTCGGATACTACCAAAAAATGGCAAACTATAAAAGCCAACCACTGAGGCTGACATGATATAACTGAAGAACAAGTCAAGGTTATAATACAGAATTATTATGATATCTATAGCATCATGTAGCTACTTGGTGTGGATTACTACTTTTAGTTTTAGTTTAGAGCAGAAACTGAACTCGGATTTCTTAAGATGTAACTTATATAAATAAAGGGTGACACCTTTTTTTTTTTACTTTCACCATGATTAAGCAAATCCAGCAGTGTAAAAATAAACTCCCCGAGACTAACATAAATTGAGTGGAGTGCCTGGCCTAGTAGATTGCCTGTTTGCTTTTCATGCAAGGGACTGTGAGTTCAACTTCAAAAGGGCAGCACATGTCCAATAAATTTATTTATTGACCAGGAACTCTACACCAAGAGTGCCCTGAGCTGAAAACGGTAGTATCAGGCTGGCAGCTGGTGATTGCAGTGTTCCTCTCAGAACAGACACTAGTGTTTGCCTTATCAAACCAACAAAACTGAACATGTGCTGTGCATGCAAAACACCACACTCACTCAGGTAATGTGCTTGTTATATTTTTGTACCACAGACAGTGGCTTTGCTAAACAAGCCCAACTGGACTACAACATCAGACTAATATAAAATAGTAGTAATAACTGTGACTTCATAACTCCCAGTATTTATGTAAGTCAGACAAGGATACAATATGAGTATTATTTCCAGAACTGCACCAATAGAACCAAGAGCTGATAGAGATGTTATTCCCAACACTGTCTCCTACAACAAAATATACAAATCTACATGTATTACCATACCATATTCACTCTCAATATTCAAACAGGGCCTGGCTGTTCAAAGCCTCATTAGTTTAACCCTATTGCACTAAGAACAGCCAAAACTCCATTCAGAGTGCAATAGGGTTAGTGAAGTCTTTTGTCAAGGACCCGTTAAGTCTGCTAGTACCTATAATAACAGCAAATGTGCTAGTATTTTTACTGAAAAATGAGACTAGCTTTTGCAATGCAAAAGCTCCTCACATTTTTTGTCAAAAAATGGCTAATTAACAATATTGTTAGATTTGAACAAACAGTGCTGACCCAGATCAGACCTTGTCTGAGTCTGATTAAGGTATACATAGTGGTTATTAATATCTGTATAATTGTAAACAACATATTTTGATCATTAACAGAAATCTGTATATAATAGTACAGTAACTGAGAAAATGTTCTTGTAAAGTGTAGAAAATCAATCATTTTAAAGATAACAGATTCACGTTCAAGGAAAACAACTCTGCCATCTTCATTTTTGGCTCCCCCCTCAGTAGAAATCAACTCTTTAAGGACAGAATTTGGTCCTATGGGAGCAACTTCTTTCCACTAAGAGTAAACCCTAGGCCTCAACCTACCTTGACACCCCTGGTTAACCATGTATATACATGGGCTGTTACGAAAGGATAACAGCTCTTTTTTGTTTTGTAACATCCTTGAAAACATAGTTACCAGTTGTGCTTAAGTATAACAGAAATGGTGTATAATGCTCACACAGGACTGCACAATATCCACTGGCATAATTAAAAGCTTATAGTCAACTTATACTGAGAGAAAGCTATATTCCAACCAAATGTATATACATGCATGAAACCTTACTACTGAGACAAAATTGTCTTACTGAACAAATCAGACCAGGAACACTGCTCCTTAGAAGCAGACTGACCATGGTATGGACTATTTGATACTCTGTTGTTGTTGTTTTGTTGCTTCACCTCCACGGTAAAACGGTCATTTCGGGACAGTCAGTAAAACCTAACCACACTATTCTTGGGCAGGCTTAGACCTCTAAAGGGGTTAATCAGTTCTAAGCGCAAATACTTTCGCCAGTAACTGACAACTGCCCTTCTTGAATCAGCGAAAGGAAAAATGAAAGTATGTGGCCGTAACAGATATTCAACCTGGGACCTCTGGCTCCCGAGTCATATACGCTGCCGACTGCGATACACGTCCTGGCATTTGATTGCCAATTTTTTTGGCCAAATTAACATTTCTTGTAGCCTCATGGCCATAGGGGCAGTAGGTTTCTATAGGCCCAAAACTTCTTAGACACAGTATAAAGCAAGGCCTGATCCCCTCCTTTTGCTGGCTTTTAACCTTCTCAGATCCAAAACAAGTACCTGCTGGGTCAACAGCACGTTGGAACATTGGAATTCAAGCCTACAACCTTCTGCACTGGAGCTTATTACTCTAACCACTTGGCCAAGGTGCCTCTCAAACGAAGAAATAAACAGTAAAATCAACTTTTTAGAATAATTGTATCAGCTGGTCAAAATTCTCAATATCAGGGGTAATTATGGTTTATGGATACACCATACACCAGGATAGCTCACCTGACAGCGCCTTGCTCCTCACATAAAAAACTTTAACGTAAAACTGTAACATTTTGCTATTCCTGCCGCCACCGCCGAAACCGGGGGTAGTGCAATAGCTCTTCCTGAACTTCGTTCAGGTGAGCTAAAAATGAAAAAAAAAAAATGGCAAAGTCACTTCCCCTGAAGTGTATCCATTCACCTTAGTGAGAACTGATTCAGAAATAATTCAACAGACCTTAGTGCCGACAGGCAGAGCCTTTATTCCCACCAACAACTGGAACATATTCTGAGCAACCATTAACACACCAAGAACCTGCAATGTGTTACATAACATGATAAAATTATAATTCAGCCAAGACAAAGTGGCATGTGAACCTAGCGAAGACTCAGATCAGCCTGAGCATCTGCCCAGGCTGATCAGAGTCTTTGCTGTCAGCATGGAGTTAGGTTAGACCCTTTGCTACCCTTTGAGCACACAGCGGAGACTCAGATCAGACTGACTGGGCAGATGCCCAGGTTGATCTGAGTCTTCGCTGGGCACACATGCCACTTAGATGGTTTCGTTGTGCCGCGGCTCAAATGCTAAGGAAACGTGTCCTGACATTGTTTTTTTGATGACTATGGTAGCAATTACATTTGTACTCTCACATGCAACAAAATTGATTAGTGGCAGGACAAATCACAGTAACATCCCATTGCCTCACTAGGTAGCTGTTGCAGAATACTCAGTGTAACTCCGATAAAATATATATAACTCTGATATAATACTCTATGTAATCTATAGTTATAAAACTCAATGCCACATATATAACTTCATTAGATGTTCATCAGGAGATGATTTATATAAGCTTTAAGCTTCCTATCAGATCCTGTACCATATAATCATGTGTATACGTGTAAATGTATATGTTGTATACGAAGATTTATAAATAAATATTGTTTAAACCAATGTCACTGTTATAGCTTAACTCAGTTATAAAACATATTATCTAATTACCTAATAGTAATACAGTACTTGTTATGGTAAAAGCAGTCCACATCATACCAGTCATAAACTGGGCTTATTTTCACAAGCTCGGCCAGTACAGGCCAACTTTCCAATAGAAATTAAACTCGGGCAATAAAGGCAAAACTCGGCCAAAACAATTCGGCCACCATCAATGACATCAAACTTGGCCAATATCAATGACTTATGGCCTTGGGCCAACACAGCAGACCTCGAACCTGCACTGGGCCAATACAAAATTTCTTGATTATGTTGTGTTTAACGTCCACGGTAAACAGCTATGGTCATGTTGGGATGGTCAGTTAACCTAACCACACTATTCCTGGGCAGGCTTAGACCTCCTAAGCGGTTAAACAGTACTAAATGCACTTACTTTCACCAGTAACTGACAACTGCCATTTCTTGATTAATAAATTAATCATAATTACAACATTTACTATAAATCATCATATATGAGCCACGACACGACAAAACCAACAATGTGGTTGTGCGCCCAGCGCAGACTCAGATCAGCCTGGGCATCCGCCCACACTGATCAGAGTCTTCGCTGTCCACATGGAGGTAGCTTAGTCCCTTAGCTACCCTTTGATCACTTAACAAAGGGTCTGATGAAACTGGAAGGATGCCCAGGCTGATATGAGCAGGTCACAAAACCACATTGTTGGTTTAGTCGTGTCGCAGCTCATATATTAATACTCACAGTAAAACCCAGTAGAACAAGCATAACAAGAGGATAATACAGGTTCCTACAACAAGACGACCGGTTTATATATTATACTCACAGTAAAACCCAGTAGAACAAGCATAACAAGAGGATAATACAGATTCCTACAACAAGACGACCGGTCTATATATTATACTCACAGTAAAACCCAGTAGAACAAGCATAACAAGAGGATAATATAGGTTCCTACAACAAGACCACCGGTTTATATATTATACTCACAGTAAAACCCAGTAGAACAAGCATAACAAGAGGATAATACAGGTTCCTACAACAAGACGACCGGTTTATATATTATACTCACAGTAAAACCCAGTAGAACAAGCATAACAAGAGGATAATACAGATTCCTACAACAAGACGACCGGTTTATATATTAATACTCACAGTAAAACCCAGTAGAACAAGCATAACAAGAGGATAATACAGGTTCTTACAACAAGACGACCGGTTTATATATTATACTCACAGTAAAACCCAGTAGAACAAGCATAACAAGAGGATAATACAGATTCCTACAACAAGATGACCGGTTTATATATTAATACTCACAGTAAAACCCAGTAGAACAAGCATAACAAGAGGATAATACAGGTTCCTACAACAATACGACCGGTTTATATATTATACTCACAGTAAAACCCAGTAGAACAAGCATAACAAGAGGATAATACAGATTCCTACAACAAGATGACCGGTTTATATATTAATACTCACAGTAAAACCCAGTAGAACAAGCATAACAAGAGGATAATACAGATTCCTACAACAAGACGACCGGTTTATATATCATACTCACAGTAAAACCCAGTAGAACAAGCATAACAAGAGGGTAATATAGATTCCTACAACAAGACAACCGGTTTATATATTATACTCACAGTAAAACCCAGTAGAACAAGCATAACAAGAGGATAATACAGATTCCTACAACATGATGACCGGTTTCTTCTCTTCTCTGAAAAATATAGCAATGTTAAGACTAGAAATATCACAAATAAATCATAAAAATATTAGAAATAATAAAAGCTATATATTTTTGTCTTAAAGTGAATGGGTACACTTTCAGGGGAAGCAACTCTGCCATTTTCACTTTTGTCCCACTTTTCCACTGAGGTCAACTCTTTAAAGGAGTCATATTTTAAGAGTAGACCCCATCTTGGAATGACTATGTTGCCAAAGGAAGCAAATATGTTGCCAAGGGAAGCCAACAGGAAGTCACTTAAGCTGTTCCCCCTTTGTCAAAGGGGCAGACACCTACACAACTTAAGTCAACAGTCAGGGCTATTCCATTCATGACTAAAAGAATATTCATTTCAGTTTTACAGAGCCACTTAGAAGCTTTGCTTATTTGGAACTACACTGCATGTCACTGTTACTTTTGCTCAAACATTCCTTTTCCGATTGAGCTGTGACACCATAAAACCAACAAAGTGGCATGTGCACCCAGCAAAGACTCAGAACAGCCTGGGCATCTGCACAGTCTGATCACAGAGTTTGTTTGTGCTTAAAAGGTAGTTAACCAAACTGGTGCCATGCGGACAGTAAAGACTCTCATTGGAGTTGACGCCAACTGAGAGAGGAGGCAAAAATGAAAATGGCAGAGGGATGGATAGATGACTTGTGATTTTACGTACTTCTTAACAGTTTTTCAGTCATATCAGAATGATGGGTTGTGACAATGAAAGGCTGTGTGCAATGGAACCCTTTTTACAATTATAAAGATTCCTGCCTCCAGTGGGTCTCAAACCCAGGACCCCTAGATAAGTACACCAGCGCTTAACCTACTGAGATATCGGGGCTCCTGAAAATGGCAGAGTTGCTTCCCTGAATGTGTAGCAGTACTCAAGGCATCATTTCTCACTGTTGCTCAAATGTATGCAGATAGAACAAGCTTGGGCATGGTACCTGAAATGCAAGGACTAGCTGTTCAAAGAACTGTTAGCTTAACACAGTTGTTTGTCAAGGTTTCATTAAGTCCAAAAGTGCGCTAAAACTTTTCCGCTGTACAGATGTGAGGAACTACCAATGCTCCTCATATTTTTTGCAGAAAATATGGTAGTGATGAGAAAAATTATCCCACGATTATCACCAAGACCAAACAACATATGGACCAAATATGAGCCGCAAGACCACAAAACCAACAAAGTGGCATGTGCCCCAAGCAAAGACTCAGATCAGCATGTGGAGCTAGCATAGACCCTGAGCTACCTTTTAAGCACACAGCTTAGAGTCTGATCAGACTGTGTGGATGCCCAGGCTGATACCAGTCTTCCCTGAGTACACATGCCAATTTGATTGTTTTGCCATGTCATCGCTCGTATCTGTATACATGTAGTTTACCCACCCAACTCCTTTCTATCTCTTTGTACTTCCTGTAGTTTTTCTTTTAAACTCACACTGTTAGCATGACCATTGGCTATTCTACCAGGAACTGAAATGACAGGAATAAACATGTTGCAAGGCCCTGGTAGGAGGACTGACTGTAAGTTTGTAGTATTAGAATACAACTGCTGATCATGTGCAGAAAGCCTCAATAACCATGACAAACCCATGTTTGGTGTATAAAGGGAAGAACTTAAATCTGTTTTCTCAACTAACATAGATATTCAACTTCATACAGATTATTAACTTTGTGAGCAATTTCCTTTAATGTAAGCCTCATTTCTATACTCAATCTTAACTGTCATACAAGACATGTCTCTATGGTGTATATGAGTTTGTTAGATTTACCTCTATGGTCTATAGAACAATGATCATTTTGTAATTTTCTTTTCAAGTCATCTTCTGTAAGTAGAACTGTGGCCAACTCTTCCTCTATGTCTCGTAGAAACTACAAATAAGACAATGTGTATGGATAAAACTACCATTTTTACAAAGCAGCTAACTTAAGGTCAATGGTTACACCTACATGTTTTTTTGGTCATTTTTACAAAGAGAAACAATTTTTGTGACTTCTTGGGCACAAAATAGACTCCTAAAATAAGGGGTCCACTCTTAAAGGAATGAATTTGCTCCTGAACTGACCTCCATTTAGAGGGCAGGCAAAAAATGCTACAGTTGCTTCCCTTGTATCCAATCACCTTAAAACAGCCAACAACCAAACAGTCAGCAAACAAACAGTCAGCAAACAAACAAGCAAAGTATAAGTTTTGGAAAATCAGCCCTCAGCAATGGGTGTGCAGAAAATATTCAGATCAGCCTGCATATCTGTGAAAACTGATCAGTCTCTATTTTTTCCTTTCTGAATTTCCCAGGAATCTGAAACTGTATATAGAATCAGGGACAAGAATTCCGCGGAATGCTAAGTCGCACCTGCCTTGCGCTTCCACAGTAGTAAAGACTATAGTTAAAGAAAGTGTTTGCCAGAAATGGACTTAAACTCTAGGGTTGAAGCTAGGGTCGACGTAATTTTGAATATAAAATTTTACGAAGTCAGCAGAGCATGAAATATAGGTCACGGATAAAAATAAGAGCAACAGCCCTCGAGAATATTCTAAGAAGAAGCTTTATGCCAGGTTTGATGATTGTAGGTATCATAGTTTGTGAGAAATGGACTTAAACCTAGGGTCGACGTAATTGTTGACATACGGACGGACATATGGACGAACAGAATGACTGACGGATGGACGGAAAAGTGAACTCCTATATCGCACCTTGCTAAAGCAGGTGCTACAAAAACCCTGATCTGATTACATGTCTTCATTGTTCATATAAATTCTAAGGCACCTCTTCATACATTAATGTCATTAATTGTGGCTATAAATACCTTCCCCTGAGCCTTTTCGGTAGATCTGTTACAACCAATTGAAAAAGAAATAGTTAAGTCTAAACTCACTATGTTTTCAGTACTGCAATTTTAACAAGACTCTGATACATGTAAACTGTATTACTCTGATATAAGGTGGGGGTTATTTTCAAAACGGTCACAAAATAGATCTGTCTATAAGACAGATCTGATTCTTGGGATTTTTTTTTCTTTCTTTTTTTTTAACAAAAGAGAAAATCTCATCTTTTACCGAAATTTCACAAGACTGATTTACATAATTTTAGTGATTTTTTTTCAGAAAGAAAAACCCTGTCTTATAGCCCATGAATAGATTAGGCTTCAAAAAGAAGAAAGGAATTCTGCAGAATGTGTGCCCCACCTGTTCACATGTTGCCATAAACAGACCCCTGTAATAATTACAGTGCCAGAACAGAAAACTTGTCGGAAGTTTACACTTCCACTGACATTGCTGCAAAAGAAATGCCCATGTCTGGCCTTCTCCTGCATGGTAAACAGCAGGCCTCATTCCCACTTGGGAATTAAAAATTCCTGTCAGATTCCTCACAGGAATTTTTAAAAATTCCTGTCAAAATCCTGACAGGAATTTTCAATTTCCAAATGTTAATGAAGCCATAATTTCCAGCTTATGAACAAAGCATACCTGAGGTTTTATCACAAGCTGACCCATCACTGTAAACATTCGGGAAAACCCAACCGGCGTACATACTGTAATAGAAAATGTCAGTTTCTCAAAAATAAAAGATACATGTATGTATATTTATGTATATCAAAAACCTTCTTTTGCAAAAACAGTTAAAGTTTACAAACTTTCAAATCTAAAATTGTGTATTACCTTCCAAGTGATATCTGTCCATTATATTATTTGTAACGCTGGTGTTACATGAGATGGTGTAACCCTTAAGAGTGCTAAAAAAGCAGAAAACAAAACTTACCTCTGCAAAAATAAAAAAAAATGTTTTGTCTAAGCTACTATTGAGAATTCAAAGAGTAGAGGGCAGACAGTGTAGATCCAGATGTGGTGGCTCATTATGAGCAACACATCTGGATCTATACTGTTTGCAAATTCAACTATTTTCAATTTTGGCATTTACAGGGTTCACACATTGCATTATCAAAACTCAAATATTCATGGAAATTACCTCCTACATGCAGATTATGCCCCCTGCATTGCAATAACGTATTTAATTGGTTAAGATGGGGATTTCGAGCGTAAACATTACCAATAGTGATAAATGATACATTGTTAGTGGCTGTCGATCAAGATAATACTGCTGTTGATTGTCTCAATCGGCAGCCTCCTTTTGCATGTGTATGGTAATTGACAGACTTGGTCAATGGCATAGGTAGGGAAATTGGTATTACTGTCGTGATTACCACTATTCACAACCATGGTAAAAAGAGAAATACTCAGAAAGTACAACTAGTATAATCAGATCCGTCACATGTTTTTATGCAGAATGGAAAATTATCCCAAAATAATCCCTGTTATCCCTTCTAATCTGGAGCACCAATCAATACTTACGCAAGAGTAACAAAACCCCAAGGAATGATATGAAGGAGTAAAAATATGGCAGATAAATATTCCACACGTCTGAAATAGTAAGAGAAAGACAATTAGCACAAGAATTCTGTGAGAGACAGTGTCTCACCTGTCTGTCCATTGTCACAAAGAGGTCCTTACTTACAGTCTGATCAGGGTGTAAACTGCAGAGCCCTAGATAAGAGGGAGTATTTGGTGATAATGAGGGATAATTTTAGTTAATTTTGGATAAAAACATATGTTGTGACACCTCATCTGAACCGTCTCGACGAGATAGTTCAGATGAGGGGTCACAATATATGGTTTCAATGAGAAATAAAGGAAATTATCCCTCAATTATCATCAAATACCCCTCTTATCTAGAGCTCTGATTATCTGTTTCTCATTCCCCAGACATTTACTCACACTGGCAGACTACAAAATGAGCTTGTTCCAATTTAGAATAATTACTGGAATTTAGGCAGGACTCTCTCTTATCCTCCACTTCAAAATTTCCTGACTTTCCCCTGATTTTTCTCTGACATTTTACAGTTTTCCATACACCTTTTTATGGATCCAAAAGTGAATTTTGCTTTTTACTTCAATAGTGCTTACTGTATCACTTGGAAATGGGGGTTTAGTCTTGAAGGAAAGAATCTGCTCTCCCAGGGAGAAATTTCTTTCCTTTAAGAGTAGTAAATTCTATGTGCACTGTACTTAAATTGAGGCAAATGCAGTGATATAAAAAGTTCCAAATAAAAAGGTTACTGAATTTGTATTATGAAATATAAGGCACTTGTTCATATGGCGGAGATGCTTGTGCATTCTTTGCCATATAAACTCGTACCAAATATTTCACTATATAAAATCAATAACCTATAAACATCAGTTATCGTTTACTGCATATAGTTGTCCTTCCACAGACGTAACTGGTATGGTGGCTACCCTGAAATTAGCAATACACTACATATATATCTTCACTTCAAGGAAAATAATTTAACTAGAAACAGTCTCTTCTGTCCTGGAGTTGCCCTTTACTACCTGACCTTTTAACCATTTCGGTCTTTTAGCGCCAAAAAGCAGAAGACAAAATTTAAGTCTGCAAATTTTCAAAATATGCTTTATCCAAGCTAAATCATACTGAGAATTCAAAAACTAT
The DNA here is from genome assembly GCA_963989385.1 of Ctena decussata. Classification (NCBI taxonomy): domain Eukaryota; kingdom Metazoa; phylum Mollusca; class Bivalvia; order Lucinida; family Lucinidae; genus Ctena; species Ctena decussata. The sequence continues at coordinate 442,733 of OZ022504.1, read as the reverse complement.
AGAGCAAACAGAGTAGATCTAGATGAGGCTGCTCATTATGAGCCGCCTCATCAGAACCTATGCTGTTTGCAAATTCTGCTTTTTTTGTCACTGGTGCTTAAAGTGTTAAGAACTTTTTTTTATACTTTTCAATGAATTATAGAGATTTCTCGGTGAAATCAAAACTGATATGGTGAAATTATTACTTTCGATTTCACTGTTTCAGAAATAGGATTTTTGTGAAATAGCTCAAGTTTTCTTCAATTAATTGGCTAAATCTTATCTGGCTTGACAAAAATTACGTCACGCATGTTTGTATGTCATTAAGACGTTAATGATGTCACTTAAAGTGCCAACATAACATTGTTACTGCACGCGACATCAGGCCACCTAAGTCTCCTGTAGGCATTCTTTCTTGGCAATTTTTTTTTAGATCTGTTCATCAAAATGATATTTTAAGCTATTTTTCAGTTGCAAACTTTGTTAACAACCAACATCATACCCAATAAACACACTGGAAGCATCAAATTTGATGCAAAACGGCTAGAAAAAAAGTTGTTTCTGTCGTGATGGCTGACGCTCTTGAATAAATCAAATTATTGCAATTTTCAAGCATAAAAGAAATAGAAAATTTGACTTTTTCAGTGTAAGATGAATTTTTATTTCACTCATGAACACCAAAAGAGGTACAGTGGACCCTCTTTAGAACGACGCCATTTGTTACCAAACATTTTGATGTTAAACTGAATTCGCAGTTATAAAGAATACATCTCTTGAACAATAAAGCCATTTTGTGCATATCAAAATGACGTTGTAAAGAATTTGCTGTTGTAATGAGTGCCGTTATAAAGAGGGTTGACTGTATTTTCACTTGTGGCTTCGCCACTAGAGAAATTACTGCTTTTGGTGTTCATTCAGTGAAATAAAAATCAACCTTACACTGAAAAAGTCAAATATCCTCTATATAATTACCATAAGACGTTTGCTTTTCAAACAAGTTCTCTCCAACCAGTGCTGACGCCACCCAGACCAGACCTGTGACAGAGACCCCAAGCAGAGCCAGAATCACCAGGGTCTCATAGACACGAGCCTTTATACCCTAGAAATATTGATACAAACATTAGGGCCAGTTTTTCAAAACTATCATTGTCGTTAGTTAATGAGATCTTAAAATTTGAAATGTACGGCATGCAAAAACTGTCATTTTTGGCCAAAAAAATGTGAGGAGCTTTAGTGCAAAAGCTCCTCTCTTTTTTTCAGCAAAAATATGAGCAAGCTTAATCATATGTGTACTGGAAGACTAACAAATCCCTTACTAACCACTTTGTTAAGGTAACTTGCTTTGAACAGCTGGACCCTGACTTGTTACAGTACATGTATATACCATGATTATTTGAAAAGCTGAGTGGCTTATATCGAACAACTACCAGAAAATTCCTCTGCCTCAGTGAAAGAAGTAGGCAAATGGCATGAGCATATACCATTCTGTAGATTTACGTTTTTCCATCAGGCACATATGTGATCTTTAACCATGCACTTTAAATTAACATACATGGTGGCTAATCATAACATACTTACTTAAATTCTTACAAGCTGTCACCACGTCTGAAGGATGGAAAGCCATATCGTTGGTTTCTTCTGGTGTTATGGCTGACCATTAACGAAGGCAAAAACCCTAAAGTATTTTTCTGCTAAGAAACAGGTGCAAAACCTTGTATAACTCATACAGTTAGTATCCGTTTCAAAAATGGCAGCATTGTCGACAATATTGTGCAGGTTTATAACTAACAGAAAATAAACATGTATTTTTCTTGGAAATAAAACAAGCCAAATACACAGCAATATGTACCTAATTTTGACCTGTAGAAATAACCAAAATATAGACTGTTTATACTGAGAATATTTACTGACTGGGCCAGATATCAATTTTAAGAGAAGATAGGTCATACTGAACATTGCCAGTGGATCAAACTACCATTTTAGTGAGATGGATTGAAAAAAGCAAGGGTTATAGCTGACCATATTACCCCAGACTGTATACAGAGACAGACTGGCTAATATCTTACCTTCCTGCTACCAGAAAACCCCTCAGCCTCAGTGAAAAAGTAGGCAAATGGCATCAACATAAACAGAGAGAGATTGGAGAACAAGAATACATGATTCCAAAGACCTGCAAGTAAAATATCCTAATCTGAGAAAGGCAGCAACATTAATGCAGGAACTGGTATTTTCTCCAAATAATTTCCTCATAATTTTTTTAGAAATTTATGTGATTAATATCGTACAGCTATGTGCATTGAGCAAGTACTCCTTTCAGTCTGCACAAACTAATCAGTCATCTCACTCTTCAGTTTTCACTTTTTACATTACCCCAGGACTCATAGATTGTGTATGAGAAAAGACAAGACTCTTGTCAGATGTGCAGGTTGAGTTAAGTCTTCCCTGATCATATATGCTGTAAGGTACTTGTAAACTTGACCCCAGGGAGCCCCTATAGCTGATCTACAGGTCCCAGATTCAATCCAGCCAGAGGTGGAAATCCATTCAACCACTAATAGGGTTCCACTGTACACAGCCTTTCAATATCATATGTAAAACTGCAATTTGTCCATCCATCAATATTTGACCCCAATCATGTTTTATATTGTGTGCAGAAAATAGAAGAAAAAATATTTACCTTTGTTTGCTTATACGGTATTCCCACATCAAAAAAGGCTTCAATTTATATTTATAAATCACAACAGCATATAAGGTCTAAGTTTGTTTTACTAAACATTATACCATAACCGGCCTCATTTTATTTTATCAATGACATCATATAAGGCCTATCATGACACCATGTTAGGATTCAGCTTAGCTACACTGGCGCTCACGTATTTGTACACCAAAAACGCGTTCGTACCGCGTTGCATGCGCGTGCTGCGTGCGTATCACCTAGAACCGCGCATCAAACGCGTCTAGACGCGCCCTGACGCGTCTCGACGCGAACGATGATAACATGAATATTCATGACTTGTTCAATACGCGTACAACCGCAGATTGTACGTTGGCCTAATTAAAATAGTTTCAAGATAGCTTAAAACAATATAAGTTACTAAGTTAATTAAATATTGTATCGATCTCTCTACCGGGAATCTGACCGAATCGATGCGCAGAAGACGGAAACCATAAAGTAGTCCCACATTATCTGGGTCAATTTTTACATAACAACTCGTAACGTCTCGATTTCTAAATTCAATGGGACTCATTAACTACTATTTAGACTAACTCTATAATAGAACTTCTAGGCTTAGAAACTATACATAACTTCTATTTTTCTTAACTTCTAAGCCCAGAAAACAAAAAAAAAAAAGTCACAACTTATCTGGGCCAGAACACACACGGTAACCCTCGCTAAGAATTAAACTGACCAGTGAAATTTGGACCCAGACTATTATATTGAGTTAAACAATACCACAGGGTATAATCGATTCCTCTAATTTTCGCTTCCTGCAGAGACTGTACATCATAGTTGGCTTCCGCCGAGACTGTCCGCGAGTTCTTGCTTCCTGCCGAGACTTCTGTACATGATAAATGGCTTCCTGCAGAGACTGTCCGCGTGATTCTGCTTCCTGTCGAGCCTCTCGGCAGGAAGCAGAGTCACGCGGACAGTCTCGGCAGGAAGCCAATTATCATGTACAGAAGTCTCTGCAGGAAGCAAGAACTCGCGGACAGTCTCTGCGGACGTCACATCATATTTGGCTTCTGCTGAGACTGTCCGCGATCTCTTGCTTCCTGCAGAGACTTCTGTCCTCGAAAATTGGCTTCCTACCGAGACTGTCCACGTGACTCTGCTTCCTGCCGAGATCCTCCTGGGCAGGAAGCAGAATCACTCGGACAGTCTCTGCAGGAAGGTTGGTGGTATTCTTCAGGTACTCCAGTTTTCTCCACAACCAAGGCCACAAATAAGCTATTATCCTTGCCTTTGAGACAATGTAAAAACATTCGCATGCCTGAATTTTCTATACCTTCAATAATCCTGTTTAGACTAGAGTTTTAATCCGAATCGAATCAGAATTTCCTTTGAATTAGCTGTTTAGACTAGCAAATCTTATTGGAATTAAAAACTAATTCGGAGTAATTAAACTAATCCTACAGAGTACCTTGGATCCAATCCGAATTAACTTTTACTTCGGATTAAAAGTCCTGTCTAAACAGCAAACCGATGCAAAGCCGCATTAAAATTTATTTTTGAACTGACCTCGGGCATGTTTAGGTCATGTTAACATTTGAGCAGGCTGCATTTACTTTACTGCAAAGTAACTTGCACCCAATCAAAAACATTATTTTACTACGAAGTAACTTGCATAAAATTGGAAATGGTATAGTCTGAACAGACAAGTGGGTTCTCTTCGGATTACCTTATTGCAGAGCAATCTGTGCCGAATCGAAACAGATATCCTCTACACAGAGTAAAAGTAAACAAAATAAAGTTTAAGAATATTTCATTTGTAGCATGTAGTTTTGGCTGAAGGCAGAATAGTAACCTACATTCCAAGATAAACCTTGATTTCCAGAAAGCAATTTAATGCTGCAAAAATTTTCAGCATATGGGGCCACAGATGAATGATCATCAAGGTGACTGAAAACCGAGAACCCCGGCAAGAAAAAACACCTGACTCTCTACAAGAAGAACTTGGTTTTCTAACCGAAGTTAGATCCAAGCTGCAACAAGCCCCCTGTCCTGGCTAGGTCCAAGGCAGTTCTATGGAGGAAAAAAAAGGGGGAGGAGGAGGAGGGAACAAGGAGCAAATTCTTGGATGGGATGCAAATTCTTTGGTGGGGAGGGGGGCGGGTGCAAAAGACTGCCCAGATTCATGTGTTAGTGGGGTTGCACCGAAGTGGACCTGTGCTGGGTCCTGGGCAGGTGACGTCTCAGAAAAAGGGAGAAGCAAAATCTTTGGTGGGGAGCAAAAACTTCCAGAAACATTAAGTAGCAATGGGATAGAACCCAAATGGACTTGTGCACAGATCCACATAAATCACTTCCCATGCACACAGCCCTCGCGACCCACTGTGGGTTGGCTTTAGCAATACAATTCAGGGCTTCTGGAAACGCATGGCATGAGAGGCAAGCCATAATACATCTTCCCCGAACTGCAGGCCTCCATCAGACTTCACTTTGCTAGTTCTGCCGGAACAAGCCCCCTGTCCTGGCTGGGCCCAGGGCAGGTCTAGGGGGGGAATGGGGAGCAAATTCTTAGGTGGGGAGCAAATTCCCTTATTAACTAATGCAATAGGCAGTGGGGAATAAGAAATTGAGGGTGATCTGGAATGCAGTTGTCTCATGTTTTTGTGGCCCTCATGAGTAATTGAGACTGCCTGGGTTACATCATGAATTGCGACCGTTGGTCTCAGAGACCATAGCTTAATTCTGTTGGGAGGGAGGTAGGTGGGGTAAAAATTCCTTTTGGGACCTAGGACGGTAGCATTTGTTCTAAACCTTATCTTGGTTTAGTTGGTTCCAAAATATATTGCATATTTAAACTTTTAGGGTCCTGTATTTTCATGGGAGTTTTTTAAGTGTTCTAATATTTTGGGAAATGGAGAATATTATTAGTCAACAACAGGACTGTAGCTAATTTCTTATTGTGGATTGTTGGGAAGAGAGAGCAGTTTCTTTTTGCTGTTTCTAGGGAGCAAATGTGATGAACCTTATGATGGTTCAGTTGGTTTCCAGGTAACTAAGCCTGGGTATGAGATTAAGGAGGTTGGATACACATTATTTTTTGGAGGGGAAATGGAGAATATTAGTAATAGACACGGGGACAGTAGCTTATTTCTTATTGCGGGTTGTTCAAAAAGGAGGGCGGTTTCTTTTGGCTGTTTCTAGGGAGCAAATTAGTTGAACCTTATAATGGTTTATTTAGTTTCCAGGTAACTAAGCCTGGGTATGAGATTAAGGAGGTTGGATACACATTATTTTTTGGAGGGGAAATGGAGAATATTATTAATAGACACGGGGACAATAGCTTATTTCTTATTGCGGGTTGTTCAAAAAGGACGGCGGTTTCTTTTGGCTGTTTCTAGGGAGCAAATTAGTTGAACCTTATAATGGTTTATTTAGTTTCCAAGTAACTAAGCCTGGGTATGAGATTAAGGAGGTTGGGTACACATTATTTTTTGGAGGGGAAATGGAGAATATTATTAATAGACACGGGGACAGTAGCTTATTTCTTATTGCTGGTTGTTCAAAAAGGACGGCGGTTTCTTTTGGCTGTTTCTAGGGAGCAAATTAGTTGAACCTTATAATGGTTTATTTAGTTTCCAGGTAACTAAGCCTGGGTATGAGATTAAGGAGGTTGGATACACATTATTTTTTGAAGGGGAAATGGAGAATATTATTAATAGACACGGGGACAGTAGCTTATTTCTTATTGCGGGTTGTTCAAAAAGGAGGGCGGTTTCTTTTGGCCGTTTCTAGGGAGCAAATTAGTTGAACCTTATAATGGTTTATTTAGTTTCCAGGTAACTAAGCCTGGGTGTGAAATTAAGGAGGTTGGATACACATTAATTTGGGGGTGGGGAAGAAATGGAGAGTATTATTAATGGACCAAAAGACTATAGCTTATCTCTTATTGCGGATTGACAGGAAAAGAGGGCAGTTTCTTTTGGCTGTTTCTAGGAAGCAAATGTGCTGAACCTTATTATGGTTCATTTAGTTTCCAGGTTACTTAGCCTGGGTGTGAGTTTAAGGAGGTTGGATACACATTAATTTTACCCTTTATTGTCAATAGACAAAAGTTATTTATACGACCATAGGGAAAGTCAGATTGTAGTCGTACAGACGGGTTCTGGGGCTTTTACTGGGTAATGGGAGTTTTTGTCATGAGCATTGCACTTAGTAGGGTATTAATGTGGATCCAGGGATTTTGGGAAATGGGTTTGGTAGGTGGTTAGCAACAGGGGCTCGAATTAGAGAAAATTAGGGGGATTTTTTTCCCTATTGTATTGGAATCTATCTATATCCTGGCAATGATATTGGTTTTGTTTAGGTATTCAAAGACTATCTTCTGTATTGTATTTGCATGTTTCTTATGGGGAGACAGGAGCAGTCTCAGGTCTATTGTGTGATAGCCTAACTTGAATATTGTGGATTCTATGGTCTCGCCTTTGATTGTTACATGTATGGGGCCACACAGTCAAAGAAGATATGGTTGAGATCTTCTGCATCATTGCAGTGGGGGTATAGGGCTGACTGGTTACCGTAGTGAAGGCAGCCCTGCCCGCAGTGTCCTAGCCTTGGTCCGGAATAGGCTATGTCGAAACGTCTATTGAGACTATATACGTCACATTGAAGTTTAACCTTTGGTTTGACGAAATGGAAGGTGTGGCCCTTGTTGCTATTGGTCCATTGGGATTGCCATTTTTTGGTTACTGCTTCATTTATTAGGGGATAAACGTCCAGTTTTGAGGGTTTGGTATGGTTGTAAGTGCCGATGGTCAATAATTGACAACTTCCTTTCTTGAATTAGCGGAAGGAGAAACGAAGTATGTGGCCCAACCGGGTTCTCAAACCCAAGACCTCTGGCATGAGTCAGGTGCCCTATCGATTGCGCTACGCTGCCCGGCACCTTCAGCTGTAGGAGTTTAATTCCACATTCAACTTCTAAAGCATTAATAGGGGCGGAGTGGTATGCCCTCATAGCAATACGGAGTGCTAAGTTGTTTTGGATGAGGTATTGAGCTTTGAGAGTAGATGTTTGGGTGCCGAGTTATAAGCTTGCGCACCATAATCAACTTTTACTGAGGATTAGGGCCTTATATAATGTCAATAGGATTTTTTTATCTGCTTCATAGGAGGCGCCTGAAACCGTCCTCATGAGGTTTAGGTCTTTATTTCATTTTTCAATCAGATTTTTAATATGCTGACCCCATATGTTAGTTTGCTATCTAGGATCATACCCAGGAAGGTGATATGGTCACAAAATTCTATTTCTGTCCCAAAAAGGTAGAGTTTTTAAAGTGATTCAATATTAAGTCTTTTTTTAAGGGAAAACTATAGCCTTTGTCTTAATAGTGGGTATTTTGAAGCCCCAGAGCGTGGACTATATCTCGATTGTCTGGAGGGCTGACTGGAGTTTTACGACAGCATGTTTGGGAGAGGATTGGTAGGTCCAGATAGCACTGTCACCTGCAAACTGAGAAAGAGGGAGGTTTGCCCCCCCCCCCCCCCCCCCCCCAGCATCATCAAGGGTATTTATTATTACAATGAATAGGATAGGGCTGAGGACACTGCCCTGGAGACAACCGTTTCCAAGTCATGTTGATCAGAGCAGTGACCTACCACTCCTCTCCCAAACATGCTCTCGTAAAACTCCAATCAGCCCTCCAGGTCACTGCTGGAGCATTCAACATCAAGCTTGATGTAGACTAATGGCTCTTTCTTTCACATGATTTACTTAAAGCTGACCTCCCTAAAATGCGCATTCAATACGCGATTTTGATTGGTTCCCGTACGCGCGCGTTGAGACGCAAAGGACTACCTCACTACCCGTATCATGTGCGCAGTTTTGATTGGGTCCATGAAATTTGCATAAAATGCGCGTTGCACGCGTCGCTTCGCGGTATACGCAAAACTGAGAACGAATTTTCATTGGCTACTAAAATATTCGCGTTCATAATTACCGCGTATCCCGCGCGCATCAACTGCGTCCCCGACGCGTTTTGAATGTGTACAAATACGTGAGCGCCAGTGTATCATGAATCACAAAAGGCCTCAGTTACTTTATACCTATTGATACATCACATAGGGCCTCAATTTAAAGTCAAATATCATGACATCACATAAGATATCAGTTTACATAGTTTGTCTATCATGACATCACATAAGGCCTCAGTTCATATTCAATTAAATATCATGACATAACATAAGAGGCCTCCGTTTATAGATACCTATCATGACATTACATAAAGCCTCTGTTTATAATATTCATAGATCTCTCTTGGTAAACACTGTTCAAACATTACAGAAACCCAAAGAAGATATATGATTTATAACCCAAGAGAGAACGTACCATGAATTAGTGAACTATTCAACCATTTCACATAGTAACTGTTAGGGTAGGCCAGTAAAACCTCGTTACTGATGATAGATATAGGCAATAACAGCACTGCTCCGGCTGACACTGCCAGGGTATATGTACACAACCACAATCTGTAAACAGAATTTAATGTATAATATCAGATATTGTGATAAAAGTATCATCATAAACAGTGAATACAGATAGCTGATTTGCCACCTATTTGGGAAAGAGCTGCTGGCTTGGCTTATCACTTGTAATTTAATGTTAATTGTGATGTCTTTGTCAGTCTTTCCCTTTGATGTTGGGGATAGGGTTTGGGATCTGATTCAGTCAGTTCCTGAAGTGTAGTTACTCTTTAAATTTGAAACACCAATACACAAAATCACATGAGCCGCTACAGGACAAAACTAACACAGTGTCAAACACTCAGATCTGTCTTTGCTGTTGGCATGAAGGTAGTTTAGACCGTTTGCACAGCAAAGACACTGATCAGACTGGGCAGATGCCCAGGCTGATCTGAATCTTTGCTGCATGCACATGCCACTTTGTTGGTTTTGTCATGTTGCAGCTCCTACTATCCCCTGTTACATATCACCATATTGCATTGTGCAATAATACCACGACATCTGTATGATGAATGGATGGCTTGGCAATTTTACATCCTTTTCAACAATATTTCAGTCATATCAGGATGATGTGAGGGTGAATATGAACTGCTCTGTGCAAAGACACACCGTTTAGATACTGACAGAATCTAGCCTCTGGTGGGACCTGACCCTGTGATCCAAAGCCAGAGGTGCTAACAAAACAGCCACGTGGACACTTTGTTATGACAACTGTAACAATAAATGTTTACTATTGACAATATTGTTAGGTGAAATGTACATATCCTTTTTGACATCATGAAAGTACATTTCCTACTGTGCATGCTAATGATGCTGATGTCAAATTCTAACTGTACCATACTGCTTAGAAACAAAATTGCATCGCAGGGTTACAAGAGCATGTAAATTGCCATGTTATACCATGGATTTTCTCCCATTATGGCATGGCTGCTAATACCATGTGGGATTGCTATTGATATAATAATATTTGATAAGAACTGCCTTCATAAGTAAACAGTTCCAATTACATTCAATTCATGTTTATTTTCTTTTTTGTGTGTGAAAAAAAAAGAAGCTTTTTATCACCACCATTGATATAGGAAACAAACTATTCAGTGGAATAATGTGTCTTCTCAGTTTCACATTCACAAACAGGCATATACACTCCTTTCAGACCTAAACCAGTAAACTTAGCAAAGTTTAGGCCACCCCTGCCAGGGCCTTTATTAGGCCAGCAACACCTATGTCTCATAGTCAGCTAGTCAAAGGGAGACAAAAAAAGGAAAAACAGTGAAACTCACGCTATTCTGTACGCCAAAGCATCCTCATCACCTGAAGAAAACAATGTATAGTAAACACCGTAAAGCAGGTAATTTACAGGGATATGTAATTTCGGCATATCTATGCAGTTTGATAAAATCTGCACAAATTAAAACTGCAAAATGTTTCAACTGGCTATCCTTTTGGGAGTACTTTAGTTTTCCTCTTTGTTTATCTTGAACTTTTAGAAAACAAGAGCTATCACAAGACAGCATAGCTTGTATGAACTGATGCTTGCCTATCATGAACACAAAAGTTCTAGGTAGTGATGCTTGTACCCAGTAAAAGTCTGAAGCTGTCATACGTCCACTTATACAATTTTTCCACCTGGCACTGTGATGCTATAAATATTCAGGTAACTTTAGGCCAAAAGAAAGAAAATGAATACTTTTTCAGGCCATTTCTTGAAAAAAACACGAGGGAGGGTGGGATTTTTTTTCCAAAAAAAACCCTAACAGATGAGGCCATGTGTTTTTCAGTACTTTCACAGAAGTCAACTTGTAATGTCCTCTCTTTGATCGATTCATAGAGATCTCCGAGGGAACTAGATTCATTGTACCTTCTGATTATGTTCCACAGGAGAACAGCTGTTTGCCCCAAAGATATTTTGTACTGAAATTAAAGCCCTTATTGTTGTAGGGCTCTAGTTTGTTTTCAAATTTTGTGATTCAACATGCTGACGCAATTAAAATCAAGGGAAGGTGCAAAAATAGAATTTTATAATTGACGGAAAATGGTTATTATCAAATGCCTGGTTGCTGCAGGTCTGAATTGATTATTTCCGTTGCTTAAAATTCCTGATTTTTATTCAACACAAAGTCTTCTGTTCTGAGCGCTCCCAGCTGCATAATGCAATAAGGTTTATGGGTATACCTGCATGTTTTATTTTCCACCATTTTTACAAAGGGAAACAACTTTTGTGACTTCCTGTGCATTCCCCTGGACCATGAAGTCCTTCCAAACATCTAGCTTTTCTCTTAAACGAAAGAATTTGCTGTTAGGACACCTAGACAGCAAATTCTTGCCTACAAGAGTTCCTTTCCTTTAAGAGTTTTTGATACTCAATGAGGAGTCAAAGAAAATGGTAGAGTTGCTTCCCCTGATAGTATTTCCATTACCTTAAGCACTGTATTTACATGAAGATTTCCTAACTAACTTGGATGTTAAATGCAACCCCCCCCCCCCCCCCCCCCCCCCAAATCAACACAACCCCCCACCTCCCACACACACAAAATGATTTGAGCCGCGACATGACAAAACAAATGAAGTGGAATGTGCGCCCAGCAAAGACTCAGATCAGCCTGGGCATCTGCCCAGTCTGACCAGAGACTTCGCTGTGCACTTTATGGGTAGCTACTAGCTAGGAGTCTAAGCTAGCTCCATTCTAAGCTAGCTCCATGAAGACAGTGAAGACTCTGATCAGACCAAATGGATGCCCAGACTGATCTAAGTCTTAAATAGGTGCACACATATGCCACTTTGTTGCTTTGTCATGTTGTGGCTTATTTAAGTGAGTTAATACATGTACCTGTATAATATTCTTCTGATTCTGTCTTCTTGAACTTGGAGATGGTGTAGAATGAGCTCACATACAGTAAGATAAACAATAAGAGGGATATCTGAAATATAGAAGGAGCTCACATATAACAAGATAAACAATATGAGGGATATCTGAAATATAGAAGGAGCTCACATATAACAAGATAAACAATAAGAGGGATATCTGAAATATAGAAGGAGCTCACATATAACAAGATACACAATAAGAGGGATATCTGAAATATAGAAGGAGCTCACATATAACAAGATAAACAATAAGAGGGATATCTGAAATATAGAAGGAGCTCGCATATAACAAGATAAACAATAAGAGGGATATCTGAAATATAGAAGGAGCTCACATATAACAAGATAAACAATAAGAGGGATATCTGAAATATAGAAGGAGCTCACATATAACAAGATAAACAATATAAGGGATATCTGAAATATAGAATGAACTCACATATAACAAGATAAACAATATGAGAATGAACTCACATATAACAAGATAAACAATAAGAGGGATATCAGAAATATAGAAGGAGCTCACATATAACAAGATAAACAATAAGAGGGATATCTGAAATATAGAAGGAGCTCACATATAACAAGATGAACAATAAGAGGGATATCTGAAATATAGAATGAACTCACATATAACAAGATAAACAATATGAGGGATATCTAAAATATAGAATGAGCTCACATATAACAAGATAAACAATAAGAGGGATATCTGAAATATAGAAGGAGCTCACATATAACAAGATAAACAATAAGAGGGATATCTGAAATATAGAAGGAGCTCACATATAACAAGATAAACAATAAGAGGGATATCTGAAATATAGAAGGAACTCACATATAACAAGATAAACAATATGAGGGATATCTAAAATATAGAATGAACTCACATATAACAAGATAAACAAGTAAATTCATTGAATTTATATCCCCCGCTGAAATGGCTGATTTGTTTATGGCTTATTTTCAGTTTGGTAAAATTTTGTTAACTGATTATTTAGTTACGACTGAAGCTGATGACTTAAGTCAAGGTGGCAAAAACCCATGTATAAGTGAGGCCATTCTAAACAACTTGCCTCCACATCACCTTGCTGTGATGATATATATATATATATGTCAAGTTTCAAGAAATTTTGTTCATTGGCAACTTAGTTATGGCTAATTTGTGTATTTTAAATCAAATCAAGGGCAATAATTTATGCATTACAGATGCCATCATGACAAAACTTAATGTGCACTGCCATGTTATGATGATACAAAATTGTTTTCATTTTCATGAAATTCTGTGTATTGGTTATTTAGTTATGACTCAATTTGTCTATTTTAAAGAAATTCAAGGGCATTAACTCATGCATTACTGAAGCAAGTCTAACAAAACTAATACATATGTAGTATAAGTGTCATAGAATTCCATTCATTGATTACTTAGTTATGGCTAAATTTGTTGATTTTAAATTGATTCAAGGGCAATAACTCATGCACTACTGATATCAATCTGACAGAACTTTATGTGCACAACTGGTTTATAGTGATACACATTTATTTTAAGTTTCATGAAATTCTGATAATTGGTTACTTAGTTATGGCTCATTTTATTGTTTTTAAATCAATTCAAGGGCAGTAACTCATGCACTACTGAAGCCAGTCTGTCTAAACTTCACGTGCATCACTGCCTTATAGTGATATATATTTATTAAAAGTTTCATGAAATTCTGTCCAGTGGTTACTGAGTAATGGCTCTGGACGGACAGACGGACGGAAGGATGGATGGATGGACGGACATGGACAAAACTATATCCCGCCGCCTTCAGCAGGGGATAACAATATGATGGATATCTACAGTATATAATGGGCTAACATATAGTAAGATAAACAGTAAGAGGGATATCTAAAATATAGAATGAGCTCATACATAGAAAGATAAACAATAAAAGGGAAAACAGAAATGTTGAATGAGCTCACATATAACAAGATAAACAATATGAGGGAAAACAGAAATGTTGAATGAGCTCATATATAACAAGATAAACAATAAGTGGGAAAACAGAAATGTAGAATGTGCTCACATATAACAAGATAAACAATATGAGGGAAAACAGAAATGTAGAATGAGCTCACATAATTATAACAAGATAAACAATATGAGGGAAAACAGAAATGTAGAATGAGCTCACATAATTATAACAAGATAAACAATATGAGGGAAAACAGAAATGTTGAATGTGCTCACATATAACAAGATAAACAATATGAGGGAAAACAGAAATGTTGAATGTGCTCAAATATAGTAAGATAAACAATATGAGGGAAAACAGAAATGTAGAATGTGCTCATATATAGAAAGATAAACAATAAGAGGGAAAACAGAAATGTTGAATGAGCTCATATATAACAAGATAAACAATATGAGGGAAAACAGAAATGTAGAATGAGCTCACATATAACAAGATAAACAATAAGAGGGAAAACAGAAATGTAGAATGAGCTCATATATAACAAGATAAACAATATGAGGGAAAACAGAAATGTTGAATGAGCTCATATATAACAAGATAAACAATAAGAGGGAAAACTGAAATGTAGAATGAGCTCATATATAACAAGATAAACAATATGAGGGAAAACAGAAATGTAGAATCAGCTCACATAATTATAACAAGATAAACAATATGAGGGAAAACAGAAATGTAGAATGAGCTCACATAATTATAACAAGATAAACAATATGAGGGAAAACAGAAATGTAGAATGAGCTCACATAATTATAACAAGATAAACAATATGAGGGAAAACAGAAATGTAGAATGAGCTCACATATAACAAGATAAACAATATGAGGGAAAACAGAAATGTTGAATGTGCTCATATATAGTAAGATAAACAATATGAGGGAAAACAGAAATGTAGAATGTGCTCATATATAGAAAGATAAACAATAAGAGGGAAAACAGAAATGTTGAATGAGCTCATATATAACAAGATAAACAATATGAGGGAAAACAGAAATGTAGAATGAGCTCACATATAACAAGATAAACAATATGAGGGAAAACAGAAATGTAGAATGAGCTCATATATAACAAGATAAACAATATGAGGGAAAACAGAAATGTTGAATGAGCTCATATATAACAAGATAAACAATAAGAGGGAAAACAGAAATGTAGAATGAGCTCACATATAACAAGATAAACAATAAGAGGGAAAACAGAAATGTAGAATGAGCTCACATATAACAAGATAAACAATATGAGGGAAAACAGAAATGTTGAATGAGCTCATATATAGAAAGATAAACAATATGAGGGAAAACAGAAATGTTGAATGAGCTCATATATAACAAGATAAACAATATGAGGGAAAACAGAAATGTAGAATGAGCTCACATATATAACAAGATAAACAATATGAGGGAAAACAGAAATGTTGAATGAGCTCACATATAACAAGATAAACAATAAGAGGGAAAACAGAAATGTAGAATGAGCTCACATATAACAAGATAAACAATATGAGGGAAAACAGAAATGTTGAATGAGCTCACATAATTATAACAAGATAAACAATATGAGGGAAAACAGAAATGTAGAATGAGCTCACATAATTATAACAAGATAAACAATATGAGGGAAAACAGAAATGTAGAATGAGCTCACATATAACAAGATAAACAATATGAGGGAAAACAGAAATGTTGAATGTGCTCACATATAACAAGATAAACAATATGAGGGAAAACAGAAATGTTGAATGAGCTCATATATAGAAAGATAAACAATAAGAGGGAAAACAGAAATGTAGAATGAGCTCACATATAACAAGATAAACAATATGAGGGAAAACAGAAATGTTGAATGAGCTCATATATAGAAAGATAAACAATAAGAGGGAAAACAGAAATGTAGAATGAGCTCACATATAACAAGATAAACAATATGAGGGAAAACAGAAATGTAGAATGAGCTCACATATAACAAGATAAACAATATGAGGGATATCTAAAATGCAGCTGAGCTCACATATAGTAAGATAAACAATAAGAGAGATATCAGAAATGTAAAATCTTTTAAAAAAAGATAAGCAGCTTAGATTAAATAGAAGTGTATATTGTAATATGTATGAGTCAGGTACATATATCGAATGTGCTGATCAGATTGTATGGATGTGCATGTTGATATGCATATTTATTGTTGGTGCTGGGGCTTTGATAACAACTAATGTCAGTACCTGATTGAAAGGTTAAAGCCTCTAAGTATGTATGAAATAATTTTCTTACATTTTATTCAGCCAGTGTTGAGGCTTAAATTTAAAAGTATAATAATAAGTAAAATCAGATTCAGAGGCTCTGGGATCAGCATGCTGATATCTAAACTTGACAGTTAATTATATCAAGCTGTGACCAATGACTTCAAGAAGGCAATCAAAGTACAAAGAGAAAGACATCATGTGGATGCCTGGGCATAGTGATAACATTATGGAAATAAGATTGCTGACAAGCTGGCAAAAGAAGCTGCAAACCCTTGATGTTGATACTCAGATAGTCTATCTAAAATACTAAACAAGCCAGCAAAGAACAGATACAGAGATGGCAGGACAGGAAAATTCTAGAGTAGGTAGTGGTAAGCCAATTAATCGAGTTTGTCAAGCATTGCTCCTTTCAGGCCAGCCAAGTTGATAATCATTTGCTTTTTCCATACTCATTTACTCAGTACGGACTTTTAGTACAAGTTTATTTGGCCATTTTGACTTGATTTTATCTATTCCTTTTCTGATTCGGTACAGCATTTCTGGAGTTCTTCCGGAATGACTGCTAGTAAGGAACTCTACATTTTCCCAGGCAGCAAAAGCAGGTTCATCGTGTAAAAGGGATGTTCCCATTTTGCCTTCTCCCATTTCGCCTACTCCCGTTTTGCCTATTCCCATTTCGCCTACTGTCAAATGTAACCTCATTCCCATTTCGCCTACTCAGTAAAAAAATTTTAATATTACAATTTATATTCATTTATTTATTTTTTTTAATTTTCATCAAATCTATCTTTACAGTACCTGTTATCCAATTCAGGACTTTGGTTGATTGACAATTACTGAAGGATTATAAATTAGTGTAAGCCTGTTTATAATTAGCTCATACTGTGAGCTTGTATAGCGAGTACATATCATTATTTAAGGTGGTGATAATCACTGATTTGGGGCGAAGTAAAAAACAGCATAAAATGCTGAAAATATAACAGATCTTCGCCAAAATTAGCAGATGCCTTCTTTATGTTGTTTCTCACGATTCAGAATCCAAAAATGCAGGACTTGTTGAAGTTAAAAAGGGTTTATATAAGAAAATTTCAAATGGTAATTTTGTGTGCAAAAATCTGAAAAATAACCATCGTTACTAAAAATGTAATAGGGTCTGAAGGTTCTTTAATACATTATGGAGAGTGTCCTAGCAATTATTTTTTTCATTTTTTTCACACATTTTCAGGCTGGGCAGATAAAGAAATGGTCTTCTCTGTGTCCAAATATTTGCCAAAATACACAGTAGAGTACAATTTCAAGGTTGAACAATTTCATATACACATCTGTGTCATGGTGGTAAAAATTCTAAATATTGGGACACTAAAAATAATTACCATAACTGTCCTAAAATTGGAACAGTATGGTTTTACAGTTTCGTAATGTGCTCAAATAAATGCAAATGGGATGGCAATTAGTTTAGACCCTGATCAGACTGCTCCTGTCTTATCTGGGTTTGCACTATTTGCTCAGACCTAACTGTCCCAATATATAGAATTTTTATGGTATACTGTGAGTATGATAAAGGTATAACTGCTCTACCTGTATTTAATTAGGCGAGGTCTCCTGCCAGCCGGCTGGCACTAGACCTAAAAGTCTCCTGCCAGCCGGCTATTAGAATGCTAATAAAATAAATAAAGCGACATTTTATTTCACAGAATTCTTGGGTAAATTTAAATGTATCTTTTAAAGTTGATGTGAAATAAATATTATAATTACATTAACAAAGTATATGCAAACAAACAAGCAAAAACTATAAATAAGAGGACCTTCTAAAAATAGATTTTCTAAGGGAAGTAATCAAATTATACTTAGCAAGGGAACTAAATCAAACTACTACTAAACAATTTTCACTGAACTTTTATATGCTTATTCTACTTGCATAATTGCCTTAATGATAATGGAAGTTTCATATTATGAAACTGTAGCATACTTTTCCTGGTAGAGAGAATTAGTTGATAAATGAATTTGCCTGTCTGAACTGCAAAAAATGCAACTATAGGGAACAGCTTGTGAGGAAACTGGTAAATTTGTGTAAAACATTTTATTAGATGCACATTGAAACTTTAAGATCAGAGGGGGCTTTTCACACCTACCTATATACAAGACAAAATTCTTAAAAAAGAAGTATCATGATTAACAAATGATAGTGTATGAGGGGTCTCCAGCTAATTTTAAGATTGTTTAATGTCCAAACAAAAAGGGATTAATGTTCCAATTTTACATACTGAAAGCCAGACTAAAATGAAGACTTAAATTAGTAAAATATTTAATTAGTTAACTAAATGTTTAATACAATAAAATATCGCTACCCATCATAATGCCATGAAAAATGGAATTTTCTCATCAGTATTTCAGTAGCCGGCTGGCAGGAGACTTTTAGGTCTAGTGCCAGCCGGCTGGCAGTAGACCAAAAAGTCTCCTGCCAGCCGGCTGGCAGGAGACACTTCTTAGAAAAAAAAGCTGGTAAATGATGTCATCCTAGGCACAAAATGCTTCCATTTTTGGGTACCCCAAAAAAGTAAAAAAGCAAAACAAACCCATGCCTTCGAATTTACATATCTATAGTGATTTTTAACCGAAGTCTAATCCGCAAACAGCAGAATTTAGCAAAAGGCATCTTTATGTAAAATTAGCTTTATTTTTTAGATCCTGCAATATGTAATAAAAATGTCAGCTTTCAAAAATTAGGGAAAAAATCTTGCAACAGCATAACGCACAAAAAAAAGCCATTTTTCAAGCATATTTAGGCATTTTTCTCCAATTCAGAAGGTTAGGCCAAAAAAAAAATGTCTTGTTTCCGGAAACCCGACCGACCCCTTTTTTTGGACCCGACTCGAATTTTTTTAGGGCGCCTCGCTATCGGTAAAAATCGGCAACCTTCATTTTTGCCGGTATTCCCGGTTTTTATACAAGTCCCGCGGCTTAAGCCAGTAAGCCAAACGGCGCATACCGCCATTACTGCAACCGTGTCTTCCGATAATTGTCACTTACGGCCATTTGATCTTGTCCCGACGTATAAAATATCGCCACTGGCTTTAAAATTCTAGCATGTCATAATTAATAGGATTACCACAGGTGACAGCCAGGCGAAAAGACCGCCTACGGCCAGGCTACGGGCCAATCGAGATTGTCCGTATGGAGCACTGAAACTTGTAACACACGTCGGACCGCCTACCTGTCAATAACGAGTGTCAAAATAACGCCCACTCGTAGATTCAACCTCTTACAACAGTCTGCAAAACAACCGATCAAATCACGATGACTGAGCGTTTGGATAAATTTTTACTATCGCGAGAATGAATCTGACCTGTATGTGTAGGGCGTATACATGCCGTCTTCAAAAGTTTGTGAATGTAGCCATAACACACGAATACTGAAACATGTATTGACAAACTCTGTCCGAAGTTTTTACGAACACAACTTTCATATTGACGTTTGCCCAAACAACGGAAGATCTTGTCATGATCCATACTGTCGTCAATGGAGTTTTTAGGAATACGAACCTCTTACGTGAAAAGCGAAGATACACTGTTAAAATAGTCGCTATTTCCGCGCGTTATGGTCCACGCTCTGGTATAATTTAAACTGTTTTAATTAATGGTACTTTTAAAATACGAATATTGAAACGTCCATTTCACCAATTTCTTAGTTGTAACGTCATTTCATCATGCAACCCAGTGCGAAAATAATGCCGAAAATTGTGCACAAAAATAGCGCATTCTGATCAGGGTCTACGCGATTATACATTCGGTACAATACTAACGGTAGCGTTGATATGCAATTACCTGCTTGATTAGGGGTCAAGCACGTTTTGCTTTGATGTTAATATCAAAGACGCCGCTGTGAGTATACGCGTGCCGTGCGCAGTGTCATTTTAACCGTGAGCCGGCTAAAGGTACCTCAGTGCACACACTGATAACTAACAATCGTATCAGCCAGCGCAACTAAGCAGTCAGACCGGTCTTTCTTGTTCGCATCTAACATGAATAATAATGAACAGCGACCTAAAGACAACCGAGTTCTTCGGTGGACGCGTGTCAATATAGGCTCTTCACACGTTTTGTAAGTCACCTATTTCCGAAGCGGCCCATTCGGCGGCAATGAAAGGGAATATTATGCAGTAGCAGACAGTGCAACCATCGTAACATGGGCAAATCCCCAGTTTTAGAATGCTCAGGTCTTACGCATTGTTCACAAACAAACAGGAATGACTGATTAGACTGCACAAATGCTTGGGCTTCCCTTCGTAGAACAAAAAAGTTCACTATGGGAGAGAGAGAGAAAGTGGTGGCTAGAGGGTCGGGGGGGGGGGGGGGGGGGGGGGGGGGGGGGGGGGGGGGGGGCTTAAAATAACCATGCATAAGTCAGGCCCTAAAACTTCAGACTTCCAAAACATTCTCTCAATACGTCCAAATCTGACACCATGGAAGTCTGGACTTCCACCAAATTTTGAAAGTTAGTGGAAGCCCTGCTTCCATCAAGATGGCGTCGTCGTTGCTGGCGATTTACATCCTATATTATTATCTTCCATGAGGTCCTCTGGGTTTCTGCAGGCATCAAACCTCTAGGCTAGTTCAACAGCTGAAAAGACTAACAAATTACATGCTAAAACCTATTAGCATCTAGCGCAAAATGTTTGGAGAAGGTTTAAAAAAATTCTCTAAAAAAAAAAAAACTTTCCGACCTACCGACCCTATTTTTTTTTGGTGACGTTTCCGGAAACAAGACTTTTTTTTTTTTGGCCTTACAGGTACCAAAACCTATATATGTATATAAAGGTATTCAATTGCGGATTCAAATATTGTAAAATTATAAAAGTGTAATTTGTTTCCTGCTTTTTCTCAGCATATAACAAAGCCCAGCTGCTTAATCCCTACCTGATTGTGTCTTAGCCGATAGCATATAACGCAAGTGCGGTTAAGTTTGGAATTTGATCAACACTGTACAGAAATTTCTGTGAGTGCGGTACAAGGTTTTAGCCGGTGCGGTACAAGGTTTTAGTAATAGCCCTAAAAATTTTCTTTACGTTTACGTTTATTTTATCTGGATAATGACTCAAGTCTTATACTTCTCACAATGAAGAGAGTAACAAAGTCTACGGCAATGGAATTCCAAAGTCTTTAGATGCAGGTTATTCAAGCTGAGTTGTGAGCATGATAAATCGACGACTACTAGTCACTAACGGGTTAAAAACACAAATTCATTCGTGAAGAAATTTACTTACTATGTATTCTCTAACTGCATCATGGAAGATCTGTAGTTCCTCGAATTCTTCGTCTGGCATTGTGCATTTCTGATATTCGGTGTCGTATAAATAAGACCGAATTTTATCGATTTTTATGAGAACTTTAAACTTTTCTTTTAGACTCTGCAATAACAGGTTCATGTAAAAATGAGAAATTAAAAGCGGACGAAATTGAGAAACACTGTTTGGCTGAATAAATATCCCATTTCACAAAGTATCTTCATGTATGGTAGATTAAAAGTAATTTGTAATATTTCTGTTGTGCAAATTCATTCACGTGACGTTTATATTTAACTTATTATATTTTATTTCGGTAAATATTCGTTCGCGTGCAAATCCAAAATAGTAACTAGCCGTACAAATATCGTGTTTTGAAGTTGATGCATCAGAGAGGCTGTCCCAGCCGGCTGATACGAGTAGTGCTCCTGTCACCGCCATGGATCCCGAGATATCTACCCTATCAGAGTTGCAGGACGTTGTACATATTCCTGTATCCCGGGAAGGTATTCCTATAGTGCACCCCCTCCTATAGATAAGGGCAGAGATGGCGAGGGTCCCCTCCAGGTGGGGAGTTCTGTTGTTGATGTGGTGACGGCTTCCCCTGCGGTTTCTTTTTTGTCACAAACCAGCCCCTCCAAGGTGAGGAAGAAAACTCCCGAAGAGAACTGCAATGCGGTATAGACGCTGATGCCTCTAAAGAAAAATCTACAAATGGATCCTCTGGTGTCCACTCTAGAGAGTGGTCGATCAACATAGCTTCACTTAATGTGAAGAATGTAGCAGCAAATTTAAATTTTGTGAAACATCTTTCCAAGTCCTCTTCAATTATCTTTCTACAAGAAACCTGGCTGTACCAGTACCAGAAAAACATTCTTTCACAGGTCTATGACAATACTGAATTTGTGGCCGGGTGTGTGGATGACCATGCCCCTATTGGCCCTAGTTTGCATGCTAGGGGGTACGGTGGAACGAGCATCATGTGGAGTTCTTCTCATAACCCGAACATCAAGATATTGCCAGAGTCCAATGAAAGAGTCAATGTTGTTGAGTACATCCAGGCTCCTGTACTCCTCTGCTTAGTCAATGTGTATCTCCCAGCCCGTGGCACAACGGATGATGAAGCAGCTTTTGTGGATTGTCTGGATATGCTACATGAAATTGTCTTGAAATACAATGCGTCACACACGGTTGTGGTTGGCGGAGACTTTAACTCTTCCATGCATAGAGGTCCCGGACTGTGTAGAGATAGGTTACTCATGGAATTTGTTGCTGAGCATCGCCTGAATGATGTGGTGGACTACCCGGTTGGTGATACCTTTTTCCATGCCTCTAATGACAGCTCGTCACAAATTGATTATTTCCTGGTGGTGGGTTCCCCCAGCTGGTCGCCTTCAGTTAAAGTTACTATTGCAGATATGCATTATCTCAATATGTCGGATCACACCCATTTGGAGCTGGACCTGAAGTTGATTGTACCCCTGGCTGTGCCGAAACCGTCACCTCAAGACCAAGTGCGAAATGTTAAGATCAGATGGGATAAGTGTGATACCAGTCTCTTTAAGGAAATTGTACAGGAGTCTCTTTTAGTATCTCCATTAATCCCACCTTCGACGAACTTGGATGCTGATCTGTGTGTTCGCTCGCTTACTAAAGCGTTGCATGAAGCAGCCAAGGCCGCATCTCCTCTACAACGCAAAAAGAAGTCTAAGAAGGGATTCCCTGTCTGGAATGAGAGAGTTGCAGCAGCCGTGGAAAGCAGTAAGAATGCGCACTTTCGTTGGAAATGTGCTGGCCGCCCAAGAGGTAACAGTGGACTCTTGAAGCAGAAGAAGGAGGCACGTAAATCTATGAGACGGGTGCTAAGGATGACATTGTATCAACAAAAACAAGACTTCCTGACTGAAATCATGTCTGCAAAAGATAGTGATGTTAAACTGTTCCATAGATTAATAAGGAGGCAACGTACTCTACCTAATACAGCCACCCAAGTCCTGGTGTGTGATGGTGCGACTCTTTCTGGGACCAGTAACATAGCATCTGGCTTCGCATCTCATTTTCAGTCATTGGCAACCCCATCGGCAAATGATGAGGACTATTTTACTCAGGTCCAAAGTGACGTATTGGTAATAGAGGAAAGCTGCCGTAAAGTGTCTGGATCTTCAGAACCTGTAGTTGTCACTAGCAAGGAAATCAGAGGAATCATAAAATCCTTGAAAGCTGGTAAAGCCCAGGACATCCATGGTCTTGCAGCTGAGCACTTGAAGCATGCGGCTGATGTTATCTCTTCCCCTCTTGCTGACCTGATGAGTTACATTCTCTCCTGTGGGTACATCCCTCCCATGATGTTAGAGGGTATTGTGACTCCTGTTCAAAAGAAGGACAAAGACCCGACATTGCCAACCAACTATAGAGGGATTACTGTCTTGTCTATTATTGGGAAGGTGCTGGAGAAGGTTCTCCAAAGGCGTACTGAGGATACACTGATACGGAATCAATGCAGACTCCAACGTGGATTTACGAAGAGGGCATCCTCTGTTAATGCAGCACTCTTAATATCTGAAATGCAGAATGAAGCAAAGGACCGGCACGAGCCCCTTACCTTGGTTACCTTGGATGCTGCTAAAGCCTTTGATGTGGTCTGGCAGGGGTCATTGTTAAGGAAGATATTCCTTGAAGGTGTAGATGGAACAATCTGGCTTACTTTACTGAACATGTATACCCAGGCAACGTCGGCAGTGAGGTGGGGCCAACACATATCTGCTCCTTTTCCTGTTAAACAGGGTGTTAGACAGGGCGGGATCCTGAGTACGGTTCACTATAAGTTGTTCAACAACGATCTCCTTCATATGCTGCAGGATTCTGGCCTTGGTGCTACCATTGGATGCTTCTACTGTGGCGCTCCAACATGTGCTGATGATGTGGCGGCTCTTGGCAGTAAGATGCATGCACAGTGTATTGTTTGTATGGTGCGGGGATATTGCTCTACCCACCGTTACTGTATTCATCCAAAGAAATCAGAGGAAGTCTCATTGAACAAAGATGATAAAGGCTCTGGGTGTGACATAAAGTTTGGAGACGAAGCCATTCCAAAGGCTAAGAGTACTGTCCATCTTGGCGTTCATAGACAGTCAAGTGGTAGGCCGGATATCATGGGGAAGGTACAATTGGGTAGACGTACGATGTATAGTATGATGGGTGCTGGCGTTTATGGTGGTTCGGGTTTGAATCCTGTGGTGTCTGCCCACCTGTGGAAGATATATGTGGTCCCTCGTCTTATATATGGTCTGTAGGTTCTGTCTTGCAGCCCGTCTGATGTGCAGTCTCTTGAAAAGCTACAGCGTGATATGATGAGAAGAATACAGTCCTTGCCTAGGAACACGGCAAACGCAGCGGTGAACTGCCTGCTTGGTGTGCGCCCCATCGAACAAGAATTGGACTTAAGAAGACTCACCCTGTTGTGCAGTGTCCTGTACAGTGATGGTACCTTAGAGCAGGATATTGCCAGGAGACAGATAGCTGTCAAGGATCCAGATAGTCATAGCTGGTTCACAGCCTGTAACCAACTTCTGCATAAGTACAAACTTCCTAACGTATATCTCCTTCAGCAACAGTTCAGTAGGGAAGCATCCTGTAAGCAGGAGGTCAAGGCCCAAGTTGACAGTTTCGTAGCTGAATTGTGGTGCTCTGAGGCTAAAACAAAAACTTCATTGCAGTATCTGAATGTGGGCAACTGCAAAGTTGGTGAAGTCCACCCCTGCTGGAAGACAGTGGCAAACTCCCCCAGAGATGTTAGAAGAGCTATTACCAAAGTTCGGCTGCTCACTGGTACCTACTGCCTACAGAAGAACAGAGTGAAGTTCAGAAATGGGGCTGCTACAGATCTATGTCTGCTCTGCTCTGCTGAGTCTGAGGACAGGGTTCATTTTATTGCTGAGTGTAGTGCGCTTAGTTCTGTCAGACAGAGTTATATCTCAGTGTTAGAGACCATACTTCTGGCTAGTAACCCAGTGTTCACTGTTAAGTCAATCGTAAATGACAAGTTTCTGCTTACGCAACTAATCCTGGACTGTACTTCGGATGCAATAGTTAGTAGAGTCATACTGTGTCCTCAGGAATGTCAGCGCGTGGAATCGGTTTCAAGGCACCTGTGCTTTGCACTTCATCTTAGAAGATGTAAACTGATGGACCAACCAGTGTAAGGTCACTAAGGGAAGGCTGTTTGACTATAAATAAAATTAAAATCTCTAATAAATATCGTCAAGTGAAATAAGCCGCAACTGTACATATGTAATATGTAATATACGTATCAGTTATATGGTGGTGGTTTGGTGATGGATGTATATTGAGTTGGAATAGTAAGAAATTCTACCTTCGTATTCGGCGCTGGATTTATCAAGTAACAGTAACAACGACTAGATTCAACATATACCATCAGGAACTTCTGAATTATATATACGCGGTCTACAGGCACATTACTACTACTACTAATACTACTATTTTTATCATCATCGTCATATTGTGGATCTAAAGTATGCCCTTGCCCTCCTGCAAGAGGATGAGGAAACGCCATCAGGCGTGTGGGACTAGATAGTCCGGATCTCCAAGACAAGTAACAAGTAAGTTTTGAAGCTGACGCTGTTAGGCCGGTTACCCTAAATAGCGAAATGGACTTTTATTTGCGAAATGGACGAACTGGAGATTTTTTTTTACGAAATGGAGTTACAAAATTCAATTTTATTGGTTATCTGAAATTTTTTATTTAAATATCGAAGTTGGTCAGACATAACATTTATATGAACTATTTAAAGTATTTCAAGCATTTTTGTCTCCATATTTAAGAAATTTGCAGCTGTTTTTTTCACGAAATGGAGTTTCAGCTTACGAAATGGAGTCAAAATATATATTTTCCCTGAAAATCTAGTTTATTGTTTTACTATAATATCAAAGTATGATACAAATGAAACTTATTTAAACTGTTTTAAAAATACAGATTTTTTCTAATATTAAGCGGATTGTTATATTGAAGTAGGAAAGCTAGCCGCGCACACGCGTTGGCGTCCCACTTTAAAATTTTACTACATTTTTTTGATGGACAAGGCGCTGTTAGGCGAGCTATCCTGTATAAGGGCAGGTCTTGTTTTGTTTTTGTTTTTTGTGTGTGTGTGTTGTTGTTTTTTCAAGAAATGGAGTTGCGTTTAATCGTGAGGTATCCCCGCAAGCTCCTCACCATACTGTTGTCACTATAAATGACCGTATTAGCAGAATTTAAACAAATAAAGCATACCTGAGTTTCACATAAAATGTTTGATAAATGATTAGGGTCATGTAAGTTGGCAGCTAAAATGACCTTCTTCCAATAACATAAACCTAAATAAAAGGATAAAAATACAATGTACAGGCGTGGGGCCCTATTGAATGTCCTGTTTTTGTTTCAATTTCATCGCTGGAAGGGAAACCAGAAAAGGAAACATATTTTGGAGCGATCTGTCGCTTTTCAAAAAAAAAATCAGTCCCTGCTGTTTGCCAATCATATGACTCCAATATATGCACACCAAACCCACATTTTATAAGCAAACGTGAACGTTGAAGCGCTTTAATTTCGTAATGATGTGTGTTTAGATTTTTTGCCATTCTTCCTAAATTCAAGAAAATAATGGGCATTTTGTGCCCCACCCTCCCCCACTCTGCCTCATAATTGTTTTCTCATCCCCCACCCCACCCCCTGCACACACCCCATTTATATATTAACATAATGGATTATCACACCTACCCGATTACCTTAGTGACACAAAGATTAACACCTTTTTACACGGACGCGTGTCCGTCAAACCTTCAAAGATATTTTACCGACTTTGAAATTATCAACGGAAAATTAGTTGTTCGAGTAACATTTTCAATAAATTACTTTTGCTATAAAATAATTTACTTTCAGTGGACATACCCCTCCCCCCCCCCAACCCCCCAAGCCCAGCCCCGCGCCCACGCAGACACAACGTTGATTCAACATTGAATCCGGCATTGCTTCGACGTCATAACGTTGAATCAAGGTTGATTCAATGTGGATTTGATATTGTGTGCCCAGTGGGCCCGTGCTAGAAGATGCAAATTATGGATTACTTTCCTTTAGCCTCAAAGGGAATATCTTTACGAGAATTAGATCAAATTCATAATTTACTTTCGCTGAGCGCCTAGTCTAGTGAATGTGGTGTTCAACTTTCACGCAGGGTATCGCGGGTTCGATTCCCGTGGGCGGCATATGTCCGATCGATTATTTCAGTTCAGAGAATAGTTTTAGCTTCATTATTTTGAGAAACATTTTCTGCCCTTAAAGTTCAAATTTTGGTTGGTTGGTTATTTTGGGTTTAACGGCCCTTTGAGACAGTATTTCAGTTTGTATCGGGCCGTCTCAAAGAGAGAGAGAGGGAGAAAGAAAAGAGATTGGTAGATTATAGAAATATCCAAACAACCCCCACCCGCACCTACTGCAAGCAGAGTAGGCCCTTGCCGCACTATCATCAAAATTAGTAGGGCGCCCAGCACTGAAAGCTACCCAGCACCATCGCCCGACTCGGCCACCCCCTTCTGCTCTTTAAACCATATGAAATTATTCATAAGAGCCGCCTTAATTAGGTCGTTATAATGAGTCACAATATATGTTTTGTATAGAGAATGAACAAAGTTAATGATATCCGACATAGTCACCAGAACTAAAGTGAATGATACATAAAGTATGAAAAGTCTCGAATATTACATGATACAATATTTTATCATCCTGTACACGCATTATAGTAGTATAATAGTAAAGAATCATACTAAAGTAGAATGTAGTCATGCCTGGCACACGCGCAATTCCATTCCCATCTTGAAATTTAAAATTCAAGCTTCTGTAAAAAGTTAACCAAAATGTAGCAATGCTGTTTAAATTGTCTCTTTGATAATATATTTGTGCACAATATGTTCGGACGTAAAAAAAGTGGTGGAGCCTTATCTCAAAACCCCTGAAAGTGGCCAGAATAAAATTACGGTTCAGCCTCTTTAGGCGTTGCGTGATAACTCCGCAATTTAATCTTTTACAAACAGAAAATTTGTACCAATCTGCGTAACATATATAGGAGTAGAAAAGCAGTGTTATATTTCGGCAGCTGATTTATAGAACCTTGATTTGTCTTTTGAATGTTCAATTGGGAATGGAATTGCGCATTTGCAAGACGAGACAGTGTGATACTAAATAATTATATTACATGATGATAAAGAGTACTTTCCGTCATCTGGATGCCGCTGCTGACTTAGGGTCAAAGAAGAAGGCTTAAGATGTTGCTTAGTATTTGCGATAAACATTTGCGCTAAATGTGTATTTTTTTGCTTTCTAGATGCCTGACTGAATTGTTTTGATATATAACCAGGTTTAGAGAGTAATTAACAGAATCTCTCATACTGACACTGATATACGTTCATGGTCTCAGACTTAGTAAATTTATATAAAATTTGCGCTCAATTATCTGAACATACAAAATGGAACCGTGTGATATGTGACAAGGCTTATATACTTATGTTGAAATCATCTGGATGCTACAAAACTATGATCGAGGTCTCAGATGAAGAAATTTATGTAATTTTGCATAGGCGATTGGCTTTAAAAATTGTATCATGTTGCATTAAAGTAACACTTTAAGTTTGTTTTCAGGATGACACTTGACTATATACGCTGTGACTACCATATGCTGTTACTTTTAATATATCTATATATTTTTTAACTTTCTTTTTCTCTTTCTTCAAAGTATACTCCTAAATGTTTAAATACTATTTCATTCTGTCCAATGTCATAAATCAAACAGAGAAACGAACATCTGATTTACAAATGTTGATTCTGTGACTCCATTTCGTAGAATCAAAGCTCCATTTTGTTAGAGAAATCTCTTTGTAGGTAAAATATCCCTACTCAACCAAATATGAGCATAAAAATCTTTAAAACGCTTCAAAGGTTCCATCCAGGTCTTCCCTTTTTATATTGAACTCGATTATTTTAAATGAGAAATAAATTTCTGATTTTGTGAGTGCATTTCGTAGCAAAGAAACTCCATTTCGTGAGAGAAAACTCTATTTTGTATTCAAAACTCTCTATTCAACTCCTTTTTTTTTATAAAAAAATAGCATTTTCTCAGTTTCTTTATTTCTATTCTAATCATTGTTTTACTAAAAATTGAATAATTTATAAATTTAGCTTCTGTGGGTCCATTTTGTAAAGACAAAACTCCATTTCGCAAGAGAAAACTCCATTTCGTAAACAAAATAATAATTATTCAGGTGCATTTACATACAAAATACGCTTGCATTCACTTCAAAAGATGCATTTAGTATTGGTCATTGTCTGACTCTAATAATAAAACAAGAAAATAAAATCATAAACACCAAATTAGGATTTTGTGACTCCATTTCGTAAAAAAATCTCCATTTCGTCCATTTCGCAAAAATAGGTCCATTTCGCTAATTAGGGTAACCCCTGTTAGGCCTGGTTATAAAATGTACCATTTCTTCTAGTAAATGCCCTCAGAGGGGAGAGGGGAAGGGGGGGGTCTAATTTAAGAGTCTTATAAATGACATTCTTTAGACAAAATTTGGGTAGAATATGACAAAATCAGTGAAGTAAAGACAATCTTGTCGGAGTCTCGCCACTCTTTTTTACAGGAAAAATGAGAAGGGGCATTCGTTGGAGAGAGAGCATTTATTAGAAGAAATACAGATTATTGCAACTACCTGCGGAGAAATGTTTGATTACGAAGTCTGATCATGATAAAAGTAAAAAGTATGCAAAGACCAGGAACTGAAACAATCAAAATCCAAATCCAGCCCTCAAACCATAGTTGGAAACAACTAAGATTACAAATAATCAAGATACAGAGAACATATGGCCAACCGAGTGAGCAGCTTGTTCCCAAAAGGTGGCCACTCAGCAACCCAAACCGAACCAAAAATAATAAGAACATACATAAGGTAAGACATCACAGAAACTCTGACACCAAAAACAGGCAACAGAGAACCACAACAGAACTACCGCCTTGGAACGGTCAGTAATGAATAACTGGATAACACTGCTTATTACTGTTTTTTACCTCTTTACCCTGGACCTAAAGTTTCAAATGGGTTAATAAATTTTATACATGTATATCGTATCTGCCACAGTCAATAGCTTGGCTAATTTTTTTTCTGCTTTGGTCATTTTTTTTTTTTTTTTTTTGCTTCTGCATTGGCAGATCCAGAGGGGGTTCGGGGGTTTCAAACGAACACTCTTCTCACCCCAAATTATCTTATTTTCATGGAGAATTTCAGGAAAAAATGGTCTAACTGCATAAATCGAACCCCCTAATTTGCCCCCCCCCCCCATCCAAAATTCCTGGATCCGCCCCTGTTCTGCTCCCCTTACCGGCCCCATCATTTTACGGTCAACTGTTAATTTCTACTTCGCTCTCCTTGAATTATGTGGAACACGAGGACATACTCAATCCATCACATCAAATCGGGAAAATCGTTGTGGTCTAAAAAGCTCATTACGTTGATATATATGAAAGATTTGAAGGACAGAGAGCGAGAGCGTGCACATGCGTGCGTGCATGTGAGTGTGTGTGTGTGTGTGTGTGTGTTTGTGTGTGTTATTTCAAATTCCACTTGTTTAAACTATTGTTCGCAATTTCCTAAACCCATGTAAGCCAAGCATCCTTTTCTTTCTTTCCTTCTTTCTTTCTGTGGGCGATAAACGCATCGTTAACATCAATCGAATGCACTTTAGAGCTTTTTTTTATACAATGCAATTAAGTGATTATGGATTTAACGACCCGTGAATGAGTAAACCAACCAGATTCAAAGAGTCAAAGTGATCGGGGCATATCCCTACCTATAATATAAACAACAGAGATGTTCTCGACCTCTGTGATGAGAGGAGAAATTTGAAGAAGAAGGGGTATGAAGCAGGAGGAGCAGAAGAATACAGGGAAGCAAACAAAAGGATTCAAAAGGATCTGCCTAAAAACAGTAATGATGCGTAATGTAGCGTAATGATGCGTAATGTAGCGTAATGTCACTGTAAATATGGAAATATTGCTTGTTACTGTCCGGAACATCAATTCGGGGACTGTTTTCTTCAGAAAATGTTCAGAAGATCGCATATTACATGTAAATAGTATAGGCGCTAGGATGTAGCTCCTCAAATCATACGTTAACCCAAGGATAAAATTTTATCCTTACTTTATTATTATTTTATCCTTACTTTATTATTATTATCTTTTTAACCAGAGATTGTTAATTTGCAAGTTATCATTAGGGATTTCTGCAAATATATCGTATTTAAAACGTTGTTTCAGCAAACTGAAATGACATATGAATATTTAGTATCAGTCACTTGCATCTATCTACCAATGTGCAAAACGGCTGTGTCATAAACAACGCAGCCGTGTTTCTAAACCAAAACAGTAGCCCATCTCCTGAGGATTAGTCACAGTCTCAGGACGCAGAGAAACATTTATATATATTCCAGATTATTTATAATAACAGAAAAAAAATACATTATGTATCTTTACGCATCATTACGCTACATTACGCATCATTACTGTATTTAGGTACACCGGATTCAAAAGGCAGTGAAGAGAGCGAAGGAGGACTGGATAGTAGTCAGTGCAAGGAAACTTGCCTGAACAAAAACAACAGCAAGAAAGCATACCAGCTGGTGAAGAATCTAACTTCAGAGAAACAGGGTAGATCCACAACTATCCACGACAAGTTTGGGAAATGCCTCACAGAGGAACAAGAGATTCTCAGCAGATGGACAGAATATTGCTCAGAACTATACAACAATGAGACTTACGGTGACAATGCAGTTCTGGACTGCAATCAGCCCCCAGAAGAAGATCAACAACCGATCCTTCGTGAGGAAGTTGAGATTGCAGTAGCAGCACTAAAGAAGGGGAAATCTGCCGGAGTTGATAATATACCAGCAGAACTTGTTCAAGCTGGCGGGGGGACCATGATTGATGTTTTAACAGATATCTGTAACAGGATCTGGAGAACAGGAGAATGGCCTACCCAATGGACTCAGTCGCTGATTATTACGCTCCCTAAAAAGGCAACCTACGGCTCTGCTAGAACTACAGAACCATCAGCCCCATCATTCAAGCAAAGTCATGCTGAAAAGTCATCTTGAACAGGCTTAAACCACAAGCCGAGATAATTAGGTCTCATAGACTACCATCCCTCTCTTCCCAGCTGCCTTCCTGGCTCATCCCGGAAATTTTAAAGCTCCAAAACGTCACAAAAATTTCTACATAACTATTTATTTTTATGGTCAATATTTAGATAAGAGTCTCTTCTTTAAAATAATGCCTACTTTGCATTTTGAATCCGATAGACAACTACCCGTATCTTCCCGGCTGCCTTCCCGGCTCTTCTCGGAATTTTTAAAGTACCGAAAAGCCATCAAAAACTCAATAAAACTAATTATTTGATACTTGATATTTAGATTAAAGTCTCTAATTTTAAATGAAGCCTAATTTGTTTAAATAACTTATACAGAAAGATAGATATTGAATCCGAAAGACAACTACCCCTATCTTCCCGGCTGCATTACTGGAATTTTTAAAGTACCAAAACGTCATAAAAAATTCAACAAAAACTATTTATTTTATATTGAATATTTAAATTAGAGTCATA
Organism: Ctena decussata; assembly: GCA_963989385.1. Lineage (NCBI taxonomy): Eukaryota > Metazoa > Mollusca > Bivalvia > Lucinida > Lucinidae > Ctena > Ctena decussata. The sequence goes on along the minus strand of OZ022504.1, from coordinate 409,470 downwards.
TTTTTAAAATGATGCATAATTTGTTTAGATATCTTATACAGAAAGATAGATATTGAATCCGATACACAACTACCCATCATCTTGTTCTTGTCCCTCTTCTAAACCTCCATCAAAGGAGAACCGCACCTGAGTGCTTCGTCACGGCTGGTAGAATATCTCTTCTATATCCCTCCACCAAGAATATACATATGTACATTTGCTCTGTGTTAAAGTTTCATTATAACATTTATTTCTAGGTATTGGTATCAGTGTCCGCCTTGCTGGAACTATTCGCCACTGACTTTAAAGGTCTAAATCTATGTGTATGCAGCATGTATAGCAATCTTCGACTATGATACTCAACTGCTGTCAAATCCTTCAGCTTAATCCGCCCGACACCAAGCAGCACTGAACAGTGAATAATAATCTGAACTTTCTGCTCCAAAGTAGGGTTAGGGACGAGTCATTTATTATCAGGTGTGTGTGTGGGGGGGGGGGGTACATTTAGGGGGGGGGTCGGATTTTTTTTTTGGTGATGTACTGGGGGGGTCAGAAATCAAAAAGCCTCGGAGCAGGGGGGGTCATATATTTTATTTGGCATATTGGAGGGGGGTGGGGTCAGAATTCTTCCATCAGTCTTCATTTTTAAAAAATGTCTCAGCTTCTGGGGGGCCAGACCCCCATTACTTCTGTTCTTGCAAATTCAAACTCAAATTTAAAGACATTTATGGAAAATAGACATAAAATTTTGCCCATATCATATCAAAAAAAGATTTGCTAGTACGACAGTATACAATTGTCTATAAAATCATATCGAGGAGATGATTTTGTTCTCGATTAGATTTAATGCCTGCATTTGTGATATCAGCTCTACAGTTGCCTTGTCATCAGCAAACCTATTATGGCTTCAGGGGGGGGGGGGGCGGCACGCGCCCCCATACACCCCCTCTCCATTACCATTATTAACAGTTTTATTGAAGATTCCACTACAGATTTCTAGATGGCCATATAAGCAGAAGAAAGTGCAAAAATATGCTGACAAATTTAAAGACCATTAATCTGCATGATTTATCAACCTGTCAGAGTAAGAAAATGTTCTTTGTGTTTCATACAGCTTTTGATTGAGGTCAGTCTGACATAAAAAGGTAATACGGTGAGTGTGTGAAGGGTAGCTGGATATCTGGAATGGTGGTGGTGGTGGTGGTGGTGGTGGTGTGGGGGGGGGGGGGGGGTCATAAACTTTTTTGTCACCTATCTGGGGGGGGGGGGGGGTCGGAAAAAAAATTCTGGTGAGACTGGGGGGGGGGGGTCGAAAAAAAAATTGGTGACTCCTATGAAAATGTACCCGGCCCCCACCTGATAATAAATGACTCGTCCCTTAGTCTAAACAATATTAGAGAGTTCTGAGAATTCCTTAATAAGCTGACTCAAAGCTGGACATCTAATGTCATCAAGAAGTGGACAAATCAAGATGAAATGCTCGGCTGTCTCTGGATCAGTACCACACAATGGACAAGTTGAACTAATCTCGTTCCCGTTGAATTTTGCCCGATTTGAAGGATCATCTTCCCGGCTTTTTCTTCCCGGTTTTCCCGGCGATTAGTGTGCGCCCCTTCGTACACGGCAATAATGTCAATAGTTAGAGTATACGTTTCGTAACAGGAGTGAAGAGCAGCAAATATCATTTAATCTTTTAGTGTAAGACTCAATGACTAGTTTTTAATGTTTTGTTTGATTGCATTATGTGTTTTGAAAATAACTGAGTAAAAGTACATTCAAGGCTCAGGACATGTATTCCGTTTCATGAAGTTGTGTTTCGCATCTGCTAAGTTTCGTAACCAGTTTTGGAGGCTTTCTTTTTTCCTTTCTATATATACCCTCTCTTGAGGATTATGAGTAGGTGTACTTTAGAACACTTTGGTGTTGCAGGATGAAAGTCCCTGCACAGGGGGCCCCTAGTTTTCCCCCTGTCATTTCGCCTCTAAAATAGAGCCTTGTTGTTTCGCCCCTACACCTTGGTCGTTTCGCCCCCTAATACATTAATGTATGTTCTTACATTATTATTTGTTGTATATAAATTAATAGATAGATCTTACAACTTGTAGTCTTCAAAGGAAAATAAGTTTTTATCAACTGGTAAAAAGATAAATAACGATGTCGGGTTATTTAGACTCTTTACTCAAACTAACCAACTTGTAAATTTGTTATGATACTAGGGGCTAATCCCACTAAATGTCTCCTGGCACAGTCAGATTAAATTCAGCTTTGTTTAATCCTTGATGAAATTAACTAACAAGTTAATCTGATATGCCACCAGGTATTAATCACCTGGTTTATTGCTCTAAATTGACCAATTAATCTTATGCTGTTAGAAAGGTTAGTAGAAACGTGTGAAAAAAGGTCTTTGGTTCAATGATTCTGATTGACAGATCTGGTTATATATGTTGGTCTGAGTCTACGCTGGCAGGGAAATGCAAACGCCTGGCTCAAAACATGTCCACACGCTTTAATTTTGACAAGTAGTAACTTATAGGAAGTGGCTATTGACAACCGGTTGTCAATAGCCTCACAGGCTGCTGACAACCGGTAGGCTTGTGACAACCAGTTACTATAAATCCTATTGTTTTCAAATAATAAAACTCAAGATATTTTTAGAATATTAGTTTCATTGTATTACTATTATATCATGATATTTGTTGATATTTGTTTCAACTCTGATCAAGTTTTAAGTTGATTGTAGAAAGCAAGAAACTATTAAAAGAATCAGATATGTACATTTCTGTGTTTTTTTTTATTATCTACATTATTATTGTCTGGAAGTTATTGGGGTATTCATACAAATAGCTAAAAGAATTTATGCATCACATGCATACAAATTATACATTTACCTTCATGGAAAAAAGATTTTACATAAATTTTCCAGTTACAATTACATGATCCTCCCTATAGTTATATTCTTGCTGTTCAGTCAAGCAAATTTGTTCATTTACTGATTCTATCCACTAGGAAAAATAAACTACGAATTTATAATAAGTATACAAGTATAACTACTATGATCATGGAGGCAATTGTGCAAACAGAATTAGCACATAAACATTCAGAGAAAATTTGTAAGTGGTATTTTGAGTTAGTTCCCTTACAAAGTATATGATTTGAGTTACTTCCCTTGGAAAATCTATTTTTAGAAGATATCTCTTCTCCATAGTTTTGCTTTTTGATTTGCAGATATTTTGTTGTTGTGATTCATATGTAGCTTGATTTAAAGCATAAACCTATTGAGAATTACTTGTGATGTTTTTACAATGAACCAATGCTTCCTGTCCTTTAAAATGCATATTAATTTATTAGCTGGTTGTCAGCAGCCTCACAGGCTAGTGACAACCGGTTGTCTCTAGCCTGTGAGGCTACTGACAACCGGTTGTCTCTAGCCTGTGAGGCTACTGACAACCGGTTGTCACTAGCCGTCGCCAACTTATATTTATATAGAGGATGTAGCAGTAGTATATATAGAAAGAAAGAAAGACATGGCGATCACAGAGTTATGCTGCCAAAATGCATGCATGTTCTACCTAAGCAATATACAGCTGCTATAAATTAACAATAAATTTAAATGTGATCTTATGTGAAACTAACCATTTATACTGTATGTATAGCTCCTATTTACTTTGTATATATGATTGGAGGGAGGAATGGATTTGGATGATTTATAATCATACATGATGCATCTGTCTTCACTGATGCTGCAAATCAAAAAGCGCAAATATTCGTATATTTCATAATGCTATATGCCTAAAAACATATTACGTGATACCCTTGGCGATATAGTGTGGGTTGGGCGGGGAATAGGGGCGAAACGTCCAGAGGAGGAAAAGGATTTGGGGCGAAATGTCCTGGAACCGTTTACATCATCCCTGCAAGTGGTGCTAGAAAAACGTGTTCAGACATAGGAAGACCTCGCCCTGGGCTGGGATCGAACCCATGACCTCTGGCTTCAGAGTCAAGAACACTAACCTGAGCAACCGCTCTTCTCAATAAGGCTTCTGGAAATGCATGTATTTTAAGGCCTAGGTTGAGTATAAAGATAGACTTAGGAAGCTAATCTCAGTGATGGACGGACACATGGTACCATGTGTGTGCAGCTATGAGTACCTTCCAAGGGTTCTTGCCAGTAGGGCTGGGACGAGTACCTGAGTACCCGTGTTCTGGTTGAGTAGAGCAATTACCCGGGTACATATTTACTACCCGTTATCCGAATGCTTATTGGGTCTATTATAGAATGCAGGGGCGGATCCAGGATTTTGAATAGGGGGTTCAAATTAGCTGAGGGGGTTTGATTTATGCAGTTTAACCAGTTTTTCCTGAAATTCCCCATGAAAATAAGATAATTTGGGCTGAGAAGGGGGATCTGCCACTGGAATGTGTGATTATTCTAATTTAATGGAATTTCAAGCAACTAGAGCAACGTTTAGATGACTGCATGTCTTGTATAACTTCAATTACACATTGCCAAACCATTTTCATGTATTATAACGGGGAGGTTTCTACATTTTTGTATCGTTACCATGCACGCATGTGCACATGACAAATACCTTAGTTATTATTTGATCTAAAAATAAATTTTCCAACTGTGGACATGCTCAAAATGCTATGGTAACGGGTACCTGGGTACCCATGGGTAATAGGCATTCGGGTACCCGGGTACAAAATCTCTACCCGTCCCAGCCCTACTTGCCAGGGCAGGTTTTTGCACCAAAAACGTGATAAAGTGATCAAAGGCACTTAAAAAAATTACTAGGTGGACCATGTAAATGCAAAAAAAAATGCAACCAGGAGCATCTGCATAACAACCCCACGTTTGCTGCTCTGATATTGGACACATTTTTTAAAAGCCTCGCTTGTACTTGTCTATATTATAGGCAGTGGACAAGTCAGTGACTTGATGGGAGGAAATAAGACGCTCCCGCCTCCATGAGTCTCCCAGCCCTATGGGTCAACAAGGGGTGGTGTTAACACAGCATCACTGGGCGGAAGTCTTCCTAGAAGAAGTCAACGGCCAGGGCGGAAGAACTCTTTGAGTCAACGGCCATGTGTTCATGACCAAGGCGAGCCTTACAATAATCGTGGATTTCGGCTGTGGTCAACAGCGCAGATGGCATCCAGAGGGAGATCAAGGTAAAGGGGCAGAAGCTGGGTACTGTAAGCAGCTTCAAATACCTTGGAGCAGTTGTCTCAGATGATGGCTTAAAACAGGAGGTTCTCTCAAGGATAGCACAAGCCACTTCAGCTCTTGCCAAGCTGAAACCAATTTGGATAGATAACCACATATCTCTTGGATCAAAGGTGACACTTATGTTTTCCTTGTCATTTCCATATTTCTGTATGCCTGTGAATCATGGACTTTGACAGCAGAGTTAGAGAAAAGAACACAGGCCTTTGAGATGAGATGCTACCGAAGGTTACTGAACATTTCGTACAAGGACCATGTAACCAATGAGGAGGTTCGCAGGAAGATACAAGCAGCCATTGGAGAATATGATGAACTCCTGACGCTGGTCAAGAAACGGAAACTAAGGTGGTTTGGCCACGTCTCAAGGTCTTCTGGTTTAGCAAAGACAATTCTTCAGGGCACAGTGAAAGGAAAAAGAAGAAGAGGTAGACAGAAGAAGAGGTGGGAAGACAATATCAAGGAGTGGACTGGAATGGATTTTGCCAGCTCAACTAGGGCAGCTGAAGACAGGACAAGGTGGAAAGGGATTGTTTTGAAGTCAGCTGTGGTGCCCCAATGACCTAGTAAGGTTATGGGATAGAATAGAATAGAATAGAATAGCTTGTACTTGACTTGTGCTCTGCAGCAGGGCTACAGAAATTTTGAAATCCAAATTGGTCAGCATGGCCGATGACGTCATACAAACGTGTTCCACAATCCAAAATAGTGGTCAACGAAAACAAATGAATCCCCCACCCGCTAATGAAAAAAAACACGTTTACATGTTCATAGCGCTTATTTAGCCATAACTAGGTAGGTGAACATATAAACTGCTTGCCTGACACCAAGAAAATCATCTCTGAAGTAGCCATTTAGTCCCCATGTTCTTACTTATCGTGAAAAATGCACAGAAAGCGCTGAGACAAAGTCACTTTAAAAGTGAAAGTAGACATGCGATTCCTAGCCATGGCTTATGGGCCAATAGTGAGCTATTGTCATACCAATGCGCCCAGCGTGTGTCGTCCCATGCGTTGTCCATCAACACCTAAAAACAAATATACAAACATCTTCTGTAAAACTAATGGACCCATGGTTCTCAAATTTCACATGGAGCATGACCTGACTCCAGGGTCTCAGAATTATAAAATTGGGTAAGGTTGAATATCCAAGATGGCTGCCGATACTAAAAAAAGCAAAAATAACAAAATCAACTTCTTCTCCAAAACACTTTTGTCTGAATTTTGGCTTGAAACATCAGTGGAACATTGGTATTCAGAATTGTAAAAATGAAAAAATCTGTTGCTGTGTTTTGTTGCAGTGACCAAAAACATCTGCATCGCCCCATGCGTTGTCCGTCAACACTTAAAAACAAATGTTCAAATAACTTCTTCTCTAAAACCAATGAACCCATGGGTCTTAAATTTCACATGGAGCATGACCAGACTGCAGGGTTTCAAAATCGTAAAATTGGGTCTGGTCGAGAATCCAAGATGGCTGCCATTACTAAAAATAGCAAAAACAATTTAATCAACTTCTTATCCTTCTCCAGAACCATTGGGTATATTTGGTTGAAAATTTGCGTGGAACATAAGTGGGACCTTGGAATTAAAAATTGTAAAATTAAAAAATAAAAAAAATCTGTAGCGGAATTAGGTCACAGTGACCTACTTAGCATTTACAAGACAGATTTTGCTCAGATGTCAATTTTATCAGTGCTGGAAACTCACAAGATTAATGTGGTGGCCCAAAAGCTAAACAGGCCTAGCTTTCAGTGGCCCAAATTATTCACAACCTAAAGTTTCCATTCATTTAGTGTTTTCAGAAAGATAAATTTGGGCTACTTGCGGTCATATTTTGGAGATTTCTGGTGGCCCAAGACAAAAAATAAGCGTCTTTGGCCACCGGGCCATTTCCAGCACTGAATATCTCAAGAAAACATAAATGGATTCTGGTCAGATTTGGTCAGAAATGGTCCTTGAATGGAATTTTTTCAAATTTGTGCCAATTGGCTATCCAAGAAGGCCACCAGAGGGTGGGGGGGGGGATGTTACTATAAATAGCACAAACATAAAAATGACAATTTCTCAAGAATCCTTGAATGGAATTGGACCAATTTCATGGCAGAACGTTCCTTGCATGAAGCCTTTTTGATTAATTGCAATTTTGCAATCCAAGATGGTAGCCATTTGCCGTTACTAAAAATAGCACAAAACATGAAAATGACAATATCTCAGTAACCGCTCAATCGATTTTGACAAAATTTTGTCAAAATGATTCTTGTATTGAGGTGTTTCAAAAGTAACTAAATACAGACCAGTCATGCTGGCCTCTGTAACTAAAAAATGGAAAAAAATGTGAAAATTAGAAAATCTCAGTGGAATCAGACTAATGTTGTGTCAGAATGGTCCTTTCATGAAGCCTTTTCGATTTCTTGCATACATTGGCATTCCAAGATGGCCACTATCTGCTGGAACTAAAAATAGTTCAAAACATGAAAATGACAATATCTCAGTAACCCCTGAATGGATTTTGACGAAATTTGTGGCAAAATGATTCTTGCATTGAGATGTTTCAAAAGTAACAAAATACATGTATAGACCAGTCATGTTGGTCTCTGTTACTAAAAATAGCAAAATGTGAAAATTAGAAAATCTCAACGGAATTGGATTAATTTTGTGTCAGAATGGTCCTTTTTTGATTTCATGCATTTTGGCATTCCAAGATGGCTGCCATTACTAAAAATAGCACAAAACATGCAAATGTCAATATCTCAGTAATATAAGGGAGTGTTATTGGCCTGGCGTTATTCCTGCTTTACATCAATGATCTTCCAGAATGCATATCACCAAGCTCGACTACCAGACTGTTTGCCGACGACAGTGTCCTGTACAGGTCTATCAAATCAATGGACGATGCCATCCAGTTGCAGGAAGATTTGGACAAGCTCCAGGAATGGGAGAGAGATTGGCTGATGGAGTTCCATCCTAAGAAGTGCCAAGTCTTGCATGTCACCAGCAAGAGGAACCCCATCAGGAATGACTAAACCATCCATGGAGAAATTCTTCAAGAAACAGATGGAGCTAAATATCTCGGCATCAACTTGCACAAATCCTTGAGCTGTAACAATCACATTGATCAGGTGGTGAAGAAAGCCAACTCTACCAGAGCTTTCCTCCAAAGGAACATTCGTCAGTGTCCAAGGCAAACCAAGGAGCTGTGCTTCCAGACACTTGCAGAGTTCACGAAAGTCTGCCAGAGTTTACAGGACCGAATCTGGTAAAATGATTAAAATGCACTTGAAAATTCTGAATATTTTTACCAGACCGAATGAATTTTTACCAGACATGTCAGGCGGTCAGACGGGGTTTTGTGAAGACTGCACTTGTCCGCCCTGTAACAGAGTACGCCAGTATTATCTGGGATCCATACACAGCCGACAATATCAGGAAACTGGAGATGGTACAACGTAGATCAGCCCACTTTGTCATGGGTGACTATAGAACAACCAGCAGCGTCACAGAGATGCTGAACCAGCTCCAGTGGAATACATTACAAGAACAGCGTGCACAGGCAAGGGTAACCATGATGTACTGCATTGTGCATGATTTAGTGGCAGTTCCAGTAACTCCTCTTGTTCCAACAGCACCTCTGCATGGCCATAATCAGAGGTTTCTTGTGCCCTATGCCAGAACCATGGTATACCAGAAGTCCTTCTTCCCAGATAACATTCGCCTCTGGAACGACCTTCCACAGTCTGTTGTTGACTGCACTACACTGGAAAGCTTCAAGTGCCAAGTGCAGTCCATCCACTTCCGTTAGACGCCCTCCAGATGTTTTAACTGCACAGTATATAGTTCTTTTATCTCACCGTTGATGTTTTTACATGGCACAACAACAGTATGACAATATGCCAGAGGCCGACAGTACTTGATTGGAAGAAGAAGAATGGATTTTGACGACCTTTTAGGCAAAATGATTCTTGCATTGACTAATCGAGTTGGCATCTGGTACTAAAAATAGCATAATGTGAAGGTTTGAAAATCACATTGGAACTGGTTCAATTTTATGTCAGAATGGTCCTTGCATGAAGCCTTTTTGATTTTTAGCTCACCTGAGCACGAAGTGCTCAAGGTGGGGTATTGTGATCGGTCTTTGTCTGTCGTCCGGCGTCCGGCGTCAACTTTTGCTTTAAACGACTTCTCCTCCAAAACTGCTGGTCCGATTTTGAAATAATTTTTCAGAAATGTTCGTTAGGAGACCCTCTACCAAAATTGCTCAAACGGTTCCGCTCCGCTGAACAAAATGGCCGCCAGAGCTAAAAATAGAAATAAATCTTAGAATGACACAGAGGGCACAGTAATGATGCAATTATCATGAAACTTTGTCAGAATGTTGATCTAAAATGAAATCTAGACCATCTTTGAAACTGGGTCATGTGGGGTCAAAAACTAGGTCACTGGGACAAATCTTAGAAAAACCTTGTGCACACTCTAGAGGGCACAGTTATTATCCAATCTTCATGAAACTGTGTCAGAATGTTTATTTATATAAAATCTAGGCCAAAATTGAAACTGGGTCTGGTGGGGTCAAAAACTAGGTCACTAGGTCAAATCTTAGAAAAACCTTGTGTACACTCTAGAGGGCACAGTTATGATCCAATCTACGTGAAACATTGTCAGAATGTTTATTTTCATGAAATCTATACCAAATTTGAAACTGGGCCATGTCAGGTCAAAAACTAGGTCATTAGGTCAGTTCTTAGAAAAACAGTGTGAATGCTTTAGCAGACACAGTTTTGTTCTAATCTTCATGAGACTTTGTCAGAATGTTTGTTTCCAACAACTCTGGACTAAGGGTGCAACTTTGTCATTTAACTCATGTTGGGTCAAAAAGTAGGTCACTAGGTTAAACCTTAGAAAAACATTGTGTACACTCTAGAGGGCACAGTTTTGATAACTTTGTCAGAATGTTCATATCCAAGAAATCTAGACCAGGTTTGAAACTGGGTCATATGGGGTCAAAATCTAGGTCATTAGGTTAAATCTTATAAAAACCTTAGGTAAGCATCTTGCTTGCTGTCAAATCCTGATACTTTTGAAATTGTATTGTAGTATATGTATGTAATTTATAGTTAATAAAGTATCGTTTAAACTAAAAACCTTAGGTACACAATAAAGGGTTCATTTTTCATTTAATCTTTGTGAAACTCTGTCTGTCGGTCATATGGATGTCTCTGAGGTTAAGTTCACAGGATACTCAGGTGAGCGATCCAGGGCCATCATGGCCCTCTTGTTTGTAATTTGGCATTCCAAGATGGCTGCCATCTGCCATTACTAAAAATAGCAAAAAACATGAAAATGACAGTATCTCAGTTACCGCTGAATAGATTTTGATGAAATTTGTGGCAAAATGATTCTTGCATTCAGGTGTTTTTAAAGTAAATAAATATAGACCAGTCAAGTTGTCCTCTATCACTAAAAATAGCAAAATTTGAAAATGAGAAAATCTCATGGAATTGAACCAATTTTGTGTCAGAATGGTCCTTGCATGAAGCTTTTTCGATTTTTTGCAATTTGGCAGTCCAAGATGACTGCCATCTGCTGCTACTAAAAATAGCACAAAATATAAAAATGACAATGTCTCGGTAACCGCTGAATGGATTTTGACAAAATTTGTGACAAAATTTTTCTTGCATTGAGGTGTATGAAAAATAAAAAATATAGACCAGAAAAGTTGGCCTCTGTTACTCAAAATAGCAAAATGTGAAAATGAAAATTCAGTGGAATTGGACCAATTTTGTATCAAAATGGTCCCGTGGCAAAATAGCCAGGTGAGCGATATCAGGCTCATTCGGGCCTCTTGTGTTGGATTATGTCCTCTTCTGTCTTGAAAATTAAAAAACAACTGAGTAGAAGTACATTCCAGGCTCAGGGGACTGGTGACTCCACATTCCAGGCTCAGGGGACTGGTGACTCCACATTCCAGGCTCAGGGGACTGGTGACTCCACATTCCAGGCTCAGGGGACTGGTGACTCCACATTCCAGGCTCAGGGGACTGGTGACTCCAGTCCTACAGTATGATAGTAGAAGTACATTCCAGGCTCAGGGGACTGGTGACTCCAGTCCTACAGTATGATAGTAGAAGTACATTCCAGGCTCAGGGGACTGGTGACTCCAGTCCTACAGTATGATAGTAGAAGTACATTCCAGGCTCAGGGGACTGGTGACTCCAGTCCTACAGTATGATAGTAGAAGTACATTCCAGGCTCAGGGGACTGGTGACTCCAGTCCTACAGTATGATAGTAGAAGTACATTCCAGGCTCAGGGGACTGGTGACTCCAGTCCTACAGTATGATAGTAGAAGTACATTCCAGGCTCAGGGGACTGGTGACTCCAGTCCTACAGTATGATAGTAGAAGTACATTCCAGGCTGAGGGGACTGGTGCCTCCAGTCCTACAGTATGATAGTAGAAGTACATTCCAGGCTCAGGGGACTGGTGACTCCAGTCCTACAGTATGATAGTAGAAGTACATTCCAGGCTCAGGGGACTGGTGCCTCCAGTCCTACAGTATGATAGTAGAAGTACATTCCAGGCTCAGGGGACTGGTGACTCCAGTCCTACAGTATGATAGTAGAAGTACATTCCAGGCTCAGGGGACTGGTGACTCCAGTCCTACAGTATGATAGTAGAAGTACATTCCAGGCTCAGGGGACTGGTGCCTCCAGTCCTACAGTATGATAGTAGAAGTACATTCCAGGCTTAGGGGACTGGTGACTCCAGTCCTACAGTATGATAGTAGAAGTACATTCCAGGCTCAGGGGACTGGTGACTCCAGTCCTACAGTATGATAGTAGAAGTATATTCCAGGCTCAGGGGACTGGTGCCTCCAGTCCTACTGTATGATAGTAGAAGTACATTCCAGGCTCAGGGGACTGGTGACTCCAGTCCTACAGTATGATAGTAGAAGTACATTCCAGGCTCAGGGGGACTGGTGACTCCAGTCCTACAGTATGATAGTAGAAGTACATTCCAGGCTCAGGGGACTGATGACTCCAGCCCTACAGTATGATAGTAGAAGTACATTCCAGGCTCAGGGGACTGGTGACTCCAGCCCTACAGTATGATTGTTCAGTTTGCGACCCCCAAAGTATACTTCTTCAAGATGAACTTCAGAAGGTGCAGAAAAGGGCACCTAAATTTGTTACAGGAAGTTACACCTATGAAACTGGGAGTATGACTGGCATTCTGGAGACACTTAAGTGGGAATCTCTGAAAAAAGGAGGGAAAATAGTAGACTCATAATGCTTTAAAAAGGTCTGAAGGTTGCAGCCAAGTGTACCCATAAATAACCTTGTTGCCCCAAGTAGGCATACCAGGAATCATCATTCCCTGACATTTCAAACCCCATTGGCTGGGACTGATATTTACTTGTCCAGTTTCTTCCCCAGACTATTTGAGTATGGAACTCACTGGAAGATTCCCATATTTCTGCTGCTGAGGGTGCAGAGGCTGCATTCACTAAGTTTACTTCTTTTATAAAGGCGAGGGACCAGCTTCCCTGATCACAGGTCCTGGTGAATGATTGTCCCTATGCAGCAGAAATATGGGAATCTTCCAGCGAGTTCCAAACACAAAAAGTTACGATGTAGTTTGCATTTCTTATTGAATCACCCTTGTAACTTTGCCTGTGCAATGGGCAAGCACCAGTTCAGGCTATGCTGTCAGGGGCAACAGCTGTTTTTTTTTTTTTTTTTTTTTTTTTTTTTTTTTTTTTTTTCATTTTGACGTTTCAAACAAACATGTTGTTTCACAACTTCTCAACATTGTATTACAGTCAACTCTCGATATATATCTCAAAGTCGAAATTCATCCCGAACTTCTGATATCTCAAAGTAAATTTTCTGGTGCCAGAAAATTTTCTTTGAGATATCAGTAGTTTTAGATATCCATAGTTGAACTGTAAATAAAAACAAGAAGTGTGTCCAAACAGAGGCTTATAACTACTCATGGGGCTATGAGGTAGAAAACATCATTGAAGATGGCAGTGCCATAATCATCTATGATCATTGGCTGCCTTATCCCAGCATTGATTGGCATTAATGTGTTTGCTTTGCAGGTCGTTGCAATTTCAACCATCACTTAGAACATCAGATTTAGATATGACTCTACTAAATATTAGTACCGGTTCATATTTTACAAATCTTGTAATGAATTGTAGTGTCTGTTTGGTGTAACTTTTTGTAGAATGACAGCCAATTCTGATAAATATGACTATGAAAATAAGAAATCTGCATTAGTCTGATCTGTGTCTAGACAGTCTCGTGTATTATGCCTGTCCAAATTTTTATGATAATTACTTAGTGTTGGTTGACTGGCAGCTAGCATGTGTATTTATTATTGGTATAAACATTTTAATGATGTGCTGCTGAGACAAACTCATTATAATAACAGCTTCTCTACAGAGGCTGAGATAAGGTTACTGATAAGCTCTCAAGTCACAAGCCAATCTCTGTAGAGTATTTTAAACCTTACCCGCACAGTTCATGTTATATGGATTATACTAGGAAGCTGTTAGCCCCGTGAGTAGTTATAAGCCTCTGGTCCAAACTATAATCTATGATATAAGAGTGATTTTGAGATATCAGTGTTCGAGATATGGAGAGTTGACTGCATATATATTTTACTTTTCAGTATGCCAGTAAACAGTGAGAAGAGATTTCTGCTGTTGTATGGCTCTCAGACAGGCCAGGCCAAAGCCATTGCTGAGGAGATCGCAGAGAGAGCAGGGGAGAACAATCTTCATGCTGACATACACTGTCTTAGTATGACAGAGAAAAAGGTGAGCTCAGTCATGTTGTTACTTACATGAACCAGGACACAACAAAACCAACAAAGTGGTTGTGCACCTAGGGGATACTCAGATCAGCCTGGGCATTATCCGAGTCTGAACAGACTCTTCCTTTTGGGCTTAAAGGGTAGCTAAGGTCTAAGCTAGCTCCGTGCGGACAAGGAAGACTCTGATCAGACTGGGCAGATGCACAGGCTGATCTGAGTCTTCGCTGGGAGCACTTGCCACTTTGTCGATTTTGTCGTGTAACAGCTCATTTGAATATGACATAAAAAAAAAAAAAATTGATGAATCATGTTGGTATACACAACCTGAGTGTGACATCTAGAAAAAAAAGTGAGCTGAATCTTGCTGACATACTCTATCTAACTACCTATGACAGAAAACAAGGGGAGCTAAATAAAATCAGTAAAGAAGTGCGAGGATTTTAAAAATTGATCTGAAGGCAGCATGCCTTCTGAAATTTCTGGGAAGAACACTGATTTGGATTAATATGGTACTTTTTTTGTAAAATGAGAAGTTTAAGTTATAATCCAATCATGGTGCGGCATAAGCATTTGTGATATTGTCACATTTAGCCTGGTTTACTCATATAAGCTATATTAAAAAATGCAATTATGAGCTTATTTTAATTTATTATTGCATAAATATCACTTTCACACGCTGTTAACAGGCATATTTTAATGTGAATACAAAACCATGTATTAACAAGAGGATTCACACACTGATAATGACTCGCTTTGCAGCTTTTTATATGCAAGATTCAGGGCAATGCTCCCATCAATACAAAAGCAAGCAAGCAGAAAGTTTGCATTTGCAGGTATCGATTAAAGACTTGTATGCCTTCAGGTGAAGGTTTCCTATAATCTAGTGGCTGTGAGGTTTAGAGGCACACTATATCTTGGGCACAGTATATGAAAAGCAGAGCCCATTCTTCTCCTGTCACATCCTTCTTCCCTTCTTTAAAAGAGATACACTTTTACTGCTGCCCGGCAGCTGGGTTGACAGAGAGCATTTTCTCCACCATAACTCAGCATTCTGTAACCAGTCAGCCAAGCACCCTACTGGTGGCACTGGTGATCTAAAGCTTAACTGAGTACAGGTTGAGAGTTTTCTTTTTTCTCTACAAAAGTGTGTATTTCAAGACCTCATTTGTTAGCCTTGCTGCTTACCATTAACCCTCTTTTAACCAGTGGACTTATCCAGCTTTATTATTTGGAGGAGTCCATTTCTAGTTTTAGGAGAATCTGCTACTGTGATATTGGCTGCCATTCTGCCTAAATACTACTGGTATTTCACCACTATCATAATGTCATTATATTTCAGTTTTACATTGAGCGTGAAAAGTGTGTTGTCATAGTAACGTCCACCACAGGTGATGGTGAACCACCTGACACAGCTCTCAAGTTTGTGCGACGACTAAAGAAGAAGACTCTACCAGGAAGCTATCTCTCTCATCTCAGTTATACCTTGCTAGGTTAGTGGTCACCACAGCTAGTTCTTTGTCTCTGTTTCCCTCCACCCCTCCCCACTGATACAGGTGCCACAGGTTTGATGTTTTGGTATAGTCTCAGCTGTGACTAGCTATACATGTTGCCTTTCTAGTGGCAGGGACATAGACATAAACTGTGACTAGTTTCTGGGTTTAGTTATGTTTTTGTGGCAGTGTAGAGATAGACAAGACACAGTGTTCCATGGAATTCTTGTGACGTGAAATGTGTAAGGTCCCTCTTATTAATGAACTTTACCTGACGCTTTACTCCTTTTAGTTTTAAATTTGTTTATGCTTCCTAGAAATTGATTTTATGATCCCATTTTTAACTGACCATGTCGGACAAATATTTTTATGCTACAGAATGACAACTGAGAATTTCAGATAAATATAGTGTTTAATTAAGTTATTAAGTATCTTGGTGTATTGTGTCAGTATTTACCCTTCGAAAAACAAAATTTTGAGCCCAGACACAAGAAAAGCAACAAAGTAGTTGTGCACCCAGCACAGACTCAGATCAGTCTGGGCATCTGCCCAGTCTGATCAGAATCTTTGCTAAGCACTTAAATGGTAGCTAAGGGTCTAGGCTCACACTCACGCGGACAGTGAAGACTCTGATCAGACTGGGCAGATACCCTGGCTAATCTGAGTCTGCACTGGGTGGACAACCACTTTATTGATTTTCTTGTGTTGCAGCTCAGATTAAGGGGAGAAATGTCTTATACTAAGATAAAAGTCTCAGGATACTTGGGTACATGATTTAACAAACAGATAACCTTTATAAAGAACGAGAGTGTTGATACACACACAGGTTCACTAATGCCTAAAATCCACAAGTTTAGTCATCACAAAATAAACAGTTGATGAAATTTAACGTAGCTATAATACGCCATAATCAAATCAGGGCCACTTTGGTGGGAATATAAATTCAACGAATTTGCTTGCTTGCATGTTTGAACTCTATTCTATTTGGGTTCAATAGATGGATGGATGACTTGCGATTTTACGTCCTTCTCAACAGTATTTCAGTTATATCAGGACGACGTGAGGATGATAATGAAAGTCTGTGTGCAATGGAACCCTGTTTACGGAAGGAAAGAATTTCGCCTAAAGCGGGGCTCAAACCCGGTCCTCTGTGTCAGTAGGCCAGTGCGTAACCCATTTAGCTGCCGGGGCTCCCTTTTTGGGTTCAAGAAACTGCAAAAAGATAATTGTTAAAGACAAGTCGCCCATAAATAGAGCTGACCTCATAAGTAGGTTAGACTGTAACTGTCTAGTTTTTCAACAGGTCTTGGTGACTCCAACTACACCAACTTCTGTAACTGTGGCAAGAATCTGGACAAACGACTACAGGACCTTGGGGCCAAACATTTCTACGGCCCTGGCTGGGCTGACGATGCTGTAGGGTGAGTAAGGAGGTTTAGGGTGCATATCATTTGCTGAACTGTTAGCTCTTGAGAAAGTACTGGCTTATTCAACTACCGTAGTTGACATAATTAGCCCCTATAAGCGCACATCATGGTAAATTTTAAGGCTTATGACACTATGCGCGCATATTTTTATCCCCCGACCGAAAGGATCGGGGGATATAGCGATGAGCCTGGTGTCCGTCCGTCCCTCTGTCCGTCCGTCCGTCCGTAAACATTTTCTTGTCCGCTCTATATCTTGAATACCCTTTGGAATATTTTCATGATACTTCACAGTTATGTAGAACAGGTCATGACGATGTGTCGCGTACAAGAATGGTAACTCTAGCTATTGTTCTTTTTGAATTATCTCCCCTTTGGTGATTTTTTGGCAGATTCGTGTCCGCTCTGTAACTTGAATACCCTTTGGAATATTTTCGTGATACTTCACAGATATGTAGAACAGGTCATGACGATGTATCGCGAACAAGAATGACAACTCTTGCTTTCTTACTTTTTGAGTTATTTCCCCTTGATAGTTTTAGGTGTGATTTTTTGGCAGATTCGTGTCCACTCTATAACTTAAATACCCTTTGGAATATTTTCATGATACTTCACAGATATGTAGAACAGGTCATGACGGTGTGTCGCGAACAAGAATAATAACTCTTGCTTTCTTACTTTTTGAGTCATTTCCCCTTGATTATTTTATATATGATTTCGTGTCCGCTCTATAACTTGAATACCTTTTGGAATATTTTCATGATACTTCATAGATATGTAGAACAGGTCATGACGATGTGTCACAAACAAGAATGACAACTCCTGCTTTCTTACTTTTTGAGTTATTTCCCCTTAGTGGTTTTAGGTGTGATTTCGTGTCCGCTCTGTAACTTGAATACCTTTTGGAATATTTTCATGATACTTCAAGGATATGTAGAACAGGTCATGATGATGTGTCGCGAACAAGAATGACAACTCTTGCTTTCTTACTTTTGGAGTTATTTCCCTTTGATGATTTTAGGTGTCCGCTCCATAGCTTGAATACATTTTGAAATATTTTCATGATACTTCACAGATATGCAGAACAGGTCATGACAATTTGTCTCATACATGAATGATAACTCTTGCTTTTATACTTTGTGAGTTATTTCCCTTTGGTAGTTTGAGCTGCTGTTTGAGTCTCTGCTCCATATCTGTATTATAACCCTGGCCAGCCCCAGCATTTGAATAACCGTGTACCTTTTAGAATATTGATGATCATGCTATGATATCTCATCAGTGTTCCTAATTCTCTCTGACCCCTCCACATTCCCGTGCCCCCTCCCGCACCCCCCCCCCCCCCCCCCCCCAAATTTAAAAAAAAAAATTTTTTCTCCAGATTTGGATTCTTTGTCCAAATTCACTTACTAGAGAGCTCAAAATTAGGTTTGTAGGGCTTGTACTTTAGAAGTTATTCACACATTTTGAGAGTTAAATGTATCTTATGCTATGCATTTGTGTATATGGTGGCTGTCTGAGATATTACCTCTTTGTAGCAGTCAAGCATACTGTTTTTGTCTGAGTGTTAGATAATCATGCATCTGTTAACAGTTAATGTCAATCAGAAGCATAAAAGAATGACAATGTATTACTAATATGTGTTTTGAAGTGCACCCTTTTTACTAAGGCCCATGGGGGTCTTCGGTCGGGGGATTTGCCATCTCCTCTGATGGCTATTTTTATTAGTTTGTCCCTTTGTTTGCTGGTTTACAAGAGCTGAGAAATGCTACAGAATCTTTCATTTTCGTTTGTAAAACTTCTCTATCCTTCTATGACCATTAACAGTTTTTCTCCTATGCTTAACTAAAATTTGTTTTTTATTATATATAATAAAATAATGAAATGTCTGCTTATAAGAAAGAAAATTTACTACAAGTATTTGTCCCCATTTTGAAAAAGTTAAGCGCACAGGGTGCTTAAAGGGACGATTACGGTATAAGAAGGGAGTTAAACTCCAGAGTGACCCCAAATACCCTAAATGCTTATGTGTTGGGACACCCAAAACATTAATTTTTCAAATGGAAAGTTAATGGTTTTTGGGTGTCCTATTATTTAAGCAAATTAGGGTATCTGTAAATCAGTTGAATTAATTACCCTGTAACTTCTAAAATAATCCTAAAAAATCCAGGTCATTAGGTTTAAAGAGGTAAATGACTTAAGAAAATATGTTGTTGTTTTTTTATAGAGAAATGAAAGTAACCTTGCTGAAAAATACACTTCTGTGCCCTCAACTATACATCCTAAATGAGGGCTTTATATAGAAAAGCAGGGTTGCCTCCATCAGGGAAAAACTTATGGAAAATGACTCGTTTTCCAGGTTAGGGAAAAGACTGAGAATGAAATTTGGAAAGGACTTAAAAAGTTAGGGAAAAGTTAAGGAATTTGATGATAAATAGCTAGGGGAGTCTTCAGAAAATGTACTTTTTCTGTTCAAGGAGGAAGGATGTACTTTCTAGAAAGATTGTCTTCTTTCTCATTTAGGGCAACTCTTAAAGGAAAGAATTTGCTCCCTTGTGATACAAGTGATACAATAATTACTGTTGAAGTAAAGAGTAAAATTGACTTTCGGATCAGTAAAAGGGGTGAAATATGATGGAAAAATTAAGGGAAATTTGAAGTGGAGGATAATTGACAACCCATGAAAAGAGACTTCTAATGGCATTTTGGGTCAAAAAAAAAAAATGAATCTCAGATTAAGCTTCATTCACACGGGCAAAGTTTCTGTGACAAAGAAGGTTTGGCATATGAAAATTTGCTCCTTTGAATGGAAAAAAAATGCCATCTTTTCATTGCTAAATTTATATGGTAAAGTTTCTATGACAAACAAAATTTGTCTGTGTGAACAGAAAATTTGCCATAGAATATGCAACAAAGACACTAGCTATGGAGATGAACACAGAAAACTTTGCTCGTAATCAAATCAGTTTGATTTTGAACAAAGTATATTTAGCAAAGAAAATGTGGCACAGTTGGCCATTTACACGAGCAAAGTTTGTTTGTCCAGGTATAGGCCATTTACTGTCTATAAAACAGGTCATTTTTCTAAATATCTCTAAACACAGCGCCAAGTGTGTGCAACTATGGTTACGTACCATTGAGCCACTTGGGGAACGTCGATAGGAGAATTGAACTGAACTAAATATCTCTAAAACTACCACAGCTATCACTATGAAGTAAAGCACATCTTTAATGTCAATCTTATACATAACTAATCTACATGTATAATTTTCCTCAAAATTATATTTTGAAACTAAAAAGTTTCTTTTGAAAACAGCCCATTTTTAGCAGATATTTAACTGTATTTTACAAGGGAGTAAGTTTATTTATGGAACAGCCTTATAATTACCAATATTTACCTATGTCAATTGTTACTGTCACCCAAAGATAATTTGGTTCCCGCGCAAATAGCCTAGCACGACCATTTAAGGATAATAGGTAAAACAGGTAGTGAACAGCCCTCAGGCAATTATCCGTCAGGTTTGGAAATCACTATCATAGTTTTATGTTCTTAATATTACCTTTTATAAAACAGTGCGTACATGGCCGAGTGGGTTAAGGGTGAGAGTGGCAATGGATCTAATTTAGTATAATGCAAGTTCGAATCCCTCCCGCAAAATTATTTTTTTCTTCAACCATTTTTTTCTCTTCCTTCCTTCGTTTTCAATATTGTTTCTCTCTTATTGCTTCGTCCTGTTCGTCTTTTATTTACTTTTATTTTTAAGAGACACTGGGCCGGGCCGCGTAGCGCAGTCTGTAGCGCGTCTGACTTAAGAGCCATATGTCTCGGGTTCGATACCCGGTCCAGCCGTTTCTCCTTCCGCTGATTCAAGAAGAACAGTTATCAGTTACTGGCGAAAGTATGTGCACTTAGTACTGGTTAACCGCTTAGGAGGTCTAAGCCTGCCCAGGAATAGTGTGGTTAGGGTAACTGACCGTCCCGATATGACCATAGCAGTATACCATGGATGTAAAGCAACAAAATAACAACCACGATACCTTTTTCCAGCTACACAGCGTAAGCCGAATGGAATTTCGAGAGCGCCGGACTGGCATCTCAACATTTATCGCGAAAAACTTAACCCACCCAGCAGGCACTCAACGTAGAACTAACATTGAATCAAGGTTGGTTCAACGTTATGACGTTGAATCAACGTTGATCTGCTGCTGCTTCAACGTCGTATGCCCAGTGGGTAGATATTTAGCACCTAGGAAAAAATGATAACCTCAAAAACTTGTAGAATAATTTTCTTTAAATCATTCAAATAATGAAGATAATTCTTGCTTCATTGTCTGAATTACCCGATGATGTTGCCATTATGACGATGAAAGTGAAATGACAGCATGCATCCTTTTAAAACACAATTTTATTGCTCACCTGTGGGTCCCGAAAAATTCAAGCTTTATGCAAAGCATGCATACTTGTTTATAAAAATTTAAGAAGATAAAACAGACAAAGAAAAGAAAAAACGTTATGTATTTGGGATTCGAACCTAACACCGCAAACAAAACAAATTATAAGTTGATGATTCCAACCACTGAGCTATTTTGACTCGTGGTATGTCTGGCAGCATTTTAACAATATTAATATGGAAATACCACTAACTTTGTACAGGTAAATACCTGTTTCCCCTTTTAGTGGTGCGTTCTTTGTTTACACCAATGTTTGTCAATAACACATTATCGTTGTGGAATAGTAGTTAGTTGTACAGAGTTACTCAATGGCACCTGTATACCTGTTAACCTTTTCATCTGAGTAAAAATGAAATTCACATATTTATTAGTTGCGAAGAGAATTGATTGGTGATGAATATAATCAATTTATCTATAGAAACATTTCTTGTTTGTGATGCATATATGGGCATTGCTTATAGCTATTACATTAAATTATTGTAACTACCTTTACTTAAGCTGAAAATTTTGTAAATTTTTGTACAGGATTGAATAGACAAAAGCAAAAAATTGACATGATAAAATTCTGAAAGTCAGTTTCCAGTTATGTATTAGTTTGACAATACCAGTGGAGAAAAAGAAATCAATTTTATCACCTATAATAAAAGAGAAAATCTGCAAAATGACCTGTTTTATAGACAGCAAATAGCCTATAACTTTGACGATAATTCTTTGTTTGTGTGAAAACGGCAGCAAATATTTCATTTCCAACTTTTATTTGACAAAGATTCACTCCCACATTTTTCTGTAACAAATAATTTGCTCAGCATGAAGGCAAAATGTTTGCCAAACTTTCTTTGTTACAGTTTCTATGACAAAGAAACTGTAGGCGTGTGAACAAGGCTTTAGCTTGTGCATCAGCGCAAACTCAACAGTCTTTACTTTTCACTATATGAAATCCCCAGGATTTTTAAAGATCATTTATTGATGATTCAAAATGAGAAAATCAGACTTTGGATATATCTGATTTAAGTCTTTTCACATTGTCTGAAGATCTCACATGACACTTCTCAAATATTTGCAGTTTAGAGGTAGCTGTAGAGCCCTGGATAGATGGTTTGTGGGCAGCTCTGAAGAAACAGTTACACGGATTCAATTCAGATTCCGGAATGTGTGATCATCCAAGGGAGATGAGAAATTATGACATACAATCAGAGTTGGTCACTTCTATGAATCTAAATAATTCAAATTCTCTTCAGAATGGGGTTAATTCAGGTCAGGCTGTCATCACAA
This sequence comes from Ctena decussata, assembly GCA_963989385.1. Classification (NCBI taxonomy): domain Eukaryota; kingdom Metazoa; phylum Mollusca; class Bivalvia; order Lucinida; family Lucinidae; genus Ctena; species Ctena decussata. Next base: position 386,812 of record OZ022504.1, on the reverse strand, counting down.
CAAGTTTGAATAACGGAGATTCAGAATTAAATAAGAGCAATAGAACTGCAGTCAGTAACTTACATACAGGTGAACAACAAACAGATCGCAGTCTTATAAATAACACTATACCACAATTAACTTCCTTTGAAGTAGAAAATGAAACAAATATAAGTAACACAACAGTAAATGATATCCTAGAAAATAGCAAAGAAAGTGATAGAGTTACAGATAAATTAAGTAATCTAGTTTTAACTGACCAATCAAAAGGCTCAGATTCTTTAGCTGCATCTGAAAATGATTCTTCTGACCTCAAAACAGCTGTACAGTTGGAAGGGTCCAATTCAGATGTGAACCAATCATGTCACACCACTGAACCTGAAATTAACCTGTGCAATAGTAGTTCAGATCCTGTCAAGACATCAAAGGAGATTGATTCTGGACTGAGTGGTACACAAGATAACTGTGATGTTACCCAGTCTGTGATTCCTGATGTTGCTAGTATACGACGGTCTGTGTCGCCATTATCAGAGAGTAACCTCAGTGTTCCAGTATTAAGCCCGGCATATCTCAGGATTAGTTATAATTCTAGTCTACAACTGGTAAGCTTTTAATTTGTAATACACTTATTCTGATTTGTTTCCAGAAACTTCAAATTTTCGTTTTTGTAGCTAATTCAGTGTTAATTAAAAGCTGCATTAGTTTTATTACAAGAAGGATAAAAAGAACTCTTCTCTTTAACATTGGAACCCTGTTACCTCACTGGGTTAAGCACTGGCCTGCTAAGCTATTGGCCATACTTTGAACATCAGTTGAGGCAGTATTCCTTTCGACCATAAATAGGGTTCCCACTCACATGGGCTTTCATCGTTACCCAGCCATCGGCTGGACATGAATGAAATTTTGTTGAATGTGCAAATTATCCCCCCATTCTTTAGTATTGTTCAGTGAAAGTTTGTGATCACAACTTTAGATTTCCGTTAATGCTCTTGATTTACCTTTCTACTAGAGCTCCCTACCATGACCTTGGTTACATATACCATAACACTGTAAATCATGTTTGCATGTTCTTCTCATGATTTTCCGATTTTGTAATAATTGGCAAGCTCTTGGAATTTGAGACAAATAAATTGTCAGCCATCAGTTCTATCTGGTCATCAGATGAAACAGTTTTGGTGAGGTTCTAGAATTTGTGAGTCAACAGATTTGCAGATGTTAGCAATAAATCTCTTGCAAATATGAGGTGATTTATAATATATTTATTTGTATTTTATGTGTTTAATAGTTGTCATCAGCTCTGATAGTTTCTTTTCGTTTTAAACAGAAAACTTCTGAATTACCTCTCCAAAATGGCTGTCCATTTCCATCTGCTGCATCACCAGTTGTTATGGCAACTATGGTGTCTGCAGTTACCATGACAACAGAAGATGCCATGAAGAAAGCTATGATGGTGAAACTTGATATATCTGTAAGTATTTATGTGTGGCATGTATTGTGAGACTTTTTTGAAGTATGAAAAGCTTCAGGCAAGGCTAGGTTTTTTATGATAATTGTCAAATAAATACTATATGTATCTTTATTGAGCTATAAGACAGAGGTTTTACCCATCCAATACATTTCCAAAAATCTAGATCCATCTTATAAGATGGATCTAGATTTTTGGGATTGTTTTGGATGATCTAGATTTTTGGGATTGTTGTGGAAGAGAACAACCTAGAAAACAGCCAAATTACACAAGACTGATTTACATATTTGTGGTACTTATAGAGACAGAGAGAAAACCCAGTCTTATAGCTGAATAAATGAGGGGATAACTGTCTGGAAAATTGTAGTTCCTATTTTTATTTACATTTCAACTCCTGTTATCTCAAACTACTGATATCTTAAAGTAAATTTTCTGGTACCAGAAAATTTACTTTGAGATATCAGTAGTTTGGGCTGAAATTTGATTTTGAGATATCTAGAGTTGACTGTAGTTGGATAATTAATATTGTATAAATGGGGATAGGGTGTAGGGGGGGGAGGAGTTTGGGAAAACTGTGTAGTACTCAGGGGCCCTTTGAGCTTTGATGCTGATTTTGATATATGATTTATGAACTTTTCTGCGGTATGAGAAAAATTACTATAACTGCATTACCTTTACTGCCACAGCAAAAGTCCACGTATTTTTGATGATCCTTCATATTTATCTTGGCAGTTTGTCCAAAGAAAAAAACACACCATCAGACAATGTCCAGATAAAAATAACCATTAACCTACTTCCAGTTTTAAAACAGTTACATCCCTTTATCTTTTTATCATATTGATTTAAGCTTTGCACAAATGCAAAGTGTTCATGATGCTTTTGGGTCTTCAGTAGACTTTCCATTGCTCTCAGGCACATCTGTCCAAATATCATGAGTTATTTTGGTAACTGTTTCAGGACAGTAACATACAGTACAAGCCAGGGGACTCTTTTTCTGTGATATGTCCTAACAACATGGAGGAGGTTACTACTCTCTTACAAAGGTGAGATCTCAGTTTTAAGATGTAGTCGTTTACTGCTGGGCTTTTTCCGTCTTCTTTCCAAAAGGACACTATTTTTTGGCGACTTCCTGTTTGTTTTTTTGTGCAAAGAATTCCTTCCAGAAGGGGTCTACTGTTAAAGGAATGAATTTGCTCCTTAGGAGCAAATTCTTTTCTTTAAAAGTTTACCTCCATTGAAAAGGGATGCAAAAATGAAAATGGAATTTTCTTGTGTTCAAAAAAAATCTATACACACTGACACAGTGGAAGAATATTCAGTAGGAGAGCCTGAAACATAAATGTGGATTGATGACTTGCAAGTTTACATCCTTTTTAACAGGTTTTCAGTCATATCAGGGTGATGGGAGGGTGGTAGTTGAAGGCTGAGTGCAATGGAACCCTGTTTACGGTTGGAAAGATTTCCACCCCTTGTATGTTTTCAAAGGTAGGTCTCTTGTAGGAATAACTTGGCTTTCCTGGCATTCAAACCTCTTGTCAGTGAACAACACTCAGTGGAAAGAATTTTCAGAGGTGAGCAATAAGAGAAAAGAGAAAATACATGAGCCTCGACACAACAAAACTTTAAAAGTGGTTGTGCACCCAGTGCAGACTCGGATCAGCCTGGGCATCCACCCAGTCTGAGCAGAGTCTTTGCTGTAGGCATGGAGGTAGTTTAGACCCTTAGCTACCCTTTAAGCACTTAACATAGTGTCTGATCAGACTGGATGGATGTCCAGGCTGATCTGAGTCTGCGCTTGGGGCACAACCACTTTGTTGGTTTTCTCTTGTTGCGGCTCACATGTATTCTCTTATCAGAGTGATCTCCCTTGGAGATTCATATTCACCAACATTTCTATCTTTACAGGTTGGGTGTAGAGGAAACAAGTGATGTGGGGTACCAGCTGAGTATATTACCAGATACCAAGAAGAAGAATGCAGCTCTGCCTAAACATGTGCCGGAGACCGGTACACTGAGACACGTATTCACCACTTGTCTTGACATTAGAGAACCACCAAAAAAAGTAAGTAGACGTAATGTTTATGGGGACAGTTTCGTGTTTTCTAGCATTTTTAAAAAGGGGAACAATTTTTGTGACTTCCTAATAGTTTTTAGCTCGCCTGAAGGAAGTTCAGGAAGAGCTATTGCACTACCCCCGGGTGTCCCAATATGTAGCATATGGCAAAAATCCTGTGTACATGTATCATAAAACTTCTGCATACCTTAAATATTCTAAAAAATTGGGAGGAGCAAAGTAGAGTAGCTCTAAAGGCACAACACTACCAATCTGTGAGTTGCAGGTTCTTTTGAATAAGACTGTGAACCAAGGTCTCATCTCCATACAACCTATGTATTGTTGGGGTGTTAAGCCAGAGTTCACTCTCACTTAAAATTGAGACACTTAAATTAATTACTTTATTTGGCTTAAAAGTGGGACAGTTTGGTTTTTCAACACAGTAATGCATCTAGAAGCTGCAGATGGAATGGCAAACCATGTAGACCCTAGTACAGGGTGGCCACAAGCTCTGGAAATTAGGGAAAATGATGAAAAAAAAATCCCTGCAGGGAAAAATCAGGGAATTTGAAAATTTGATGAAAATCAGGGAATTATCAGGGAATTTTAAAAATTCTTTTTTGATATTAGATAACATGAAACTTTTCAAGCAGGTATCATGGTTACTTGTGGTTTCTTTCTGCAATAAAATAAATGTAAGTCTCCTTCTGACAACTGTATGATATACATGTACAGTATAGTGCGAAGTATTGAATAAGCATTTTCCTTCCATAGGTTTCGAACTTTGTAATGAGCATTTATCTGAAAGCAATGATTTGTAAAAATCTTAATACAATAAAAGAGATTTTTCTGTAGTGGAGAATTGAAAAACAATCTAAATTGAAATATGAATGTCCAGTTTGTGTGATTACGGTCATGTGCGTTACATAATTCAGTATTGCATGCTTCTCTGAATTAGGATTGTATGCTTACCTACTTATTTTCTTGAAATTATAAAGCTATTTTTGAGCTAACAAAAAGTAGTTTTAGGGGAAAAAAACAAACACTGAAAGTATTCTATGAGCAGCAAGTTTTCAGCTACATTTATATGCATGTGTTAATTTACTTTATGGTTCAAATAAAGTGTACAAGGAGAGGAACTAAATAAGCAGTGCCTGCTTCCATTCCCATCCTTCAACTGATTCAAAGTGTATATCTGTGTCATGTATGTAAATAAAGAAGCGAATAAATATGTTTAAACCAAATAAAGTGTAAAATAATGTGTATGGTAGACTGTCAAATAGCCAAATGTTGACATCAAATGATCCTTGATGCTAAGTTATTGACACTGTAATTTGATGAAAATTAAGTATAATTCTATAAAGTGTTAAGTATTGTTTGTGCCTCTAAGTTCAGTTCTAAGTAATCTATACATCAGAAATGTGTAAGTTATAGAACATTTTACATCACTGGTTTAATGTTGTGTAAGGAGACATTTTGAATTGTCTGAAGTCCTAGGGTCATCTTGTTGATAGTTTAATAGGTTTCAAATGGTCTTTTTATTGTCTTCAGGACTCAGCTTAGGGCTCCAGAAAGGGAGAAGCTTGCTGAATATCATTGAGAAATTTGGACCAAACGTTTTGTCTTCCCTTCTTTTCCATACATATTAGCTTGTAAATTCTCTGAACTGAAACTCAGAAGAAGGAGCATTTCTTTTTGGCTCAATTACCCTCAGGCTGAGCCTTGGTCTGTGTTTGCACAACACTGCTGTTAGCTTGGAAATGGCAAAAATGTTTAGACAGTCTACCATGTACCCAAAAAAAAAAAAATAAAAAAAATAAATGAATAAAATAAAAATAAAATAAGACAAAATAAATGATTAGAAAACATTAAAACAGTAATGTAATGTTTGTAACATTCATTTGGAGGTGAAGGTATGGCTATGAGGGAAGGTTGGAGAGGCCATATAAATATTTGACCAATTGATTTTCGTTACCATGTAAGTAAATTTAAAATTATTAACATTGTGAAGGTATTATATATCATAGTTTTAGTTTTTTTTTTTATAAAAAATGGAGATACTTTCTGTCATAATGACTTCAAAATGAAGGCTTTTGTGACAGTATCAGGAAATTTTATCGGGGAAAATCGAGCCAGATCAGGGGAAAATCTGGTAATTTTATTTCCAAAATTTTGTGGCCACCCTGTAGTAAGACTGCAAAGAACCGTAAGGAGTCGTCTGATCTGGGTCTGCACTGTTTGCTTAGAATATGTCCCAATATTTAGAATTTTATGGTAATAAAGGACTTTTATTTTTATCTTCTACTAGGCATTGCTGAGAGTTTTAGTGGAGTATACTACAGACCCAGGGGAGAAACGACGATTACAGGAGTTATGTAGTAGACAAGGGAGTAGTGATTATGCCCAGTTTATTAGGGAGCCATCATTGTCTTTATTAGACATACTTAGTCACTTAAGAAGTTGTAATCCACCAGTGGAGAGAATTATAGGTAAGTTAGTTACCCTGATGGTCTTTAATACTGAGATACATGTACCTGAAAAGATATCTGAGACAAATGGAAAAGTAATGGTTTTAGCTGTCTCGATACTTAAGCAAATTAGTAATTGGCTCTGACTTTATTTTCACATTGAGGGTAAATATTTTTGGGTGAAATCACCCCTTTTATGACAAATGGACTTGTGTATCCTTAACATTTGGATGAATCCATTACTAATGTTTGGGGTGTCTAGTGAGTGTTTTCACATTCATAGTATTTTTGCACAGAAATTCCTGACACAACAGTGTTGACCATTATCAGACACCACATTCTGTGGCATTTGAACTGGGTCTGCTCTGTTTGCCTTTGTTCCCTTTACATGTGTCCAGTCAGTATCATCCTACATAGTTCTTTGAGCCATATATATCAGTATCTTTTAAACACATGCCAACATGGCCATCACTTAAAAATGCCATATTATTAAATATGAAGAAACATGCTGTCCAGCTAGTGTGAAATCTGTCCTTCAGTTTAAAAGCAGAAGAAAGGAATCAGTTCCAGTTGTTGTCATTGTGATTTCAAACTTTCAGAACTATACCTGCTGTAAAAATCTTAAAATTGGGACAGCTAAAACAACTAGAAAAGGTGCTTGTAAAACACTATGGCCCCAACCATATGCCTGATCCTGAAAGGGCATGGTTAGTACTAGAAAATAATTGACAGATCTCATTCAGAATTTGACCAATACATCTAAACATCATTCCTAATAAGATGGCGAAAGTTCAAGCCCCTAGCTCAAATAGTTTTTGAGATATCCTGCTGACAAAGTTAAAATGATGAAATTTTCAAATAGCCGTAACTCTGAAAAAAATTATGGAATTCGTTCAAAAGTTAATCAGTTAATCTACTGATCATCTCCAGTCAGCTGACCAAGTTTCAGGTCCCTAGCTCAAATACCTTTCAAGATATCTTGCTGCCAAATTTGAAATGCCGAAATTTTCAAAGGGCCATAACTCCAAAAAAATTAACTGGTTTGGTTCATAATTAAATAACCAACTCATCATCTCCAATAAGCTGAAAAAGTTTCAAGTCTGTAGCTAAAATACACTTTGAGATATCTTGCTGACAAGGTTTCTTTATGAATTTTTCTCAAGGGCCATAACTCCAAAAATAATTGACAGATCTCATTCTAAATTTGATCAATTCATCTACTCTTCATTCCTAATAAGCTGGCGAAAGTTCAAGCCCCTAACTCAAATACGTTTTGAGTTATCCTGCTGACAAAGTTAAAATGAAGAAATTTTCAAAGGGCCATAACTTCGAAAATTTATGAAATTTGTTCAAAAGTTGATCAGTTCATCTACTCATCTAACCCTAACAAGTTTCAGGTCCCTAGCTCAAATACTTTTCAAGATATCTTGCTGACAAAGTTGAAATGCCAAAATTTTCAAAGGGCCATAACTCCTACAAAAATTGACGGATTTTGGTGAAAAGTTAATCAGTTCATCTACTCATCCTCTTCAATAAGCTGGTAAAGTTTCAAGTCAGTAGCTAAAATACTTAGATATCTAGCTGACAAGATTTCATTATGAATTTTTCTCAAGGGCCATAACTCCAAAGAAGGAGATAACTCAGACAAGAAAAAAATATGTGTCAGCTATTTTTTGATGACAAATCCATATATGAAATTTCAAAACTCTAGCATGCACAATTTCTAAGATAGGTATGCGTGACTAACGGACAGACGGATGGGATGCACACACGGATGTATGGACGGACAACCCAGAAGCAATATGCTCCCTCAACTTCTCCGAAGTCTGGGGCATAATTACAGTAACTGTCTTTATAAAACTGGAACAGTTTGTCGTGATGATACATATGCATCCAGGTGAGGAATTTGGAATGGGAAACAGTGTTGACCCTAATCAGACTGGCCGGGCCGGGTAGCGCAATCGGTAGGGCACCTGACTCGTAAGTCAGAGGTCCTGGGTTCGAATCCCGGTCGGGTCACATACTTTCATTTCTCCTTCCGCTGATTCAAGAAGGGCAGTTGTCAGTTACTGGCGAAAGTTTGTGCACTTAGTACTGGTTAACCGCTTAGGAGGTCTAAGCCTGCCCAGGAATAGTGTGGTTAGGTTAACTGAACGTACCGACATGACCTTAGTTGTTTACCGTGGACGTTAAGCATCAAATCAACCAACCAACCAACTAATCAGACTGCTCCTTAGGGTGCAATCTGATCTGGGTCTGCACAGTTTGCTCAGACATATTTATCCCAATTCTTTGAATTTTCACAGTAATTTATCATATATTTTTTTCAGAACATCTCCCACGGCTCCAGCCCAGGCCTTACTCAATCTGCAGGTAATTTTGTCATACAGTTGTTTTCAAGCAGTATAGCTGACATTTCATATGGAATATTTCACTGAGTTTTACAGTTTCAGCACTCTAGGAGCAAAAGCAAATAAAACAGATTCATCAATAAGCTTCACAAAATTTCATTTCCTAGAAAATTAACATTGACAGCAGTTTGAAGGAAGCTGAAATATTTTGATTCTAACTCCCAAAAATTCTAAAAGTGTATTCTTTTTCAAAAAATTCTCCCAGCCATTCTGTCTCCACATGCATGATCTCATAAATATTTTATGATATCTTTCAGTGTAGCACAGATGTACATTTTTCTGATGATTTTTATATGAAAATGGGACATTACCACATTAACATCAATGAACATCATCAAAACATTATCAGAATTGTCAGTATTTGCCTTTAGTTAGAGTCACATGCTTTGAAACAGTAAAATGTTGCAGAATAGAAATCAAAATTTCTCTGTTGCTTCTATAGGCCCACTGTATTAAATACTTGATAAATCATTGTATGGATAACATTGAAATACAAGTATGCAACTGCATAACACAGAATAATTGGGGCATTATTTTCATTCAAATTTTACAGTTCACTACTGGTCACACCTGAAGCCATAGATTTTGTGTTTAATATGGTAGAGATAGATGCTTGTTATGGGAGAACTTACTTTAGAAAAGGGGTGTGTACAGGATGGTTAGAACAATTTGAGGGGATGTCAGGCAGCAAGAAAGGAATGTCAGACAGTACAGAGGAGCAGCAGAAGACCAGTATTTCAGGAAATATACAGGTGAGACAGCTTGGCTTACAAATTATGTGGAGGGGCTTGAAACTTTGGACTGTCCATCCATTTGTCTGTTTTGTTTGACAAGGTACAGGCAGGAAAGATTTTTTATAACATTTGTGTTAAGTTTGTATCAATTTGCATATTTTCTCCAAAATGTTTTGATGTGTGACTTGGTTTACTTCTAGTTTCATACAAAGGTCAGCACTTCTCCTAAGTCATACTTTGTGGTTGAAAGTTATCTATGACAAATATTATTCTCCAAATTAATTGGGATAAGCTTAATATTGAATCCTTTTGATATCATTGTTGCTGTAAATACTAAATTGTATTATTATTGAATCCTTTTGATATCATTGTTGCTGTAAATACTAAATTGTATTATTATTGAATCCTTTTGATATCATTGTTGCTGTAAATACTAAATTGTATTATTATTGAATCCTTTTGATATCATTGTTGCTGTAAATACTAAATTGTTTTTTTTATTGAATCCTTTTGATATTATTGTTGCTGTAAATACTAAATTGTATTATTATTGAATCCTTTTGATATCATTGTTGCTGTAAATACTAAATTGTATTATTATTGAATCCTTTTGATATCATTGTTGCTATCCTTTTGATATCATTGTTGCTGTAAATACTAAATTGTATTATTATTGAATCCTTTTGATATCATTGTTGCTGTAAATACTAAATTGTATTATTATTGAATCCTTTTGATATCATTGTTGCTGTAAATACTAAATTACTAAATTGTATTATTATTGAATCCTTTTGATATCATTGTTGCTGTAAATACTAAATTGTATTATTATTGAATCCTTTTGATATCATTGTTGCTGTAAATACTAAATTGCATTTTTATTGAATCCTTTTGATATCAATGTTGCTGTAAATACTAAATTGTATTTTGTTTATATCATGAAAAATACTGTTTAAAACTAATCTAATAGTGAGACATATAACTGGACCATGTTAGACCAATTGTGTAAATATTTCATTTAATCATAACCTTAAAAAGAACAAAAATGTTGCTGAAAATACCAGTTAACTGATGTCTTGAATATAAGTTCTCTCTCTTTTACTAGGTGCCTATCTTCACCAGAACTAGTCAGCATTTTCATCTGCCCAGTGACATCACAACCCCTGTGATAATGGTGGGGCCAGGAACTGGGGTGGCCCCTTTTCTTGGGTTCCTAAAACACAGGGCAGCTTTAACAGAGAACTTACAGGGCCAATCCTGTGGGGAAACATGGTTATTCTTTGGTTGTAGAAATAAAGATAAAGACTTTCTCTTCAGGTAACTTGTTTCTCCACCATTTGTTCAAAGGGAGACATCTTTTGGAACTTCCTGTTTGTTTCCTTTGAATGGCCTCTTACTCTTCTGTTTAAGGAAAGAATTTGTTCCTAGGGGAGCTAATTTTTTCCCTTAAGACTTGACCTCTATTGAGAAATGAGGCAAAAATGAAATTTGCAGGGTTGCTGTCCTTGAAAGGGTACTATACACCTTGGGGTAAAAAAAAAAAAAGACGAGGAAAAATGTTTTCAGATAGAAAATAAGTCAGTGGTGTACTTTTGAAAAGAGCCCTTCTCAAGGGGGAATCTAACCAAGGGCCGCCAGATTTCCTAACCTACTGAGCTATCGGGACTCCTACACTCTCAGACCTGTCCTCATATGGTAAATGATGAACAACCTAACATGGGGGTCCTAAAGACAGTTGGCAGTCGGATACTACATTTGAATAAAGATACAAGGAGTATGCTTGTACTCTTTTGTTCCAAACAAATGGTAATGGACTAGGTTTATGAACAAAATAATAATTGCTGAATAATTTGCATAAAATTGAACATTCAAATTGTTTCCATAGTTACTGCAATCTGATTTGTACTTATGAAAAGCTTGAGACTTGTAGTTTCCAAAAACATTTTGTTTTCAAACTTTAGTCCATTATGAACAGTGTAATCAGAGTTTAAAACTTGAGCAATTAATTTAACTTACATTAGTTTATGTAATTAGTTAAAATTCACATGCAATTATCTTTACATTCTACATAAGTGCATAGTATCATGAAATTTCAATTTGGAAACAGCTGTGGAAAGCTTAGCATGTCTATGTTTTGACCAAGATAAAATTTCTCATCAAAAATTATTTGGAATTTTTGCATGTGCATTTTTATTTTATGCAAATTACATGATTTTATGACTTTCTGCAAAACCTTTGCTTAAGTTTCTGCAGTGATTGGAAAGTTACACTGTTTTAACACCTGAAGGGCCCTTTGTTTGTTTTCTGCATCAGAGATGTGCTCATTACCACTTAAGCGAGCTTCAGTTGTAGGATATATGAGCTATTTCACATCATTAAACCTTAAAGAGGATCTGTTAACAGTGAAGACTCAGAACAGTCTCTGTATCTATACCATTAGATCAGACTATGTAGGCTACATTGGTTCCTCATGTGCCATTTATATAAACAGGGAAGATTTAGGTCAGGCTTTAAGGACTATGCCTTCTGACCAGAGTGTTCCCCTGGTAAATGTATGAGATCCACTTCTAACATTGTGGCTAATATGATGAAAAGTTGCTTTTACCTACAGAGGGGAGTTTGAAGATCACCTCAAGACTGGTACTCTGACAAGACTGTGTGTTAGCTTTTCTCGTGATGTCCAGCCAGCGGACAGCCCAAAGTATGTTCAAGATAATATCAGAGGCCATGGTACAGAGCTTGTGAAGTTGATAGATGACTCGGAGGCTGTAGTGTATGTGTGTGGAGATGCTAAAAATATGGCGCGAGATGTCAATCAGGCTTTTATAGATATTTTCTCAACAGTTAAAGGTACATGTACAGTAAAAATTCTAAAATTGGGAGTTGTCAGTAATTACCATAATTGTCCTAAAAAGGACAGTTTGATTTTTTAGTGCAGTAAAGTGACCAAAAGATGCAAATGGAATGGCAAACAGTGTAGACCCTGATCAGACTGCTCCTGATCTGGGTTGGCACTGTTTGCTCAAACATTGTGTCCCAATACTTAAAAACTTTATGATAGGCTCATTTAATGAGCTTGATCACACAAATAGGGTGCTACACATGCCTGGGAAAGCTAAAACCCAAACCAGCACAAGATATAATGCTTACTAAAGAACTGCCTTGATGCCAATAAAGATGTACAAGCTGATCTGAGTCATGCTTTACAGGGAATGGATACACGGAATGGATACACTTTCAGGAAAAGCAACTCTGCCATTTTCACTTTTGTTTCCCTTCTCAAATGGGATAAACTGTTAGAGGCAAGAATTTGCTGCATAAGGGAGCAAATTCTTTCTTTTAAGAATAGATCCCTTTTTAAGGAAGGGCTTTCTGCTCCAGGGAATCAAAACAGGAAGTCATGAAGGGTCTTTTCCCTTCATGAAAATGGTTATACATTGAGATGTATCCACTTACCTTAAGTACCCTTTCTTATGTCCCAGCTTGGCTATCTTTTTATACCCCCGACATACAAAGTATGTCAGGGGGTATATAGTATTTGTCATTCCGTCTGTTCTTCTGTTTGTCCATCCGTCCGTAATTCCGTCCATCCGTTCGTCAACTTCATGTCAAAGTTTTGCGTTAAACCTTTTGTAATTGCTCATATATCAGATTCTCTTCATATTTAGTTCATTATATCTCTATAACATAACCTTTTATCTGAAATATCAAGGCACCTGGGTCATGCCCCTGGGTGGAAGTCAGGGGTCAATAGTTACGACTTAGGCATTTTCATTATGTCAAAGTTTGGTGTTAAACCTTTTTTAATTGTTCATATTTCTGTAAACACATATCAGATTATTTTCATATTTAGTTCATGATATCTCTTGAGCATTACCTCTGATGTGAAGAGTCTACGCCCCTGGGTCAGGCCCCAGGGTGGGGTCAAGGGTCAATAATAAGGACATTTTCATTATGTCAAAGCTTTGCGTTAAACCTTTTTGATTGCTCGTATCTCTGTAAATGCATTGTAAATATTTTCCATATTTTATTCATGATATCTCTATAGCATTGCTTTCGATAGGACCTGATGGTCAGGCTCATGGGTGGGGCCAGGGGTCATTCACTAGGACTCAGCCATTTCTTGTATTTTTTGCTTGTTCTAATATATTTAAATAGAGTCTAGTGATGCATGACTAATTTTAGTTTATACTAGTTTACATTAAATGGATGCTGCTGCTGATCTAAGGTCAAGGTCACAGACTTATAATTTTGTGTTCTTTTATGACATTTGCATTAAACTTTTGTTTTAATAGTTTGCTTTCATTAGGCGGTGGCACTGGTCGGGGGTATACGTGAGCCCCTGCTCACTTGCTCTAGTTTTTTTTGTTTGTTTTTTTTATTTTTATTTTTTTTATTTTTGATTTGATAGTTGAATACTTTGTCTCATTACATTGTTCAAACCCTTGATGAGCCATATCATGTGACGTCCAGCAGTGTGGCAGTTTTGTCATTTGATACTCAGATCATCCTTACCATTTACACTTGGTCTGTAGAGGCCTTGCGATTGACTATGGTTTGGGCCAATTCCATGAAAGGTTGATGTGACAAGTGAAGGCTATGAGTAGACTACACTCAAGTGCAGTCTGATCAGAGCCATTGCTTGTCACCAATGCACATTGTTTGAAATAGCTTGATGTTGCTCATGTTATTGTAGGCTCTCTAGGCATATATTAGTTACCATGGTAACATTTATATCTTACAGGTCTTTCTGAGGATGAAGCAAAGAAATATGTGATGCAATTACGACTACAGAAGCGCTACCTTGAAGATGTTTGGACTTAGCTGACACAGAAACTTGAGCTTCAGTAGGCGTAAAGAGTTTCTGGATGTTATACGAACATTGAAGGCAAGGACCAGCTTGTGCACTTTTGTCTCACCTGGGGCAGAAAAGATGAACTGGTAGACTTATCAGCAAACCAAATTTTTTTTCACAAAACTACTGAAAGTGACCAAACAGAAATTTAATAGCCACTTTCAGGAGATTTGTGATTACTGCAATAGTTCTTTTACTTCAAACCAAAAATTATGCACAACATGTTGAATAGCAGTCACATTTTGACTGACTGTTCTCAGAAAGTTGAATGTTTAATTTTAAGATGGAGTTACAGTTCCTGTTCTTAGCACATTGTCTGATAATGTTTTATATTTGTACAAGGTGTCATGAAACCTTTAGCCATTTTAACCTTTTTTTAGACAGGATACCTGTTTTGGGGACATATGCAAACAGTGCAGACCCAGATCAGATGCCACAAAATGCTGCATCTGATCAGAGTCTACACTGTTGCTTACAAGAATTTCTATGCAAAATATAGTAAAAGTGAAAACCTTAAAAACAGAAATGGACTCATCCAAGTGATAATGATGGACAAGTCAACTGGTCGATAAGGGTTAAAGTTACTGAGTAGAGCAATTTGTGACAGATGGACATACAGACATACAGCTATGGTGAAAATTCTCCCAGAGGTGGATAGACATAACTGAAAGATTCACACTAAAGGCAAAAGAAAGTTGGTTTGAAGTACCGTAATCAACCCTTTTAGTGCCTGCTCGCTTAAATTTTTCAAACTGGCGGCAAATACTTGTAGTTAGTTTTCTTTCCTATAAGCGTACATTTCAATGATGTATTATGTATTGACGGGAACAAATTTAAAGGTTAATCCTAGGAGAAAAGCTGCTTATGGTCATAGGACAGAGAAGCTTTACAAATGAAAAATGAAAAATTAAAGATTCTGTAGCATTTTTCAGCTCTTGTAAACTAGCAAAAAAGGGACAAACCAGTAAAGATATGTACGCTTATAGTCATGTGCTTCTAGGGACATGTGCCCTAATTAGATATAATATGGTAGGTCAGATTATATGTGATGAATTCAAGGCTTCATATTAATGGCCATTATATTTATTGAGTAAATTTTATCTCTGGCTACATACTTGTATGCATTACAAATAAATACCATGACCATTTCTTTTCTTTTTTTGTCAGCCAGTAGAAATGCTAGAATGTTCTTGATGATGTGTTGCAGTTTATAGAAACAGATAAAACTAGAAATTGCAGAACTATGAAAGAAGGTCAGGCCCATAGGCTTCTGCATTCCTGCTTTTTAGTTAGGGTCTTTATAGGGATATGCTAAGTGACCAAGTATCAAGTTTCCTACCTCCAAGGTGTCAAATGAAGCAAAGAAAGAACTAATCTAAACCTTCAACCTTAAAAATATGCCACCAACCAGTCATTGAATTGGAACATGTAGGAGGTCAAGGGCATAGGGATACATCATGTGACCAAGTATAGGTCTTATACAAATTTTAAGAACAGGTCTGCTGCGTAACCGCTAAGTCCACTTTTTGCTAAGGTTGACTGCCCATTTTAGCACAATTTAAACTTATTCTGCTACAGCTGACTGCTTACTGATATAACACCTTATCATGGCAGCTTTAATATTGACAGACGCCATCTCTGCAGCAGATGCCATTGTAAACCTAAATGAAATTGATTTTACCTTCACTGATTTGACTCAGCAATTTGGCACAACGGTGCTGGCAGAATAGGAAATACTACTGCAGTCCCTGAACAGTCTGGCCTTGGTCTAGTGTTTGCTCAGACATTCCTGTCCCAATAATTAGTTTTACAGATCATTTTGGAACATTTATTTGCTTGTAAGACCAAATTCGCACCTGTGTTTATATATCACTTTGAGTGAACACGCAAGTATATGCATGTACATGGTAAACAGTAAAATGAACAAGATGAAGAGGGAAAGATATCTGAATCCATTTAAGTCTATGCAAAGAGATATACTAATAAGCATCAGTTCTCGAAAGCATAAACTGCCATGGTGAAAGCCATTCAAATACCGTAGTTCTTATAGTTTGAAAACTGTTTCTCAGGACCTTGTATTGCTTATATGCCGTTTATTCAAGGTCTTCTGAATAGCTATTTTTAGGACCAGTTTCCTCAAATATCTAGTTTTAGTTAAGAAACCAGTTTTAAATATTTCAACAGCAGAGTATTAGCATTCAAATCATGAAGTTCAGAATTTGGCCTTTTCCATGCTTTCATTTAAAGGAGTCGTAGGATGGCTTCTAAGCCTGTATTTGCGCACAACTAGCCAGGTAAGAGATTTTGAACAGTGCACTGATTGCACATGCATAGTATGCTAAATCATACAGATGTGACATCCCTTATTCAGTGAATAAACCTTACCACCACTACTAGAAAGTGTAAACAGTTTTTAAAATTCGTAGAAGATCTTTGTAATATCAAAGGTTACAGCAAAGCAACCTCATAAAGAACCATCATATCACAAACAAGAAAACAACACTTGCTGTTCTAGTTTCTGAAATATCTGCCCATTCCAAAATCTGTATTCAGACCATTACTCCTGAACCATATGAAATTGTGAAGAAACTTTGTGGCTTTATCTTATTTTACACTTCACTGACAAGACAAATTTGCATCCAGTTAATATTCGCTCTCTGGTTAAGCTTTGCAAGTAAAGTAAGGGGCTCTTTGACAGGACCTGGTGAGTCCTGGGGCCGGTTGTTAAAAACTAAGGATGTTGTTAGTTAACATCTCATTAAAACTTCAAACATTAATATCTCAAATATGCCAATATTTTTTGTTGAAAAAAATGTGAGAAACTTTTGCACCGCAAAAGCTTCTCACATTTTTACAACAAAATAATTTTCAGTGTATCTGATTATAAAGGCGTAAAGCACTTAACGAGTTGACCTCTTAACGAGCTCATTAGGCTAACCATGCTTTGAACAACTGGGCCCAGGTTTTCTGCGTCATTATTCATTTCATAGAGTAACCATGACATGAAAATTTGCGAGTTTATGGCAACAGGGCTGAAAATAAACTGAAGAACAACAAATATCTTTACTGAAGCAGCAATTATATTGCCATAAAATTAATACAAAGATTGCAACATAATATAAGCATTTAAAACAAGCTTAGAGCTTACTGATTGAATGTGAATAAATCTTTTAAAGAAAAAACACTATACAATCTATATCATGTAAAAACTCAGAAGCTGCAACATAAGCCAGAATTTTGTAGAGGAAATCTGTCCTATTGTCTTGCTTAATGGACAAAACATAATGAAGCCATGACACGACATATCAACAAAGTGGCATGTGCGCCAAGCGAAGACTCCGATCAGCCTGGGCATCGGCCCAGTATAATCAGAGCTGTGCACTTACAGGGTAGCTAAGGGTCTAAGCTAGCTCCATGCCGATAGCAAAGACTGATCAGACTAGTTGGGAGTTCAGGCTGATCTGAGTCTTTGCTGGTGGCATTTGCACATACCACTTTGTTGGTTTTGTTGTGTTGCAGCTCAATTTTATTATGATGGGGATTCATCAGTGCTGCTGAGACTCAACAAGAGAAAAACAAATGATCAACCTCTCTTGAAAAAGCATCCTTTTGTATACTGTTAAAATTTTAAGTATTGGGACATAGGTCTGAGCAAACAGTGCAGACCCAGATCACACTGCTCCTTCAGAGGCTGTCTGATCAAGGTCTCTACTGTTGCCATTCCAGTTGTATCTAAGTCACATTACTGTATTCTATACAAAACTGTACAATGTTTAGGACAGTTCAAGTAATTATTTCAGGTGTCCCATTTTTAGAATTTTTACAAAATAAACAGGAAAGAGTCTCATCAGAGTCTTCCCTTTTCAATAATCTATGAACAGAGAAAATCTTAAAAGTGTTGAAATAAAAATTGTGCATGCACATGCTTCTTATCAAGATTCCCCTCCAAGATCCTGGCCTATGTTGAGTGCTGAAACATAACCAAAAATTAACATGCTGTGCTGTTTTATTACATAAATAAATTGGCTAGTTCCAGACAAAAAATGAATTCAGGTAAACATGCAAATATTTTTCTTTCAAAACAGCCTCTTTTTTTCTCAGTTAATACATACCACAATGTGCTTAAGTATTGAGACACCTAAAACCATTAATTTTCCATTTGGGACAAATGGAAAATTCATGGATTTCGGTGTCCCAATATTTAAGCACATTAGGATACTCTGAATCTGAAAGTGTAATTCAGAGATTATATTTTCCTAGCATTGCTCCAAGAATACTGAAGTACTACCCTGCTACCCAGCTGTGTTGTTCTTCACTCTCGGTAATAATAACTCTGTTTTGTTTTTCACTCTCGGAAATAATACACAGCTCAAAATATTAAAAGGAACAGCTGACATTTTCCCATAGACATTACTACAACATATAACCAGTTCCACGGCCAATAATTTCGATCGCTAAAGGCCAAGAATTCACCATTTCTTTGCAGGGGTTGCAAGAACAATCCCAGTTTTAGACAACAAGAATTTCAATACAACTGCTACCCAGATCATTTCCATGGAACAGATTTTGCATTTTTCGATTTTTCTGAAAATGAGGTATTTTTCTGGAAGTCTATAAAATCTCATAAACTTGAGTTCAAACTTATTCTTTCAAACAGGTCACCTTGTAAGACATTCAGCTTCATAGGCAAACTGATTGTGTTGATTTTGGTCGTAATTTTCATGCTCTTTCCCTGTTCTGAAATAATGCAATTTTTTACCAAAATTTCATTTGTACATAAAACAGTCCATGGGCATGAGCAGGGCAAATATTGGAACAAAACTTGTGCTGTCAGTAACCTCGACCCTCTTTAAGAAAATTGGGAAAAAAATGTCTTTGTCGGGCAAAAGTAAATGACCCTCAAAGTGGGAATGCATTGCACTGTCTACGGAAAAATATTTGGCATTCCTTCAAATGTTTTGAGCAGTGTAATTCCTATTCACAGTGAACACAAGCATACACAAAGTAAAGCTTTAGAAGCACCAAACAGTTTACTATAAACATGCCATGTTGATCCAATAAAATGGTCAAGGGGTGTTGCATTTTACAGAGGGGTGGCATTATTTAGATCATTCAGTTCAGTCACTATCGAGTAATAATAAGGTTTATAAATTGGATGAGTTCATCATTTTATGGGTACCTGGTATATTTGTTGTTTATATAGAAATAAGAGTAAATCTAATGCAAGCAGTGTAGATCCTGATCAAAGAAAGCAGCATCTGGTCTTGGCCAGAAATGTTTGCCAATGTATTTTGAACCGAGGTGCTACAATGGAGTGGTTAGAGGGACTTGGTTATGCTGAAGGTTGCAGGTTTAAACCTGGATCAGGCCATCCAGCGACTCAAAAACAGTGTGTCATCCCAGCAGTAAATGGGTACCTGTTTGAAATTAGGGAAGGATAAGGCCTGGAAAGGAGAAGCATGGGCTTGCATTTCACATGCTGTGCCTAAGATACAGTGGGCCTCTAACCCCCACTGCCCCTATGGTAACCAGGGTTAGGGTTAGGTCACCAGACTATGAGAAACCTTTACCTACACCTATGTATTAATGGGTTAACTGATTTTAACCATGTAAGAAATTATAGCTGTTGTTAGTGCTGATTAAAATAGCTGCCATTGCATGACATATCTTGGGGATCTAATGAGGTGAACATTGGACTATGTCTGAAGAGTTTGTGCCTAGAATTGTGCAATTATGGCTTGTCAGTATCACAATATTTATGTTAATAGAGGTGTGTGGGGGGGGGGGTATACAGTGTCATCTGTAGCTACAGATAAAGATGAGCTTTCTGTGAATGGGAGGATATGGGGGTGGGGCTGGGATTGACGACTCTTTTACCCTGAAAATGTTAAGTAGTGGTATCCCATCTACCATGTTCTAATTAGGAGCCAAAAATAATACTTTTTCCTGGAGATCCAAGAAGAAAAATCTAAATCCATTGCCAAATACTAACCTAGATTTCTGGGTTGTTTTGGAAGAGGAAAACTCTCCATCTTATAACCAAATAATAAATATGGTATAGAAAGATTGCTGGAAGAAAAGCAGCCACTCTGATCAGACAGCTTAAAGACAGGGGTGGTACTATATAAGGAGGATTAACTTTCAAAGTGTAATTCTGTCTCTTGATCACATAGTGTCAACACCTCCAGTCAGCCAATAAAATGATCATAACTAGTTATTCTGGTCCACTGATTGGTTGAATAAATTTTCACACCTTTACCTGTACAGGTAAATCTGCTGTGAGATGGGAACCAGACCCCCCGGCAGAGAAGTCCTGTCTTTAAGATTAGTTCTCTTCTGCTCAAGCGCTTTTACAAGTCCCCATATTGCCATGTATGGGTACAGTTTCAAGGGACACAACTTTGCCATATTCATTTTAGCTTCCCTTCTCAATAGGGTCAATGGTTAAAGGAAAGAATTTGCTCTTTTGGGAACAAATTCCTTCCCTTCAGAGTAGACCCAGTTTGGAAGTCCTTAAGAGTAGACCCCAGTTTGGAATCCAGGAAAGCAACAGGAAGTTATTAAAGATGTCTCTCTTTGAAACAATTGCAGAAAATCCTGGCAGGTGTACCCATACACCTTAAGGTGTACTTCCATATTATTTTTTCACCACTCTGACAAAAGGAAACAACTTCTGTGGGAGGCAAAAATGAAATTGGCAAGTGCTTCCCCTGAAAGTGTCTCCATTCACCTTAAGGTCATCATGTCAACTCTCAATATCTCAAATACTGATATCCCAAAGTAAGTACCCTTTTATATCAAAGAATATACTAGTACTTAGGACATGTTTCCTGTTTTTCTTTACATTACAAGTCCTGTTACCTCAAACTACTGGCATCTGATTGACATGTCAGTAGTTTGAGATGCATTTTGACTCTTGAGATATCAAGAGTTAACCGAATGTAAACCAGTCTTGTATAATTTAGCATAAAGACTTTATTTCTTCCCAAACCATCCCAAACACTTAGATCTAGATTTTTTGGGATGGTATTGGAAGGCAAAATAACATAACTGAATTAATGTGGTGACAGCAACATGCAACATTTTCTTTACTAACTGATATCACATTATGTAACATAACCAAATCAAGAGCACTGGCAGGAACATAGGAAGCATATAAAACTGCACCAAAAATGCCAAAATTGTAAATACAAAAAATGTACTCAGTTATAAGCTGTCATACAATAGGACATAAAACATGAAGCTTTTTTTTCATTCATGACAAGTTAACCTATTTTTCAAGAGACAATAAATATACAGCCTTAATAATTTGTGTATCACTGATCTATGCTACTTACAACGACCAGCCTGAGGCCTGAAATACATGCACAATAATCAGTTTACATCTGACAGCCTTGAAGACTAACTGAGTCCAATTATTACAGCAATGATTCATGCAACAGTAAAGCAAGAATGAAACAAGCAAATTCGACGAATTTATGTCCCCCGCCTTGGAAACTAGGTCTCCACTGTATATACACTTAGTGTTTGAGCTGGAAAAGCGGCTAAGTTAAAAATGTGAAAAAAGTAATAAACTAGACAATCACTAAAGGTGATGAATGCCCCCGCCATATGCCTCACTAGATGAGTTATGTGTTAAAACATATTAGTGTGAAGTTACATCAAAATCTGTCAATAAATAAAGGTGCTAGAGGGATGACTCAGTTTTTCTTAAAAATAGCAACTGTGACCTTGACCTTGGACCTGCGGTGCTGAAGCGGCAATTTATTCAAGATATTGTTATACTCAACATTTATGTGAAGTTACATCAAAATCGATCTATAAATGAAATCGCTGGAGCAATGCTCTAGTTTTTCTGAAAATAGCAACTGTGACCTTGACCTTCATCCTACCAAACTGAAACGCAAAGATGTTCGAGGTACTGTCATCCCCAATAAAGCTGTGGTGTAATACCAAAATCGGTTAATAAATGAGGCGGCTAGAGCGACGATAAAAGGTGAGATTGTATTTTAGCTATGGAAATATGGTCAAAATATGTATGTAATTCAAGGGGACATAATTCTGCAATAAAGACCTGACTGAAAGTTCTGTTTCCTTTATGCACATGTTCAATGCATGTCTGAACTGTGTTGCAAGTTTCAAATCCCTACATCAAACACTATTGGAGGAGTTGCAGAGACAAGAACAGTACTACAAAGTGTGAAATATGGTCCAAATATGCATGTCATTCAAGGGGATGTAATTCTGTCATAATGACCTTGATCAAAGTTCTGTTTCCTTTATGCACATGTTCAATGCATGTCTGAACTGTGCTGCAAGTTTCAACTCCCTACATTAAATACTGTAGGAGGAGTTGCGGAGACAAGAACAGTACTCAAATGTGAAATATGATTATAATATGTATATTATTCAAGGGGACATAATTCTGCAATCGAGACATTAATCAAAGTTCTGTTTCCTTTATGCACATGTTCAATGCATGTCTGAACTGTGTTGCAAGTTTCAACTCCCTATATCAAATACTGTAGGAGGAGTTGCGGTGACAAGAACAGTACTCAAATGTGAAATATGGTCATAATATGTATATTATTCAAGGGGACATAATTCTGCAATAAAGACCTGAATCAAAGTTCTGCTTCCTTTATGCACATGTTCAATGCATGTCTGAACTGTGTTGCAAGTTTCAACTCCCTGCATCGAATACTGTAGGAGGAGTTGCGGAGACAAGAACAGTACTACAAAGTGTGACGGACGTACGTACGTACGGACGGACGGACGTATGCACGGACGGACAAGGGCAAAACTATATGCCCCTCCCCACTTTGTGGCGGGGGCATAAAAAAATAATGTGAGGATCATATCCAAACCACATGCATATCTTCAGACCATGATCAAAACACCTGTGAAGTTTCAAAGGAATCGGCATAAAACTGTAGGAGGAGTTGCACACACAAGGTACCCACTATCTATTCACTTTGATAGTAAAAATGTATGAAAAATGGCTAAGTTCAGTTCGCAAAAAAAGTGATAAAAAATAACGTGAGGATTATATCCAAACCACATGCATATCTTCAGACCATAACCAAAATACCTGTGAAGTTTCAAAGGAATCGGCATAAAACTGTAGGAGGAGTTGCACACACAAGGTACCCACTATCTATTCACTTTGATAGTAAAAATGTATGAAAAATGGCCAAGTTCAATTTGCGAAAAAAGTGATAAAAAATAATGTGAGGATTATATCCAAACCACATGCATATCTTCAGACCATAACCAAAATACCTGTGAAGTTCCAAAGGAATCGGCATAAAACTGTAGGAGGAGTTGCGCACACAATGTACCCACTATCTAGTTACTATGATAGTAAAAATGCCTAAAAAGTGACTAAGCTCAACTTTTGGAAAAAGTGACAAAAAATAACGTGAGGATTATATCCAAACCACATGCATATCTTCAGACCATGACCAAAACACCTGTCAAGTTTCAAAGGCATCAGCATAAAGCTGTTGGAGGAGTTGCGCACACAAGGTACCCACTATCTAGTCACTTTGATAGTAGAAACGCCTAAAAAATGACTAAGTTCAACTTGCGGAAAAAGTGACAAAAAATAATCTCAGGATTATATCCAAACCACATGCATATCTTCAGACCATGACAAAAACAGCAGTAAAGTTTCGAAAGAATCGGCATAAAACTGTAGGAGTTGCACACACAAGGTACCTACTACTTTAGGGGGATGGAAGGACGGAATGCCGAAAACTATGTCCCTACACTTTTCTTCGAAAAGGCAGGGGACAAAAAATACTAGTGACAAAAATTTTATTACATATAGTCAACTCTCTGTATCTCAAACACCAATAATCTCAAAGTCCCCTCATATTAAAGAATATAGGAATATACTGTCCAGTTAGGCTATTATGACAGTGACGTCACCGTTTATTTACTATTTTGGATTAAGCATATTGTTCATGACGGGGATTAAGCAATAGAGACATTATAGACATATGAGCCGCGACACGAGAAAACCAACAATGTGGTCGTGCGCCCAGCGCAGACTCAGATCAGCCTGGACATCCGCCCAGTCTGATCAGAGTCTTCGCTGTCCGCATTGAGGTAGCTTAGACCCTAAGCTACCCTTTAAGCGCTTAACAAAGAGTCTGATCAGACTGGGCGGCAGCCCAGACTTATCTGAGTCTGCGCTGGGAGCACAACCACATTGTTGGTTTTGTCGTGTCGCGGCTCATATATAGTTGTGGCCTAGTGGTTAAATAGAGATACCAGTGTAGAAGTTTTGGTTAGGGGAAAAAAGATGGCACAGGTTCGAGTCTTAGCATCAATAATTTTTTTATTTATTCTTTGTGCGTGTGTGTGTGTGTGTGGAAATGTGACAAAAAGTTTTGTTCTTTTTAAGTACATGGTGGCTAAGGGTCCTAACTGCCTAGCCAATTTGTCAAAATAAATGGATCAGTCAGTTTGAAGATATACTAGACAAACCGAACAGAATATGCTAAGTTAAATATAATAACAAAGTATAAGTCAAAATCAAAATAAGATGCATATAAAAGATTAAACTGTAAGACTGGGGAACTGTAGGTATGAAATTATAAAATGGATAAAAAGAAAAAAAAATCGAATTGAGCGGGATTTGAACCTGCAGTCTTTTGTTTGCAAAGTCACCATGGAACCTCTACACTACACCACATTACTTGACAGAGTACCGTCCGTTTTCTTACTTAATTTAACAGACTAAATATTTTACGATACTCTACGGTTTCACCCATCGCAAAATAATGGTTCAGTCTGTTTACATTCTGAGTATCCTAACTGGACAGTAGTTTGGACTAATTTCTTATTTATTTATACTTACATTTCAACTCCTGTTATCTCAAACCACTGATATCTCAAATTAAATTTTCTGGTCCCAGAAAATTTACTATGAGATATCAATAGTTTGGGATAAACTTTGACTTTGAGATATAGAGAGTTGACTGTACTTAGATATGTAGGTACCCTCGTATGTTTTTCTGCCATTTTACAAATAGGCCATTTAACAAAGGGAAGAAAATTATTTTCAAGAGTTGGTTTCAATTTAGAACAGGCAACACAACATCTGGCCTTATCTGTAGCACAACTATCATGCATCAAGAACTCTAAATATAAGACCAACAAGCAGAAAGGGTGTGTAATGTATCTACTAACAGCAAAGACTCAAAACCTGATGATCCACAGTCTTCGGGTTGCTCCAGCCTTCATTTTGGGCTTGTAGAGTCTTCAAAGTACATACTTGCAGTGTGTAAACTTTAAAGGCTCTGATCATACTGCAATGATACACAGTCTGGTCTGGGAATACACCTTAAGCATCATTTAGCAAGTGCCAACTGATTTACATGTATAACAATGTGCGGGTAGTTTAAAACTGATAACAGAATCACAAGTTAAAACATAACCAAAAGAACTATTCAACCATTGCTTATACTACATGTAGATGTCATAAAATATACACAGTCAAACTTGCCGTAATGGGCCACCGGTGGAAACATAAACAGTGGCTGCTTAAGACAGGAGGTTCACCTGCACGGTATTTCAGTTGAAAGTTTTCAAAAAGTGGCCCCTAAAAAGGATGACTCATTGAGACAGGTTCACTGTATTAAAAACATTATCTTTCCACATGAAATCTACATTTAAGCCCAGGACCAGTCATAAATATCTGAAATATTGGAACAGTTTAGCCCCTACTGTAATTTACCTCAAATATGGACAAGCTATTGTTGCTTTGTTGCTTTACGTCCACAGTAAACAGCTATGGTCATGTCAGGACGGTCAGTTAACCACACCACATTATTCCTGGGCAGGCTTAGACCTCCAAAGCGGTTAAGTCTTAAGTGCACTTACTTTCTCCAGTAACTGACAACTGCCCTCCTTTAATCAGCTGAAATATGGTCATGCTGATCCTCCTATAGCACAATCCCTAGATACCATAGTCCATCAGTCTCAAAACTAAGGATCTCTCTTTCAAAACAACCACAAAAGTCTAGATCCAATGTATAAGATGACTAGATTTTTGGGACTGTTTTGAAAGGGAAAACACCATCTAACAAGATGGATCTAGATGTGAATGGAAAAACAAATCTTATGGCAGAATATTACACAAGGCTGAATAAACATGGTATCGTAGTCATTAGCATGAAATAAATGAGCAACTGCTCAAAAAAATACTCTGTCATTGAGTTCACAAGGTAAGTATTGGATAACGAAAGAAGGATGCAGGATGGACAATGACTGGTCAGGTGAAATATAAATTAATTTACACGAACATTATGGCACACTTTCTGTTGACATTTTACAATACGTTATACTTCTAAAACAGTTTGTGTCCATTACATACGAGCCAAGACACGACAAAACCAACAAAGTGACGTGCCCCCACAAAGACTGTGATCACCCTGGGCATCTACCCAGTCCGATCAGAGTCTTTGCTGTGCACTGAAAGGGTAGCTAAGCTACTTCTATGCTGACAGTGAAGACTGTTCACACTGGCCATCTGTGTCTTTGCTGGGCACACATGCCACTTTGTTGGTTTTGTCGTGTCACATCTCAATTATATTAAAACATATGACTGAGAAGGCACCTTCAGCCATATGTGTTAAGTAAACACTCAAATCAGCTAGTCCCACAGTGCAAACTGGTCAAGTTTCCAGTCATCACTTGGGTTTCCCAGGATTTATATATTGTCCATGTGAGCAGGGAAGACTGACTGCAGATGTGCAGGCTGATCTGAGGCTGGACCACATGCTGTATGCTGTCTTTTGACATCCCACTAATATTTCCACAAAATTAATAGTTCCCTGACTCAGCTTGGGTAATACCAGAGCTCCAGATAAGAGGGAGTACTGAGGATAATTTATATATTAGGTAATTTTTCTTATTTCTCAGTGAAAACCTGTTGCACCCCCTCATTAGGACTGTCTTGCCAAGATGGTTCTAATGAGTGGTCACACCATTTTTATAGGGAACTAAGGAAAATTATCACAAAATTATTCCTGCTACCTCTCATTATCTGGAATCTGGAAAACTGTAATACATTTGTTTTTCATAAATCATGTATACATTCCATATTAATCCTATTAACCCATTCCATACGGGATACCCCTTTAGGGTATCTGGGCAAACAGTTTAGATCTAGATCAGGCCCCACAAACCTGGGGCCTGATTTGAGATCCAAACGTGGGGCCTGAACTCAAACTGTTTGCTGCCTAGACATCATTCTACAAGAGTTGGTCAGACCAACATTGTCAAAATATTCTTGATTTTTGACAAAAAATACCCAGAATGCAATGGGTTAAAAGCTCCAGGGGCATTGCATTTTACGAAACTGGGCCGTTATCTAGAGCCTAAAAGAGAAACCTGTCAGCCACTTGCCATTATACTTGCAATGAACAGATTTTATGATTTTAAATATGCAAGAATTGTCATGACCAAAAAGCTGGATGTTGCATGATATACCTGTGGACCACAAGGTGTACATACCATATATGAGCCGTGACACGAGAAAAACCAACACAGAGGCATGTGTGCCAAGCACAGACTCAGATCAGCCTGTCAGATCAGAATTATAGCTTTGCACTTGAAGGGTAGCTAAGGGTCTGAGCTAGCTCCATGTGGACAGCTATGATTCTGTTCAGACTGGGCGGATGCTCAAGCTGATCTGAGTCTTTGCTGGGTGCACATGCCACTTTGTTGGTTTTGTCATGTCCCAGTTCAATTATTATAAAAAAAAACTATCCAAGGATTTCATGTCTGGAATTTTGCCATTCTAGCATGTCAGAATAACATCATTTGCGGACAAAGAGGGAGTGGGGTTTGATCAGAGCCAGGGTGTTTTATAGGATTAATATGGTACATTGATATTCATGATGGATTCTTATGTCTTTCTTTCTCTTCATAATCTTCTATTGGTTTTGAACTAAAAATGTGACAGTTATCCACATTTAAGATGATTTTGATGAGAAATCAATTATTTTCAAAATAAAAAAACAAAAACAAAAAAACATAACTTCAAAAAACTGCAAGACTCTGGTAGCACATAATTTTCATGAATTGACACTATGCAAACTTTCTTCAACATAATCAATATGACATAATTATATACACTGTACAAACTTGCAGGAAAAAATAACTGCAACATTTATAAATATGCAACATGTAACATCACAAAATGTGTAACAGCACAAGTTTGTGTCTAAAATTCAATGGCACATAAAAGCAGCACTATATCTTTATGAACAATTTCAGAGGCCACACATGTAGGCTATCTTAGAAGGCTGAGATCCAGAAAAGTCATACTTTCAGTATATCACCATGTTTTTCTGCCATTTTTACAAATGGGAATAACTTTCGTGACTTCCTGTTTGCTTCCCAGGGTCATGAGTTCTTCCATCTGGGGTCTACTCTTAAAGGGAAGAATTTGCTCCTAGGGAAGCAAATTCTTTCCTTTAAGAGTTGACCCCAGCTGAGAAGGGAGGCAAATGAAGATGGCAGAATTGCTTCCCCTGGAAGTTTATCCATTCACCTCAAAAGACAAAAAGTAAGTTGTCTTCCCTCTTTTTTTCTGTTTTCCAAAAACCATGGTGACACCTCACCAGAATTGCCATGGCAACCTAGTGAGACCCATACAACAAGATACCAAAGAAAGATCCATACAAGAATGTTCCAAAGAAAAAGCATCAATATTGCGGTATTGCCCCCTCCAACTCCTCCAAGAGTTCTTGCTTTTGAAGCTTCTAACCACGCAAATTATACATACCATGAAATTCATACATAACATAGTGAAACAAGCAACTGTGATACTTATCAACTGTAAGATACCAAGACCTGTCTGCGTACAGGATAGCTAGCCTGACTACGGCCTACCCACTATATATAAAACCTTGAACCAAAATTCTGACCTTAAAGCATAGCACCTGGCATAAAGGATTGGGTGTTTGCCTTTCAAGGATCATGGGTCCTACTGCTAAAGGGCAGCTTGTGTCCAGTTAATTTCTTTAATCCAATAGACCAGGAAAACCACGCCCAGTGTGCCCAGAGCTGGAGAAAGTGGTCAACCAGGGTGGAGTTCAGAGACTGCAGTATTACTAAGAGCTGGTAGTAGAGTCCACATCATCAAACTGTAAAACTGTACAAAAGCATGCGGATCTCAATACAAGATACAAGCTCTTTATTATGAATTTTCGGCCCTCATAGGAGCACACATAGTGGTACAGAATGAGCAACCATACAAATCTATGTCTGATCAAATAAGTCTGACTGGACAAACATCAACTTCAAAGTGGGACAGGGATGCTGATGCCAATGCCAGAGTGCCTGCTACAACTCTTGCTATGTTTTGTACAAGAAGGTAAAAATGGAACATGACTAACATAAAATATTAAAACTGTGAACCTTTTTTTAGGAGCCAAAGCTAAGCATATAGCTAAAATTTACAGCCAGTTATTAAAATTGTAATGATGAAACAATACAATGAACATGTTCTTGAACAAGAAATTCTTGCAACTAGTTAGCAAGACTGATTGTTTTTTTCATGACATTAGCTCTCAAGAGGACAGATCAGTGCCTTTCATGTTACAGAGTTGTCACTTATCCTCTACTTCAAAATCCCCTGACTTTGCAAACATCATACTTTTTTCAGCTGAAAAAATGTTTCATAGCTTTTCCTCTGAAAAAACGTTTAACGCAGCAAAAATCATGTCCTCTGCAAGAGCCTTCCATTTTTTCAGCATAAAAACGTGACTAGCACACTTGATTTATGTTTAACCCCTAACAAATCCTTGACTGATGACTTTGTTTAGGAAATGATGGTCTGAATATGAGCCGCGACACGAGAAAACCAACAAAGTGGTTGTGCGCCCAGCACAGACTCAGATCAGCCTGGGCATCCACCCAGTCTGATCAGAGTCTTTGCTGTCCGCATGGAGGTAGCCTAGACCCTTAGCTACCCTTTAAGCACATAGCGAAGAGACTGTAGTTTACATTCCAATAATTACATCGAGACACGCGACGTCAAAGACATAAAAATAAACAATGGCTCTCTACAACCTGATTGGACGTCAGCAATGTCATGACGTCATGCATGCCATTCTGCTGTTAGCAGAAAAAACTGCGTGTACATGTTTTACTGCTCCAATTTTAGCGCTTATATAAGATTTTTCATGAAAGGTTTGATTGAAACGAATATAAATATAAGCAATGAACTTAATTTTTCTGAAGTTTATCGAAGTGTAAAGTACATTGGGTCACTAGCCAAGTCTACATGAACCCCTTCGGGGTTCATTCACTTTGCATGTGACCCAATGTAGTTTACACTTTGATAAACCTCAGAAAAATGAAATTCATTCCTTAAATAAATACAGTACTTTGTAACAGAAAAAAAATCGACACATACTTAATATGAACAATCAGCATCTAATTAGGGGCCTTAATGACCCCTTCCGGTATATCACATCTTTGAACAGCACATCGACAGACACAAACTGATTAAGGTCTGCCTAGACCCTTTCAACTGATAACTAGTCTAGTCTAGTCTATCCTATAACTGATATCACATCTCTGTAAAGAACAGTCGGTCACATATATCCTGTCAGACTCAACTCCTCTGAATAGACAATTACAGTCAACTCTCAATATCTCAAAACTGATTTCTCAAAGTACCCTCTTATATCAAATTTAAGACTCTAGTTTTGACACCTCTCATATTTTTGTTTACATTTCAACTCCTGTTACCTCAAAGTAAATTTTCTGTTACCAGAAAATTAACTTTGGGGTATCAGTAGTTTTAGATGAACTTCCACATTGAGATATGGAAATTAGACTGTACCTCACAATCACACCTGACAAATCCGCAAATCCATTCCCACTAAAAAATTAAATATTCATGCTTCTGCAAATATTTTGCCACAAATATAACAACGATATTTGACTCGTGTATGCAAAGCCTATTTGTGCACACTTTTTGCTTTGAAATAAAAGAACTGGGCCCAGTTGTTCAAAGTATTTGTTAGCATAAACAAAGTCCTTAGTCGAGTATTTGTTAAATCTTATACTGCACTAGTACTCACAAAATCAATTGCAGTAATATTTTCTGCTGGAAATTGAGCACTTCACATTTTTCGGCAAAAAATGGCAGCATTTTTTAAGCATTTGCATTTGAAAATTTAATGTCTATTTAACTAACCACATAGTTAGTTTTGAACAACTAGGCCCTGGTAGTTATCACAGAAATGCTGATAGTGGAAATTTCTGTTAGACCACTTTCAGCAGTTTTGTGTGAAACTCCATTTCATCTTTTACAAAACTGAAATTTTTGTACCTATTTATTTACGAGACAAGTAGCATTATCATATTTTGGCTATTCATCTGTAGAAACTGGAATTTTCATCTTCCAAGTGGAAATGGAATTGAACATTTATCAAAAGTGCAAAAGATGAGCAGACACAAAAGTATGAGGAACCTGTCTAAATGACTGATATCCTTCCCTCTCTAACATGTACAGTCAGCAGATACAAACTGAGTAGGGGCTGTCTCTGTCCCTTTAAACTGTTGCAAATTTACAGTGGGCTTATCTTTTACCTCAGCTTTGCCAGTACAGTCTGGTTCCTTGATATCTGTCATTAAACGATCATCATATAATGATAGGCGACCTTTCTTTTCAAGCTGTGGGGTCTTTACACGAGACTTTATTTTTTCTGTGGGCTCCACTTGAGGATATGGGGGTTTAATAAGTCTATATCCATTTGGAAGATTTCTATGACCCCCAGATCCCTTCAGAACACTGTTCTTAAAAAAGGGCAAGGAACTCAAGCTGTTACTTGGGTGTCTGTGTGAGTAGCGGTAGTTATGTCCCTTTAAAGATAGCGTACTTGGACGAGTCAGTGGTATATCTCTGTCCAATCTTGATCCACTGCTCGTCTTCTGTGGACTAAGATCGGAAGTGCTTTTTGAGTAGGGCGCACCTCTTAAACGTGAAAACACTGCAGACTCACTATGACCCCCCTGTTCATCAACTCTGATCTCATCAAACGCTATATCACTTTTCCCATGTACACCTGGTGTTTCTTTACTATGTGACAAATTAGCAGGTCTCACCACCAGCCCTGTGTTTGTCATTTGTACCTCTGTATCAACTCCCAGTGAAGGCTCACACAAAGGATTGTTCTGTCCAACACTTTCATACATAACCCCATTTTCCATCCTTGTCAGTGGTGAAGGAGTTTCTTCCCTTTTGTGTTTATCTTCAAACTTACTTCCAAACGCAAGTTTTCCTAATATTGCCAAATGTCCTAAAAACCCCAGCTCCTTGATTTTTTTAGTCTTTGTTCTTGGGGTAGACTGATTATGTTGTGGGGCTGTTGTCAATTCCGATCGACCTGGAAGGTCACCATTAGGATTATTCACCATTTTTGGTGGTAGATCGCTAGTTGTCGAGCTTACCCGGTTTTGCAAGTATGATATTGGCGGGTTTCTATGGCGATTAAGTACATCATTCTGCATTAACGAGGTTTCAAGACTTTCCGTTAATCCATCAAATATATTATCAGAAATACTGGGTGGTGAGCTCTGTACAGAACTGGAGTCACGGTCTTTACCGTAGTGTAAACTGTTACCTGAAATACAGAGGACAGCACTGTACTGTAAATGGCACTAACATGTTTTCTTACAAAACAGATGTTTTCCTCTCTAAAACAAATCCAAAATTGGGATCCATCAGATATAAATCTAGATCCGTCTTACCGTTCAGAATCTAGAGCCATCTTATCACCAGATCTAGTGACCACCACAGAGCCCTAGATAAGAGGGAGTATTTGATGATAATCTGAGATATTTTTTCAGGTCTCACTGAAACCATATGTTGTGACCCCTCATCTGAATCTTGTTGAGAAGGTTCAGATGAGGGGTCACAACATACGTTTTATGGAGAATTAACAAAAAATTATCCTTAATTATCACCAAATACTCCCTCTTATCTAAAGCTCTGGAGCCTGACCCCTAAGAAACTAGAATTGATTAGTAATAAAAGCATCGCAAACGACTGCGTGATACCCTGCCACTGCAAACCTTTTTCACACACCGATTTTTCCAGATTTATTGTTTCTCTGTATAACCCCAGGGCAGGGGCAGCCTAACCCCATTGAACATGGATAAAAGTCTTTGTCATGACAGGACACTTCATTACTCTGATAACTTACAATAAGCTTTTAGATAAATCACTTACCACTCTAATCAAATACAATTTTAGTGATTTTAAACATGTGGCCATGGGACAGGGGCAGATGACCCCTAAAGGGTCAAATTTAAATCACCAACAAGAAGCTTTTATTACTTCTATCATCAGATGTAAATTTCTGAAAATCTGTTTCACATGAATTTATTTTGATTTTATCATCATTTTATGCATTTATACAGCCTGGAGGCAGGGGGAGATAACTCCCATGGGGTAAATTTGGGCATCACTGAAGGCTTTCATCATTCTGATCATTTGCTGTAAGTTTCAGAAAAATTGCTTCAAACTCTGATTTTATATGGAATTTTTCATGATTTTATACATGTATATAGCCCCAGGGCAGGGGCAGATAACCCAGAAATGATAACATTTCTGTGCTCATACAAAGCTTTTGTTACTTCTATCACGTTTGTGAAATTCCATCCTGATACTACAAATAGTAAAGGAACAAGAGGCCAGAAACCATTTTTGTACATTGACAAGTGCCATAGCTCTGTCAGAAATTACCGAAATTTGCCCATTAACAATCCCAAGTGAGACATTCTTGATACAAATGCATATGCAAAATTTGAAGGAAATCCGTTAATGAATACTTAAGTTATCGAACGGAAACAAAGTGGGGACGGATGGACAGACGGACGGACGTACATACTATAGACGGACGGACAGACACACGGACAGCCAACGTGAAAACATAATACCTCGCCACTAACGTGTGGCGGGGTAGGCGGGGTATAAAAAGTGACTATATATCAGATCACACTTACCTACAACAGCTAACTCCTCATCACTGCGTTTATGTGTATTGCGTTCCACTGTGGGATTTCTACCCTGGTGAGCCGGTACAGGCTGGTTCTTTAAAGCATTAGTGTTCTGAGACTTTGGTGCCGAGGGCTGCTGCTCTACTGGTGTTGGTGCTATTGTTGTCTCAACTGTAGATGTTGATATACTGCCACTACGATCGTTCATCCACGACGGTGCATGCCGTAAACTTTGCTCCGAGTTGGCAATATTATTGTTATGAATGTCATTTATAATTAGAGCAGATGTACTCCCTTCTGCCACCACATTGGGTGACACTGAGTCTGAGTTAGAATTTAGACCAGACCAGTGAGTTAGTCCGTTGCCATGGTAACCCTGTCTGTTACTACCTGTGACACTGGAGAGAAGAGCAGTGTTCACTGTGGGAGTGACCCCTGAAATGAGAGAAACATCAAGCTCAAACTGACTGTTAACTCTTTAAGTATCAAAAAGCAGACAAAAAAATTTATGTATGCAAAAATTAAAAAAAAATGTTTTGTCCAAGACATTTCGTATTGACAATTCTCAGACTAGAGGGCAAACAGTGTAGATCCACATGAGGCGGTTCATCATGAGAGGTCACTGATCTTAAAATACAGCTGAACACAAACTTTTCATGTAAAGTTTCAAGTTAACTATTACAGCATTAAGTACTGGTAATGTACCAATACAGATGCTTGCAACAGATTTGCTTTTGCACGGATGGATGACTTGCAATTTTATGTCTTTTTCAACATTATTTCAATCATATTAAATTGATACAAAAAGGATTATGGAAGGCTTTGTGCAATGGAGCCTTGTGTAACGTGGGCCGACCTGCAAACAAACCCCGTCAGTGGAAAAGCATGCTCACCCACCAAGGGCGGTTTATTTACCCCAACATTTACTCGATCACAAACTACCGAGTTTGTAATTTGCATATCTATTTATATCCGTGACCTTATACCGTCACACTTGTTTACGGCTGAGAGGATTTCTCCTTCCTGACCCGAGTGCGGGACCACTACATCAGCAAAACAACTCCTCACTGAACTACCAGGGCTCTGCTAGCCTTTTACAGATGTCCTGTGGTATGTTTCACTCATTTTAGAGTTCATTAGATCTGTTGATTCAGCACATTTTTCCCTTCTCATACTAAGTCTCACAAAATACAGAAATCAGTCGACTAAAAATTCTGTAAGGTGTAGGAGTACACCACAACTTTTGTCCGCCAATTTTTATGAAGAAAAACAAATTTTGTGACTTCCTGGTGGCTTCCCTGGACAATGAAGCCCTTCCAAAATTGAGTGGACTCTTAATAAGTTTGCTTCTAGAGGAGCAAATTCTGCTTCTAGAGAAGCAAATTCTTATCTTTCAGAGTTGACAATCAAGGGGAGAGTTTTCTATAGTTAACAGCTCACCACAACTGAGGGGAAATGAAACTGTTAAGAGTTTCTTCCCTGGAAGTGTGCCCATTCACCCTAAGAAAGGAGTGCTACATTCTCCATATAATGTAATAAAGTGTGCCCATTCACCTTAAGAAAGGAGCGGTATATTCTCCATATAATGTAATAAAGTGTGCCCATTCACCTTAAGAAGGAGCGGTATATTCTCCATATAATGTAATAAAGTGTGCCCATTCACCTTAAGAAAGGAGCGGTATATTCTCATATAATGTAATAAACTTTCTTCATTAGTAAATTGAAAGTTTCGCTAAAATGAGCTGAACATGATAAATTCAACAAAGTGGCAAGTGTGCCAGGGAAGACTCAGATCAGCCTGGGCATCTGCCCAGTCTGATCAGAGTGTTTGCTATGGGCATAAAGGTAGCTTCGACCCCTAGCTACCCTTTAAGTGCAAGCAGAGACTCTGATCAGGCTGGATGGCTGCCCAGGCTGATCTGGGTCTTTGATGGCCCACATGACACTTTGTCTGCTATGTCCTGTCACTGCTCATTAATAAATACCCTTATTTCTGTTATCATGGTGATGAGCCCAAAGCACATTCATCTCAATAATTCTCTCTTCTACACACAGTGCTGTAAGTCGAGCCTCGGCATCATGGTCCCAACATTCTTCTATTGTTTCTTTTAGAGCACGGATAGCCTACAGCAGGAAGACAAGCTGATACATAAACATTGTACAATATTCTAAACATTCCAATAACTAAAACAACTACCTTAATTGTCCTAAAATTGAACCATTAATTTTGGTTTTAAAGTGCATTTGTTGTTTGTTGTTTTGTTGCTTTACGTCCATGATAATCATCTATGGTCAGCTGGGACAGTCAGTTAACCTAACCACACTATTCCTGGGCAGGCTTAGACCTCCTAAGCGGTTAACCAGTAATATTAAAGTGCACTTACTTTCGCTAGTAACTGACACTTGCCCTTCTTGAATCAGTGTAAGTTGAAAGTGCCATAACATAGACAAAATATGCAGATGGAATGGCAAACAGTTAAGACCCTGATCAGACTGCTCCCTTGAGGAGCAGTCTGATTGGGGTCTTAACTGTTTGCTCTGACTTATCTGTTCCAATACTAAAATAAACAGTATTTCACCAAATTACTTCACAGAACATATTGGCTGACACCTAGTGTTGGTTGGTTGATTTGATGCTTAACGTCCATGGTTAACAACTAAGGTCATGTCGGGACGGTCAGTTAACCTAACCACACTATTCCTAGGCAGGCTTAGACCTCCTAAGCGGTTAACCAGTACTAAGTGCACATACTTTCGCCAGTAACTGACAACTGCCCTTCTTGAATCAGCGGAAGGAGGACACCTAGTGAAAAGGAAATGAAGGTCATGAGTGATTAACAAATACTCAAATAAGCCTGCACATCTGTGCAACTGAACAGTCTTAACTTTTCACTTTTAAGGTTCTTCAGGTTTCACAGATGGTACTAGTGAATGGGAAAGAATCAGAAGAGTTTGTGCTAACGTGCAGGCTGATCTGAGGCTTTCTTTATTCTACACATATCCAGGCACAATTTTCCCTGACCCGCCTCATACAGTGTTCTCTCCCTGTGAATCAGTTGGCCTGGGTAAAACAAATGAGATCTAATAACAAGTGAGTTGCAACACCCATGCAGTCCGGATAAGAAGGGTTAACAGGAACAACTTAGGGATAACTTTCAGAAAAAAATAATATTTTTGCTATCAAAAATTAACTGTCGTTATATTTTCTGATGTCTAGTTATATTTTATGCAGGTGTGATTTTTTTCAACATGATCAATAACTCTAGAGCCTTTTTTATATTCAATTTGAATAAATGTTGCTTTCATTGAGATCTATGAATCCACACAAGTGTATGAAAGCACAAGAATTGGTTAAACATACATGAATCTTTCAGAGCAGACCTACTGCACTACTGTCCCCAGGTTACGGCCTTGTGCGATACTGCATCAAACATAGCACCATGGGGCATTAATTTTGACTGTTTCTCCATGAGGTATGACATGGCTGTATAATGTACCAACTTGTTTTAAATGAAATTTTTGAAAGAGACCAATAACTGCCTCTTGGTAAATCTTTAGTCACATACATACTGGATTATAATCTTTCCAAACTTCAGGAAACTTGGGCCGGATCTTATTCCTTGATACCAGCATCTGCATTTCTTCAAATGATGGATGGGAACCGGCTTCAGCTTGGAAAGGAAGAGAGAACTCTGGCATCGGACAACCTACAAAATGAAATAGGAATATGAACCTCTGGAAGATTAGCTCCACCTCTCTCAGACTGGGTGATCATGTGGGTTTTCCTGTCAGACAAAATGGTGGAAATCCCAGAGAAACTTTCCACCTCATGGTCAGTTACTTCTTTATTTCAGCATGCATGACTATAGACAATACGCTCTTCAGTACTTTTATATGATAATCTTGTTTTTACTGGGAATTTAACAGCTTCTGTGTTTCATTCTTTCCAATTAGTGAAGGCACATAGAGATCTAGAACACCAAAGCCTACTTTCAGTTTTGCTATCAGGGTAGATTTTGATAACAAATATTATAAAGTCCCCAAGAAAATTATAAATGCAAGCTTAAGGTACTGGTAATTACTCAATATCTATGCCTTCCTTCCTGAGAATGCAGAAAAAAACAATGAAATTATTAAGTTGAACAAGTGGTGGAGTGCTATGTCTCCCCTTTCTGCTCACTGTCACAAAATAGAGCTAGAGGGTCAAGTCAGGTCCATTCGAACAGCAGGTAAATTCGGACAGTGACATTGTTTCCTTTATATGTCAGTTGTTTGGACTAAGATAAAAATAACTGGGCAAACAGTGAAAATCCTGATGAGACGGCTCAATATGAGCGGTCTCATCTGAATTTTCACTGTTTGCAATGGTATGTTTCGAATTTACCTGCTGTCCGAATTTACACGACTTGACCCTATTTCCATATTTGTCAATTTAAGTGTTGAATTACCTTGGTACAGATCGGAGCACCTCGTGGCAATCTCCCACATCACAAGACCATAGGAGAACATGTCAATCTGTTTCAGGGATGCCTCGCAGTCACGTAGGTTTACAGCGCCATCTAGCAGTTCTGGTGCCATGTAACGTAATGTTCCAACCTGGCAGAATAAAATTTGACTTGTCATAATGGGTCAAAGGAGCATACATCAAAACTAGAATCAATTTTGTTTCCCTTTTCTCTGTGTTTATTAGTCAGCATTCTTTATGACAGCACTCAATACAGCAGCAAAATTTTATATAGTCAGTTTGATATGCACAAAATGGCTTTATTGTTCAAAATATGTTTTGTTTATAACAGCTAAGTCAGTTTAATGTCAGAATGTTTGGGAACAAAATGCTGTCATTGTAAAGAGGGTCCACTGTAATACATGTATAAAGGTCCAACTATGAAACGTACTGGGAATTCAGTGATTGTCAAAGTTTACCATTTTAGGAATTGGGCTAAATTGTCGTAACTGATCATCAGTTCTATAAATATATGACTAGAGAGAATTTGGCAAAATGTCACAGTTGACCATTTAGGGACAAGGTCTAAATCATCAACTGATCTTCAGTTCTGCTAACATGACTGATGATACATCTATTGTCCTATAATAATATTTAAGTGCCAAAAAGAAAGACAACAAGATTTACACCTCGAAAATTTCAAGAAATGTTTTGTCCCAAGTTATTGGCTATTCAGAATTCAAAGACTAGAAAGTACAAAGTGTAGAAACAGATGAGCCACATTTATAGTACCATCCCTGTCTTTAAAACAAAATTTTAAAGCAGACACCCATGCTGGCAGCTTGATAGTGCAACTGTTTTTCCTTTACTTCCGTATTGGTACAGATCAGCTAAAAACATTTTGTATTATCCATCAGCTTTTGACATACTGAGTTCTGCAATCTATTTTGTCAAATGAGCTGTGACACCAGAAAACTAACAATGTGACATGTACGCCGAGGGAAGACTCAGACCAACCTGACCATCCACCCAGTCTGGTCAGATTATTTGTTGTGTGCTTAAATGGTAGCTAAGGGTCTAAGCTAGCTCCATGCGGACAGCAAAGACTCTGATCAGACTTGGCAAATGCCCAGGCAGATCTGAATATTTCTGGGGTGCATACTTTTTGCCACTTTGATGGCTTTCTCACGTTGCAGCTCAAATATGTGTCATAAAGTGTTGTGTGTTTCCTCATGACTTACATCAGTTAATGAAGTCTGCTCCGCATTTTCTGTGTGTCCTTTATGAATAAGCTTAGAGCCCATAGTCGACATACAGAAGCCAAGGTCAGCTATCACACAACACTGGTCTGGTTTCACCAGAATATTACGGCTGTTGAAATCACGATGGGCCACTGTGGGCTTGAAATTATCTGTAACAATTAAGAAAACATTTAAAAGCCAAATGCATCCAGAAATTTCATTCTTACAGCAATTTTTTTTAAACTAGGCAAGGGAATTTACTGACCAGAGCCCAGCTGTTCAAAGCATCATTAGCTTAATGAAATTGTTACACGAGGAATCGTTAAGTCTTACAGTGCTCACTAAAGCTGGTTATTTTATCATTTTTTGATGAAAAAACTGTGAGGAGAGCTCCTCACATTTTTTCAGCAAAAACTGGCAGAGCTGTTACATATAATACATTTGAAAATTTAGCGTCTTATAAAGTAACTTAGTTTTGAACAATCAGGCCCTGCTGTCTCCCACAAAACTGGTCACACTGTCTAGAACCTGACAGCAACAGTTCAGTTCAGTTCCCACTGCTTACCATTAAAAGATGGGAAAAATTAAAAGATGGGAAATTTTCCCTTCCAAATGGATCTAGATATTTTAGAATTGTTTTGGAAAAGAAAACTCTCTCTTATAGCTGAATTACATAAGGCTAACTTAAATTTTGAGATACTTCTAAAAGGGTATTCTCTGTCTTATAATCAAATGAATACGGTAGTCAAAGTACAGATCTTCTCAGTAAAGTTACTAGGCTATGGGAAACCATACTGTTTTAACTTTTGGTTATATGCTCTTCAACATATTTATTTCACGCATTAAGAGTAACAAGAAATGTTACAGTATGTAACAAACGCCCCCAAAGGCCCCTTAAACTGACCTTTGACCCTGATTGTGACCTTGAACTTGGGCAAGGAAACCCAAATCTTGCAAGTGAGAAGCCTTTTTATCATGCTTTACCTTTCTGTGAAGTTTGATGAAATTCACTTCAGCAGTCTCCAGTCAGTTTGGAGATATAATCTGACCTATGTGCCCTGATTGTAACCCTGACCTTGGGAATTGGAACCTATATTTTGTTTGTGACATACCATCTCATTATGTCTTACCATTTCAGGAAGTTTAATACAGTTTGCTTAAGAAGTCTTTTTAGTAACTGGGGAGAAACAACTTGACCTTTGACCTCAGACTGTGACCTTGAACTTGGGTGTGAAAGCCTGTATCTTGTGTGTGGCTTACCTTCTCATCTTTGTGGCCTCATCTTTCTGTGATGTTTAAGGAAATTTGCTTTGGTACATTTCTGAGCAATTGTTGAGACATGATTTGACATCTGACCCCAGATTGTGACCTTGACCTTGGGTTTTGAAATATAAATATTATTTGTGACAAACCTTCTCATTGTGCTTTGTATTTCTGTGAAATTTGATGAAATTCAGTTATGTAGTTTCAAAGTAATCGCAGAGACACTATTTGACCTCTAAGCCCCGACAGTGACCTTGACCTTGGGTTTGGGAACATAAATATTATATATGACAAATCTTCTCATTACTCTTTATATTTCTGTGAAATTTGATGACATTCAGTTATGAAGTTTTAAAATAATCGCAGAGACACTATTTGACCTCTAACTCCCGACAGTGACCTTGTCTTTGGGCTTGGGAACCAAACTCTTGTGCATGACACACCTTCTCATTGTGCTCTATCTTTCTGTGAAATTTCATCAAATTTGCTTCAGTAGTTTATAAGTTATAGCTGAGACACGATTTAAGACATGATTTGACCTTTGACCCAACTGTGACCTTGACCTTGGGCGTGGGAACCCAACTCTTGTGCGGGACACACATTCTCAATGTGCTCTATCTTTCTGTGAAGTTTCATCAAATTTGCTTCAGTAGTTTTTAAATTATCGCTGAGACACGATTTGTTACGGACGGACGCATGGACGGACGGACGGACTGACCGATGGATAGACGGACGGTGCGATTTTAATATGCCACCCGAAGTCCCTTCGGGGGCATAACAAGTTTCTTTTGCTATCAAAAAAATGATTCATACTATTTTTATAAATATTTCATCTACTGACTAAACATTCATTGAAGACTTGACATGACATATCAACTGAAGCTGACTGAGCAGCTTGTAATTCTTAATTGTAGTAAGACTCCCCACGCCCAAGGTCAAGGTCACAAGCAGAGACCCTCAAGGGCTGGTGATCAATAACCAGCAAAACTGACTCATATTTAACATCCTGTTATCTCTCTTGCAATGCGTTTTCCCCAAAAAAGCAAAGAAAACAAAAGCATGTTTTCTTATTCTTAGTCACACCCTTATTTCAGTTACTTACTAGTATGCAATTTGGCAGTAATGAGTATCTTGAATCTGCAAAAATTTAAACCAAAAGGTTTCTGTGTATTTTTTCAGCTGAAAAATGCAACAACTCAAATCTGCAGAAATAACCCACTATAAAGTATGTACAGCAGGATTTGAACTTACCACCCGATCCTATATCACTGTGTAAGTGTGCCAGTCCTTTGGCAAGAGAATGACACATTTTGCACATTGTATTCCAGTCTACAGTGTTATTCTTCAAATAATTCATCAACGTTCCATCAGCAATTAAATTTAACACAATTAAATACTGCATATTGCCTTCCTGAACAAGACGTTCCTCGGCGCCATAAAATTTCAATAAATTTGCATGGTCCATGTGGGGCAGTGAATAAATGTATTTTTCATTGAAGTAATACTGTCTGTGGCATGCATTATAAATTTTCACGGCAACTTCTTCCTCATGTAGACTACCTTTCCACACCTCACTATAGCGACCTTTACTTATCAAACAACAAATTTTCAAGTCTTCAATGTCAAATCCAGGAGATATGGGAACTTCAACATTGCTGCTAGCTTGGCTGCTGGGGTCACGATGTTGCACACAGAATCTATATCCAAGATAGCTCACGAGAATGATGACGGCAAGTAAGAAGACAGAAAGTAAAGACAACATGATGGTTCGGTCCTTGTAGGACGTGTCACTGAGCTGATGAAATTCTGAAAAGTAAAAGAAATTCTTGAATAAACATTCTACTACAGAATAACACGTCATCTAAAATCTAGGTTCTTTTTCAACTTTGTTTACAAGTCAGAGTTTTAGTGACCTTAACACTGGAAGCATATATTTAAATGTTAAAGCAGGGCTGTGGAAATACTATGCCCAACTTGTCCTACTTGTCCCATTGGACTCTGGACAAGTGAGAAATTTCATTTTACTTGCCCTGGGACAAGTATTCAAAGGGTCATCAGTGGAAATTTTTGAGGATTATTCGGAGGTATTTTTCATATTTTCTCATGAAAACATATGTTGTGGGTTCCTGTTAGAATCGCTTCATCGAAGCGATTCTAACAGGTACCCACAACATATGTTCTAATTCAAAAGTTTGTGACAGTTAGCCAAAAACTATCACCAACTCTTCCTCTGTTTATGATCTATTATTCTTCCTTATTTCATGCATGCTTTTTTTTCTGGGCAAGTAAATATTTGTTCGGACAAGTTAATTTTGTCTATTTACTTGTCCATGGACAAGTAGAAAATTTTGATATTTCCACAGCCCTGGTTAAAGTTTGGTAGTCATTAGTTTTACTCAAAGCTGACCCTCAGGTTTTATCACAGGTCTATAGTAGATTAAGCATACAGTCAACTCTCGGTATCTCAAACTCTGATATCTCAAAGTATCCCCTTGTTTCAAAGAATATAGTTTGAACATATTTCTCATTTTTCCTTAGATTTCAACTCCTGTTATCTAAAACTACTGATATTTCAAAGTAAATTTTCTGGGACCAGAAAATTCACTTTGAGATGCAAGTAGTTCTGAATAAATTTTGACTTTGAAATACCGAGAGTTGACTGTATTTTATTGCAAAAAGACACAAGGATTGGACGTAAGTTATAAACAACATTACATAGTCCTCTCTATAAATGTGACAAGTTTTCTGATTGGTCTGTAGTATAGTGGCAATATCCACTATTCTACAGTCATCAAAGATAAAATTCTTACCAAGGCCCTCAGCTTTTGTTGTAGCAGAGCACTCATTTCCCTAGATATATTCTTGTTTATCTAGGACCATTATACTCAGGAGGACCTTTAAATTCCAGTGTCGTTTCTAGGACACCAGCATTTGATAGGCCATTAAATTTATACAGATGGTCTGAAATATGGCCTTATTTGGTAACATATAAGGCCATTAAAGGGAAACACTCACTAATATACATATTGGGCTAAAATAGAAGATTTTAATGAATATGAAATTTCATGAAAACTGTACTTAAATTGAGAAAAATATGAAGCTTTACAAATATTAAAATATTGGGCTTGGAACCAGCAACCCACTCAGTGCTGTTTATATTCAAAGCTTTTTAGTAAGGGGCATATCTGTTATTCTTCCGGCTTTGAATGATACTCACCATTGCTAAATGTACGACCCTCTATGTGTTTAACAAGATAAATACTTCGTACAGCTTACATGTTTTGCTTTCAATATTTACAAAGACAACTTCTATGACTCAATGCTCTCCTGGATAATGAAGACCTTTGAAAACAAGATGCACTTTTGATAGGAGCAAATTCTTTATCTTACGAGTTGAAGCCATTAAAAAGGGATCAAAATGAAACTAGGGGAGTTCACTCTTTCCTATAAAGTGTACCCAGGCACCTTAAATTGGTTTACACTGTATATATTCGAGTCTTCGTTTCGTGCTTCAGGATTTTTCGTGTATATGTTTTTAGGGAGATATATGGATAATTATCCCTGTTAATCCTTCTTATCTGGAGCACTGGCATGTAAAGCCCAGTTGAATACTCAATACCACTTACCTGGGTCATTAGATTCTGTTGTAGTTGGTCTGTAATATGGCACAATTTCCTTGGATATATTGCTGTTACACATGTTGCCAAGGCAACAACAGAAGTTGCTACTGTTGTCAAGGTGATGAGAATTGTGGGACTCATGATTCGGCACACACACACTCGAGTCACATGCCTTCTTGTTGTCTGA
Organism: Ctena decussata; assembly: GCA_963989385.1. Classification (NCBI taxonomy): domain Eukaryota; kingdom Metazoa; phylum Mollusca; class Bivalvia; order Lucinida; family Lucinidae; genus Ctena; species Ctena decussata. The sequence goes on along the minus strand of OZ022504.1, from coordinate 342,058 downwards.
TATCAACCAACAACCTGAAGAAGAAATAGAGGATCTTACATGAGTGGTCATTGCATATGAAATTTATAAAATGAGCCTTTGGCGAGTTTCATAAATTTCATATGAAATGACCATGACAGAAAGATTTTGTTTATCATATGACCCTTTGAAATGGGATTTTATCGCCTTCAAAATGAACATTATATTTCAATACGAAAATGCATTGTTGACACGGACGTTGTCAATGACGTTACTTGTAGGCGCCAAAGTGTTATTACATGTGTGGTAATATGATTTTTATGACACAACATTATCCATTGAATAACAGCTGCATCATATAGTCCGGCAGAAAAACATCTTGACCTGGAACTAAGGTCTAAAGTTTTTTTCTTTACTGATTCATGTTCTACAGACATTACCTTTGAAGAATCCGAGTGATGCCACCTTGTCATCATTGAGTATTTTCATATTTTCAAGATGGCATCCAAGATGAAAGCGGACTTATGGCAAAATCTATATTTGACCAGCTTATACCACTCAGTGGGGATTTTCTTCGCTTTTTTTTATGTTTGGCATAGCTTTTGAGTTACTACATGTCTATTTGTCTTTATCACAGATGTGTCTATGATATAATGGATGGCATCCAAGATGACAGCCAAATATATATTATGTACAAATGGCATTTCTTTTCTTTATTTTACACAGAGCTTGCATTTGACACATAATACTAATGATTAATTTTCATACAAGGCATAGATCTTAAAATACTAGAGGTCCTGCTATTTCACCTTCATATACTTGTGTCGATACAAGATGGCAACCAAGATGGCTGCCAAAATATAAAATTTTACCAGAAAAGTTTAATTTATATGGAGCCTGTGTTTGATATGTAATTCTAATGACTAATCTTTATGTAAGCCAAGAATTTTGAAGAACTAGAGATCTAGCTGTTTACTACTGAGAGAAGATATATAGAATGGCATCCAAGATGGCAGCCGAAATATAGAAACTAAAAGTAGGTTGTCCCAAAAACGTGCATTTGACGCATAATGCAAAACATTTTCGCAACCTGAGATAAGATGTAACAAATGTCTCATTCAAAAGTGAAAAATAAGCAATGACCATCAAAACTATCATTTCACCTTTGTACTTATTTCTTTGTGGGTCAAGTAGATGATGCCTTACACACAAAACAATATGTGCAGTTGCATGATGAAAACAGTGATTTGAGCTTTGCATCCTGGGATGTCCCGGCTCAGTTCAGTCTGACTAGGTTCATGCAGATTGTTCATGTCCTTACTACCGATTGATTGGATGGAAATGAATTTGATCAGACTGGGTAGATGCTCATGTTGATCAGAGTATTCATTGGTAACAAAGATGCTTTCCTTGGTTTTTGCCATGCAACGGTTTATATAAAATACTTTCAATCACATATATACTGAGCAAGAATGGCAGATACAGGCACATATGCCGAACAGTATAAAATACCACATCAGTATAATGTTATATGGTATAAGATTAGCATTTAAATAAATATTAACACACAGCATTTAACTTCAGCATCCACCAAGGCAAAATTGACTCATGTAGCGGACAAAAGTCTGTCTATCAGTTGTTAGAGTAACATTTTCTACAAATGACTCTGCAGTAGATATAAGAGGACCGTACGAAGGAATAACGCTATTGTTCCTCATCTGATTGGTGCACATGCCCTTTCAGGATGTGACACGGTTGGCAGTTATTTTGGTATCGGTAAAGGCAAGGTAGTCAAGATGTTGCGGGATGGTTATATTCTTCCAAGTCTGGGTGACACAAATGCTGGATTACCTGATGTAGTTCAAAAATCGACTACTTTCATAGCAGCATGCTATGGATTCCCACAGTGCGAGAACATGACAACAGCTCGACAAAAAATGTGGAAGAAAATGGTAGGGAAACCCTCAAAGACAGTTGTTAAAGTTTCATCCCTTCCTCCTACTGCAGAGTCATTTGTAGAAAACGTTAAACGAGCACATCTTCAGGCATGCATTTGGAAAAATGCACTTGATACAGATCCTCCAGGCCTTTCACCCGAGAATTATGGATGGTTGAGAAATGAAGCATCTCAAACTCTTGTTCCAGATACTGTGCCAAAAGGAGTTGCTCTTGTCCCAGATGATGTACTGAAACTGATAAAATGTGGATGTGAAAGCGATGATCCATGGTCGTCTATGCGCTGTGGTTGCCGCCGAGTAGGACTTGGTTGTACCATGTTTTGTGGTTGCCAAGGTAGCATCGTATGTGGGAATGAACAGACAGTGGTGGCTTAAAGTGGTTCATGTCTAGTTTGCCCTTTAAGTTTCAACAAAGGACCAATTTTATCAAGTAAGCGAGTGCACAATTTGGCTATTTGTAACTTCTTAAAGTTATTTGCTCTATTCTAACAATTGATAGACAGATTTTTGTCCGCTACATGAGTCAATTTTGCCTTGGTGGATGCTGAAGTTAAATGCTGTGTGTTAATATTTATTTAAATGCTAATCTTATACCATATAACCTTATACTGATGTGGTATGTTATACTGTTCGGCATATGTGCCTTGCTCTGCCATTCTTGCTCAGTATATATGTGATTGAAAGTATTTTATATAAACCGTTGCATGGCAAAATCAATGAAAGCATCTTTGTTCCCAATGAATACTCAGATCATAATGAGCAGCTACCCTGTCTGATCAAATTCATTTCTATCCAATCAATCGGTAGTAAGGAAATGAACAATCTGCATGAATCTAGTCGGACTGAACTGGGCCGGGACATCCCAGGATGCAAAGCTCACTGTTTTCATCTTGCAACGGCACATATTGTTTTGTGTGTAAGGCATCATCTACTTGACCCACAAAGAAATAAGTACAAAGGTGAAATGATAGTTTTGATGGTCATTGCTTATTTTTCACTTTTGAATGAAACATTTGTTACATCTTATCTCAGATTGCGGAAAATGTTTTGCATTATGCGTCAAATGCACGTTTTTGGGACAACCTACGTTTAGTTTCTATATTTCGGCTGCCATCTTGGATGCCATTCTATATATCTTCTCTCAGTAGTAAACAGCTAGATCTCTGGTTCTTTAAAATCCTTGGCTTACATAAAGATTAGTCATTAGAATTACATGTCAAACACAGGCTCCATTCCAAGGCGGTAGTTCTGTTGTGGTTCTCTGTTGCCTGTTTTTGGTGTCAGAGTTTCTGTGATGTTTTACCTTATGTATGTTCTTATTATTTTTGATTCGGTTTGGGTTGCTGAGTGGCCACCTTTTGGGAACAAGCTGCTCACTCGGTTGGCCATATGTTCTCTGTATCTTGATTATTTGTAATCTTAGTTGTTTCCTACTTTGGTTTGAGGGCTGGATTTGGATTTTGATTGTTTCAGTTCCTGGTCTTTGCATACTTTTTACTTATATTTCCATATAAAATTACCTTTTTCTGGTAAAATTTTATTTTTTGGCAGCCATCTTGGTTGCCATCTTGTATCGACACAAGTATATGAAGGTGAAAGAGCAGGACCTCTAGTATTTTAAGATCTATGCCTTGTATGAAAATTAATCATTAGTATTATGTGTCAAATGCAAGCTCTGTGTAAAATAAAGAAAAGAAACGCCATTTGTACATAATATATATTTGGCTGCCATCTTGGATGCCATCCATTATATCATAGACACATCTGTTATAAAGACAAATAGACATATAGTAACTCAAAAGCTATGCCAAACATCAAAAAAGCAAAGAAAATCCCCACTGAGTGGTATAAGCTGGTCAAATATAGATTTTGCCATAAGTCCGCTTTCATCTTGGATGCCATCTTGAATATATCAAATTGCTCAATGATGACAGAGTGGCATCACTTGGATTCTTCAAAGGCAATGTCTGATATATGAGAATCAGCAAAGAAAAAAACTTTAGACCTTAGTTCCAGGTCCTCTAAAAAATCTGCCTTTTTCTGCCGGACTAATATGATAAATCATATTTAACAATGAATTGTATAGGTGGTGCATAGAAGACATTTGTCTTGTGCTAGATTTTGCCCTGTTATCATATTTATTTGACTATATGATGGTTACAAAATTCTGCTATAATAAGGGTTTTTCCCTCCCAAAACAGTCCCATAGATATAGATCCGTCTTGCCGAAGAAATCTGGCATCTGAATTTGGTCAAGTTTGCTACAAATAAGTCTTGTAAACCTACTTTAAGGACAAGCAACTCTGCCATTTTCTTTTTGCTTCTCAACATTTAGGAATCAAGTCTTAAAGAAAAGACTTTGCTCTCTCAGGCACATTCTGTTCTTTATATAAGAGTAGACCTCAATTTGAAAGAGTTTTGTTGTCCAGCTATCTAGGAAAGCAGACAGGAAAGCACAAAAGCTGATCCACACCATGTCTCATTACTAAAGGAAGCCCCCGTAGCTCGGAGGGTTAAGGCAGGTTGCTGATCAAGCAGTCCAGAGTTAAATTCTCCCTGATGGCAGTATAATCTTTTCAACTATAAATATGTGTCATAACACACAGCCTTTCATTATCACCTCCCATTGGTCTTGTATATCTGAAATACTGTTGAAAAGGATGTAAAATCACAAGTCATCCATCCAGCTATCATCTTATGATAAAAGCATTGTCAACCACTGTGTAATACCCCACCACTGCAAATTAACCAATACCATTTCTTTTGCCTTTTACATGTATTATGTTTTTTTCCATGATTTTATACATTTTGTAGGTCTAGGGCAGGGGGCAGTTAAGTTTTTGACAAGGATATAAAGCTTCTATTGCTTTCACCATTTGTTTGCAAGTTCCATAAACTGAGTTTTTCATGATTTTATATACAAGTATATAGCACACAATGTTTGGCACCCAATAAACAAAAATATTTGTCAGGTCAGCCTACTTTATAAGAAAGATGATCCCCCATACATCCCCCTTTATGAAAAAGATTTACAGACCCCTTAAAAGAACAATAGCTCAACTTTTTGTGATAAGTATAGTCTGAATGATGATATAATCTTGAGCAGACTTTTAATTCCAGGGGGAATGGTTTTCGGCTGTAAACTTCTTCTACAGGAAATGAAGGAAATTGAAAATAGCAGTTATTTTGGGTTCATTATTTCTTCTGACACTTTACGCCAGTTAGTTTATTACAATGTTGAAAGAAAAGCTTATCAAGCCGGTACTGAAGGAGCAGGCCAATCAGGATCTGCTCTGTTTGCCACTCTAGCTTAAACTGGCTGTTAATGTTTTTAGAAATTGTTTAGCATCTGACAATATTTAAAGGAATCTTTAGTATACAACAAAATACATGTTGTCATCGCACCTAATATACCATATTTAGATATAAGATGGGAGAGTACCCTTCCAAAATTACCACAAATATGTAAATCAGTCCATATATCTTGTGTAATTCAACTATAAAATGGATTTTGGCTTCCAAAGGAATCCCAATAATCTAGATAAGTCTTAAAAGAGGAATATAGTATATTCCTCTTTTATAGATTTCTGAAATTGTTTTCAAAGGGTAAACCCCTTTTCATAACCCAATAAACATTGCAGTTAATGAGTCCAGCCACAATGGAATAATGCTACGAAAAGTACTTTTATCTGCCGAATTTATGATTTGTCACACTCACGCTGCCACTAGAAGTAGAAGAATTCAAGAAAAGTTAAAAAGTACAAATTTGCTGGAATCGCAGACCACGATTCCCACAAACTGATCAAGCAATCACAATTGGTTAGGAAAAATTATGTATACAAGCCCTTTCTTCAACCAACCTCACTATTAGTTTGTCTGGGCACATTTGGGCTAATCTAAAGCTCAAGGATGTTTGGATTTTCCCAGATCACTGTAATACTGTATAGCTTTGTTAGTTGCAAGTACACATAAAGTGGTTGGATTTAGAGGTGCAGTTGCAGTTGTGGCATGGAAAAGCTTTGACTTGCAAATATGTGTGCCTGCAATTTCGCTAAAATTGCAGTTGTAGCTATACAAGTGCCCATTTTACAACTGCAACTGCTCCTCTATCTTCAAGTATTCATGTGCATGTACCGTGCATGTACTGTACTCGACCTAATGAGCCCACCTACTCCTATAAGTGCACATCATGGTAATTTTTTAGGCATATGACTATACCGGCACATATTTTTACTGGTCTTGGACTATCTCTTTGTCTTGTTTACAAAAGCTGAAAAATGTTACAGAATCATTTTTAGTTTGTAAAACTTCTCTATCCTTCTTAGACCATTATTTAAGCAGCTTTTCTCCTACATGTATGCTGAACCTTTAAGTTTGTTTCCATCAATATTCAATGTATAATAAATCGTTAACATGTGCGCATATAAAAAAGAAAATTTACTACAAGCATTTGTCTCCATTTTCAAAAAGTTAAGCACACAGAGTGCTATAAAAGGGTCAATTTCGGTATATCTGACTTGATGCTTTAGTATTATTTCTGTCATTTAAATAAATGCCCATTATCATTCAATATCATCTTGGTTGTTCCTATCCCAACATAGCTTCACTTAATTCCTCTGTTGGCAAAGTTTAATGGAATATCCTGCTTCCTTAACATGTATTAGCCAAAAGAACTCTATAACAAATCTGAACTGTATTAATCCTAAAATTTGAAAAAAAATACTGTAGTAATTTGGTTTTAAGGTGGCTTTATTCTTCCTCCAGAATGACATAAAACAGCATAACCAGTCTTGTGGAACTCTGCTATAACATGGATTTTTCTTGCTATAACATGGATTTTTCTCTACAGAAATGTAGATCTGTATAACAAATGGATCTAGATATTTGGGGTTGTTTAGGAGGAGACAACCTCTCCCCCCACACTCCCCAACCTCCACCCCCATTCCCTCCTATCTTAGCACTGAATAAATACAATAATCTTACTTATATGTGAAATGTGCTGATAAACTGACAAGCAGTACATGAGCCCCACATCATACTGCTCCTTTTAAGAACAGTTTGATCAGGATCTACATTTTTGCCCAAGCACTGCTGTCCCAGTACTTAGAATTTTTTGTGATAAACATTTTAGCAGTTTATGGCCAGTACATATACCATAAAATTCTAAAGATTGGGACACCTAAAATTATAATTACTCTAATTGTCATATAAATTGGAACAGTTTGCTTTTACAATGCAGTAATAAAAAGAAATGAGTCCAAACAATGCAGTCAGAATGGCAAACCGTGTATTCCTGATAGGAGCAGTCTGGTCTGGGTCTGCATTGTTTGGTAATACCTAACTGTCCAAATACTTATATTTCTACAGTATTCTGGTCCCTGGACAGTGAGACAAGGACAAACTGAGATGTCAGATTATAAATCATACAATTTTTATGTGCCTTTTTGTGCTGGATTTTCTTTATTACTATCTGCCCTCAATCAATACTATGGCTGCCAACAATATATAGCTGGGGTTGCATGAAAAGGCATCATACAGCATGAACAAACAGGAATGACTCAGATCAGCCTGCACATCTGGAAAGGCTGATCTAAGTCTTCACTTTTTGCATCCACAATCTTTGAGCTCTGAGGGATCAAAATCATGAAAATGGGTACCAAATGCCCAGAGCACAAGTTGGATCAATATGGAAATGCTTCAAAGAATCAAAAGTTCTGCACAAAATTTACTTTCATTTCTAAATGATAGTTGGTGGTCAGGGTGGGCGATGGTGCTTTGTATAGCTTTCAGAGCTTGGGCATCCTACCAATTAGGATAGTAGTAAGGCAAGGGCCGACTTTGCTTGCAATAGGTGCAGGTGGGGGTTGTTTGGATATTTTCTTTCTCATCTATTGTAGCTCTTCTCTCATTCCCTGTCTCCTAGAAAAGGCTCAATATAGACTGAAATATTGTCTCAAAAGAGCCAAGACCCAAAATATCCAACCAACCATTCTCAATGATAACAGAAACTGAGAATGATTCTCTCTAGTTCTAGACCATGTCAATTGCAGCCAGACCTTCCACATACATATAGCCTATTCAGTAAGTTTGATAGACAGGCTGGTGTGGCTATAACCTGTTCATCAACAACCTGAATCTTTATTGTAGACAACCTTCTTATCTGACTTATCTTTTGTGGGATATCAGACACACATTCATACTGGTGTAAGATATCAGACACAACCATACTGATCTGGCTCTCTGCAATCAGATATTGGATACACATTTATACTGATCTGGTTCTCTGCTATTAGATATCAGACACACATTTATACTGATCTGGTTCTCTACTGTTAGATATCAGACACACATTCATACTGATCTGGTGCTTTACTGTGAGATATCAGACACACATTCATACTAATCTGGTTCTCTACTGTTAGATATCAGACACACATTCATACTGATCTGGTTCATTACTGTGAGATATCAGACACACATTCATACTAATCTGGTTCTCTACTGTGAGATATCAGACACACATTCATACTGATCTGGTTCTCTGCTGTTAGATATCAGACACAACCATACTAATCTGGTTCTCTACTGTTAGATATCAGACACACATTTATACTGATCTGGTTCTCTGCTGTTAGATATCAGACACACATTCATACTGATCTGGTTCTCTGCTGTTAGATATCAGACACACATTTATACTGATCTGGTTCTCTACTGTGGGATATCAGACACACATTCATACTGATCTGGTTCTCTGCTGTGAGATATCAGACACACATTCATACTGATCTGGTTCTCTGCTGTTAGATATCAGACACACATTTATACTGATCAGGTTCTCTGCTGTGAGATATCAGACACACATTCATACTGATCTGGTTCTCTGCTGTGAGATATCAGACACACATTTATACTGATCTGGTTCTCTGCTGTTAGATATCAGACACACATTCATACTGATCTGGTTCTCTACAGTAAGATATCAGACACACATTCACATTGATCTGGTTCTCTACTGTGAGATATCAGACACACATTCACACTGATCTGGTTCTCTGCTGTTAGATATCAGACACACATTTATACTGATCTTGTTCTCTACTGTGAGATATCAGACACACATTCACACTGATCTGGTTCTCTGCTGTTAGATATCAGACACACATTTATACTGATCTTGTTCTCTACTGTCAGATATCAGACACACATTCATACTGATCTGGTTCTCTACTGTTAGATATCAGACACACATTTATACTGATCTTGTTCTCTACTGTCAGATATCAGACACACATTTATACTGATCTTGTTCTCTACTGTTAGATATCAGACACACATTCATACTGATCTGGTTCTCTACTGTCAGATATCAGACACACATTTATACTGATCTTGTTCTCTACTGTCAGATATCAGACACACATTTATACTAATCTGGTTCTCTACTGTCAGATATCAGACACACATTTATACTGATCTTGTTCTCTACTGTCAGATATCAGACACACATTTATACTGATCTTGTTCTATACTGTTAGATATCAGACACACATTCATACTGATCTGGTTCTCTACTGTGAGATATCAGACACACATTCACACTGATCTGGTTCTCTGCTGTTAGATATCAGACACACATTTATACTGATCTTGTTCTCTACTGTCAGATATCAGACACACATTCATACTGATCTGGTTCTCTGCAGTAAGATATCAGACACACATTTATACTGATCTGGTTCTCTACTGTCAGATATCAGACACACATTCATACTGATCTGGTTCTCTGATATTAGATATCAGACACACATTCATACTGATCTGGTTCTCTACTGTTAGATATCAGACACACATTCATACTGATTTTGTACTCTACTGTGAGATATCAGACACACATTCATACTGATCTGGTTCTCTGCTGTGAGATATCAGACACACGTTCATACTGATCTGTTTCTCTACTATTAGATATCAGACACACATTCATACTGATCTGGTTCTCTAATGTGAGATATCAGACACACATTTATACTGATCTGGTTCTCTGCCGTTAGATATCAGACACACATTCATACTGATCTGGTTCTCTACTGTGAGATATCAGACACACATTTATACTGATCTGGTTCTCTGCCGTTAGATATCAGACACACATTCATACTGATCTGGTTCTCTGCTATTAGATATCAGACACACATTCAAACTGATCTGGTTCTCTGCTATTAGATATCAGACACACATTCATACTGATCTGGTTCTCTGATATTAGATATCAGACACACATTCATACTGATCTGGTTCTCTTCTGTTAGATATCAGACACACATTCATACTAATCTGGTTCTCTTCTGTTAGATATCAGACACACATTCATACTAATCTGGTTCTCTACTGTGAGATATCAGACACTCATTCATACTGATCTGGTTCTCTACTGTGAGATATCAGACACACATTTATACTGATCTGGTTCTCTACTGTGAGATATCAGACACACATTCATACTGATCTTGTTCTCTACTATGAGATATCAGACACATATTCAAACTGATCTGGTTCTCTACTATTAGATATCAGACACACATTCAAACTGATCTGGTTCTCTACTGTTAGATATCAGACACTCGTTCATACTAATCTGGTTCTCTACTGTGAGATATCAGACACACATTCATACTGATCTGGTTCTCTGCTGTGAGATATCAGACACACATTCACTGATCTGGTTCTCTACTATTAGATATCAGACACACATTCATACTGATCTGGTTCTCTAATGTGAGATATCAGACACACATTTATACTGATCTGGTTCTCTGTCGTTAGATATCAGACACACATTCAAACTGATCTGGTTCTCTACTGTGAGATATCAGACACACATTTATACTGATCTGGTTCTCTGCTGTTAGATATCAGACACACATTCATACTGATCTGGTTCTCTGCTGTGAGATATCAGACACACATTCATACTGATCTGGTTCTCTGATATAAGATATCAGACACACATGCATACTGATCTGGTTCTCTACTGTGAGATATCAGACACACTTTCATACTGATCTGGTTCTCTACTGTGAGATATCAGACACACATTTATACTGATCTGGTTCTCTACTATGAGATATCAGACACACATTCATATTGATCTGGTTCTCTGCTGTGAGATATCAGACACACATTCATACTGATCTGGTTCTCTACTATTAGATATCAGACACACATTCATACTGATCTGGTTCTCTAATGTGAGATATCAGACACACATTCATACTGATCTGGTTCTCTACTGTGAGATATCAGACACACATTTATACTGATCTGGTTCTCTACTGTGAGATATCAGACACACATTCATACTGATCTGGTTCTCTGCTGTGATATATCAGACACACATTTATACTGATCTTGTTCTCTACTGTTAGATATCAGACACACATTCATACTGATCTGGTTCTCTACTGTCAGATATCAGACACACATTTATACTGATCTTGTTCTCTACTGTCAGATATCAGACACACATTTATACTGATCTGGTTCTCTACTGTCAGATATCAGACACACATTTATACTGATCTTGTTCTCTACTGTCAGATATCAGACACACATTTATACTGATCTTGTTCTCTACTGTTAGATATCAGACACACATTCATACTGATCTGGTTCTCTACTGTGAGATATCAGACACACATTCACACTGATCTGGTTCTCTGCTGTTAGATATCAGACACACATTTATACTGATCTTGTTCTCTACTGTCAGATATCAGACACACATTCATACTGATCTGGTTCTCTGCAGTAAGATATCAGACACACATTTATACTGATCTGGTTCTCTACTGTCAGATATCAGACACACATTCATACTGATCTGGTTCTCTGATATTAGATATCAGACACACATTCATACTGATCTGGTTCTCTACTGTTAGATATCAGACACACATTCATACTGATTTTGTACTCTACTGTGAGATATCAGACACACATTCATACTGATCTGGTTCTCTGCTGTGAGATATCAGACACACGTTCATACTGATCTGTTTCTCTACTGTTAGATATCAGACACACATTCATACTGATCTGGTTCTCTAATGTGAGATATCAGACACACATTTATACTGATCTGGTTCTCTGCCGTTAGATATCAGACACACATTCATACTGATCTGGTTCTCTACTGTGAGATATCAGACACACATTTATACTGATCTGGTTCTCTGCCGTTAGATATCAGACACACATTCATACTGATCTGGTTCTCTGCTATTAGATATCAGACACACATTCAAACTGATCTGGTTCTCTGCTATTAGATATCAGACACACATTCATACTGATCTGGTTCTCTGATATTAGATATCAGACACACATTCATACTGATCTGGTTCTCTTCTGTTAGATATCAGACACACATTCATACTAATCTGGTTCTCTTCTGTTAGATATCAGACACACATTCATACTAATCTGGTTCTCTACCGTGAGATATCAGACACTCATTCATACTGATCTGGTTCTCTACTGTGAGATATCAGACACACATTTATACTGATCTGGTTCTCTACTGTGAGATATCAGACACACATTCATACTGATCTTGTTCTCTACTATGAGATATCAGACACACATTCAAACTGATCTGGTTCTCTACTATTAGATATCAGACACACATTCAAACTGATCTGGTTCTCTACTGTTAGATATCAGACACTCGTTCATACTAATCTGGTTCTCTACTGTGAGATATCAGACACACATTCATACTGATCTGGTTCTCTGCTGTGAGATATCAGACACACATTCACTGATCTGGTTCTCTACTATTAGATATCAGACACACATTCATACTGATCTGGTTCTCTAATGTGAGATATCAGACACACATTTATACTGATCTGGTTTTCTGTCGTTAGATATCAGACACACATTCAAACTGATCTGGTTCTCTACTGTGAGATATCAGACACACATTTATACTGATCTGGTTCTCTGCTGTTAGATATCAGACACACATTCATACTGATCTGGTTCTCTGCTGTGATATATCAGACACACATTCATACTGATCTGGTTCTCTGATATAAGATATCAGACACACATTCATACTGATCTGGTTCTCTACTGTGAGATATCAGACACACTTTCATACTGATCTGGTTCTCTACTGTGAGATATCAGACACACATTTATACTGATCTGGTTCTCTACTGTGAGATATCAGACACACATTCATACTGATCTGGTTCTCTGCTGTGAGATATCAGACACACATTCATACTGATCTGGTTCTCTACTATTAGATATCAGACACACATTCATACTGATCTGGTTCTCTAATGTGAGATATCAGACACACATTCATACTGATCTGGTTCTCTACTGTGAGATATCAGACACACATTTATACTGATCTGGTTCTCTACTGTGAGATATCAGACACACATTCATACTGATCTGGTTCTCTGCTGTGAGATATCAGACACACATTCATACTGATCTGGTTCTCTACTATTAGATATCAGACACACATTCATACTGATCTGGTTCTCTAATGTGAGATATCAGACACACATTTATACTGATCTGGTTCTCTACTGTGAGATATCAGACACACATTCATACTGATCTGGTTCTCTGCTGTGAGATATCAGACACACATTCATACTGATCTGGTTCTCTACTATTAGATATCAGACACACATTCATACTGATCTGGTTCTCCAATGTGAGATATCAGACACACATTTATACTGATCTGGTTCTCTACTGTGAGGTATCAGACACACATTCATACTGATCTGATTCTCTACTGTGAGATATCAGACACACATTTATACTGATCTGGTTCTCTACTGTGAGATATCAGACACACATTCATACTGATCTGGTTCTCTGCTGTGAGATATCAGACACACATTCATACTGATCTGGTTCTCTACCTTTAGATATCAGACACACATTCAAACTGATCTGGTTCTCTGCTATTAGATATCAGACACACATTCATACTGATCTGGTTCTCTGATATTAGATATCAGACACACATTCATACTGATCTGGTTCTCTTCTGTTAGATATCAGACACACATTCATACTAATCTGGTTCTCTTCTGTTAGATATCAGACACACATTCATACTAATCTGGTTCTCTACCGTGAGATATCAGACACTCATTCATACTGATCTGGTTCTCTACTGTGAGATATCAGACACACATTTATACTGATCTGGTTCTCTACTGTGAGATATCAGACACACATTCATACTGATCTTGTTCTCTACTATGAGATATCAGACACACATTCAAACTGATCTGGTTCTCTACTATTAGATATCAGACACACATTCAAACTGATCTGGTTCTCTACTGTTAGATATCAGACACTCGTTCATACTAATCTGGTTCTCTACTGTGAGATATCAGACACACATTCATACTGATCTGGTTCTCTGCTGTGAGATATCAGACACACATTCACTGATCTGGTTCTCTACTATTAGATATCAGACACACATTCATACTGATCTGGTTCTCTAATGTGAGATATCAGACACACATTTATACTGATCTGGTTTTCTGTCGTTAGATATCAGACACACATTCAAACTGATCTGGTTCTCTACTGTGAGATATCAGACACACATATCTACTGATCTGGTTCTCTGCTGTTAGATATCAGACACACATTCATACTGATCTGGTTCTCTGCTGTGATATATCAGACACACATTCATACTGATCTGGTTCTCTGATATAAGATATCAGACACACATTCATACTGATCTGGTTCTCTACTGTGAGATATCAGACACACTTTCATACTGATCTGGTTCTCTACTGTGAGATATCAGACACACATTTATACTGATCTGGTTCTCTACTGTGAGATATCAGACACACATTCATACTGATCTGGTTCTCTGCTGTGAGATATCAGACACACATTCATACTGATCTGGTTCTCTACTATTAGATATCAGACACACATTCATACTGATCTGGTTCTCTAATGTGAGATATCAGACACACATTCATACTGATCTGGTTCTCTACTGTGAGATATCAGACACACATTTATACTGATCTGGTTCTCTACTGTGAGATATCAGACACACATTCATACTGATCTGGTTCTCTGCTGTGAGATATCAGACACACATTCATACTGATCTGGTTCTCTACTATTAGATATCAGACACACATTCATACTGATCTGGTTCTCTAATGTGAGATATCAGACACACATTTATACTGATCTGGTTCTCTACTGTGAGATATCAGACACACATTCATACTGATCTGGTTCTCTGCTGTGAGATATCAGACACACATTCATACTGATCTGGTTCTCTACTATTAGATATCAGACACACATTCATACTGATCTGGTTCTCCAATGTGAGATATCAGACACACATTTATACTGATCTGGTTCTCTACTGTGAGGTATCAGACACACATTCATACTGATCTGATTCTCTACTGTGAGATATCAGACACACATTTATACTGATCTGGTTCTCTACTGTGAGATATCAGACACACATTCATACTGATCTGGTTCTCTGCTGTGAGATATCAGACACACATTCATACTGATCTGGTTCTCTACCTTTAGATATCAGACACACATTCATACTGATCTGGTTCTCTAATGTAAGATATCAGACACACATTTATACTGATCTGGTTCTCTGTCGTTAGATATCAGACACACATTCAAACTGATCTGAGTCTCTACTGTGAGATATCAGACACACATTTATACTGATCTGGTTCTCTGCTGTTAGATATCAGACACACATTCATACTGATCTGGTTCTCTGCTGTGAGATATCAGACACACATTCATACTGATCTGGTTCTCTGATATTAGATATCAGACACACATTTATACTGATCTGGTTCTCTACTGTCAGATATCAGACACACATTTATACTGATCTGGTTCTCTACTGTGAGATATCAGACACACATTCATACTGATCTGGTTCTCTACTGTGAGATATCAGACACACATTCATACTGATCTGGTTCTCTACTGTGAGATATCAGACACACATTTATACTGATCTGGTTCTCTACTGTGAGATATCAGACACACATTTATACTGATCTGGTTCTCTACTGTGAGATATCAGACACACATTTATACTGATCTGGTTCTCTACTGTGAGATATCAGACACACTTTCATACAGATCTGGTTCTCTACTGTGGGATATCAGACACACATTCATACTGATCTGGTTCTCTACTGTGAGATATCAGACACACATTCATACAGATCTGGTTCTCTACTGTGGGATATCAGACACACATTTATACTGATCTGGTTCTCTACTGTGAGATATCAGACACACATTCATACAGATCTGGTTCTCTACTGTGGGATATCAGACACACATTCATACTGATCTGGTTCTCTACTTTGAGATATCAGACACACATTCATACAGATCTGGTTCTCTACTGTGAGATATCAGACACACATTCATACTGATCTGGTTCTCTACTGTGAGATATCAGACACACATTTATACTGATCTGGTTCTCTGCTGTTAGATATCAGACACACATTCAAACTGATCTGGTTCTCTACTGTGAGATATCAGACACACATTCATACTGATCTGGTTCTCTACTGTGAGATATCAGACACACATTTATACTGATCTTGTTCTCTACTATGAGATATCAGACACACATTCAAACTGATCTGGTTCTCTACTATTAGATATCAGACACACATTCAAACTGATCTGGTTCTCTACTGTTAGATATCAGACACACATACATACTAATCTGGTTCTCTACTGTGAGATATCAGACACACATTCATACTGATCTGGTTCTCTACTGTGAGATATCAGACACACATTCATACTGATCTGGTTCTCTACTGTTAGATATCAGACACACATTTATACTGATCTGGTTCTCTACTGTTAGATACGAGACACACATTTATACTGATCTGGTTCTCTGCTGTAAGATATCAGACACACATTTATACTGATCTGGTTCTCTACTATTAGATATCAGACACACATTCAAACTGATCTGGTTCTCTACTGTGAGATATCAGACACACATTCATACTGATCTGGTTCTCTGCAGTAAGATATCAGACACACATTTATACTGATCTGGTTCTCTGCTGTGGGATATGAGACACACATTCATACTGATCTTGTTCTCTGCAGTAAGATATCAGACACACATTTACACTGATCTGGTTCTCTACTGTTAGATATCAGACACACATTTATACTGATCTGGTTCTCTACTATTAGATATCAGACACACATTCAAGCTGATCTGGTTCTCTACTGTGAGATATCAGACACACATTCATACTGATCTGGTTCTCTGCAGTAAGATATCAGACACACATTTATACTGATCTGGTTCTCTGCTGTGGGATATCAGACACACTTTTACTGATCTGGTTCTCTACTGTTGTCTGTAAATCTGGCTACTCCTGGGGCCATGAACTGTCAGTGATAGTAGGGCCTAAGTACCATGCTTTTGGTTTTTTGTTGTCCATTTTGTGCCATGCATATAAGTACTATGTTTCAATTTACTGTCAAACAGCTGGGACAATGATAATGACTAGTAGTCCATGAGGGCTGGGGATTTAAATGGGCTACTGATCAGAAATTGTCCCCTCTAGTGCAGGGCATCAAGTGGGGCTCTGCTGAGAAAAAACAATTAGAGTCTCTGCTACTCCCTGGCCCTGGGGTAGCTAAGGTTTAAATGACTGGTACATTATAGACTCACTTTCTAAGACATTACACTATTGATCCAGACATCCTCATTTATTATATAATTGCTATTTACAGCCTGATACCTTTTTCTCTAGAGGGCACCAACAGACAGACCTATTTTAACATATACATGTATGTTGCTCTTTGTACCACTGGAAACGTGTCTCACTCTACCTACATTTCAAGTGCTTGATGGTCAAACATAAACAGCAGCTATGATGTGTTGCAAATACCTTTGTTTATGGTCTGGAAATTGTGATGTCAGATAGCATTTGGGTTGCTGTAAATGCTGTCACAACAGATATAGAAGATACAAAGTTGACCAGTTTGTGAAAGGTTACCACAAGTTCACATGTGAAGTTGTGATGAAGCAAATTTGTGTGTGTCACACACAAACTGTGTCAGCCTTGTTTAGTTCTGACAGTCTAACATATTTCTACTGAGAACAATGCCAAATTGTTCTAACATGTTTATACAAAGATTAATGCCAAATAGCTAGGACTCATGTTCTAACCTATTTTCTACTGACAACAAAATTAATTCTAAACACCCAGGACACATGTTCTAACATGTTTCTACTGAAAAATAAACCAAACACCTAGAACACATGTTCTCACTTGTTTCTACAGACAAAACTGCTAAACAGCTCAGACACACGTTCTAACATGTTTATACTGACAGTAATGCCAAACACCTAGGACACATGTTCTAACATGTTTCTACTAAGAACAATTCCAAACAACTAGGACACATGATCTAACATGTTTCTACTGACATTAACTATACCAAACACCTAGGACAGATTATTTAATTCTGATGTACTACTGAAACAATATCTAACACTAACAGACATATATGAGCCCCAACAGAGTGACATGTGCATTGAGCAAAGACTCAGATCAGCTAAGGCATCAGCCCAGTCTGATTAGAGTGCTTGCTGTCTGCATGGAGCTAACTTAAACCCTAAGCTATCCTTTAAGTGCACAGTGAAGACTCTGATCAGACTGGGTGGCTACCCAGACCGATCTGAGTCTCTGCTTGGCACAAGTCCCTCTTTCTTGGATTTGTCGTGTCACGGCATATAGTCTGATGGTCTAGGAACTATAGTACACATAAAAGACAAGAGAAAGCCAGACATGTTATTGATTTAGCCCAAGGCTCCCATCACCAACTATTAAAGCTGGGACAAGCTAAAATGGTACTTAACCCTTTTCTGACAACTGGACTTGTCCATCTCAATTATTGGGATCAGTCCATTTCTAGTTTTAGGGGTTTCTGGTGAATGTTTTTACTTTTATTTAGTTTCCATAGAAATTCTGTAAGCTAGCAGTATTCAACCTGATCAGACACTGCTTCTGTGGCATCTGAGATGGGTCTGCACTGTTTGCTTATGTCCACAAAACAAGTTTCTAAAAAGGGTTAACACATATTAAGAGCAGCACAGTCTGTCAAGCCTTGCCGTCTAGCCAGAACTTTTTGAGGTGTGAACTGAAATGAGACTGCACAGATGTGCAGCCTGGTCTTAGTGTTTGTTTACACTTCATACTTTAAAGGTAGGTTCCTGGACTAGCGATAACAATTATGTTCACAAAATAATTTCGCCTTTTTCTGGGTAGTATTGAATTCTCTTATTTTTCTGAATCTGTTGCTACTGAGAAAATCGTCAGATGTTGAAGAAAATAGTCGTTTTCCCTTTTGGTTTATTTTACTTCGTTGGAATTCCAGTTCTAAAAATAGATGTGTTATATGTCTATAAGTGCGCCATTTCTGATGCCATTCTCCAAAGGCAAATTTTCTCTTGCCATGAGCTCTCCTAGAGGTCCTGGCATGGCAGATGGGTTAAAACTATCCCAAAATGCAATGCAGCATGACGTCAGCTAACGTTATCTATTTTGGGCACGAACTAAAAATAGCACTAACTGGTGTGCGAAGCAGAGTTAGGAAATCCCTTGCAAAACAACTTTTCTAATAATATTTTGATTTACTCTTTAAAGTGAAGCTTATTCATTCCCTTTTTATAAGTGCTTTCCAACAACTTGGATGAAAGATGATCAAAATTATGATGCAGTCCAAAGTACAGGAACCTACCTTTAATTCTAGGCATAACCTGTCTCAATTTTATCAATGAAACTGGCCTGTGTTCAAGAGTCACAAATAAACCCCACTGCCACTGGAGATTTATTCCCCTACCCAAAAAATATAGTAAATACAAGTATAAGCTTTAACTAGAAAATGTGTTTATGAAACACTATGCCCCCAACCATATGCTTGTCTCTAGAGAAGGATCATCCAATAATGCTTGTACCTTTGTACCATAGGCTTACAATGCACTAAGTCGAAAAAGGGGCTTAACTCAGTCAAAAATTTACGAATTGTTTTCGAAAGTTAATCAGGTCATCTACACCTTGGGCAATATCAACCTGCAAAAATCATGATCCAAGCATCAGGGGTTCTCCAGATATTTTGTTCACAAGCTTCCATATGCAAATAATGCACTAAGTTGAAAAAGGGGCATAACTCAATCAAAAATTTACAAATTATTTTCAAAAGTTAATCAGGTCATCTACACCACAGGCAGTATCTTCCTGCATAAAATCATGCTCCTAGCATCAGGTGTTCTTGAGATATTTTGTTCACAAGGTTCCATAGGCTTACAATGCACTAAGTCAAAAAAGGGGCATAACTCAATAAAAAATTCATGATTTCTTTTCAAAAGTTTATCAGGTCATCTACACCACAGGCAGTATCTTCCTGCAAAAGATCATGCTCCTAACATCAGGGGTTCTTGAGATATTTTGTTCACAAGGTTCTATAGGCTTACAATGCACTAAGTCGAAAAAGGGGGATAACTTTGTCAAAAATTCACGAATTTGTTTCAAAAGTTAATCAGGTCATCTACACCTTGAGCATTCTCATCCTACAAAACCTCATGATCCTAGCATCAGGGGTTCTTGAGATATTTTGTTCACAAGTTTCCACAGGCTAAGTCGAAAAAGGGGCATAACTCTGGAAATACATGACCTGGGGAAAAAAGGGCATAACTTTGTCAAAAATTCACGAATTTGTTTCAAAAGTTAATCAGGTCATCTACACCTTGGGCATTCTCATCCTGCAAAGCCTCATGATCCTAGCATCAGGGGTTCTTGAGATATTTTGTTCACAAGGTTCCACAGGCTAAGTCGTAAAAGGGGCATAATTCTGGAAATACATTGCCAGCAGAAAAATAAAAAAATACAGGTCTGCTTATTTTCCACACTGATCATGTGTATAAAGTTTCAAGTTCCTAGCTCTTATTGTTCTTGACTATATGTAAAGGTACCTTTGTACCATAGGCCTCAATGCACTAAGTCGAAAAAGGGGAATAACTCAATCAAAAATTCACGATTTTTTTTCAAAAGTTAATCAGGTCATCTACACCACAGGCAGTATCTTCCTGCAAATAATCATGCTCCTAGCTTCAGGGGTTCTTGAGATATTTTGTTCACAAGGTTCCATAGGCTTACAATGCACTAAGTCGAAAAAGGGGCATAACTCGGTCAAAAATTCACGAATTTGTTTCAAAAGTTAATCAGGTCATCTACACCTTCGGCATTCTCATCTTGCAAAGCCTCATGATCCTAGCATCAGGGGTTCTTGAGAAATTTTGTTCACAAGGTTCCACAGGCTAAGTCGAAAAAGGGGCATAACTCTGGAAATACATTGCCGGCGGAAAAATAAAAAAAATACGGGTCTGCTTATTTTCCATACTGATCATGTGTATAAAGTTTCCAGTTCTTAGCTCTTATTGTTCTTGACTATATGTAAGGGTACCTTTGTACGATAGGCCTCAATGCACTAAGTCAAAAAAGGGGAATAACTTGATCAAAAATTCACCAATTTTTTTCAAAAGTCAATCAGGTCATCTACACCACAGGCAGTATCTTCCTGCAAAAAATCATGCTCCTAGCTTCAGGGGTTCTTGAGATATTTTGTTCACAAGGTTCCATAGGCTTACAATGCACTAAGTCCAAAAAGGGGCATAACTCGGTCAAAAATTCACGTTTTGTTTCAAAAGTTAATCAGGTCATCTACACCTTCGGCATTCTCATCTTGCAAAGCCTCATGATCCTAGCATCAGGAGTTCTTGAGATATTTTGTTCACAAGGTTCCACAGGCTAAGTCGAAAAAGGGGCATAACTCTGGAAATACATTGCCGGCGGAAATATAAAAAAATACGGGTCTGCTTATTTTCCATTCTGATCATGTGTATATAGTTTCAAGTTCCTAGCTCTTATTGTTCTTGACTATATGTAAAGGTACCTTTGTACCATAGGCCTCAATGCACTAAGTCGAAAAAGGGGAATAACTCAATAAAAAATTCACGAATTTTTTTCAAAAGTTAATCAGGTCATCTACACCACAGGCAGTATCTTCCTGCAAATAATCATGCTCCTAGCTTCAGGGGTTCTTGAGATATTTTGTTCACAAGGTTCCATAGGCTTACAATGCACTAAGTCCAAAAAGGGGCATAACTCGGTCAAAAATTCACGAATTTGTTTCAAAAGTTAATCAGGTCATCTACACCTTCGGCATTCTCATCTTGCAAAGCCTCATGATCCTAGCATCAGGGGTTCTTGAGATATTTTGTTCACAAGGTTCCACAGGCTAAGTCGAAAAAGGGGCATAACTCTGGAAATACATTGCCGGCGGAAAAATAAAAAAATATGGGTCTGCTTATTTTCCATACTGATCATGTGTATAAAGTTTCAAGTTCCTAGCTCTTATTGTTCTTGACTATATGTAAAGGTACCTTTGTACCATAGGCCTCAATGCACTAAGTCGAAAAATGGGAATAACTCAATCAAAAATTCACGAATTTTTTTCAAAAGTTAATCAGGTCATCTACACCACAGGCAGTATCTTCCTGCAAATAATCATGCTCCTAGCTTCAGGGGTTCTTGAGATATTTTGTTCACAAGGTTCCATAGGCTTACAATGCACTAAGTCGAAAAAGGGGCATAACTCGGTCAAAAATTCACGAATTTGTTTCAAAAGTTAATCAGGTCATCTACACCTTCGGCATTCTCATCTTGCAAAGCCTCATGATCCTAGCCTCAGGGGTTCTTGAGATATTTTGTTCACAAGGTTCCACAGGCTAAGTCGAAAAAGGGGCATAACTCTGGAAATACATTGCCGGCGGAAAAATAAAAAAATACGGGTCTGCTTATTTTCCATACTGATCATGTGTATAAAGTTTCAAGTTCCTAGCTCTTATTGTTCTTGACTATATGTAAGGGTACATTGTACCATAGGCCTCAATGCACTAAGTCGAAAAAGGGGAATAACTCGATCAAAAATTCACGAATTTTTTTCACAAGTGAATCAGGTCATCTACACCACAGGCAGTATCTTCCTGCAAAAAATCATGCTCCTAGCTTCAGGGGTTCTTGAGATATTTTGTTCACAAGGTTCCATAGGCTTACAATGCACTAAGTCGAAAAAGGGGCATAACTCGGTCAAAAATTCACGAATTTGTTTCAAAAGTTCATCAGGTCATCTACACCTTGGGCATTCTCATTCCGATTAGCTAGCATCCAGTATAGTAACTTTCAGTATAACTAGCATTTGGTATAGCTAGCATACAGTATAGCTAGCATCCAGTATAGCTAGCATTCAGTGTAGCCAGCACACATCCAGTAGAGCTAGCATTCAGTATAGCTAGTTATTGTCAAGGGGGGGCATAAACAGCAAAATTCATCTCACAAGATGGATCTAGACTTTGAGATTGTTTTGGACAGGAAAAACCTCTATCTTGTTTTGGAAAGGAAAACCTCTATATGAAGATCTAAGAACTACTGTAAAACCAAAGTGCACGTCAAAAAGACAAGAGACTGCAGCTCATTAGCCATACTGCACCTCTTCAAATTACAATGCTAATACTTAAGAATTTCCTGTTGAAAACAATGCTTTATTTGTTAAAACTGTGACTCACAAGTCAGCTGAAATTTAAGTACTTACACATGACTCCCAGTACCTGTACAAAAGGGCCTGAGTCAACAGTGTAGACCCAGATCATACTGATATTAACACATTGCATTTGGGACATCCCTTCAGGTGTATCTGGGCAAACAGTTTGGATCCAGATCAGGACCCACAAACTGTTTGCTGCCTAGACATCATTTCTACAAAATTTAGTTAGACCAATATTGTCAAAATGTTCTTGATTTTTGATGCAGATGACAATTTCAGCAGACAACAAAAAATACCCAGAATGCAATGGGTTAAAGTAACAATGATCTGGTAAGTGTCTGCACTGTTAGCGATTGTGTCAGTCAGAGCTCCGGATAAGAAGGGAGAACAAAAGATAATTCAGGGATAATTTTTCTTATTTTTCAACTAAAACATACGTTGTGACCACTCATTAGAACCGTCTTGACGAAACGGTTCTAATGAGGGGTCACAACATATGTTTTTATGCAGAAACATAAATAATTATCCTTCAATAATTCCTTTTACCCCAGGCCCTTCTTATCTGGAGCACTGACAGTATTTCTGACTCATTGCTAACTTGTGCAGACAGTAGTTAATTAACCCCTTTATGTCCCCTGGAATCTTGTCCTTACAAATTAGACAAGTCCAGTCACTATCTTGTATTTATATTTTTGTCATTTTTTGTAGAAATTGCTGTAAATTTTTATGCAGACAGTGCAGACCCAGATCATGTCACATAACCCAGTGTCTGATCTGGGTCTGCACTGTTTACCTATGTCCTTTTTACGGGATGTTAGGCATAAATGGGTTAACTTGTCCCAAGACAGGACAATTACTAGTGTTGGTAATAGTAAATGGGTACACTTTCAGGGGAAGTAACTCTACCATATTCACATGTGCTAGCCTTTTTAAGAGGGCCTAGCCTAGAAAAAATTACTTCGGAGTAAATGCTTCCATTTCAGAGTAAACCCCTTTTGGTAGGGCTTCATTATCCACAGATGCAAACAGGATGCCACAAAAAAAGTGACAAAAGTTGTTTCCCTTTGTAAAAATGGAAAAAAAAAAGCATGGAGGTGTTTCCAGAAATCTGAAGGTGTCTGAAGATTTAGCATAATGACAGTAAGAATAGGAAATAGAATAATCATACTGCAGTTAAATTTTATCAACAAAACAGTAAAATATGTGTTATTTTAGTTACAAACTCACCATCAGTTATCTAAATTCTGGGGGACTCAAGGCAAATGAGTAAGCATTCAGGGAAAGCAACTCAGCCATTTTCATTCTCTTGCTTCCCTTTTCAGTGAAGGAAAGGATTTGTTTACACCTATACAATTTAATGGTGTCGGCTAAAGTGAAGTTTCTTTTCATTTAGTCTCAAGTTTCATCACAGAAGGTTTGGAGCTAAATGCAGAGTTGCAGAGTTGATGTCAGGATGTAATCTAGCTTGTATGAAATTTCTTCAAAAGCTAGAAATGTTTTTTTTTGATAATAAAAACAGATGCCTTCCCCCCCCCCCCCCCCCCCCCCCCCTACATCTGTCCTTTCCCATCAGCATCATCTTCCCTAAATGTTGCCAAGTTAAGACCTCTTGTGACTTTGAAAACAGGGTCAAGGTCACCAAAATTTAATTAGTTCTTTTCTACCTCCTGATTATACAATTATCTATGTTTGGTCATAATCCATCAATCCCTTCAGGAGATATGGTGCAGACAAACCATTTTTCAACATTATTCGACCCTCTGTGACCTTGAAAATGAGGTCAAGGTCACCAAAATCTAATTGGTTCTTTCCAATGCCCCAATGATATACCTGTGTGAGTTTGGTTAAAATCCATATATCCATTCAAGAGATATGGAGCAATAAGATGTTTTTCTACATTCTTTATCTCTGTGACCCTTGAAAATATGGTCAAGGTAACCCAAATATAATCAGGTCTTATGCATCTCTCAGTGATATCTGTGCAAATTGGATTTAAATCTTTCATCCATTCAGGAGATAGAGTGTAGACAAGGAATTTTTCAACATTCTTTGACCTCCTGTGAGCTTTAAAAGGGGTCATGGTCACCAGAATCTAATCATTTTTCCCCATCTCCCAAAGATATATCCGCGCTAGTTTGGTTAAAATCCATTCATTCATTCAGGAGATAAAGTGCAGACAAATCAGTTTTCAACCCTCTCTGACCTCAAGTGACCTATAAAATGGGTCAAGGTCACCAAAATCTAATTAGTTCCATCTCCCAAAGTTACTATAACTTTAAAACATTTCTATTAAATTCAAAAAATTGAATAAATTGATCATAACCAACTGCAGATGTTCACTGGCATGTAAGTCAATCAAATTCCAGGTTTAACTGTCTTCTACACACCAAAACTCTCAAATTGTTGATTCAGGTATTACGTACATATATCAGCAGCTACGTACACCTGTTGTTATGATCAGGGCTGCCAGATGTGAAGGATAATTGGGCTGCGACATGAGAAAACCAACAAAGTGGTATGTGCTCCCAGCGCAGACTCAGACCAGCCTGGGCATCCACCCAGTCTGACCAGAGTCTTAGCTTTGCGCTTAAAGGGTAGCTAAGGGCCGAAGCTAGCTCCATGCAGACAGTGAAGACTCTGACCAGGCTAGGTGGATACCCAGGCTGATCTGAGTCTTCGCTGGGCGCACATCCACTTCGCTGGTTTTGTTGTGTCACAGCTCAAATAACAAAATACAAGATAAATAGCATAATACATAATGACTCTATTTACCTGTAAACAAGAAATGTGTTTTTGATGAAATTAAATCCAATTAAATTCTACAGGCTACTTTGCAATAATAAACTTGTTACTTTTTTGTATTTCCCATGAGGCTGCCATAAGGTCAAAAACAAGAGGCCCACGGGCCACAAAGCTCACCAGATCTCTAGCTCAAAATTGCTATAAAATTTGTATAGGCTCAAAATTGCTGTCACATTTGTACGGGCTAATACAAAGTATACAACTACAAAGTCTCAGTCTGACAGTCTGTTGAGTTGATAACAAAATATATAACTATTTTCCATATATTGATTGCAGTAAATGCCATTTTTTAATGACAGATTCTATCTGTCATTTCTAGCTGTCGTAGGCCAAATATTGGAACTGGCTTTCACCGCTAAGTATACCTGTACATCCGAAATGAAATATAGTACGGCAAGAATGTGTGTATATCACTACGCCAGTTATTGATAACACTGAATGCCGTATATACTACCCTGTGTTCAATTATACGCCAAAGACAATATTCAACAGAGGATAAACTGTAATGCCTACTAGAGATTAAATTTCATGAAACCTGATCTGGATCTCCAATGTCTTTCAGACTGATCCTTCAAGGTCTACACTGATATATTGCCAAAGCAATGTACAAATGCACACTCTGCTCGGATCTGGGTCTACACCGGCTGTTCCATCATTCTTAGTCGTTACGGTAACTGAACTTTTGCGCAGTAGGTTAAAAACACCCTGCTTTAATCTGGGTCTTCGCCGGCTGTTCCAGCATTTTGGGTCAGTACGGTAACTGAACTTGTGCGCAGTAGGCTAAAACACGGTCTACACCGACTGTTCCAGCATTTCGGGTCATTAAGGTAACTGAACTTGTGCGCAATGAGCTAAAAGCACCCATAACATTTACGCATATTGTCAAATAGAAGAAGTTTTGAGGAATACGTGTATACCAAGATCAGACGTCACAGAAAACAGCGTCTAGTCAGGTCATACACTTCTGGCCTTAAATTACAGGAAATTCTGAAGAAAAATCAAAATCAAATTAAACACCCCTTATATTGGAAATCAAAACTAGAAGAATCTTTTGCATTATTCAATATTTTCACTGAAAACCGAATTTACAAAGTTCAACACCTTTACAGTTTCTGAATCAGAATGTCAGAATGGAACCGTTATTTGACCTTTGACCGAATAAGTTACTTAATCGATAGCTTTTGATAGAGTTAAACAGCGCATAATAGCAAAACCGTATATATCATCCCACAATATTGTCTGCTTCCTTTCTTAACCGATAAGAGAGACATCACCATTCTAATCAAAATCAAGGTCTCTAGATGCAGAGGATACAGGTATGCACCAGAAACTGGTGAGGTATTGTCTTCAAGATGCAAAGTCCGCAATTGGAATAAGGGAGACTCTGATAAGACAGTCGTTCATGCTGGGCGATGAGTTACTTTTCTAGATTTAGCATTTCATCCTTCTGATAGAATCTGTCATTTCAGGGCTTCAGAGCCCTTTGATTAATTTTCCCCATTACAAGTTGATGCAACTCTAAGTTGCCATAGCAACCACACTAAAGAGCAGATTTTATAAAAAAAAAACACATAAATTTTCAATCCCCCAACCTAAGGATACTACAGATGAAATCTAGGCCTTATCGGCCCAGTGGCTTCTGAGGAGATAAATTTTTTTAAGTATTTTTTTTGTGCATTTTTTGCATTTTGGTTTCCATGGCAACCAATTAAAGGAGCAGTGGCCAAACAAAATACATAGCTAATAAGAGACTTCTCAAGGAACTATCTACAAAAGTTTTGTCAACATATCTGCAATGGCTTGGCAGTAAATGCCTTTTTTCAATTTTCCCCATTATAAGTCAATGCAACTCTAAGTTGCCATAGCAACCAAACAAAGAGGCCGATTTTCATAAACTAGAAGGTTGTCCAGGGACAACTGGTCGAGCCCGCTGTTTGCTTTAGTGACCTATAAGTATGTCAAGACTAAGTAACTGCTTCACTCTAGAAAGAAGCCAAAAAACATCACGCTTAGCCAGCATTTTCTCTTTTTTTTTTACAAATTTTCACACAGGAAAATAAGAAGAAGTGATGACCCAAACAAGCTCAATTTATGACATTTACAATCATACCTGCCAAGTTTTTAATTCTCAAAAGAGTGAGACTGCGCGCGAAGCCTCGATTTAGCCCCCTTTTCCGCGTTAGTTCATTCGCCGAGAAACCCATTGACAAAGGAAAAGAGTGAAATTTTTGTGTCAATTTGTTTTCTCTTTATGTGAAACTACAGATTGGGGATGGCAGTGAGGAGGAGTAGGTTCAGTAGGTAGTACTTAAATGAAGATCTTATTTGCTAAAATTTTATACATTGAGTTTATTAAAGTGATCTGCTATCAAAAATAGCAAGTTATGTTCTGCAATGAAGTTGCTAAAGAGAGTTTCAGCTCTGATAACATCTTGGGCTGTCTTGGTAATAACAAAATAAGATACCGATTGCAAAAGTTTTGACTTTTTCCTACTGTCTGTGAAGATCTGTGTTTTATACATCGTTTTTTTCCGGTGTGGAAAACACTGAAATGCCTTGGCAAAGATTACAAAACGCAAAGCTGTTGCTCTTTTCAACCTTCCTAACCCAGGTAAAATCGATCTCCCATCCATTTTGGTACTTTGATTTATAAACCTTTCTTTTTCTCCAGCGTTTTCAAGTCGTCTATATTTCATCTACATAAAAACGGAACCTATTTTTAGACCAGGTGACGAATTTTCCCAGAGATAAATATAGATTCGGTGACCGAGATTGTCCGAAAGTAGTGGAAGCTGAGAGAAAACACATTTTTATGGAAGCCCTGGAGGGACTTCTGACTTCATCACTTCACACTTCAGACTTCATCACTTCAGACTTCATACTTAATCACTTCAGACTTCACACTTCTGACTTCATGACTTCAGACTTCAGACTTCATCACTTCAGAGTTCATACTTCATAACTTCAGAGTTCAGACTTCAAACTTCAGAGTTCAGACTTCTGACATCAGAGTTCAGACTTCAGAGTTCAGACTTCATACTTCAGAGTTCAGACTTCAAACTTCAGACTTCAGAGTTCACACTTCAGAGTTAAGACTTCAAAGTTCAGACTTCAGAGTTCAGACTTCAAACTTCAGAGTTCAGACTTCATACTTCAGAGTTCAGACTTCATACTTCAGAGTTCAGACTTCATACTTCAGACTTCAGAGTTCATACTTCAGATTTCAGAGTTCAGACTTCAGAGTTCAGACTTCAAACTTCAGACTTCAGAGTTCAGACTTCAAAGTTCAGACTTCAGACTTCAGACTTCAGAGTTCAGACTTCAAACTTCAGAGTTCATACTTCAGAGTTCAGACTTCATACTTCAGAGTTCAGACTTCAAACTTCAGACTTCAGAGTTCAGACTTCAGAGTTCATACTTCAGAGTTCAGACTTCAAACTTCAGCCTTCAGAGTTCAGACTTCAGACTTCAGAGTTCAGACTTTAAAGTTCAGACTTCAGACTTCAGAGTTCAGACTTCAAACTTCATTTTTCATATGAGGGGTGATAAAAAATATGTGGACTTTGCTGTCGCGGTGAGCATAATGCAGTTATAGTATTTTTCTTATACCGCGAAAATTTCATTTTTTTCTATCTGCGTTATGTGAAGTTTTGATGAAATTTCAGTGAACAGTAAGTATTTTCTTTTATTTTATATAAGGTAGGTACTGCTACAGTACAGCGGAGCACCACATTAATGCCGTTGACGTTTTGTCTTTTTTAAACATTTCAGTGGTTCTTTTGTTTCTCTGTTTTCATAAACTAACAGCCTCTTTGAAGATGTTTCATAATTATGACCAATTCTAGACACAGCAGCATGCAATACCATTGTTTTGAAGAATTTCATATCGTACTCTCCTCATGTTTCTATTCTATTCTATTATATCCCATAACCTTACTAGGTCGTTGGGGCACCACAGATTACTTCGACCTTTTCAGATTTAGAATATTTTTACAGGTATTTCTATTCTATTCTATTCTATCCCATAACCTTACAAGGTCGTTCGGCCGCCACAGATGACTTCGAACCAATCCCTTTCCACCTTGTCCAGTTTTCAGCTGCCCTAGCTGAGCTGGCAAATCCATCCCTGTCCACTCTTTAATATTGTCTTCCCACCTCTTCTTCTGTCTACCTCTTCTTCTTTTTCCTTCACTGTGCCCTGTAGAATGGTCTTTGCTAAACCAGAAGACCTTGAGACGTTCATAAATCAAAGCCAAACTTTTGCTTTCAATATCGTGTCAACGTACACTATATTTGCGGTGTATGTCTAAATGCTGGTCTTCAACCCTTTAATCAGTGCCAACATCAGATAAAACTAGCATAACATTAAATTTGAACTGAATGTACTTCAATTCTTCAATTTTCCCCATTTTTTTACAATTATATACAAAAATTGGATTTGCATAAATACGCGGTATAATGTTTGGCGTCATTTCGTCACTCATGGTTGCATGATGTGTACATCCTCTTAGAGAAAAATAACCTAAAATTTATGCCTTACTGATAATCGGACCAGATGTTTTCGCCATCTCCTAATTATCTGGACACTGCAGGTATCAGCTAAACATGCTCTGTGAACTACTTTTGCCATTAGCTCTGGTTCTCGGTTAATAATACAGGTAATTCAAGCATATAGTATTTTTATCAGCGGTGCTGCTGAACCCTGATTCACGGTATTAGTGCGCCGATTAAATAACGCTCTCATAAAATACTCTAGAAAATTGCATATCCAATGATAAAGTTTTGTCTACTTTTATTCTAAATACAGTCAGTGTGTTTAAAGACATATTTTTGAAGTATCACACGAAAATAAGTTTGCAATACAACTGGAACTATTTTTTATAAAGACTGTAAAATAGGGAATACTGTTTCGCTGGTTCCCGTGCCATTACAAAATTGTTATATTACAAAACGCTTAAATTTTAACGTAGAAATCCGTTCAAAACGCCTAAACAACATAACTTTTAACGAGGATTCCGATTTTCTAGTTTATATCAAGATTAGGATGCGGGATATTTATGTTTTACTTTTAACTAGAGAAAATCGGTTTACAGCGTAATCTTCACCACCTGGGGCACTGCTGCGAAGTTGCATAATTCTGTATCATTTGTTGGTATACCGGAGGATTATACGACCAGTTTCATTAGAAACACATGTGAAATCGATACCCCGAGTAACCCTAGTTTATATAGCAGTAAGTCGGGTCGGTCGGGGTCAATTCTCTAAGAGCATGTACACGGCATGGCCCACATAGCATGTTTTATAAAGCATACCACCTTTTGACGGCAATAATTCCTTGACAGTGAAAGATGGAAACCATAAACAAACAACATACAAAATATCAAGCAGTTTACTCTACTCCAAATATTAGATATGTCCAAACAATTTGAAATAATAAGGCAAAGTTTTACCGTGCTCCGCAGTAACGTCGTAAGGTTACTATGACTACCAATAAAGACTATTTTCCGAATATTGACCGGTAAAATAAATACATCACTGGATAGATGAAAGGCGAATTTGTATTTACTGCAAATTTAATGGGTTTACTATTAATGATAAAAAAATTTACAGCAAAAGTCCACGTATTTTTTATCATCCCACGTACTTCAGAGTTCAAACTTCAGACTTCACACTTCAAACTTCTGACAAAACAACGTAAAAGCATACTGGCGCCAAAATGGAGAGTCCCGCACTATTCGAACATCCTAAAACAATAAGTGCGAAGTGTGAAGTCCGAAGTCTGAAGTCTGAACTCTGAAGTCTGAAGTTTGAAGTCTGAACTCTGAAGTCTGAAGTTTGAAGTCTGAACTCTGAACTCTGAAGTCTGAACTCTGAAGTCTGAACTCTGAAGTTTGAAGTCTGAACTCTAAAGTCTGAACTCTGAAGTCTGAACCCTGAAGTATGAAGTCTGAAGTCTGAAGTTTGAAGTCTGAACTCTGAAGTCTGAACTCTGAAGTTTGAAGTCTGAACTCTGAAGTGTGAACTCTGAAGTTTGAAGTCTGAACTCTGAAGTGTGAACTCTGAAGTCTGAAGTCTGAACTCTGAAGCCTGAAGTTTGAAGTCTGAACTCTGAAGTCTGAAGTCTGAAGTTTGAAGTCTGAACTCTGAAGTGTGAACTCTGAAGTCTGAAGTCTGAAGTTTGAAGTCTGAACTCTGAAGTCTGAACTCTGAAGTCTGAACTCTGAAGTATGAAGTAATGAAGTATGAACTCTGAAGAGATGAAGTCTGAAGTGTGAAGTGATGAAGTCAGAAGTCCCTCCAGGGCTTCCATACATTTTTGACGATCGAGATAGCGCCAAAAATAGACGATCGAGAGAGCGCCAAAAATAGACATTTTTTTGGATTTTTCCTGTTTAAAGTGAAATCGTTAGCAAGCGAAGGAAGCGTGAGTTATGGCTATTTTTCAAAATACGATCGTGAGGTCGTGGGAGACGTCCAAATTCATGAGGGTCACGCACAAATCGTGAAACTTGGCAGGTATGTACAATATCTGACCTTCAAGTGTGACCTTGACCTTGGACTACCCAAACACATATGTCACTTGACATTTCCACTCATCAAGAAGAACAATTGAGCCAAATTATTTTGAAATCCATCCGTAAATGTAGAAGTAATGGCTCAGACAAGCTCAATTTATGACCATTTTATCATCTGACCTTCAAGTGTGACCTTGACTTTGGACCTACTTGAACAAATGTTCCAAATGGCACTTCTACTCATCAAGGAGAACAATTGTGTTAAATTCTTTTGAAATCCATTTGAAAATGTTGAAGTTATGGCTCAGACAAGCTCAAATTATAGCCATTTTATCATTTGACCTTCAAGTGTGACCTTGACCTTGGACCTACCTATATAAATTTTCTAAAAGGCACTTTTAAACATCAAGGAGAACAATTGTGCCAAATTATTTTGAAATCCATCAATAAATGTAGAAGTAATGGCTCGGACAAGCTCAATTTATGGCCATTTTATAATTTGACCTTCAAGTGTGACCTTGACCTTGGACCTACCTGAACAAATGTTTCAAATGGCACTTCTATTCATCAAGGAGAACAATTGTGCCAAATTATTTTGAAATCCATTTGTAAATGTAGAAGTTATGGCTCGGACAAGCTCAATTTATGGCCATTTTATCATTTGACCTTCAGGTGTGACCTTGACCTTGGACCTACCTGAACAAATGTTTCAAATGGCACTTCTACTCATCAAGGAGAACAATTGTGCCAAATTATTTTGAAATCCATCCATAAATGTAGAAGTTATGGCTCGGACAAGCTCAATTTATGGCCATATTATCATTTGACCTTCAAGTGTGACCTTGACCTTGGACCTACTTGAACAAATGTTTCAAATGGCACTTCTACTTATCAAGGAGAACAATTGTGCCACATTATTTTGAAATCCATCCATAAATGTAGAAGTTATGGCCCGGACAAATCCGGACGGACGCACGCACGCACTAATGCACGCACTAACGCACGCACGGACATACACCGAACTGACATTGTAACAACTATGTCTCGCTCACCGCAAGCGGGCTCGACAAAAACACAAACTTTCAATCCCCCAGCCCAAGGATGCCACAGATGAAATCTGGGCCTTATCGGCCCAGTGGCTTCAGAGGAGATAATTTTTGTCGAGCCCGCTTGCAGTGAGCGAGACATAGTTGTTACTATTTCAGTTCGGCGAATGTGGGTGCGTGCGTGCGTTAGTGTGTGCGTCCGTCCGAATTTGTCCGGGCCATAACTTATACATTTATTGATGGATTTCAAATTAATTTGGCACTATTGTTCACCTTGATGAGTAGAAGTGCCATTTGAATTATTCATTCAGGTAGGTCCAAGGTCAAGGTCACACTTGAAGGTCAAATGGTAAAATGGTCATAAATTGAGCTTGTGCGGGCCATATCTTCTATATTTGTGGATGGATTTCAAAATAATTTGGCACAATTGTCCTCCTTGATGAGTGGAAGTGCCATTTGAAACATTTGTTTAGGTAGGTCCAAGGTCAAGGTCATATTTGAAGGTCAAATGGTAAAATGGTCATAAATTGAGCTTGTCCGGGCCATAACTTCAACATTTGTGGATGGATTTCAAAATAATTTGGCACAATTGTTTTCCTTGATGAGTAGAAGTGCCATTTGAAACATCTGTTCAGGTAGGTCCAAGGTGAAGGTCACATTTGAAGGTCAGTTGATAAAATTGTCATATGTTGAGCTTGTCCGGACCATTACAGCTACATTTATGCATTGATTTCAAAATAATTAGGCACAATTGTTCTTCTTGATGAGTAGAAGTGCTATTTTGATCATTTGTTCAGGTAGGTCCAAGGTCAAGGTCACAC
The DNA here is from genome assembly GCA_963989385.1 of Ctena decussata. Lineage (NCBI taxonomy): Eukaryota > Metazoa > Mollusca > Bivalvia > Lucinida > Lucinidae > Ctena > Ctena decussata. Next base: position 307,220 of record OZ022504.1, on the reverse strand, counting down.
GTGAAGATAAAATGGACATAAACAGAGCTTGTCCGGGCCATAACTTCTACATTTACAGATGGATTTGAAAACAGTTTGGCATAAGTGTCTCCTTGATGAGTAGAAGTGTCATGTGAAACATTTATTCAGGTTTGTCCAAGGTCAAGGTCACACTTGAAGGACAAATGATAAAATTGTCATAAGTAGAGCTTGTCCAAGCAATTTCTTCTACGTTTATGCAAGGATTTCAAAACAATTGGGGACAATTGTTCTCCTTGATGAGTAGAAATGTTTGTTCAGGTTGGTCCAAGGTCAAGGTCACACTTGAAGGTGCTGATAAAATTGTCATAAATTCAGTTTGTCATGGCCATTAGTTCTACTTGTTTTCCTTAATGAAAAATTTAAAAAAGAAAAGTGCTGTATAAGTATGATATTGTTTTGGCCTCTTTCTAATAAGTGTGTGAAACACTCACCTTGACATCCTTATAGGTCTCTAAAGCAAACAGTGGGCTCAAGTGTTGTCCCTGGACAACCATCTAGTTTAAGTATTTCTTTCCCGTTTTTTTTTACCTTTTCGGTTTCCATGGAAACCAATAAAAGGAGCAGTGGGCCAAAAAACATATAGCTGATAGAAGACATCTCAAGGAACATTTCTATAAAAGTTTTGTCAGCATATCTGCAATGGCTTGGCAGTAAATGCCTTTTTTCAATTTTCCCCATTATAAGTCAATGGGAACTCTAAGTTGCCATAGCAACCAAACAAAAAGGCCAATTTTCATAAAAAACACAAACTTTCAATCTCCCAGCCCAAGGATGCCACAGATGAAATCTGGGCCTTATCGGCCCAGTAGCTTCAGAGGAGATAATTTTTTAACTTTTTTTTCATTTTTTTGCATTTCGGTTTCCATGGCAACCAATAAATGGAGCAGTGGGCCAAAAAACATAAAGCTGATAGAAGACATCTCAAGAAACATTTCTATAAAAGTTTCATCAACATATCTGCAATGGTTTGGCAGAAAATGCCATTTTTCAATTTTCCCCATTATAAGTCAATGGAAACTCTAAGTTGCCATAGCAACCAAACTAAAAGGCCAATTTTCATAAAAAACACAAACTTTCAATCCCCCAGCCCAAGCATGCCACAGATGAAATTTGGGCCCAATCGGCCCAGTGGCTTCAGAGGAGATGTCGTTTAAAAGTGTTGACGGACGACAGACGACGACGACATACGACGACAACGACGGACCACTGCCTATCCTAAAATAGCCATCAGAGGAGATGGCAAATCCCCCGACCGAAGACCCACATGGGCCTTGGTAAAAACGGTGCACTTCAAAACACATATTAGTAATATATTGTCGTTCTTTTATGCTTCTGATTGACATTAACTGTTAACAGATGCATGATTATCTAACACTCAGACTTAAACAGTATGCTTGACTGCTAAAAAGAGGTAATATCTCAAACAGCCACCATATACACAAATGTATAGCATATGATACATTCAACTTTCAAATGTGTGAATAACTTCTAAAGTACAAGCCCTACAAACCTAACTTTGAGCTCTCTAGTAAGTGAATTTGGACAAAGAATCCAAATCTGAAAAAAAAATTATGGGGGGGGGGGGGGGGGGGGGGGGGAGGGGGGGGGCACGGGAATGTGGAGGGGTAAGAGAGAGTTAGGAACACTGATAAGATATCACAGCATGATCATCATTATTCTAAAAGCTACAAGGTCATTCAAATTCTGGAGCTGGCCAGGGTTATACAGTTATGGAGCACAGACTCAATCAGCAGCTCAAACTACCAAAGGGAAATAATTCACTGAGTCTAAAAGCAAGAGTTATCATTCATGTATGAGACAAATTGTCATGACCTATTCTGCATATCTGTGAAGTATCATGAAAATATTTCAAAAGCTATGGAGCAGACACCTAAAGTCATCAAAGGGAAATAACTCCAAAAGTAAGAAAGCAAGAGTTGTCATTCTTGTTTGCGACACATCACCATGACCTGTTCTACATATCTGTGAAGTATCATGAAAATATTCCAAAAGGTATTCAAGTTATAGAGCGGACACGAAATCACACCTAAAACCATCAAGGGGAAATAACTCAAAAAGTAAGAAAGCAGGAGTTGTCATTCTTGTTCTTGACACATCGTCATGACCTGTTCTACATATCTGTGAAGTATCATGAAAATATTCCAAAAGGTATTCAAGTTATAGAGCAGGCACGAAATCATACCTAAAATGATCAAGGGGAAATAACTCAAAAAGTAAGAAAGCAAGAGTTGTCATTCTCCTTCGCGACACACCGTCATGACCTGTTCTACATATCTGTGAAGTATCATGAGAATATTCCAAAGGGTATTCTAGTTATAGAGCGGACACAAATCTGCCAAAAAATCACACCTAAAACTATCAAGGGGAAATAACTCAAAAAGTAAGAAAGCAAGAGTTGTCATTCTTGTTTGCGACACATCGTCATGACCTGTTCTACATATCTGTGAAGTATCATGAAAATATTCCAAAGGGTATTCAAGATACAGAGCGGACACGAATCTGCCAAAAAATCACCAAAGGGGAGATAATTCAAAAAGTACAATAGCAAGAGTTACCATTCTTGTATGTGTCACATCGTCATGACCTGTTCTACATAACTGTGAAGTATCATGAAAATATTCCAAAGGGTATTCAAGATATAGAGCAGACAAGAAAATGTTTACGGACGGACGCCAGGCTCATCGCTATATCCCCCGAACCTTTCGGTAGGGGGATAGAAAGGTTCGGGGGATAATAAGCTACCCCGGAGCCTTCGGCTCTGGTGAGCTAAAAATTAGAGCATCGCTGAGTGGGGTCATATACAACTGAGGGGTATAGCAGTAAAGGCAACACTATAAGAGCTTTTCATCATTATTTCAGCCAATGGACATTTACAAATTAACCAGGGATAATCAACCAAGTACACTGAAACAGTCAAATTTCAGCCAAGAGATCTGGGAACATTGTGCTTTAATACAACTGTCTGATATGGTCTAGCATTATTTTTAGTATAGATATTAATAGCTGTGCTCCCTTTTTTTTTGTTTTTTTTTTGGTTTTGATGTTCCTGTTTTTGTAGTTTGATGCCCCTTCCATACCAGGCCAGCATAATATGATGTTGAGAGCCTGAGAACCTAAAGGAGCTGAAAGTCAATTGTGCTAAAGTGAGCCTGAAAGCTAACCATGATCCACTGACCTCCTGCAAACAGTTTATGTTGTTTAATCAGGTATGGTTAGAGTTGTACCTGGGGGATGGGGGTTGGGGGGAGTGGGAGCTCATTATCAAAAACAAAACCACTGTCCTCACTGAGTAAGGACGCACTGCTTGTCAATATTATCAGCACCTGAAGAAATCTTACCCTGGTAAACAATGACAATCCTTGACTTGTTCTTGGGGTCCAGTTGCCAGTAAGAGAAGCAGTAATTATTGGGGGAACATTTTGATGTCTTCCCATCAGGCATCACTTGTCCGAGTCCCTGCTCACTCCCATCTCCCGCAGAGTTGTCTCGATACGCACAGTAGGTGAACTTGTCGCTCTGAGGAAAAGGATCTGTTTGGAGATAATGTAAAATCATTAATTTTCTATAAAAATTTTTTATTCATAGCCAGAAAACAGTGATTTTACTAATGCACAGTGACTTCTTGAAAACAAAAACTATAAAACTTGTATAAGTATAACAGAAAAAGCAGGCCTCAGCAAACAGTGGACTCAGTTTAACTCTTTAAGCACCAAAACGCAGAAGACAAAATTTACGTCTGCGAAAATTAAAAAAATTCAAAAAATGCTTATCCACATGACCCATAAAACTATCATCCCTAGGGCAAACAAGAAAATCAGTGGATCCAATGGATGCTCCCCGAAGGCTTGGAATGGGAGAATGGGTATCCTGGTAAGTGAGTGATTTTATGTGTAAATTAAATGCAATTTAAAATGGTGTAAAATAATTCTCTTCAAGAGCAATGCTCTAGACATGCATACAACTGAGAAAAAATAAGAGGGGAAGTAATTCCATAATAACTTGGCATACAGATATGGTTCTTCTGCTCTGCACTTCTTGTCATTACCCTCGATTGTCAATATGTGAAGTTTCATTCATGTTCTCTTAAATATGTACAGAGATATACTCCGGACAAGCTAAATAACTGAAAAAATTAGGTAGGGAGCTACCTCTGTAATTACTAAATGTTGGGTTATAGTTCTTAAGCTCTGCACTTCCTTTCATTACCCTCTATCGTTGTGTGAAGTTTCATTTAGTTTCCTTCAATACATCCTTAGATATGCTCCATACAAGCAAACTATAGCAAAAATTAAGAAGGGAGCTAATTCTGGAATTACTTTTGACAGGGATATGGTTCTTGTGTTCCTCACTTTCACTCATTGCCCTCTATCAGTGTGTGACGTTTCATTAAGTTCCCTTTTATACTTTCACAGATATGCTCTGGACATGCAAAATACTGAAAAAAAATAGGAAGGGAGCTAACTTTGTAAATACTTAAGATAGGGTTATGGTTCTTGTGCTCTGCACTTTCTCTTATTGTCCTCATTCAAAGTATGAAGTTTCATTAAGTTCCCTTTAATACTTTTGGAGATATGCACCGGACAAGCTTAATATTGAAAAAAATGGAAAGGGGCTAACTTTGTAAATACTTGTGATAAGGTTATGGTTCTTGTGCACTGCACTTCCTCTCATTGTCCTCTATCAAAGTGTAAAATTTCATTTAGTTCCACCTTATAGTTTCAGAGATATGCTTTGGACAAGCAAAATATTGAAAAAACTGGAAAGGGAGCTAACTTCATAAATACTTGTGACAGGGTTATGGTTCTTGTGACTGCACTTCCTCTCGTTGTCCTCTATCAATGTGTGAAGTTTCATTCAGTTCCCCCTTATACTCTCAGAGATATGCTTTGGACAAGCAAAATATTGACAAACTGGGGGAGCTAACTTCGTAAATACTTGTGATAGGGTTACGGTTCTTGTGCACTGCACTTCCTCTGGTTGTCCTTTATCAGTGTGTGAAGTTTCATTTTGTTCCCCCCTTATACTTTCAGATATGCTCCGGACAAGCAAAATATTGAAACAACTGAAAAGGGAGCTAACTATGTAAATACTTGTGACAGGGTTACGGTTCTTGTGCATTGCAGTTCCCCTTGTTGTCTTCTATCAATGTGTGAAGTTTCATTTAGTTCCCCCTATTACTTTCAAAGATATGCTCCGGACAAAAGTGTGACTGACAGATGGAGGGACGGACAGACAGATGGACGGACAAAGCGGCAACTATATGCTCACCCTTCGGGGAGCATAAAAAGCCATATCATCACATTCGGAGCGCTCGGTTTTTATTCTGTTCTATTTATTCTTTAAATACTGAATTTGCATTTATCAAACAGGAAAAATTTGGTCACAATAAAAATATATGATAAATAGATTATGATATAGCAATCTTCATATCATACCGTGCATCAACCCTCAACTCCCATATCAGCCCTCAACTCCCATATCAGCCCTTGGGCTGATATGGGAGTCTCAGGCTGATATGGCTCGACTCCCATATCAGCCCTCAACTCCCATATTAGCCCTTGGGCTGATATGGGAGTCTCGAGCTGATATGGGAGTCTCTGGTTGATACAGGGTATGATATGAAAATTGCAATATAATAATCTCTATCTATTTCAGTGTAAACCTGATAACTTTCAGAACTTGTTTTTATAATATCTTGACAATAAATATTGGTTCAAAAGTGCCTAATAAACATGGTAGGCCCTGATGAGACTGCTTCTAAAGGGCTTTGCATTCATGATTGTGTACTGGTCTACCAGCAGTTCCTGAAACAATGGACACAATTTATGACAATCTATCACTTTTATCTGAGCTCCTATAAGCCAATGTTTTGGAGCCAATGAAGGGGAAAGAATGCAGACTGTAAAAGATTTTGCTGTTTGTGTAGGAAGACAATTAAAAACACACACTTTGGCTTAAACAGTTGAGCCTATATAAAGCTTCCTGTGAGTTCTTACTTAAAATTATTGGAAGGTCTGTCAATATGAAATTCTGGTTGTTTTCTGGACACAATGCTCAACTGTAACATTCCAATTTTAAGAAAATTCCAGTTATTGCTGAGATATCCCAACATGAAGGGCAATTACTGTACAAGCCACAATAAAACAGCAATGAATTACACCATATTTTTATGTCAGTGTTTTCTAAACCAGACTTCCAAGCTACTGCTATATAATAATGAATAAATAAAACCTCCTTCAATTATATCTTGAGAGTTTATGACCAGTTCCCAGGCAAGTTTCTATCAAATTTATGACAATCTATCACTTTTATCTGAGCTCTTATAAGCCAATGTTTTGGAGCCAAAACCTTCCTTTGTGTTTGTGTGTGTGGGTTTGTTTGTTTTGTTTTTTTCCTTGTTTCCCCAAGAAATATATCAGAAAGGATATGATTCTCCAAGGGTCAGCAGTAAACCTTCTTTGTGAAAAGATGAAAAAAACAAGAGGCCCACGGGCCACAAAGCTCACCAGATCTCTAGCACAAATTGCAATCAAACTTGTATAGGCTTAAAATTGCTGTCACATTTGTACAGGCTAGTACAAAATATGCAACTACAAAGTCTCAGTCTGACAGTCTGCTGAGTTGATAACAAAATATATAACTATTTCCCACATTATAATTGCAGTAAATGCCATTTTAATTTTCCACATCATTAGTCCACGTAAGTCTTATTTGCCATAGCAACCAAACGAAAGAGCTGATTTTCATGAAAAAAAAATTCAATTCCCAGCCCAAGGATACTAAACATAAAATCTGAGCCCAACTGGCCCAGTGGCTTCAGAAGAGATATTTTTTTAAGCATTTTCCCCCCATTTTTTGCATTTTGGTTTCCATGGCAACCAATAACAGGAGCAGTGGGCCAGAAAACATACAGCTGATAGAACACTTCTCAAGCAACATTTCTATAAAAGTTTTGTCAGAATATCTGCAATGGCTTGGCAATAAGTGCCATTTTTCAATTTTCCCCATTATGAGTCAATGCTACTCTAAGTTACCATAGCAACCAAACTAAAAAGCTGATTTTCATATAAAACACACACTTTCAATCCCCCAGCCCAAGGATACTACAGATGAAATCTGGGCTTAATCAGCCAAGCGGCTTCAGAGGAGATAATATTTTAAGTACTTCTTTTTCATTTTTTTGCATTTTGGTTTCCATGGCAACCAATAAAAGGAGCAGTGGGCCAAAAACAACATATAGCTGATAGAACACTTCTCAAGGAACATTTCTATAAAAGTTTTGTCAACATATCTGCAATGGCTTGGCAGTAAATGCCATTTTTCAATTTTCCCCATTATGAGTCAATGCAACTCTAAGTTACAATAGCAACCAAACTACAGAGCCAATTTTCATAAAAAAAAAAACATAAACTTTCAATCCCCCAGCCCAAGGATACTACAGATGAAATATGGGCCTAATTGGCAAAGTGGCTTCAGAGCAGATAATTTTTTAAGTATTTTTTTCCTTTTTTTGCATTTTGGTTTCCATGGCAACCAATAAAAGGAGCAGTGGGCAAAAAAATATATAGCTGATAGAAGACTTCTCACGAAACATTTCTATAAAAGTTTTGTCAGCATATCTGCAATGGCTTGGCAATAAATGCCATTTTTCAATTTTCCCCATTATAAGTCTATGGAAACTCTAAGTTGCCATAGCAACCAAACTAAGGGGCTGATTTTCATAAAAAACACAAACTTTCAATCCCCCAGCCCAAGCATGCTACAGATGAAATTTGGGCCCAATTGGCCCAGTAGCTTCAGAGGAGATGTTGTTTAAAAGTGTTGACGGACGACAGATGACGACATACGACAGACGACGACGACGACGACGGACAACTGCCTATACTATAAGCTCCCCCGGAGCCTTCGGCTCTGGTGAGCTAAAAATACATAGGATTTTATTCCCGAAACTTAGATGATATATATATATATATATATTTTTTTTTTTGAAGCTCTTATTTCATGAGTAGAAAAAAATACATATCTACTGTAACACAGCATGGCTTCCCCTCTTTAGAAAAATAAAATTGAATGAGTCATACATGTATCCTCATGTTTTTCTGCCACTTTGGCATAACAGAATGTCTTTTTTGTGACTTCCTGTTTGCTTCCCTGGATGATGTAGCCATAATTCCAAAATGAAGTCTACTCCTAGAAGAAAGTCTATGCCCATTTAAGAGAGGACCCAGAACTCCAGATAAGAAGGAGTAAAAGGGATAATTCAAAGATAACTTTTCTTATCTCTCAATGAAAACATATGTTGTGACCCCTCATTAGAACTGTCTCGGTGAGACGACTCTAATGAGGGGTCACAAAATATATTTTTATGGAAAAATAAGGAAAATTATCTGTAAATTATTCTTGTTATCCCTTCTTATCTGGAGCTCTGGAAGGAAAGCAATAAAAAAGAAATTTGCTGAATTGCCTTCCTGTAAGTAAACATATGTTTGCAGAAGATACCACCAACCTTTCACGTTCTCATCATCTGCCCTCTCTAGTTTTGCTACAGAGTTTGAATTTTCAGCTTCAATTTTCCTTTTTCCATTGACTTTTGACCTTTTCTCCAGTTCATTACACTTGCTACCATAGCAACAGCAGAAGTTGGTTTTCTGGTGCAAGGTCACAGAGGTCTGGACATTGTCATAGGAACAGCTTGACGTTTCACATTCAGAAGTTGTAGAAATCCAGCAACCTAAAACAGACAGATACTGTTATTTTTGGCTATCAAACAGGCCCAGAGGTTATAAAACTTGAGTACATTCTCAAACTCAAAATAAAGCACACTGATTTGCTGCTTCCGAGCACATGCTCGGAAGCAGCCAATCAGTGTGCTTTATTTTGAGTTTGAGATTATTCTCAAGTTTCATAACCTCGAACCCTGGGTTTTTTCTCCTCTAGAAGGACTCCAAATATCGGGATCAGTCTTATAAAAATTCTGCTGTAACCTGGGTTTTCTCTTTAAAAACAATCCCAAAAATCTTAATATCTTGTAAGATGGATCTAGATTTTGGGATTGTTTTTGAAAGGGAAAATTTATAAGAATGATCTAGATTTTTGGGAGTGTTTTTGAAGGGAAAAACTCTCTGTCTGACAACCAAAGAAATACAGTAAGGGATAATTTATATATCTGCCTTGGAAATTAGTAGCTCATGTCTGACCATCATCACATCTCCCATGTACTTTTTAACAGATGAACTCAGCTATAGAAATACAAACATGTTAAGTGAATTAACAAAGAAGATGCCCAACTAGGCCTGGTATCACTCACCTGGACATTTTGACAATATGAATCGATATCTCTTCCTACACTTTAAAGCTTTCTTGATGTTGGCCATTATGCCATAAATGTTAAACTAGTTGCATTAATTTGAAAAAGCTTATTGCAATGATCATTTAGAACAAGTTCGAGCAAAATCCTTTTGGCAGTTCTTTCAGAGACATTGTTATTTTCATTCTCTTCTAATTTTGATACTGACAAAAACCCTGGACAGCCCAATTGAACAAATTTGTAAGATCATTCTCAAACAAATTTGGTCAAAATCTGTTCAGTATATAGCTCCTGAGATACTGTCATTTTTATGTTTTACTATTTCATAGATGGCAACCACCTTGGATTTTCCATTTGCATAAACCTGAAATAGCTCTATGCATAGATTGTTCTGACATAAATTTGATCAAAATCATCTATCCCACATTACAACTTGTCGTTGTCAACATGCATACCAAATATGAACTTCTCATCTTATTATGGCTGTAGAGATATCTTTGACGAAAAGTGCAGAGAGAAAGAAAATGGAACGAGCAAAGAGAAGAACAAATAGGAGAAGGTCAGTTCTCGATCCCATGATACAATCTGACGTTGTCAACCTGTATACCAAATATGAACTTTCTATCTTAAACAGTTGTGGAGATATCCTTGACGGAAAAGTGTTATGGAAGGGCGGAGACACAGACAGACGGAATGGCGAACAGATTCAAACCAGTCTAATTAAGGGACATCAGGTTTAGATTATTCTTACAAATCATCTTCAAAAAAATCCAATACCTAAGGCAAACAGTGTATACTCTGATCACACACCACATTTGTGGCAGAAAGCAGAAATACTACCTTGCTTAAGAATGCTAGGTTTGTTTTCAGCATCTAGGACCCACAAACTGAAGCAATAGCTGGTTCCCTGCATGTTGTCACCACACCTCTCATAGCCCTTGTCAATGAAGGTGGCCCCCTGGTCCTGTACAGAGGAAACATACTCCACAAAGCCCTGTTCCCTGGAGTCCCAGTCATCAACATTCAGGTTGGAAACATTGAGCTGCATGTTGCCATTCTTGTACGCACAATAGATTGGTGGCACTGCCCCATTTGTCACTGAAATACAGACAAGATGTATAGCCGATTTTCAGTAAACACCTCTCTGTTCTGCAAAAGACAGTAAGTACCTTTCATGGGTGTGAGGTGCAGATAGAAAAACTCATCACCAGGTTCACTGTTTGGCATCACCAGGATTGCTGAGTGATGACAAACAGTGAACCCAAGGGACAGATTTTTTTTTTTATCTGCACCTCACACCCATGACAGATACTTTTCTTGCTTACCTTTTGATCAACAAAATTTGATTTTCAAGTTAGAAGTTGTTAAAAGCACATGTTTTAATGTTTGAGGGGTTTCTGTTAACCTTTGTAAGAAACTGGCGCCATCAACAATGGTCGATAGTCATTTGGGTCTTTAGGTTAATGTCAGGGGTGGCATAAGCTGATGTCCTTTTGCAATTTTGAATATGTCGTCTTCTGAAATACCAACATCACCTGATGATGCAGATACATGGCTTCCTAAACAAACAATGCATTGACTCCACATCTGATTTTTATCTGGTCCTGGGTGAGATAAGAATTGTAGGTACAAGTGAAACTTGTGGATACCTTTATATGGTGTGCAGTTCCAGAATTTGTTGGTATTACAAGACTGGTATACTGGCAAGATCACATTTTGGCACTTTTATAATTAAGCTATTCAGATTGCCAGATATGAAGGGGTCAAAGGGATAATTTAGGTAGAGTTTTTCATAGTTCTCCATAAAAATAACAAGAGGCCCAAATGGGCCTGATATCGCTCACCTGGCTTTTGTATCCGAATGGTCCCCATTCTGATACAAAATTGGTCCAATTCCAGAGATTTTCTCAATTTCACATTTTGCTACTTTTAGAAACAGAGGCCAACTTGTCTGGTCTTTATATATTTACTTTTGAAACACCTCAAGGCAAGAATCATTTTGCCACAAATTTCATCAAAATCCATTCAGGGGTTAATTACTGAGATATTGTCAGTTTCATGTTTTGTGCTATTTTTAGTAATGGCAGATGGCGGCCATCTTAGAATGCCAATATGCAAAAAATTGAAAAGCTTTCATGCAAGGACCATTTTGACACAAAATTGGTCCAGTTCCATTGTAATTTTCTAATTTTCAAATTTTCCTATTTTAGTAACAGAGGCCAACTTGACGGGTCTATATTTGTTAATTTGAGAAACACATCAAAGCAAGAATCATTTTGCCACAAATTTCGTCTCAATCGCTTCAGCGGTTAATGAGATGTTGTCATTTTCATGTTTTGTGCTATTTTTAGTAACGGCAGATGGCGGCCATCTTGGAATGCCAAAATGCAGAAAATCGAAAAAGCTTATTGAAATGATCATTCTGACAGAAAATTAGTCCAATTCCACTGAGATTTTCTTATTTTCACATTTTTCTATTTTTAGTAACAAAGGTTATTATGACTTGTCTATATTTAGTTACTTTTGAAACATCTTAATGCAAAAATCATTTTGACACAAATTTCGTCAAAATCTATTCAGCGGTTACTGAGATATTGTCATTTTCATGTTTTGTGCTATTTTTAGTAACGGCAGGTGGTGGCCATCTTGGAATGCCAAATTGCAATTAATCGAAATGGCTTCATGTAAGGAACATTCTGACACAAAATTGGTCCAATTCCATTCAAGGGTTCTTGAGTAATTGTCATTTTATGTTTGTGCTATTTTTAGTAACGGCACATGTCGGCCATCTTGGAAGCCAAATTGCAATTAATTGAAACGGCTTCATGCAAGGAACATTCTGACACAAAATTGGTCGAATTTCATTCAAGGGTTCTTGAGTAATTGTCATTTTTATGATTGTGCTATTTTTAGTAACAGCAGATGTTGCCCATCTTGGAAAGCCAAATTGTAATTAATCGAAACAGCTTCATGCAAGGAACATTCTGACACAAAATTGGTCGAATTCCATTCAAGGGTTCTTGAGTAATTGTCATTTTTATGTTTGTGCTATTTTTAGTAACGGCCCCCATGGTGGCCATCTTGGATAGTCAACTGGCACAAAATTGAAATAAATCCTTTAAGGGACCATTGCTGACCAAATCTGACCACAATCGATTGCGTTTTCTTGAGATACTGACATTTGAGCAAAATCGGCCTTGTAAACGCTAAGTAGGTCACTGTGACCTAATTCCGCTATAGATTTTTTTCATTTTTACAATTTTTAATCCCAAGGTCCCATTCATGTTCCACGCAAACTTTCGGCCAAATATACCAAATGGTTCTGGAGAAGAAGTTGATTTTGTTGTTTTTGCTATTTTTAGTAATGGCGACCATCTTGGATTCTTGACCTGACCCAATTTTACAATTTTGAAACCCTGCAGTCTGGTCATGCTCCATGTGAAATTTGAAACCCATGGGTGCAGTGGTTTTAGAGAAGAAGTTGTTTGAAGTCGTTTGAATATGTGGTTTTTTGACATTGGCATTTGAGCAAAATTACACTCGAAAACAGAAAGTAGGTCACTGTGACAAAACTCCGCTACAGATTTTTTTCATTTTTACAATTTTGAATACCAAGGTTTCATTGATGTCCCATGGCAAAATTCAGACAAATATACCCAGTGGTTCTGGAGAAGAAGTTTATTTTGTTGTTTTGCTATTTTTAGTAACGGCGGCCATCTTGGATTTTCAACCTGACCCAATTTTACAATTCTGAGACCCTGGAGTCAGGTCATGCTCCATGTGAAATTTGAGAACCATGGGACCAGTAGTTTTACAGAAGAAGATGTTTGAATATTTGTTTTTAGGTGTTGACGGACACATTCCGTCACAACGCACAACGCACGACGCACGCATTGGTATGACAATAGCTCACTATGGCCCTTCGGGCCAGGTGAGCTAAAAACGTATGTTGTGAAACCTCACTAGAACCGTCTCAGTGAGACAACTCCAATGAGGGGTCACAACATAATGTTTTCACTGAAAAAAATTTATCTGAGAACTATCCTGACAACCCCAACTTATCTGGAGCTCTGAGACTTCTCAGTTAATTGGCACTAGGCATACATTTGGCATACATGGACAGAGATTTTACATGCTTTTCATGCCATATTATGAGTATGTATCTTTTCATTTGCTGATCTGAAATTGCTCTTGTCTGACCTTCAAAATCTAATTTATTCTGAAAGGAATATAATCAATTTAAGGGATTAATGGCTACAATCTTCAGCCAATTAAAATCCTCTTCTAGAAACCTAATTAATCAGAGCAAGGTAATTAGATCTGGTATATTAAGGGGGCAAAAAGTTGAGTAGAAACTGAAACTACTACAAACCTTGTTTCTACTCAAGTGAGGATGGGGGTAGGTGGGTATATGGAGAAACTAAGAAACTATGTCTGCTTTAATATCCTTAAAATATGGTCATGAACATTAATGGAGGTGTCATCCCCCTCCCCCCTTGAATACTGAATACCGTTTAATTTTGAGCTTGAATACTGAATACTCTTTAAAAACGGGCTTGAATACTGAATACTATTTAGGGAGTAGCACAATGTAAAATCCTAGTAAATATTAAGACAACATTTAGCAATATGCTTAAAAGGCTGATTTTTATTATAGATTTTGAAGTCAATATATCAATAACGATGAAAAATGATTGCTAATACCCCCATTCCACTGGACGGCGCCTCTACTGCCCTTCAAAATTTTGGATATACCGCCATGAATCGTAGCAGAAGCCACAGCAGCATAGCAGAAGCGTCTAGGTCGCAGTGAAAGCGTATCTAAAGCGGCATGATCGCCAAATCCCGGCGCATGTTTTGACCGTGATCAAAATTTATGTAGCGGAATCGCCGTGGACACAAAGTGCAACGAAAGCGTAGTAACCGCGCAGCACGAAATTCATGAACACAGCAGTTCCGAGGCAGCAGCATAAGCAACGCAGCACCAGCGAAGTGGAATCTCGCTGACACAGTCCTATACTTTCCCCAGCGCCTTGAAGATTCGCCCACGGCCCAGCTACGCTTCTGCTACGCTCTTTGTGCTCCTGCTGCGCTCTATACGCTCTCGTGGCCCTCTTGCCGCTTCCGCTGCGCTTCTATTATTTATGAAAAGCGCAACCACGAAGCTCCCGCTGCGCTCTTGGCGCTTTATCTTGTTTTCTCTGCCTTATGGCGATCTGGGCATAAAACGCCGCGTTTCCACGGCCATCTTCAATATTTGCTCGACTCAAAAACGTTTCAACTGCTCCCATAGCTCCGAAAAAATATATATGCAGGCATGGCATGGTTGCTCCCTGTTTTAATCGGCTCCCTGTTTTAATCAGAGCTGCATACCATTAAAAGTTCGATCAGCTATAAGGTACACTAGTGAAAAGATTCTTAAAAGGACATGACACTGAGGAGAAATCTCTGCATAGCGCAGACTGCTGAAAGAAGCGGGGAAAGAAGTCAAAAGTCCCCACTTGTCCATGATCAGCGTTTTATAAGGAGCCATGGGTCGAAGCAACTGATTCATGCACAGTTAAATGATGCCTGCTCTAATTGGATGCATATGGTCACATTTAATTTCACAAAGCCTTTATTGATAGGAGCCTCAGTGTATAATTTATTGAATGCCTTGCTATTATATATTTTGGGGTCTTGGCCCGCGGTTTTGTCATTGTAACATGTTTTCACACATTGAGAGCTGGGTAGTTATATCAATCAGCCAGGCCATTCTTCAGTCACAAATGCGACACCTGATGATGGGAACATGAAAACTTATTGTGGCTGGTACGGTTGGATACCATGTATACATGCGCACAAACATTTCAGACTAAGGCTCCAGCCTCGGGATCTCAGGGATGGGGAAAGACTACGTATTTGATATCTTCCTAACTAGTGAACTGATTCAAATGAAGCTTTCTGTGGGCATTTAGGGGGGCATTTAGGGATGCGATTTAACTGCATCGTAAATAATACGGTTTGGTAATGGTATGCCTAGGGATCCCTGGACATGAGTGGAACTTAGCAGACGATGTCTTGACAAACGTTGCGTTGTATGAACACTCATGTAGTCACTTTACATCGACGTTAAAGTTCCCTCTGTACTTAGTGTAAAATTTATCGCAAAGATAGAATATTTAGACCCTAACACCTAATATAAGGAGGTAAGGTATCATCAACCATTAGAAAAAAGACATTTCCTTCTAACTAACGACTATGGATCCAATTCAAATGAAACTTTCTGTGATCATTAAAGGATGTAAACATGTACGTTTTGTTTTGGCGTAGTAGGTATATGCATAGGCCTCCCCATCCCCGCACCTTCTGGCCTCTTTGAAGGCATGGAACTTTGAGGACTTTGTCAATTTTAATTTGACAAAATACTGCGTTTTCTAAACGCACACTATGTCTCTTTACTCCTTGTAAATGAATAGACACTGACTTTCCCTGTTGATATTAATAGACACTGACCTTTTCTCTTAACTATGTAAGTGCGTGATCTGAACAAACATTTCGGCATCAGGCCTCACACACTATAGCAAAAGCGCCTGTTGGATACCTTCTGCTACTGAATGAAATGTGAAAGGTATCCAAGAGTTGTTTTTGCTTTAGTTCTCTACAATTGTCAGGTCATACAACAGTCATCTCTATTTATATATTTATTTATATCCTTTTGTGCGAGTACGCGTACGATTTGCAGTCATTCTTGAATACTGCGTACCATGACTCTGCGTACTAAATACTCTCTAATTTTGGCTGAAGGGTGACACCCTCATTAATTACGTCTACTTGGATCTCTGTAATGCAGCTTAACAAATCCTGCAATATGACTGGCTTATAATACAGGCTTCAGTTCAGCCATGTTAATACTGCAATACTGGGGGCATTTCTAGTGACCATTTTTGTCATCAAGAGGACAAAAGCTAGACCAGGACAACTGGTCTAAACTCTTAAGAGTACATAGAAACATTTCCATTTTTATTCAATTACTGATGACCTACAAAATACTAAATATGCCTGTTTCTCTTAATTAACCATATATCCATATATTATAGATTATTTACAAGGCAATTTAGCTGACAGGGCTACACAATGATTGATGTATTAATTAGTTTAAGACTCATCTTTCTCAATCTGAGTCAGTCAACATCACTTAAGAAATCCATCCCGGGCTCAGGTTTCAAAGAAAACTGCTAATCCTACTGTATTTCTTCCATCATTACACATACCGGTTTTTCTTAAGTTACACCACCAGAGTTTTCTGGGGTTTTCTTTTCTAAAACAATTAGAGCCCCAGTAGCTCAGCAGGTTAAGCGCTGGCCTGCTGATCTAGCGGTCCCAGGTTCAAGCCCTACTGTAGGCAGGAATCTTTTCAATTGTTAACGGGGTTCCATTGCACACAGCCTTTCATTATCACCTACCCATTGTCCTGATATGACTGGAATACTGTTAAAAATTAGATATTTGTGGTCATTCTAGAGATGGAAAAACATGTTTATACCTGAATAAGTACACAACTCAATTTGACCAGGCAAATACCTACCATATTAATCCTAATAAATGCCCCTGCTCTAATAAATGCCCCTGCTCTAATTAACTCCCAGCCACTTTTCCCAAAATATTATGTTATAATCTCTGTAACCTGAGCCTTCTCTGACCATTTAGGAGCGGCTGTAGCGTAGTGGATAACACTCCAGACTACCAATCCAGGGGTCGCAGGTTCGATCCCCCGCTTCTCCGGTCTTTCGGATGAGACTTTAAACCGAGGTCCCATCTCCATATGACCTCGTTGTTGGTGGAACGTTAAACCCGAGTTCACTCACTCACTCACTCTCTGACCATTCACTGTTTTTATCTATGTTGAAAGCTGCCAACCAAAGAATATCAGGGTCTGAGGTTATAAACTTTGAGTGCATTCTCAAACTCAAAATAATGCAAACTGATTGGCTGCTTTCGAACACATGCTCCGAAGCAGCCAATCAGTGTGCTTTATTTTGAGTTTGAGATTATTCTCAAATTTTATAACCTTGAACCCAGAAGGCTTTTGAAGTCAGAGTCTGACAAATATACAAATGACGGACAATGGATGCCTGCCTATACTGTAATCTCATTCTGTGAGCCTTCTGCTCGGGTGAGGTAAAAATAAATTGGTATAAGATAAAGATCTTCTTAATTATGATAATAATCAACAAACCCATTTTGGTGTCAAACCACATGTATACATTTCCCTTGTTCAGGTAACAAGCCACTGTCTGTATTATTACAGTCGTATCTCTGACCCCAGCGTGTATTGACTTAAAAGGTCAGCGCACAGACATAACAAAAAGTCTAACAGACACTTAAATCTGTTCATCTAGCACACTTAACCCTAAGACGACGCCAAAAATGACAATAGTTGAATTTGCAAACAGTGTAGATCTAGATGAGGCAGCTCATAATGAGCCGCTTTATCTAGACGTACACTATTCACCCTCTAATCTTTGAATTCTCAATATGATACAGCTTGAATGAAAATTTTTTGCAGACATACATTTTGTCGTCTGCTTTTTTGGCCCTTTAAGGGTTAAGTCAGTGACTAGTAGACAAACAGTAATAATGTCAACTTGGCTTATTATGTCAATTTACTTCTTTTCTATATGATTGCCCTTGCTTAAATGCACATTTTGCTTTTGAAAAATCATTCTTCTATTCTCAATTTTAAACATACTCTAATATAATGGATATACTAGCCAAGTACATATTCTGTAGATAGGGAGGGCCTCATGAAAGTTTAGTTTTTGCTAAATGTGTCACCTTCTAGAAATAAAGTAGATTATTATCCCATTCCATTCGAGATTTAGGGGTATCTGGACAAACAGTTTGGATCCAGATCAGGCCCCACGAACGTGAAGCCTGATCTGAGATCCAAACTGTTTGCTGCCTAGACATCATTTCTACAAGAGTTAGTTACACCAATATTGTCAAAATGTTCTTGATTTTTTATCCAGACGACAATTTCAGCAGACAACAACAAAAAATACCCAGAATGCAATGGGTTATTACTATTAGCATTATTAAGTCTCAGTATTGTGATACGAATCTCTTCATTTTTCTATAATGGATATGAGCCGTTCTCTGTGAAAACCGGGCTTAATGACATTACGTAATAATTAAGTTGTGAACGGATGAAAAACGCCCAAAAAAATGATCTTTCGGACCTCGATTTATTTCCGTGAAAACACCTCAGATGTTGAGATATAACAGAAAGCCTATGAATTCAGACAAAATCCAGTCATAAATATGACATCTGTTGCCATGACAATGCTTATTCCACGGTAACCCCAAAGCCTTGAACACAGATGGTATACCATCACAAAGACCAATGATTTGAGAAAGAAAGTTAAATCATGGAAATTGTCACGTGTGTGCTATGAAATACACATTGAAAATGAGCAAACACACTTTTTGTACGAGTTATGTTGTCTAACAAGCTCAGAAAGCGGGTTCAAACAAACGTAATGACGTTGACGTCAGAAGATACTTGCATGACGTTAATAACGTCATATAAAGAAACTGCATTACCTGTGTGCTTCTAAAGTCTATATCTAAGTAATAAATAATGGTAACCATCTCAAATTTTCAGGAAATGTTTAGAAAAGCTAATACTGTTCAGTGATGCAGTTAGTTATTTTTTAATATTTATGTCATTAAGCCCGGTTTTCACAGAGACTGGCTCATATACTTTTCAATAAAGTAGTTCTATTTCCTCTTTTCTGCTTCCTTTCTCAATAGGAGTCAGCTCTTAAAAGAAAGAATTTGTTCCTCTTGGAGCAAACTCTTTCCTTTAAGAGCAAACCCCAGAGCAAACAGAAATTCATGATATTCCCGTTTGTAAAACTGATAGAAAACACAGAGGTTGAAAAGTCAATTTAACATTATTTTTGGAAAAGATGCATAGGCGTTTATTAGAGCAGGGGCATTTATTAGGATTAATACAATATAATGAAGGCCCTGATCAGACTGCTCCATAGTGTAAAGGGTAAGAAACATACATAAGAATAAGGCTGATATTAAGGTTATAAAAAAAACTTGTGTACGGTCTTGCCATCACCATCTCCTGTAGTCTTTTGACAGTCTCAAACTGTCTGTCTGGTTTATAAGATCCTTCATCAAATATAAGAATTAAAGGCACTGATTTATTAGAACCAGTCTAAATTAGGCTGCATCATAAATATCTTCCCTGGCTTTTTATGGACAGAGCTTAAGGTCAATGGGTTCACTTTTAGGGGAGACAACTATGACAGTTTCATCTAAATTGCTTCCCAGCTAAATTAGTGTCAACTTCGAAATGAAAGAATTTGCTCCCCTTGGGAAAAATTCTTCCCTATAAAAGAAGTATCTTTTTTGGAAGAGTTATGTCAACCAGGGAAACAAACAGAAAGTCACAAAAATTGGTTCCCTTTGTCAAACAAGCTAAATCATGGCAGTATATCCAGTTCCCTTAAGATAATATTTTTCTATCCTTGCTGAGAGAACTGTCTGTGTTCTGGCAGACTCACCATTATAAAGAATTGATTTTTTCTCTTCCAAGAAGCATTTTAGCAAGTGCTTTTGTCTGCATATATCATATGGCTGACATTTCACAGGTTTTATAAAACACACTGACAGTTAACCCTTTCCATCCTCTCATTTAAATACCTTCTACAACAAGTTTGAGTAACGGACTCATTCCGACTCAGTAGATTTCTTCATACTCAATTCTTATGAATGGATGGAAAGTTACCGGTAATCTAGTTTCAGTCCTGAAGGATTTTATTCTTGATTTACCATATTAATCATATAAAAACACCTAGGGTGCTGAAATTACGAAAGGGGGTAGGTGGGGGGAGGGGGGGGGGCATTTTTTTAGAGTCTAAACTGCAGTAAATATATCTCTCATAAACAATTCTGAGGTGAATGGGAAGACTTTCAGAGAGCTCCTGTAGGAGCAAATTCTTTTTTAAAGAGTAGACTGCATTTCAAAGAGCTACGTCAGTCAGAGAAATTCAAGCATGTTAATATAACTTCATCAGGGGTGGATGCAGGAATTTTGGATAGGGGGTTCAAATTAGCTGGTGAGGGGGTTCGATTTGCGCAGTTCGACCAATTTTGGCTGAAATTCCCCATGAATATGAAATAATTTAGGCTGATGAGGGGGTTTGTTTGAACCCCCCAACCCCCTCTGGATCCGCCACTGTTCATTTTCAGGAAAGAAGCATGGGCGTTTATGAGAGCTGGGGCGTTTATTAGTATTAACACTTTAAGCGCCAGTGACGAAAATAGCAGAATTTGCAGTCAGCGCAAATCCTGTTGAGAAGGCTCATCTTGATCTATCTACAGTTTGCCCTTTAGTCTTTGAATTTTCATTACAACATAGCTTGGCTGAAACATTTTTTTAAATTTTGCAGCTGTAAATTTTGTCGTCTGTACACTTAATGAGATAAAGGCTTAATACCAATTTACCCATATCCTGCCTGTTCTTTAAGGGCTCACCCAAAGGGATACAAACAGTGGCTGCTCAAGATAGGTGACCTCTTAATACAATTTTATTTGCACTATATTTTAGTTCAAGGGACCCCAGAAAGATAACTGCAAAACATAGGGCATTGTTTAGTACAGTGACCCCTGAAGGTTATGTTTAACATCAATAGTTGTCAGAAAACAATGGAGCATGCCTTATGGGGGCTTGACTTTAATGCATATCCCTCTGTGACTATACTGATAATACTCCTCATTCATAATTACCCTATTTATACTCATTGATTTGTAGCATTTCTTGTATTCTTATATGCATTATTTTATGTTTGTACATATACATGTAACTTTTTGAGGGCCTCAGGGAAAATACACAGTTCCGAGCCACGCCCAGAAAGTCACTCAAAATCACATGATAGCGTATACCTGGCCAATGCAACGACAACTTAGCACGTGACATAGTCTCACAAACAAATCGCACGTGGTCAGTATCCAACAAAAGTCCGTGATTTTACCTTAAGGTTAATTAAGGTATGTATACCTGTTTAAAGAAAACAAACTAACACCACTTTGAATAAACTTACCCTGCTCTGCAAGAACAGAACGCATCGGAAATGCACGATGCGCCAACTGCCATGTGTAAGTCATGAGCAGGCTGATTCTTCGCCATAGATCGCCAACATTTAGCAGACACTTGCATTTGTCATTTGTTTTTCCGCCATCTTTGTGTAAGCTTGTGAGACGTAGTAACAGTAACTAAGCAGGCGGAGCTTAGCGACTATTCTCGGAACTGTGTATTGGCTCTGGACAACTGAGCTACCCTCGATAAATAAAGTCGTTACTTACTTATTTACTTACTTACTTATTAATATAAATGTATCTGCTCTAATAAATGCTCCCTCTCTCTTTGGCCAAAAACCATTGTATAATGACTGATCATTATCATATACCCTATTTAGCCTAGCCAATGCACTGTGTGCAAAGTATTTTCAAAATTGTCCAAAGTTTAAGAGTCAAAATCTCACCCTTATAAGAGCTCACCTCAATGGGTAGTAACCCAAATGGACTTTACTTGAATTCAAAATAATGAACAACATTTTTATTAAGTATGGTTCTTCGTATTAATCCTAATAAACTCCGTTCTACTAAATACCCCCTGCCTATTTTCCGAGATGTTTAAAATCATCTTGGTGTATACCACCATGTTTTCCATCATTTTACAAAGGGGAACAATTTTCATGTGTTCCTGTTTGCCCCTCTGGAGGACTAACTTTTCCAAAAGGTGTCTACTCTTTCAGGAAAGAATTTGCTCATCAAGGAGTTGTAACATTCTTTCTTTCAAGAGTCAAAGAGAAGGGAGGCAAAAAAAAAGACTAGAAACATGGTAACTAATAGGGCCCCTTTATGAAACTGTTGACGACATTTAAGTCATATGTGCCCAACCAGAAATAACAATACCAGCTTTCTGTTATCATGTTGTTCCTTCATATTCAATATGTTGTTTGAAATTAAGCCTCGGGTAGTGTCATTAAGATATGGGCAAAATACCAAATCATGATTGATTAAAACATGGGCAACAACTCTGTGAAGCTGGAGACTGATGTTATCATTCTTGCATTCTGCACACCTTCAGCTCATCTGATGATGCTTTATATTTGTACCAAGGTTTATAAAAAATATCTTCAAAAGCTTTAAAGTTATTGAGCGGACAAGATCCATACCTAAAATAACAAAGGGTTATAACTCTGTTAAAAATGAAGTTGTAGTTATGGTTCTTTTTCTCTGCACATTGTCTGATGATATTTATATTTGTACGAAGTTTTGTGAAAATATCTTCAACAATTTTAAAGTTAGAGAGCGAACATGTTTTCCAGACTGTAAACTACAAAGGGGAATAATTCCGTAAAAAATGTAGATGAAGTTACAGTTCTTATTCTCTGCTCATTGTCTGATGATGCTTTATCATATTATGTACAAGTTCTATGAAAATATCTTTGATGCTTTTAAAGCTATAGAGCGGGCATGATTTCTATGTTCAAAATTACAAAGGGGCATAATTCAGTAACAAATGTAGGCAGAGTTAGGATTCTTGTTCTTGCACAACGCCTGATGATGCTTTACATTTGTATCAAGTCATGTGAAAATATCTCTAATGGCTTCAGAGTTAAAGAGCGGACACGATTTCTGTACTCAAAATTACAAATGGGTATAATTCAGTAATAAATGTTGGCAGAGTTATGGTTTTTGTTCTCTGCACATCATCTGATAATGTTTTACATTTGTACCAAGTCTCGCGAAAATATCTCAAACGATTTCAAAGTTATGGAGCAGACACGATTTCTGTACTCAGAATTATAAAGGGGCATTATTCAGTAAATAATGTAGACAGAGTTATGGTTCTTGTCCTCTGCACATCGTCTGATGATGCTTTACATTTGTACCAAGTCTCGTGAAAATATCTTTAACTGTTTCAGAATTTTGGAGCGGACACAATTACTGCCCTCAAAATTTCAAAGGGGCATAATTCAGTAAAAAATATAGGCAGAGTTATAGTTCTTATTATGGTCTGATGATGCTTTACATTTGTACCAAGTCTCGAGAAAATATCTCTAATAGTTTCAGAGTTATGAAGCGGAAACAATTTCTGTACTCAAAATTACAAAGGGGCATAATTCAGTAAAAAATGTAGGCAGAGTTATAGTTCTTGTTCTTTGCACATTGCCTGATGATGCTTTACATTTGTACCAAGTTTCATGAAAAAATCTTTAACGGTTTCAGAGTTAAGGAGTGGACACGATTTCTGCACTCAAAATTTCAAAGGGGCATAATTCAGTAAAAAATATAGGCAGAGTTATGGTTCTTGTTCTCTGCACATCATCTGATGATGCTTTACATTTGTACCAAGTCTCGTGAAAATATCTCCAATAGTTTCAGAGTTATGAAGCGGACACGATTTCTGTACACAAAATTACAAAGGGGCATTATTCAGTAAAAAATGTAGGCAGAGTTATGGTTCTTGTTCTCTGCACATCGTCTGATGATGCTTTACATTTGTACCAATTCTCTTGAAAACATCTCTAACAGTTTCAGACTTATTGAGCGGACAGGAAATGATAACGGACGGACGGACAGACAGACAGACAGACGGACAAGGTGATTACTATAGGGCCTCCGCAGACTTCGTCTGGCGGGGCCCTAAAAAATAGTATAAATGCTTCTTCTGAAGGTATATCCATTTACCTTAATACTGTTTATCAGAAATACATGTACTTCAGCAGTGGCTATAACCCCCGCCCCCTTGCAAGGCTTTGATAAAATACAATATTCCCTGGGCATTTAACAGGATTAATATGGAATGTATGAGAAATCATAAATCTACTTTGAAATATCAGTCTGAAAGGAGCTGAAATGAAAATAAAAATAAGAAATGTGTCCAAACTATGTAAGAGGATTCTTCGAGATATCAGTGTTTGAGATATGAAGAGATGTGCTGAAGTTGTATCCCTGTAACTAGGCCTGCCAAACCATTGACAACTTATACACCTCATATACAAAAAAGATAAACTTGTGATCTTTTTCCATTGTTGCTGCCATCTTATTAACAGACTGGTCAATTGCAACCTGGTGAACCACAGTAGGGGGAGTGAACCTGGCTCTGTCAGGACACATTTTTGGTCAACTAACAGCTGAAAGCTCAGGCACCCTACGTATGTTTTATTCCATATAAAAATTTAGAAAACTGAATAATTGAGACAAGGAATAAATAATAATAATAATAATAATATACGACCAATGTATTGCTGCAGCCGAATCTGACAGGCTTAAAAATTAAAATCCCTGCATTGTTTTGACAGGTTTAAAATCCCTACACTGTTTTGACAAGTTTAGAATCCCTGCACTGTTCAGACAAGTTTAAAATCTCTGCACTGTTTTGACAGGTTTAAAATCCCTGCACTGTTTTGACAGGTTTAAAATCCCTGCACTGTTTTGACAGGTTTAAAATCCCTGCACTGTTTTGACAGGTTTAAAATCCCTGCACTGTTTTGACAGGTTTAAAATCCCTGCACTGTTTTGACAAGTTTAAAATTCCTGCACTGTTTTGCAGGTTGAAAATCTCGGCACTGTTTCGACAGGTTTAAAATCCCTGCACTGTTTTGACAGGTATAAAAACTCTGCACTTTTTTGACAGGTTTAAAATTCCTGCACTGTACTGACAGGTTTAAAATCTCTGCACTGTTTTTTGACAGGTTTAAAATCCCTCCACTGTTTTGACAGGTTTAAAAATCCCTGCAGGCACTGTTTTGACAGGTTTAAAATCCCTCCACTGTTTTGAAACATTAAAAATCACTGCACTATTTTTTGACAGGTTTAAAATCTCTGCACTGTTTTGACAGGTTTAAAATCCCTGCTCATCCAAACAATCCCATGCAAAATGCACCTTTTGCAGTCCCTTGCCAGGTTACAAGTGACAGGTGCATGCACATGTGTAATTGCCTGATAAAGGATTCACAGAATCATATGGATTTGAACACTTAACGTCTCCTGGGGAAGTTTAAAAGAAAATCAGCTCAAAACGAGCATCTGGAAATGACAAGCCATGTGCACACATGCTGATTGCATTCTATATGTGGCTCTGTGACTTCGATTGAAGGAGGCTAAGGTAGTAACTCCAGATTGATCAGCAGAATACTGTGGAGGGGCAGTAAATTATAACCCACTGGGCACCACAGGGACTTGTAACAATAATTAATATACAAAAGAGACTTATTAATCTATACCCTAGACCTCTAGGGTATACATGTACATATTATTATATAAATAAGTATAAATTGTTACAAGTCCCTGTGCTGGGCACACATTAATCAACACTGAATCAACGTTGATTCAAATGTCGATTATATTGATTCATGCTGTGTGCAGTGGGAAATGCCTTAATACTTGCAGCATCTGTTAAATTGTACAACAGAAAACGTTAATTTCAAATATTTTAAACTTTACACAAACTGCCTAACCAGCTCGCAGATGCATAAACAAAACATTACACAAACTAATGTTCTTCTGAGACTAAAATAGCAACACTACGTCATAACGTGCACCTTGCATTTTAATCAATTATGACTGATTGAAGATATAAGTACACTAAGTAATTGACAGCCAAAGCTCTCACATGTATTTTACTTACCAGAGAAACAGAATATGAGAAATAAAGAGCCCAGAACACAGTCATATATCCACATTATTAATTTAGAAGCCCAACATTTTATGTGTAATTTTGTTGCTTATTACCAACATGGCGTACGCTGTCTGTAGTTTATTTTCAAAAGCGGTCAAACGTCTAGACGAAGTGTCTAGGTCACATAAGGTCGATAATATTCCGCATCTTTAATCCATCTCGTTGGGAATACATGGTCAGCCATATTTTACGTCCAGTTCGTCTGCTAGACTGGCCAATACACATCCCAGACAAGGCCAATACACAATCCTCATGAAACAGCTGCACTTTATGATGTAATGGACTAGTCCGCTAGTCGATGACGCCAGAGGCTTATCGCACCGATGATTTAATTGGGTTAATACATTACGTAACGGGGTCGGCAGGTTGGTGCAACATATGCACATTGACTCAGCGTCCACTTCAAACAATGTAGACCCAGATTAGATATTCCTTTGTAGTTGATTTTGTATTCTAAATTGTAGATAAACAAGTCTGCTAACTTTCTCGATTGTTGTATACAATACCACAAATCACCATTCTTGAGAACATTTTATTCAGATAGTTGTAACGTTATATAACAGAAAGAGTTACATGTATGGTAAACGGGTGCAATAAGGGGTAATTAAAGCATTTACATGTACTTATACCCCTGCTTTGAAAAAGTTGGGGTATACTGTGCTACATCTGTTCGTCCGTCTTTTCGTCTCTCAGTCCCAGGAGGTGGGTGGAGGGGGTTGGGGTACTCCGATTTTTTTTCTCGCTGCATGGGCTATGCCTTTAATCCTATAAAATAGCTAGTGTGACAGGTACCGGGTATATCAGGCATACCCCACAAAAATACTTTTAGCTTACCCAAAAAATATTCCTATATTATGTACCACGACTTTTTTTGTTTAATGACAGTTTTGGTCTGTATTGAATGAAAGATGTGATTTTACGTCCTTTTCAACGGTATTTCAGTTATATCAGGACGATGGGAGCATGATTATGAAAGGCTGTGTGCAATGGAACCCCGTTTACGGTTGGAAAGATTCTCGCCTCAAGCGGTCCGCTAGATCAGTAGGCCAACGCTTAACCCACTGAGCTGCCGGGGCTCCGACGAGTGTATTGGAGTAAATTTCATCACAGACACACAAATACCAGTAAGCAGGCCTACCCAGGCTTTTTCATGACACCCCAAAATAATAAAAAAAAAAAACAGCTGATTCTGGAAATAACACCCCCTCCAAACCCCGTATCCCCCACCCCCACCCCCACCACCACACACACACGCACCAAAAAAAAAGTGGGATACAGAAAAATATCAAAATCCAAAACACACTCAACATGTCAAGGAAGAAAACACCTGCAAGGTTTCAAAACAAATCAGTTGTATACTGTACTGTACTGTCAGATGTGTACTGTCAGTAGCGCGCATAACATTGTGACACTAAACCCGTTCTGTTCAGTTCAGTTCAATTCTCTTATCGACGTTACCCAAGTGGCTCAACGGTACGTAACCATAGTGGCGCCGTGTGTCCGTCCAATGACACTAAACCCATCGTTTATACACTGTATAAATGCATGCCAAACAACAAACATCTTTAAAAAAAAGATAATCGGCGCAGAGTGTTTTTATGCCCCCGCCACGAAGTGGGGAGGGGCATATAGTTTTGCCCTTGTCCGTACGTACGTCACACTTTGTAGTACTGTTCTTGTCTCTGCAACTCCTCCTACAGTATTGGATGCAGGGAGTTGAAACTTGCAACACAGTTCAGACATGCATTGAACATGTGCATAAAGGAAACATAACTTTGATTCAGGTCTTTATTGCAGAATTATGTCCCCTTGAATAATATACATATAATGACCATATTTCACATTTGAGTACTGTCCGTCACACTTTGTAGTACTGTTCTTGTCTCCGCAACTCCTCCTTCAGTATTCGATGCAGGGAGTTGAAACTTGCAACACAGTTCAGACATGCATTGAACATGTGCATAAAGGAAACATAACTTTGATTCAGGTCTTTACTGCAGAATTATGTCCCCTTGAATAATATACATATAATGACCATATTTCACATTTGAGTACTGTTCTTGTCTTCGCAACTCCTCCTACAGTATTTGATATAGGGAGTTGAAACTTGCAACACAGTTCAGACATGCATTGAACATGTGCATAAAGGAAACAGAACTTTGATCCAGGTCATTATGGCAGAATTACATCCCCTTGAATGACATGCATATTTTGACCATATTTCACACTTTGTAGTACTGTTCTTGTCTCTGCAACTCCTCCAATTGTTTTGATGTAGGGATTTGAAACTTGTAACACAGTTCAGACATGCATTGAACATGTGCATAAAGCAAACAGAACTTTGATCCAGGTCATTATGGCAGAATTACATCCCCTTGAACGACATACATATTTTGACAATATTTCACACTTTGTAGTACTGTTCTTGTCTCTGCAACTCCTCCAATAGTATTTGATGTAGGGATTTGAAACTTGTAACACAGTTCAGACATGCATTGAACATTTGCATAAAGGAAACAGAACTTTCAGTCAGGTCTTTATTGCAGAATTATGTCCCCTTGAATTACATACATATTTTGAACATATTTCCATAGCTTAAATACAATCTCACCTTTTATCGTCGCTCTATCAACCGATTTTGGTATTATATCACAGCTTTATTGGGGATGACAGTACCTCGAACAACTTTATGTTTCAGTTTGGTAGGATGAAGGTCAAGGTCACAGTTGCTATTTTCAGAAAAACTAGAGCATTGCTCCAGCGATTTCATTTATAGATCAATTTTGATGTAACTTCACATAAATGTTAAGTATAACGATATCTTGAATAAATTGCCGCTTCAGCACCCCAGGTCCAAGGTCAAGGCCACAGTTGCTATTTTTAAGAAAAACTTAGTCATCCCTCTAGCACCTTTATTTATTGACAGATTTTGATGTAACTTCACACAAATATGTTTTAACACATAACTCATCTAGTGAGGCATATGGCGGGGGCATTCATCACCTTTAGTGATTGTCTAGTTTTGTTATTAGATTTGACAACAACTTCCATGAATAAGTAAGCTATGTCGGTAGGCACCCACAACCGTAATTTTGACACTGGGTAACGACAATCACCTAATTCCAAAATGGACCAATCTTGAAATGGACCTGATTTCAAAATAGTTATCAACATGTTGCTTTGTTTGTTTGTCTGTGTTATTAAACCGAAAGTAGAAATCGAAAGTAGATCTAGGACGAAAAAAAGAAAGTTTTGAATATCTGCGTCTGTTTTCGATAACATTTCTATCGAAAAATTACAAACAAGAGAAACATTTTGAGTTAATTTAAGACAGAGTGCTAGTATTCATAGTGCAGTACGACGGGACTGAAAAAAAACCCCGAAGATTAAATATTCATTGACCTTTGATACTATTGGCTAAATTTTGACATACGCTTTATTTGACTAATGGAATCTTGTGAAATGCGGAACAATATCGAAATTATACGAGACTGCGCCTCTAAAGACACTAAGCACATAATAATAATAATAATAATAATAATAATAATAATAATAATAATGCTATAACCAAACAACATGGACATCTAAATTTCGCGATGAAAACTGTAATATTAAGAGTTGTGCCCACAAGGTACCCATATTCTATAAACTTTGGCAGCATTTCGCAACTCCAGATGAAAACTCCAAAACAAATAGTGCTTTATGTTGAAAATAGACAAGAGAAAGCAGAAAAAAAAGTGTCAAAAATAAATAATCATCTAAACATTATGACATTTTCATTTTATGCAGGAATCATATGTAAAGTTTCAAAACATTCCATGAAAAACTGTGAGAGGGGTCGCGCCCACAAGGTATCTACAGTCAATGTACTTCGACAGTGTTCTATGCAAAAAAAAAAAAATGACAAGGTTCAGATAGCAGAAACAGTTAGGAACAAGTATGACCAGTATACATGTATAGTGTTACAGAATTACAGGCAAGCCAAATCCAGTATGGCCCACTTTTTCAAAGCGGGGCTATAACAAACAATTAACAATACAATATAAGAGCGATGCCTGATGAGCGATTGGGTTTCACCGGTAAAATACGGCAGGCCCGGATGCAGACTTCCACGTCACTGGTGGGGCTCTGGATAACTGGAGTGGGGCTGGTAGGTACCGAGATGTATGTATGTGTGTGTGTGTGTGGGGGGGGGAGAGGGGCGGGGAGGGGGGGGGCTTGAAAATATATGACATAATTAATAATTGATGAGAAATTTTGATAGTGTCTTTTTTGCCTTAAAATAAATGTTGTGATATCTCATTTGAATCACCTCGCCGAGGCGATTCTAATGAGATATCACAACATATATTTGAATCTAACCACATGGATATATGATCTCAAACTGTCATCAGATACTCCTTATTATCTTGGAACCTACACATTATACATAACACAGAGACCCAGATGGCGGGGCTAGAGCCCCAAAGCCCATCCCTTGGATCCGGGGCTGTACGGTGTGTAGCCATAACGGCGCCAAGGTGATCAAATCGTCCAAAACGGGACCTGCGTGATCAGGGTCAGGGGCCTACGTCGACTTTTCTCTTACACAGCAAAGGACTACATATTTTCGAAGAAGAATTTGGGTACAAGACTAAATGCAAGAATTGCACGGAACGTTGCGGCAGTGACTACGTTTATTTTTTCTATTTGTTAAAAGTGCTAGCAAACTGTCTTTATAAGCGAAAGGACGTACGAATTGAGTCATGACAAATGAAATACATTATTATTTTGTTTGTGCGCCACAGTAAGAAAGTCCTGTCCTACATGAAATGACAAGGGATGTTATTTTTCCATAAACGGACATTTAGAATTTTGCGGAACTTGAAAGAGTTAGAAGATAAGTTCTAAGACAACCTAGAATACGACTCCTACGTGATTTTGGCTCCTGAAACTATATGATCTTAGGCACGCTATCATTCAACGTAAAGCACCCGTTCTAACTGGCACCAAACTTCAAGAAGATAATTGGTGAACTTAGTTGTGTTTTATGACCATTTTAAGAGTTTACCGGCGATACCGAACCGTACAATGAAATAGGGTTATGTAACTCAAGTAACAGTGGTTAGTCAGTGAAACTTTTTAACTGTCAGTTAATACTAAATCCAAGGACCATTACTGGAGATGAGTGTGAGAAAATAGTTTCGTTGAGATTTGTTGTCGATTTTAAACAGGCTACACCTGATCTGACCATTTATTTGTTAAAAATATAAGTACTGTAGCTTGGATTGGTCGGCAGTCACAGCTTTAACTATTGGAATGAAAATGATTGGGTAGGTATTAATGAAAGAATAAACCGACAAAGACTTGCATTACGGTATATTATTAAACACTTTTACCGCAAAATAATGATCGTTCAAACAGAAATGTTACATGTATAAACAGAATTGATTTAAACAATATTTATTCAATATAAATTACATATACAGACATGATACAAAACATAGCATGGTACAGGATCTGACGGTAAGCGAATCGCTTATATGAAAGTCATCTCCTGAGACACGACATGAATTTACAACAAAAGAATGGCTGAATTACAATACTGTAAACCGATTATTTAAGCGACAAAGGTGAAAATGAGATATACACAAATTTAACTTACAACAGACATACAAAGATATAGTAATTACATAACAGATACAAAGGTAATAAAAGGAAAGGAAGAAATGAAAGAAGTAAAAGAAGTAAAACGCTGCCTCATTTCTCGAGTGTTGTTGATAATGCTCGAATAATTATATCAGTTATTTATTTAATTTAACAGGGATTTTTCAAGATAAAGAATAAATGGGCAGCTTCCATGCAGAAAAAAAGATCAGAGTATTGAAGAACGGGGACCATGCAGTCGGAAACGAGTTGTTTTGTTAGTCAGGTTGGATGTTTCAATACAGCACAAAATCCGTTCTACAGTAATAATAAAAGATATGAACTGAAAGAAACCTATGACCGAATCCCTGTTTGAAAAAAAAATCCCGTGATAAGGGCTGTGCTTATTTCCTTAAAGACATTAAATCCTATGTAATGTAAAATGACAGACTAGGATGTCGCATATTTTTAGATTTACGACTGACGTTCGAACCTTCTTGACCTAATGATAAAGTCCTGCACTTTTAGGAAAAGAGATTCGTTTTCATGAACTGGCACGTTTTCTTTACCAAACAACAGATCGAATGTGGTATAATTATAATTATCTTCGGTAAGTATCTATTCCTTGGTACTGAGTACTTAGGACAAGTGAAAAAGAAATGTGCAGCACTCTCAAACCCACCGGATGAACATGAGGGACTAGGAACAATATTTTTGCGATAAAGGTGAGAATTGAGAGAGCTACATTCTGTTCTGAGTCTCGCCTGGAGTACCTGCCCTACACATGTGCCTGCATTAAAATATGCTGGGGGACGCTTTAAGTGTTTGTTTAACAAATATTTAAAAGATGCAACAGAGGTGGCCTGTTTAATGCGTTTAGGTAAATCATTCCAAGCTCGGATAGTGGACGGAAAGAATGAATTAAAGTACAAATTGGTGTTTGCATGAAGTGTCTGAGTATCATTAGAGTTTCTAAGATTGTAGTGAGTGGTATCCTGTATTAGAGGAGGGACAAGATCACTGAGGTAGTCAGGGGTGAGTCCATTCATTATTTTATAAAATATTACTAATTTGTGTTTGTTTCGTCGACTCTGAAGGGATTCCCACCCAAGATCTGCATATAATTTGTCGATGCCACATAGTTTAGTGGCACCGGTAATAGTTCTTGCTGCTTCAATATGTACAGCATCTAGTTGTCGTTTTGAATCAGAAGAAGCATTATCCCATATAGAATCACAGTATTCCAGAAGGGGGCGTATAAAGATACATAAATCTGTTCAAGAGCTTTCCTACTTATTTGAAATTTCAGTCTTCTCATTAAATTTAGTCTAACCCGAGCTTTTTCGGTTATAGTTTCAATATGGCTTGACCACCTACAAGAATTGGACAAAGTAACACCTAGATGTTTATGATTTTCACTTTCATGTAACAATATATTATTCATAAATAGTGGCAGATGCTGCATCTGATGTAATTTCCTGGATATGGTCATAGAGACAGTTTTACTAGCATTGAAATCTACAAGCCAAGTATCTGCCCAATTAGTGATAGTGCTTAGGTCGTTATTTAAGATATTAGCAGCTGCTTGTGATGAATCAACAACAATGTAGAGGCTTTTATCATCTGCAAACAGTCGAATGGAACATCCAATGTCACTGACGATGTCATTTATATACAAAAGAAATAATAATGGTCCCAGAATTGAACCCTGAGGAACGCCAGCTTGGACATGAGCCCAGTCTGACGCTTGACCATCGATTACAACACGCTGTTGGCGGTAGGAGAGGTAACTAGAAAACCACTGGAGAAGTCTGTCTGATAAACCGATACCTGATAGTTTATAGAGCAGTCCTCTGTGCCAGACTCTGTCGAAGGCCTTGCTGATGTCACAAAAACTACCCTCACTTCTTTACCACTGTCAACTGCTTCACAAAAAGTGTGGTAGGTATGTATTAGCTGATATGTAGTAGAATCTCCTCGAATGAATCCTGACTGGAAAGGGGTCAGAATGTGATTTTCAATGGCATAGTTATAAAGCTGTTTATGAATGCATCGTTCCATAGTTTTTCCTAAGTGACTTAATAACGATATAGGTCTGTAATTAGAGGCTTTAGTTCTGTCATCTTTCTTAAATATGTGAGAGACATTAGCATGTTTCCAAGCTGAAGGAAAGTAAGAATTTTCTAAGGAACGATTGAACACTATTCTAAGTGGGTTAGCAAGAATTTCAGCACCTTCTTTTAGAAGGATAGGACTTATTAGATCGGGGCCACTAGCTTTTGAAGTATTATGGTTTTGTAGAACATCTAGGACATCCTGGCAAGGGATTTCGATTGACTGAAGAGAGTATTGCGTTGTTCTTGGGAGTTGTGGAAGGGACTTA
Source organism: Ctena decussata (assembly GCA_963989385.1). Classification (NCBI taxonomy): domain Eukaryota; kingdom Metazoa; phylum Mollusca; class Bivalvia; order Lucinida; family Lucinidae; genus Ctena; species Ctena decussata. Next base: position 273,113 of record OZ022504.1, on the reverse strand, counting down.
TTGTCATCATTGACAACTGCTTGTGAAACAAAATAGGAATGAAACATATTTGCTTTTTGACAACTGTTTCCTGCATATGCATTATTTAAGGTAAGAGTAGGTATGTTACTTGAGGATTTTCCTAAATTTAAAACTTGTTTTGAGGTTTTCTGACGATCTTAATATAATTAAAGACAAATTTTCAGTTGTTCATTACAACGTCCAGAGTATCTCAAATAAATTAGACATCATTGAATCTGAATTTCGTAATTTCGATATTATTTGTTTGACTGAAACTTGGCTTGATGGACGGACCTCAAATAATGCACTAAATTTAAACGAATATAATCTTTACTAGTACAGACGTGATCGAAATGGTGACAATCATGGTGGTATCTGCGTGTATGCGAAACAAAATATTTACTCGCGTCGTAGAAATGATATTGAACGTCCAAATATTGAATGTCTTTGGCTAGAAGTTTCTATTCATAACAAAAAAATTCTCATAAGCACTTTTTACAGACCTCCAAACTCTACCCAGGAAGTTCTGTCGTCCATTAAAGATTCAATATCACTTGCCTTTGATACTAATATTCAAAACATACTAATCACTGGTGATTTTAACTTAGACATTTTAAAACAGCCCTTTAATAAAAAGGTTCTTGATCTTTGTCAACATTTTAGTTTAGATCAGCTTATCAATGAATCAACGCATCACACGGAATCACCGTCTTCCATTATTGACCTTTTCTTCTATTCTATTCTGTTCTATCCCATAACCTTACTAGGTCGTTGGGGCACCACAGCTGACTTCAAAACAATCCCTTTCCACCTTGTCCTGTCTTCAGCTGCCCTAGTTGAGCTGGCAAAATACATTCCAGTCCACTCCTTGATATTGTCTTCCCACCTCTTCTTCTGTCTACCTCTTCTTCTTTTTCCTTTCACTGTGCCCTGAAGAATTGTCTTTGCTAAACCAGAAGACCTTGAGACGTGGCCAAACCACCTTAGTTTCCGTTTCTTGACCAGCGTCAGGAGTTCATCATATTCTCCAATGGCTGCTTGGATCTTCCTGCGAACCTCCTCATTGGTTATATGGTCCTTGTACGAAATGTTCAGTAACCTTCGGTAGCATCTCATCTCAAAGGCCTGCGTTCTTTTCTCTAACTCTGCTGTCAAGGTCCATGATTCACAGGCATACAGAAATATGGAAATGACAAGGGAGCGCATGAGTGTCACCTTTGATCCAAGAGATATGCTGTTATCTCTCCAGATTGGTTTCAGCTTGGCAAGAGCTGAAGTGGCTTGTGCTATCCTTGAGAGAACCTCCTGTTTTGAGCCATCATCTGAGACAACTGCTCCAAGGTATTTGAAGCTGCTCACAGTATCCAGCTTCTGCCCCTTTACCTTGATCTCCCTCTGGATGCCATCTGCGCTGTTTGTCATCAGTTTGGTCTTCTCAGAACTGATCTCCATCTTATACCTTGTGCAGGTCTGGTCGAGACTTTCAACTAGAGCTTCTAGTTCCTGCTCTTCCTCAGCAAGAGCGTCTATGTCATCGGCAAACCGCAGGTTGGTAATATTTCTGCCGCCTATGCTAACCTTTCCGTCATGTTCTTCCAGAGCATCAGACATGATCCGTTCGAGAAAAATGTTGAAGAGGGTGGGTGACAGAAGACATCCTTGTCTTACTCCAACTGTTGTTCTGAACCATTCTCCTGTGCTGCCATTTATCAGGACTGCACTTGTAGCCTTGTTGTATAGCTGCTCAATGGTGCGAACTAGGTTTGCATTGATATTGTACTTCCTCATGGTGGCCCATAAGGCTGCATGCCATACCCTGTCAAAGGCTTTTTTTGAAATCAATGAAGACATGGTACAGATTCTGCTGATGTTGGAGATACTTTTCACACAGGATTCTAAGGTTGAAGATCTGTTCTGTGGTGCTCCTTCCTGCTCGGAACCCAGCCTGTTCCTCAGCGATTATCTCTTCGGCTTGTGGCTTAGGCCTGTTCAAGATAACTTTCAGCATGACTTTGCTTGAATGACTGATGAGGCTGATGGTTCTGTAGTTCTGGCAGAGCTGTAGGTTGCCCTTTTTAGGGAGAGTAATAATCAGCGACTGAGTCCATGGGGTAGGCCATTCTCCTGTTCTCCAGATCCTGTTACAGATATCTGTTAAAACATCAATCATGGTCTCCCCTCCAGCTTGAACAAGTTCTGCTGGTATATTATCAACTCCGGCAGATTTTCCCTTCTTCAGTGCTGCTACTGCAATCTCAACTTCCTCACGAAGGATCAGTTGTTGACCTTTTCTTAACATCAAATAAAAATAATATTCTATTGAGTGGTGTCGGAGACCCAATCCTTGACCAAAATATTAGATATCATTGGCCTGTATATTGTGTGCTTAAATTTGATAAACTTCTAACCCCTGTTTACACGAGGCATATTTGGTTATATGATAGGGGAGACTATCAGTCTCTTTCGCGTGACTTAAATGATACTGATTGCAACTCAACTAAAAATAATGATATAGATGAATATGCAAATAATGTAACGGAATGTATTACTAAACTTGCAAAGAAGCATATACCAAACAAAGATATTAAAATACGTAAATCAGATCCTGCTTGGCTTACTACTGACATAAAAAGATTGATGCGCAAACGCAAACGATACTACGACAAATATAAAAGTTAAAAAACTATCACTGATTTTGAGAATTACAAAAATATTCGAAATAAAGTTACATTTGAAATTCGAAAATCCAAAAAACGCCAGCTGGAAAAGCTTAGTGAAAAATTAAAATCTAATTAACTTGATCAAAAAGACTGGTGGAATACCTTAAAGTCATTTATTAAACCTGAACAGCCATCAACTTTTCCTCCACTCTGCAAAGATGACATAATTTATACCAACGATGAAGACAACGCAAATATTCTAAATCAGTTTTTTACTGGCCAAACCATTTTGGATGATAGTAATGCCTCTGTGCCCTTAATAAATCAGATACCTTCTCATAAACTTGAGTCCATCTCTATCTCTGCTTATGGAGTTGAAGACATATTAAAAACTCTTAAAACAGGTAAGGCCGCTGGCCCAGATTGTATTGGTAACCGATTGTTAAAAGAACTTGCACAACCTTTGTCAGCTCCTCTCTCTGATTTGTTTAACTTTTCTCTCTCAAAAGGCAAAGTTCCAAGTCTCTGGAAACAAGCCAATGTTACTCCTGTTTTCAAAAAGAATGACCCATCGGATGTATCCAACTATAGACCCATATCTCTTCTTAATACTATAGGAAAAGTTCTTGAAAAAATCATTCATAAATATGTTTTTAATTTCTTACACGAACACCAAGTAATCACTACTCTTCAGTCAGGTTTTATTCCAGGAGATTCTACCGTGAATCAGTTAGTTGATATATATAACACTTTTTGCCGAGCCCTGGACGATGGTAAAGAAGTTCGTGCGATTTTTTCAATTTGCAATTTCTCGAAGATTTTTCGATTCTCATACTAATATTTGTTAAACCAGTTTCAAATTTAAAAGTGGAAATAATGTATTTCAAATCACTTATTATATAGAACTTTATTTAAAGTAACAATGGGATACAGATTATACAAGTCGCAAGACTTTCTTCTGAATCCCTTTCAAGCTACTGTAAAATAGGTTATCTTATTGTGAATTTGTATTGTTATATGTACAGTAATTTGAATAAAATATTGTTTACACTAAGGAACATTTCTGTAAAAGTTTTGTCAAAATATCTGCAGTGACATAGCAATAAATGCAAATTTTCAATTTTCCCCATACAAGTCAATGGAAACTTTAAGTTGCCATAGCAATCAAAGTTCTGAAGCGATTTGGTAAAAACAGTATTATTTGTTCCCCCTGCCTATAGATGCCATATATGAAATTTGGTAACAATGGGTCTTGTAGTTTCAGAGATGTCGTTTGAAAATGTTGACGGACGACGGACCACGGAAGGACGGACAACGGATGCCTGCCTATACTATAAACTCACCTGTGAGCCTTCGGCTCAGGTGAGCTAATTATGATGGGCCCGCGTGCCCGATGTTACATACCAAGTTTCAAGGTCATCGGCTTGGTTCTGGAGAAGAAGATTTCTGAAGGGTTTTTACCATATATGGGCGCGGTGGCCATCTTGGTCATGTGACCCAGATACCCCGAATAAACTTTTGTTCCCCCAACCTAGGTAGGCTCCATATGAAATATGGCTTCGATCGGCCCAGTGGTTTCAGAGGAGAAGATGTTTGAAAATATTGACAACAGACGATGGACGATTGAATAGAATAGAACGGTGGCCTGGCTATACTATAAGCTCACCTATGAGCATAGCATAAAGGCTCAGGTGAGCTATAAAGGACAAAAAATCAGTAATAGTCCTGCCGGTTTTTCTAAATACGTTTCTTCGAAACACTACGCTGGGAGATTTAAGTGTAGTTTGTTTGACATGGGAACATGGGGACAGGGACTCGGTCATAGAAATGTAAGAAGGAAAATAAAAAGTCAGAAAAACATATAAACATACAAATACATTCTTAACAGTAATTTGGTGACGATAAGTTCCAATTTTATTACCCACTCGGCACAAAACGCCAGGTCGACATTGAATCAACACTGATTCAACGTCGTGATGTCGAATCAGCGTTGATCCCATGCCGACTCAACACTTTGCTTCAGCAGGGTAGATTAGGAATGGTGTCGGAACAATATAATTACCTTTCTAATCAGGATTAAATGTATTAAATGAGCTGAGATATGGACGTCCATACCGGCACGACTTCCATAAGAGGTCGTATGTGGAATTCCATGGCGGGAAGTTTGTAGATGAAATATTAAACTAACTGTGTTTGCGACATTTTGGAGGTATGCTCATTTACGTTCTTTATTTCTGGCAGGGAAAAAAAACGTTAATCTGGCAACTGGATTATTTCACCTCATCATTTCGATAAATAGAGATTATTATATACCTAAAAAGTTCCCCATTCACTTTACATTAGAGTAACCGTGCAATATTTTCTGCATATTGCACGGAGTCAAGTGCATATTGCACGGAGTTAAGGAGTCACGTTCCCAAGAACTACTTTTGTTTTGAAAGAAGAAAAGTTTGGCGGCCATTTTGTCGTCGACTGCAATTCAAAAAGGAGTAGAATAATGACACTAGTGTCGGTTTGGGTGTAATAATTACATAAAAGACAATTAGATATAATTTACCTTTGATCCGTCACTCATTTATTTACTATTCTGCGATAATAAGGGAGATTTTCGTCAGAGCTGCTGAGATTAAGACTCGAAAATGGCGCTCAGTTCTTGTAAACATCAGCGTTTGTTTACTGACGTCACGTCCAATAACGTAACGTCATATATACTTTCGCGCTATCAGGCGTGGCTTTTAGCGAGAATGAAGACACGAAATGGCATAATGTTATTTCAAATTTAAAACAAGTTGCGGTTGTTCTACCGATATAATATTTTGATTTCGTACACACAGAGCTCTGATGAAACTTGCAGATTTGTATCAAAGGTATATAATAAAAAGGTTATTGAATTTATATTGTGAAATATTCGGCACTCGTTCATATGGCGGAAACGCACTCGCAAGCTCGTGCGTCCTTCGCCATATGAACTCGTGCCGAATATTTCACAATATAGATTCAATAACCTATAATTATTACATGGGGTTTTCGTTATCACCCGATTTATCAGCCCGAGACTCCAATATCGGACCGAGGGCTTGCCCGAGGTCCGATATTGGTCGAGGGCTGATAACTCGGGTGATAACGAAAAACCCATGTTATGATCTGTTTATCATATAGATTCTAGTTAAGAAAAAAACATGTCACGAAATAGTTGCTAGAAATCAACATTTTTGAAGTTGTGAAAACTTGCTACTACTGCTGAAGGCCAAGGCCTAAAAGGGCATCCAGCAAACACAACGGCAGGGACACCCGAGTGTGAGTGTAATATTTCATTGTATAATGAAACGAGGCAGGCAACTGACGACAAGTGTCTAATGAAACGAGGGATCTTATGATAAGTCTTACCAACACACAGCATCACTGCGCCATTTGAAATGTTTCCCGCCCGTCTAGTCTTGTAGCGCTTGCTGTTTTGTAGCGAAACAAAAAATTCAGCCATTTCATATTTATTTTGACACCAACGTGTTTCTTTCGATCTAACTAAGAAAATGAGTGGTCACACTTTATGTCTACGATGAATAATAAGAGAGATAGAAGCTCTGAAAGGATGGGAAATTTTCTGTTCTGCAACATCGCTCTCGCCATTTTAACGTCGAAATATCTCACGCGACGTCGTTGACGTTAACGACGGGCCGATAAACGTATCGGACCGGGAAAACCTTTATCGGACCGATGGGCAAGATAAAAACTCTGAATCAAACATGCAGATTGCCTCTTAGGCAGTCCAAAATTCTGTATCTATGTGATAAATATTCTGCCAACGTTAGCACCGAAAATAGATGTGAGTGCTTACATCAAGCGTTAGGCGGTAACACGCCCACTTTGATGAAGAGAAGCGTTTAAAAACAATGTTACAATCAGAAGATTCTGCACGATTGAATGTTCGTGTGCTAGAGAATAATGAAAGTTTAGCCTATTCTATCAGTCCAATATCGCAGTTAGCTGCCCATATAGCTGTGCCGACCGACCACCTAGTGCTCAGTCAGAGCAACCGAATTCTAACTTGCATCTAACTATCTGAATACTATTGTGTCTAAATACTGCCTAAGTGTGTCCTACTTGGGTAGGCAAAACAGCAGTTGCACTCGTACTAGTATAAACTCCACCGGTCACGCTACGTTGATCCACATTGTATCAACGTTGAATCATCGTCATGACGTTGAATCAACGTCAATTCGATGCGGGCCAAAATATGGTTATGTATTACAAAGTAGCAAAATAAATGGATGGTGCCTTTCAACCTTTCAGCAGTATTACAGTAGTGTCAGGACTAATGGGGAGTGATTAGGAAGGGCTGTGTGCAAATAGGCACCGTTTGGGTTCGGATAAAATCTCGCCTCCGGCGGGACTTGAACCAGCGACCCGATGATCCACATTCGGGAATGCTAACCATTCTATTGCGCCTACGCTTCAGCAATAATAAGACAATCGTGTAGGCGTCTACTCTAGACACGATACACTGGCATAAACTGCATCATTTTTGGACATAGTTCTGTTCGACAGTTGACATGCATAGTACAGTCAAGCTTTTTTAAGCAAGCTTCCGAAGGAAAGGCCTATAAAAACTTGCTCAATACAGGTCAATTTACACCAAAATTACTGATCAGGGAATATGAGAATTTGGCATCTTAAGACAGGTTTTTACTTACCAGTAGTGGCCCTACGACAGCTTTGACTGTATCTGCAAGCATGTTATAGCAATGAAACATCTAGTTGCTTCCACAAACAGTGTCAGATTTCAGGCGTACAGGCAGAGATACACCAGCACACATGCAGGGCACACGTACGTAGACGTCACCATGCATTGTAACCACGTAGACACACATGCATGCACACACACAGATACACTTCCTTCCATGTGTATGCACACGAACTCCAGTTTTTCACACATGTCCATGCACATACCTTCACATATCTAACAGAAAATACCAAAATAACCACAACTATCCCAGATATTGAAACAGAAAGTGACAAAGACTGCAGAACAAGTATCATGGATCAGTATGATCTTGCCACCCTGCTGGCAGTATACATCAAACCACTGCATTAAAGCAAAAAAAAAACTGCTAAAATCCTAGCACCATTAAAGTAATCTGTTATGGTGTCCCATTACCTAGGGTAGCCATGGTACAAAACATATATATACATACTAGTAGTACATTGAACCACCATCCACGCACAAACACACCGTATATACATGTTTACAAATTTATTACTCTAAGCAGTGGCTCATATTAATGTTTTAACCATTTTATTAAATAGTTATGGCAGCGCTGCTGTACCGTATTTATAGGGCTTCATACGAAAATAGCTACTCGGTTATCTGTATTCGAATAAACCTAGGAACAGAGCTACCGCGTAGCTTATTCATATGCTTAGTTCTATCCTGTTTATGAGAAGCTGTATTCAGAGCACGACGTGTTTTCGTCCATATGAAACTACTGGTGTTTGGTAATCCTCAATGGCAGGGACAGTAAAGATTGAGTACCATCAGCATGTTGGGTGATATTTTTGAGCTATTCAGCTGTCTGTAGATTCCTTTTTAACCTTTGAGACTGAAATCAATCATGAGTTTCAGTCCATTAGAGTAGTACTGGAAACCATGTGCGACAATACACGAGCAAATGACTTAAGTAAAATTGTATAACTAACTCCAGAGTTATGGGATTTGAATGATATTGTGTGACTAGAGATTGAATTCCAAATAGTGACGCGATTTCTGACCAAGGACTTCCCAGAGATTTCACGCACACCTGAAGTATCTCTTGTGTTTAACCAGGGCTGGATCCAGCCCCCTGATTTACCGGGAGGGAGGGTGGGGCAGCTCATGTCGAAGACATGAGCAGAGCACCGAAGGTTCAAGGAGGGAGAGTATGAGAGGGGGTCCCCACCTCATTTGGAGGGGCTATGGGAAAGTTTTCGATTTTCAAGACTCTCTTGACAGCATTTAAGCCACTTTTAAAGTGTACATTTGTACTTTAAGACATTTTTTGCCTTTCTTTAACCATGACTTTTAGTCTTTTTGATACATATTTCTTTACAAACATTTAATGTTTCTTTATTATTCCTGAGACTCACGGGGAAAAAGTTCCATAAATCTCCAATACTGAAAACTGATTTTCAACAAGGTCCCCGCTTCAATTTTAAAAGTAGGAGTCCGGGACTCCTTCTTTTCCAAAAACAGGAGTCCCAACTGAAAAAGTTGGAGTCCCATCTTGAAAAAGTGGAGTCCCATAGATTTCAACATGGAATTTCGCCCCAGAAGCATCCAATAAAACTATTACTTATCTAGTTAGACTATTGTATTAAAATTGTCTTATGATATTGCCCGTGAGGTTGCCAAATGGCAAAGAGCAAAAGATGAGAAGGGCTCGTATAGTACGGTGGAAGGACAATGTTATTGCGTTTGGACATCAACTTATAATGTTATATAAGTTCAGTAATACTTTCATTTTAAGTCCAAGGTATTTATCCACTTTTCCCTTCAGAGCTGTTTCTGATTATCAGCCTTATTCTCCAACAGCACTGTAATATGTAATAGCCATAGTTCAGCACTATTCAGCGATGCCCAGTCCACTGCAACATTGCTTAGAGCAATTAATCAAGCTTCTTTCGACCATCACCTCCTACCCTCTCCAACCCACACACCTACCCGACCCACCTTTCCCCTCCCCAACTGCCGACATCAAACACGGAGATCCAAGTCTACTTGACCTTCCTTCATCTCAATGACTGAATTGAACTGAAACTGATCTAATACAAAGGCGTTACGCACATCGTAGGCGAGTAGTAAGACAGTCTAGAAACGAAAACGTGCCTCATAAAATGTTCAGAGCTTCGTCACGCATCCTGAAATTCAAAATTTTCTTGGGGAAGATCCACAAATCACTCCTTTGAGACGGCAGTAGCCCCTCTCGGCCTGTCATCCGTTTGGCGTTCGTAATAATTTTAATTTCCTGACAACACTTCTGTAATAGTCTCACCTTCTGGCAAGCTGCCAATCAGTGCGACGCCATACTTCAAAAGCGGTAAACTAACCAATCATTGCGAGGCGATAGATTTAAGGAAAAGATATTCCGTTCAAACTGATCAAATGATCGCCGATCGTCGATTATTCATTTGAATTGGCGATTACGAAAGTGTGATATATTGACACGTGCGGTACTACTGGTGATTGACAACGATAAAGACATCAGATAGCGCCGATTAAGAAGGTGTGAACTTCGAGGTGTAATGACAGGTGGCAATACCCGTTGGTTTCCGTAAATTCTCGCGTAGAACGACTTGACATTTGAAAGCCGTTTTTCACACGGCAAACATATTTTACAATTTTGGGACAGGGGCATACTTGCTGGCAACTTCAGTGAGGGAGTGGGGGGGGGGGGGGAGCCGCCCTTTTCCCCCATCTGGATCCAGTATTGAACTTCTCCCAGAGTGCGACGGCTGAGAGGGTACGACATTTGAAATCTGATAGCTCGTCTTGGTCTACATTTTCGACACGCTAGCAGGTAAAATTTTGCAGAGACTTAATGTTTATGAGAAGTAGTTGTGGTTACATTAGCCCAGCATGGGCAATGTAGAGATCAACGAAGTTACGGTGTCTCCCATAGAACTTGTCAAAGGTTGACAAAACAATGTTGTCAAGTCAGTTGATAAAATTAAATTTTAAGTAAAAAGATAGGCAAAGTCTCCACCAAGCCAAACGTGAGATGCTTCAGGTATCCGAGTTAATCTTGAATCCAAATGGATGAGATATTCTGGTTTATCAGCATCTAGAAGGCTCCAACATACAAGAAACTAAGTGAAAATTCTTGTATCTTGTTATCAGCATATAGGGGCGATAGAAGGTTCCAACATACAGATAACTTCTATGACTGATACTTGTATCTGGATCCAGATCTGTTTACTGTCACCAGCCACCTTTGGTTCGTCTGTTTCCATACTATGGATAGATACTGTTCCTTGTGAGGTCGAAGACTCTACCCCTCTCAGCCCCGGATCCAGGGGGTGGGCACTGGGGCTTCAGCCCCACCATCTGGGCCTTTGATTATGTACAATATGTAGGCCTCCAGATAATATCTGATGACAGTTTGAGACACTTTATCCATGTAGTAGGGTTAAAATATATATGTATATTGTGACATCTTATTAGAATCGCCTCGACGAGGCGATTCTAATGAGATATCACAACATACGAATATATTTCAAGGCAAAAAAGACATTATCAAAATTCTCATCAAATAGACCCTTAATTATGTAATATATTTTCAAATCTCCCGACCCCTGCCCCCCCCCCCCCCCCCCTCTCCCCTCCTCCAAATACACACATAAGATAAGATAAGATAAGATAAGATAAGATTTTTTTAAAGTCGGCAAGTTTACAACAAATCAACACAAGCTCTTATGAGCTTTTGAACCGACTGTTATAACACAGGTATAATTTATTCAACAAGAGTAAGACAGCTGTAAGACAGACTATGCTAATTAGTATGCATCTTAGCTACCTGACAACCTAAAAATACAATTACACTGTTGAAAAACATACCTGGACAGAGCAAGGTTTGTAACTTAGGTCTATCAGAACATTGTACTGGAGGGTAGTGCTTCACAAGTGGCAGCTCAGTTGCTAAATAACAAGCTCCACACCACCCTTCAGTCAATGTGAGGAAAACCTCTACCCGTCCTGGTTACTCAGCTAACAGCTTGCAGCTACATATAAGAGAAAGCAATAAATGTTTAGCACAGGTTAAATGAACACATGTATACAATATGGGAATAACTTAAACTAGCATATGCCAGGATAAAGCAGAGTTCACAAATTAGAGCTGTCAAACACTGAACTAGGCGGTAGTGCTTCACAAGTGGCAGCTCAATTGCTAAACATCAAGCTCCACAACGCCCCTAGTCAGTGTGAAAAGAACTCCACCCCATCCTGTGCAATACTGTGTTTACCCTGAAAAAAATAGCAATAAAGCACAATAGAAGTTTAGCACATGGACGAATACAATGCAGTTAATAAGCGGAGAAATAAGTAAATGCAAACAGAACAAAAGCAAATAAGCCAGGCTACAAAAGCAAACAACAAAAGCATAAAAACATAGGAACTGATTAAAAATAAGACTATGCTGACCCGACTGTGACTTCCAGGACTTTGGTTAAAATTTAGCATCACAGGCTGAGCATTTACATTTTTTTTGCATTCCAATTGGATATAAGTTATTTAAATTTACTAAAATCAGTTATTGTTCTAAAATCATCTGGTAAAGAGTTCCACAGCACGGGTGCAGCATAGCGAAATGAATTCTTACCCTGCCTTGAAGATTTTACCTGAAGAACCTGCAATATATCAGAATATCTAAAATTATATGTATATATGTATACTAACAATTTTTTTAAGAACAGGTGGTGCTAGATTGTTTAAAATCTTAAAAGTTTCTATGGTCATGGTCCTTAGGCGTCTTATATGCAGGGCAGGTAGGTTTGCTTTGGGCAGTGACCTATGAATACAGGGTTAGGGCTACATATAGGTCACTGCTTTGGGCAACAGCTCTTCATATGTACTAAAATAGTCTTCATATACAAATCTGAGTGCCCTTTCTTGAATTTTTTCGATTTTCTTTGTATTTGAAGTAGAACAAAAGTGCCATGCAAGTGGGCAGAAATTAAAAATTGACAGGATAAAAGTATGAAATATTGTCATTTTACTAGGATTACAAAGGTTTTTCCCTAGTCGTTTTAATACATTGAGCTGCTGGCCGGCTTTTTTACAAATGTTTTGGATATTATTATCGAAAGATAGATTAAAATCAATGTCAACACCCAATAATTTCACTATGTCTTCACAAGCAATTGATGAATTTCCAAGGTTAAAAATAGGTGACTTATTATGAGTTCTTTTGCCAACAGCAATGGCCTGAAATTTGCCTGGGTTAGCCTTCATGCAGTAAAAAAGTACAAAATAAAACCAATCTATTAAAATTTCACTTTCAGACTGAAGGACACTAACCATGTAATCAGAATTCGGAGAGTGAAATGAGAGGATGTTGTCATCTGCATAATTATATAGTGTTCCTCTCTGAATGAAATAAAAAATGTCATTAATAAAAACATTAAATAAAAGTGGTCCCAAGATTGAGCCCTGAGGGGCACCCTTATTTATTTCTGCCCAGTTACTCACTACTGTGACATGCCATAGGCCGACAACGTGCACAAGACACAAGCATTTTGGCACCTCCCAGCCTCACCAGTTATCTAGCGCCCCACTAGTACGTAGTGGTCTGGATCCGGGCTTGCCTCTCCCTTTCCGCTTTTTCCTGTCACATCTGTAAACCCTATACCCGGCTGGAAGCATCTCTATGCTGAGCTGAGTGTTGGTCAGTCAAATAGGATTCATTTCCTATAACAATGTCTGCATCACTTGTTTCTAAGAGTGTGACTTAAGTGGCGTTGGTCCTTGACTAGAACTAAAACACTTTATCAACTGACGCTACAGTACAGTTTACGTCAAGCGTAACTGCCGGTTCTCCCAACATAGGAGGGATCAATACTGGCACGGTTATTGTGCTGATAGGTGCAACCAAAAGTTACCGCCACCGCAGAGAACGCCGGGAACACACGTGAAATCTCAAGATGGCGGAGAACGAAGAAGAACCTACTCCTTCGGAGGATATTGTTGTCACCAAATACAAAATGGCTGGTGACATGGTTAATGGTAAGGTGGACGTAGGAGATTTGTTCTTCCCATTCCTTTTTTGTGCGAGGCAACAGAGAACGTGGCTGCATTACATTTGCTTCAGTACATGTGCGCTTTTTATTGCACAATCTGGTGGCATTATTCTGCCTTTGTTTGATACTAGATCTTAGGACTTTGTCCAGGTTTGATTTGGAAAAAGCCCCTAGCCAACTTAGGGAAAATTTATTGACAAAAACCTGGAATTGGGAATAATTTTTTTTGGCTGTGCGGAAATGTATCTGTCACAAGCTTTGCAGAGCCAAAATTAATATTCGTATCTGCCCAACGCATGGGATGTTTTATAACATTTCAAAGTGTATGCAAACGTTGACAAAAAATCGGATCAACAACTATACAGGCTTCCGTTAAGTGGACGTACGCCGTAAATTTCAACCTGAAATTACCTCTGTACATCCTGAGTGGAATCTATGACAACTCACCGACAGACAACTGGCCGACACGACAAGTCACAGACATACTTTTTTCACCGACAACCAACTCACCGACACCACCACTGGCGGACAGGACAAGTCAAAGACAATTTTTTAAAAAACTCCCCGACGTTCGCCGACACTCACCGACACCCATCGACAGAATCTTTCCTTAAAGGATGAAAAAGAAATATTTTTTTGTTTTATTTATTTCCCGAACAGCACACAAATATGCAGAATCGGGACAGTGATTTTGTTCTTGGGTAGATGTCAACTCATTTTCAAGTTTGACGCATCTACCTTTACAGTCTGGTAGGTGGCACACCCAATATGACTTTTCTCCGCGTTCACGATCCTTTTTATAAATGTAACCATCGAAAACCAATTTGTTTTCCCCCCTTTTAGATCGGATGTCTGCGAGTTGACTTTCAGTTGTTTGTCGGTGAGTTGTTGTGTAGTGTCCTGAGTGAACTTCGAAGATGTATCGCAGCTTTTGATGAATCCGGGTCGTTTCGGCCCTATTCCCGTTCGGCCTGGGTCGTTTCTGCCCGATTTCCGGGGTGAGTCATTTCGGCCAAATTGGGGTGGGTCGTTTCGGCCCGATTTTATGAGTGAGTCATTTCGGCCTTAATTATTTATTTCTGGAAAGTCTATAAGATAACAGGCTGATTAGGGTGCGTAAATTTACCGGAACGGACTTAATTACCGAAACGGGCCCGTTTTTTCCTATCCCCAGTTGATTTTTGTAATATTTAGAATAGACACTGTCACACAGACTTATTTTATATTTATACGTATTATGTATACCGTCTAGTGCAAAATCAATTAAAGATATCAGTCCAAATACACTTGGAGCAGTTTGCGCTATGGGTAGGCCTGGTAATAGCCTACGCATATGTGTTTCATTTGAATATCATTTAATCTTATACAAACATCTAGTTTTCTTTCTTTCAAGACTTATAAAGAATGAAAAACACAAACATTCCCGAATTTTATGCCATAGTATCATGACCAACACAGACCTGTTTACAACTACGATTTTGGCGTATTTTCTACGTTTTTTGCTTAAAAATACGCTCTACGTTTTAACCATCTGAAACTACGCAAGATTGCCAATCCAGTTTTTCAGTCCTTTTCCTGTGATTTGGACCATATTTGGACATTTTGGCCCCTATTATTTTAAGCGTCTATTCAACACAGATTACTACGGTTCAGCTGTGCATTTCAGCGTGAACAAACAATCAAATTATGTCAGGCTGCAACTGCCAGTCAACAACCATTAAGAAAAGTTAAACAATAGCAATATTAGTCATGGTCTATTGATTTTATATCTTCATAGCTAACTGTTTTTGTCAGCTACACTGTATTGTCATGTGTTTTCGCGATCAAAAGTTGATCAAACAATTAACAGATAACATATGTAATATTTTATCCTGTGAAGATAAAATCATTTACTGACAGAGATAATTGAGGTTTGTTTAAACATTTTGCTGCTGTCTATTAGGAACAAGCCAAAAGGTCTTAATAAGTAGACAAAAGGTAGGATAGAAAAGAGTATGAACCCAGGCCCTTGCCAAAGATGCATCAGTTGCCATCCTCATCTCTTTTCCTCATTTCTGCTTTAACCATACCTATAAAGGACTGATTTACAGACTAGGTTAGAAACCACTATGTCATTTTTTTTTGGAAAAAATCAAAATAGCCCCTACTCTCCACGCCCCCACCCCCCCCCCCCTCCCACCCTCCAAAACAACACCCCACCCCCATCCAACTACCACATGCCTGGACTACACATAAGTACTGCAAAATACGCTTAGCTGCCTTCCTGACTACACATGACGAAGTCTGAGAGTAAACAGGTCTGCCAACATTTCATCCATAGGAAATATGTATATCTACATGTATCAGTTCGGTAAACAGAATCAGGGTGTTGCTAGTTAAGATCATACATGTAAGTCATAGGTAGGACCTGGAATTAATCCGCGCGTGCATATTGTAGTAAAATATATCAAAAATCGGCTGGAAATAGGAATATTATGGTTCCGGTCCGATCCGGTAATTAAGCCCATTCTGGTCCGTTCCGGTAAATTTACGCACCGGGCTGATTACACCTAATATCTCCTTGGTTTCTTATGAAATACTTCAGGTACATATCCCTTTTTACAAGGCGTAACTAACTACAAAATGTGATTTTCCGTTAGCTTCACTGGACAAGGCACTCACAAACAAGTGTAAAATTTAAAAAGAACAAGCACCCTATTAAGAATGGAGGCCAAAATGAAAATGGCAAAGTTGCTGTCCGTAAAAGAGACCAAATTCTCTGGCACAAGTTGCTAGGCTAAGTCTAAATAGGAACTTTTTATACTAGAGGAAGGAATAAATACGCTGAAATAACAGAAATTATGTTATCAAAGTCAAGTTGTTTTATTTTCATTGGGTGAGAGATGTGTTTTTTTTTCTCTGTATCTAAAAGTACCCCAAATATGTAAATAAGTTGTGTCTAGTTTGGTTATAAGATAGGTTTAGTCATCCAAAACAGTCCTAAAAACATATCCACCTTGAAGTCTGATGTAGATGTCTAGGATTTTGAAAGGAATCACCATCTTATAACAGACAAACTATGGTATTGTTATGTTGGCTATTGCAGGAGTTCTGAAGGAAGTTGTAGCCAAATGTGTAGATGGCGCTTCAGTGATTAGCATCTGTGAGTTTGGAGATACTCGACTCTTGGAGGAAACTGCAAGGGTTTTTAAAAAAGACAAAGAAATGAAGAAAGGTAAATCATATTTATGGTTCAGTTCTTTCTCTAGTATATGTTAGGTATGTATGATTAGTATAGTTATATCATAATGTCAAACTGTTTTGTCAGCTACAGTGTATTGTCATGTATTTTTGTGATCAAAAGTTGATCAAACTACTAACAGATTAACTGAGTTAAAGGCTGCAATGAAGAAGTCGGAATATATACACATAATAGTAACTTGATCTGGCGTACTGTATCACGTCGAGTTGCTGAGCTCATACCATGGGATCCGATGGTATGAGCTCATCCACGAGACTTGATACAGTACACCAGATCAAGTTACTAGTATAATAATTTGCTTATTATATACCTTAGGGAACAGCCAACCATTCATACCTGCCAGGGCCAATGCATCGACCTGGATTCAAAAATGCGCAGCGGAGTTACGTAGCTAGTCTTGAGTCTTGAGACAAACGCTACCAACTGAGCTATCAAGGCCTTTTGATGTGTTTGTTGACGTTAAGTCATTAGTCCCATTTCTCTGGTTCTCATTTCTACAATGCAAGTTAAAAATGACGCACCTGAAGTTGGAACTCAGACATAGCCTTGATTTAAGGGATAGTGATACGGATTCAGAAAACATCAGTGTGATAAAGCCTTCTGTATCAGATGGCCAGAAAACAGGCAGTTCAAAGGGTGTATCATTAACAGGTATATAATAATATTAATCATCAGTACAGATGTGTAATAATTTATCCTCCGAAAATAAATTCATCAGTTGACAGAGATTATTGAGGCATGTTTATACATTTCACCATTGTCTATTTAGGATGAAAAGAGTGGTACTATGAATGCTGGCACTTGCCAAGGATGAGCCAGTTGCCATCCTTAGCTCTTCCTCATTTCTGCCTTACAAATACCTATAAAAGACCTGATTTTAATATGAGAGAAACAGCCGAGACTAGAAACTAATAATTATGTCAATTTTTTTTTAAATATTCAAAATAGCCTCCCTCTCCCCCCCCCCCCCCCCCCCCCCCCTCCAGCTACCACATGCCTACTTGGACATGTACTGTAATATATGCTTAGCTGCCTTCTTGACTGCACAAGGCAAAGTCAGAGAGTAAACAGGCCTGATATTGGTACGGTGCCAGTGCTTTTTCTATCTATGTCATTACCATTTTCATGCACAGCAGACCTGACTGTCAGGCACAGATTTATTTATTAATTTTGAGCTTTGGACTGGTGCCTTGAATAGGCACCACATATACAGGATAAAAAATCCCTGTTAAGCTTAGTCACCTGTGTCTAGCAAGCTGTAGTTTTTAGCTTTCCTGACTAGTTTTTTTTCCAATCAGCAGGATTTCTTCAAAGCAGGGCTACAGAAATCCGATTTTTTGTCGGTCCGGACCGATTTTGAGTTCGAAAAACGGATTCAGTTGGCATAAGGCACTTTTTTTTCGGTTCGAAAAAACACGATTTGCGATGTATGATGACATAATTACCTGGATTTTAGCCATGTGTCATATTATTAATCCAATAATCACGTACTGCTGTCAAAAGTTATCACAGATAAACAAAGTGTCAATTGTCTTGCCAAGGTGTGAACACTGACTCAATTTTAGAAATCTTCGATAATTAGCACGTGCCACAATATTGGCCAGCGGCGAACATAAAACACACATACACGTGCCGATGCATGGAAAAAGGCTGTGCAACGTAAGGTTACTGACTATTGTATACTTTCATAGATAGCATGAGGAAAGAATTTGACTAGCAAAAAGAAAATTTAAACCGGACTTGATTATGTGCAGTCTGGTCAGGTATTTTTTTAGCCGACGTCATTTCTCGCGCAGAAAAAAATATTTTTTTTCTTTGTCCGAAGGTACCTTTTTGCAAGTATATTCATATTTCAAGGGAATTAACTCGAATACAGTAAAATACGTCAATCGTAATACTTCGGCCAATTCCGTAAATGAAGATCGGCGAGGATGTCTGAATGGTACAGCCATGTGTACTTTCACTTTCGGTCTGACTGTCTCTGCGCTTTAAAGCGCATTTTTCACGTTAAGTAAGAACATGTGGACTAAATGCTACTTCAGCGATGACATCCACGTTATAACGGCGCTCCAATGTAGTCATTAGTTTTCGTGACTTTTTTTGGATTGTGGAATACACAGTGTAGTCATTAGTTTTCGTGTCTATTTTGGATTCGTATGACGTCATTGGCCGTCCGGACCGATTTCGATTTCAAAATTTCTGTAGCCCTGCTTCAAAGGTTGGTCACTGGTTGAGTGAGCATAGATTTTGCTAAATGTTTATATACCCCTATCTTATACAGGTGCTTAGACATGGGCTTGTGGGAATGTCTAAAGCAGCTGCTGGCCCCTGTGGGTGGTGCAGTTGTCTGCCATATTTGATATTTGCAGGCAGGCCTACCCTTTTTTTTGGATCAGTGTTCATGGAGTAGTTTGTCAGCCACTCAACCACAAATTATATTGTCAGATTATATTTTGAGCATGTTACAGCCCTTTTCTAAAATACGTGAAATCTGTGCGTCTGCAACGTTTACTTTCTCTAGACGATTTAACGGGTCAGTGACAGACATAACTGTAACATCTCAAAGACCTGTGACTCTTGTATTGAGTACACATGACAATATAACGGTAGAGAGATGTAATCAGTAGCCGGAAGTGTCAATCAATTTCTGCGCTTGAAAAGATGTTTAGCTGCTTTGACTCGCTAACAAATTCGGATCTGCTACCTTTATTAGATTAATTTGTTGAAAATCAAACCTATAAATTTTGTCGATGGTGGATGAATAAAGATTTTACGCCCTTTTTAACATAATTTCAACTATATCAGGACGATGGGTTGGTGATAATGAAGGGCTGTTTATGACTGAAAAGATACTGAAAAGATACCCGCTTCCAACGCGTCTCGAGCCCGGGATTTATGTACGAATGCAGAGTCTAATCCCAGACTTGGCAGCTCGCTAATTTCCCATCGCCCCTTTTACCGACGCGTAAAAGGGCGTTAAGGCATATGTGGGCATTGGTGACTCAGACCAACCTGTGTTTTGTGCACAACAGCTAAAGCGTTACTGTTAGCCTGACGACTCTCAAGTGTGTTACCGGTGTGGTTGGGTGGTGCGATGCTGCTGGGTATAACTTCCAATTCCGTGGCGTCCTACTGATTTGGATAATGGTGGGGCAAGGGCCTAGTGTGCTTGCAGTAGGTGCGGGTGGGGCTGTTTGGACATTTTTCTCTCGCTATCACATCTCATTTCTTTCTTCCTCTCTTTGGAAGACGGCCCGATATAGACTGAAATACTGTCTCAAAGGGCCGTGAAACTCAAAACAAACAACCAACGTGTGTTACTAGAGTTACAGACTTTTGGACTGCACAGTTTTCTAGTGATTTGTGTGTCACGCCGTAGTCCCTTTGTTAGAGCGCATAGCTATAGCACAGAAAGTCGCGGCCCGGCCAACGATTGAAAAATTTTGTCAACCAAGAGTAAAAAATTAACCTCTTGATGCATGACTGCATGCAGCTGAGCTGATGACTTCGACTATGGACAACACACTCGCGATATGATAGGCCTCGCCTAAAAATGCAAGCTATGCCATCACGGTATGCAGCCCGGCATTCAAGTCTGTGTAAAGTGATCAAACTGAATCCTCCGGTCTAGTTTGTTTCCCGAATTGGAAGTATTTCACCATTGGGCACCTCTTTTCCGCACGGTTTGTGCATCTCAGTTTATATCTCTAAAAACTACGTTAATTTTCCTACAATTTGTCCGAGTCGGACCTTTTATCGCTGAAATTATTCTGAGATTAATTTCACCTGTACCCATCAGAAATATTTCACTTTTGTTCCGGCTCACTCATCTTGCTCGTCGCTGTTACGTAAATTCGAATTAGTTCATAAGTGATGTCACGAGAAAGACGATTGTGCGACATCAACGAACAGCAGGGACTCAGCTAAGCCTGTACCTGCCCAAAGCTGATTTTTAGGCTGTTCATTCAAACAAAAAAACGTTTGATCTGGTACATGTCATACGATTTCTTTTCACTCAGTTTGCATCATATCATGTATCGTATTACGAAACATCTGGGGTAATAAATAACTAACTAAATACACAAAAAGTAAGCTAATCGGTAAATAAATTCCTGATAAAAGTCCAGTCAGCTTCTTACGGTTGAACACATTAATTAACATTGACAGGTCAATTATGCAAAATGACCTTCTGATACTTAAGAGGGATTCTTTAGCTGCATTGAATCATTTTTGTAGTACCTAGCATTACAATCTTATGCAGCCAGAACAAAATAACTAATTGGGATTATACGTTACAAAACAGAAATAACACTTTGTTCAGAATGGATGAAGCTAATAAATTTCATTATTCAAGCCAAATATTCTGCTAATTTTCACTCCATGAACTGAATTAAGTTGGGTTTTAAACTCATACAACTCGCAAACTATTTCGGATTATAAACAATGTAAGTATAATCAAGGGAGTGCATTAGGACATGTGCGAACAGCGAAGACTCAGATAATCCTGTCTTGTCAGCGTTACTCATGTCCTCATTTGAGAGTCAAGGAAAATGTAGAGCAAATTTGAGTCGGCTATGTCAGTCTCAGCTTTATATTTTTCGTCGCGCTGCTCAGATACTGATACATTTGAGCCGCGACACGAGAAAACCAACAATGTGGTTGTGCGCCCAGCGCAGACTCCGATCAGCCTGGGTATCCCCCCAGTCCGATCAGACTCTTCGTTTAGGGCTTGAAGGGTCTAAGCTACCGCCATGCGGACAGCGAAGACTCTGATCAGAGTGGGCGGATGCCCAGGCTGATCTGAGTCTGCGCTGGCCGCACAACCACATTGTTGGTTTTCTCGTGTCGCGGCTCATTTGTACTTCGACACATTTTTTTTTCGTTTGGCAAGATTAACAACCCCTTAATATTTTGTCCCGGTTCACGCTTGAGCTTGGGGCTCCCATTATCATGAAATACGAGCATTTTTCACCACCATTTGAAATTAGTTATAGCTACAAGAAAAGAGGAAAATTCGAACCAACTTTACATAGTTATGCCGTAGATATATTTTCATTCGCAGTATTGTGATCCTTACTACATGCAGAGACATGCACACTGTCAAGTTCCCAGCAGACACATAACGTTGAAACACAGTCGTATTGATATCAATGTAACTTTTCATGGCCCCGAGGTTATAAAACTTGAGTATATTCTCAAACTCAAAATAAAGCACACTGACTGGCTGCTTCCGAGCATGTAATAAAGCACACTGATTGACTGCTTCCGAGCACATGCTCGGAAACAGCCAGTCAGTGTGCTTTATTTTGAGTTTGAGATTATTCTCAAGATTTATAACCTCGAACCCTGACGTTGTAGTGACGTTGATATGACGCTGTTTCGATATTTCTTGCCTGCTGGGTTACGTCCTGGGCCAGGTGGTTCAAAGCGTCCCGGTAACATCAAGAGTGTTGCTCCAAAAAGAAAAAAATGTGAATAACTTTTGAAAAGCTTGTCAGATTTTTTTTCAACAAGAGCAGCAACGTTTTTTCGAAGGCCTATCATATACGCAAATCTTACGCCTCGTTCACCAACGCCATCGTTGGTTTTCAACAATCGGACCCTGCAGAAATGATGCCACCAGCCTACTATAGACGACAGTCATAGCCAACCCATTATTTAATGATATGCTCTGTACTTCGAAACAATATATGAATACTGATTACACAGCTGGGTGGCATTTTTGGCCCTTCTGCACAGTTATTAAGTAGTTTTGGTAAAACAACAACAACAAAAAAAAAAAAAAAAACCAGCAACAATAACAATACCATCATCCCTGCCTATTGCGACCTTGACTTTGTTAGTGTCTCAGCAGAAGATGCACAGAAAACAAAGGTCGCAGAAAGAGTTCCATCAAACAAACAAATGAATTTTTAAACTATGGATCAATGCTCCAGATAAGAAGAGGTAATAGGGATAATCGAGGGATAATTATCCTCCGTTCTCCGCAAAAGCATGTATTGTGACCTCTCAGTAGAACCGTCTCTGCGAGACGATTCTAACGAGGGGTCAAAATGACTCGGCGAGGGGTCACAACGTATTTTTATTGATAAATACGAAAAAAAAAATCTCAGAATTATCGAATTATTTTAAAATGTTGTCTGACTCAAAGTACATTGTTTGACTCAGCGTACATTTTCCTGCCAAAAGTTCCGACGGTCATGTCTCTTACGAGACAGCAGATTGACGGTTTGTGTGGTTTACAGGTCAAGTTCTGCCGCTATGATAAGATCATATTCACTCATGATCGGTTTCCACAGCTTTTGATCCACGAGTTGGTTTTCAACACCCAAATATGGGCATACAAATTAAACAATGCCAGGACGAAAATGGAGACTACACTAAAAGGCAAGAATTCGCCAGGAAAGCAACTTCTATTCTTCAAAAATCCTTTTGAGAAGAATACCGAAACGAAACTACGTCAATGGCGTACTCCTGCACTGTCTGAGGATGAACAGAGCCTTCGTTGTTCGCATTTTTGCCAACAGCAAAACTTCATATCAGACTTGAGTGAATGCTCAGGCTGAGTTCATTCTTCGCAGTTTGCACACTTATCCCAGATAGCTGTTTTCGGCGAAGTTAAGCCCCAGTGATGTATGCAAAACGGTGCTCATGTCATACACAACAAAAACAGACTCAGTTATATAAGCCTGCGCAGCGGCACAGTCTGATTAGAACTCTGTCGTCCATACACACCATGTATGGTTTTTGATGAAACTGAAGGCTATATGCAAAGCTATGGTCAGACAGCACTGATCCAGACTGGTTTGAGTCTTGTGTGTTAGCAGATACGTCAAGCACCCATTTTGCTTGTTGCAGCTCAGTTTATATCGGACGGTAACAGGACAATGCACAAGACGTGCTTTGGTATGGATTTAACTGCACTTGCAAGAGTATTTCTCATACATCTAGTCCATCGGTAGGCACGGGAGAAAACTGATCTTCTGGTAGCGGAACAGGTCCACCAGAAGCACGACGTCAAAATGACATCATACCAACGTCGCTGTGACATTGCGACGTCACATCGACGTCGGGATGACGTCAATTGGACGCTATGTGCCAGCTGGGGGGGCGGGGCATTTCGACGACACACGGGCGAGACTCGCATCACAACACTTTACCACTAAGCCGAGGGCTCGCTGACAAGACAGAATTGCTTTTGCTTTAGTTGCCACAGACGAGTTTACTTCGTATGACAACTCGTCGTTGTACTGACAATCAAGGGAAAAAAGAGAGAAAGAGAAAGAGTTTGTGTCATTCAGTTTTTGAGAGAGACTTTGGCTTCGCTTGAAACTTCACTAATCATTCATTTCAAATAGAGAATAAGAGAGAGAGGGAGAGAGAGGGAGAAAAGAAAGCGTGGCATCACGGGCTTAAAAAGTATTAATTCTGAAATAACAAAACATTCCTTCGGAAGCTTAATTCCACTCACTTTACGATATTGATTATAACACCCTTTGTAAAGTACATTTTAGGTATTTTTACCTCAAGCGATATCGGGAACGACCTGTCTTAAGGTGAATGGGCACACTTTTCGGGGAAGCAACACTGTCATTTTCATTTTTACATCCCTTTCAGAATGGGGCAAATTCTTTTCTTAAATTGTTGACCCTATGAAAATGACATCATTTGGATTCAAGCCGCGTCGTTGCCGAAACAAGCCTATATGTAAAAACAGCATGCTCATGATAGGCACATGTTGCAGGATAGGCGAATCATACGGTGCATACTGCATACTCTTGCAGGATAGGCGAATCATACGGTGCATACTCTGACCAGACTGTACAGTAAACTGCGCAAATACACATAACATGCAAACCTTTTTAATAACGTTCCAAAAGTTGAGTCGTCTTCCCCGACGGGTAAAATATAAATGCTCTCTTATTCATAATGAAGAAGTCGGGGTATCGAATCCAGCCGAGTTCGTGACTCTCCTTGGATTGTTACTTTATAATCCAATCAATTAAAATGACAGCTCACTGACAGGTAGGGGTATTCACCAGTATTACCAGTATGTACACGGGCGGCGAATTATGTTATCTTTATTGCCCGAGTGTCTTATTCTTGCAGATTCTTTCATCCTTACCCATTACTGCTAAACTATCACCGCCGTTTTAAACCACCAGGAACTCTGCACTTTTCTATCAAATAATAATAATAATAATAACAATGCCTTTTCTCATTTTATAGCACATTATTTACGCAGTCGGGCTTGACTCTTATCCTTTTTCACTATTATTATTCGATTGATTTCATCGTATGTTGAAGAGCATTGCCACGTGTTTTGTGATTTATGTGTTAATAATACAGCTGACAGGTACCGTTAAGTTTGTGACAAGACGGTTTGCTTTGAAGCTAAAATACCGTTGTACACCTGCACTTTAGTAGCGGAGAAACCCGTTATCCTGTCTAATTCAGTCTAAAAAGAGAAACATTTCAGACAGTCGTATTTTTCGAATTAATGAAAACTGCCATAAGTAATCATATTATACTGTAAGGAAGAAAAAGATGAGACACATTATTACAACAGTCGATCATATTCTGCATATTAATAGTAGTGATACACAGTGCTTGTTATAATAAGATTTAAATATATGGACACTCCAACAACAAACAGCAGATCGGGTATGAAATTGGTTGTGATATAAACACAACTTGCACCACATTGTTTCAAAGGCTTCAGACTAAGTTTTGGAGATTCACACTGGTCTTGCATTCAACATAGGCAACATACTATAAAACTCGATTTTTTTCTCATACTTCTTAGATTAATTTCAAACTATCATTCTTACGGACCCGGCAGTTTGTTATACCTCTTAGTCAGGTCAGTTTTTTTGAAGAAATTCCGTGTAGTATAAATACAGTGCTTAAATAAGTTTCTACACCAATTTGTTGCCTAGTTGCTATTACCTGTGTTGAATGCCAGACCAGTGTGAGATTAGTGTAATGGAAGTAAAAGTTAACATATTTGCTATAACAAAGAGCACATGCTTTAGTAATATTTAACTTGGACATTTTACTAAAATGTCCCAGCTGAGTGATTATTGAAGCATGTGGCTGTCTTATAAAAACTTACCACAGTCAACCCTCTTTACAACGACACTCTTTACAACAGAAAATTCTTTATAACATCATTTTTTTACGCACAAAATGTCTAAATTGTTCTAAATATGCATTCTTTACAACAGCAGACTCAGTTTAACGTCAAAATTCTTGGGAACAAATGCTGTCGTTGTAAAGAGGGTCCACTGCATTTGACAATTTTGTTTTAGGTATAGCATTTCCAACGTGTGTATCAGTTAACAACTGTGTTTGCCATTTCTCACCACTAAAAAGTGATGTAACAGATGTGACTTTACATACGGGAGACATTGTGAAAATGTAAGTTTTATTGCCAGTTTTGAAAAACATTTGGTTTTTGTGAGGATTTAGTAATTCCCCTACCATTATAATTTGTAAGATGGTTTCACTTTCCTCTTAATCCACCCCACCCCACCTCACTTGCAAGATAAATATCATATCAAATACCATAATTGGTCTTGTTTAGTTTTGCTGTGAATGATAAGTTTCCTCTTCCAAAACAATCACAAAAAAATCGTAGCTGTTGCAGAGCCCAAAGTCCCAAGGTCCATGTACAAATGGAACAGCATGTGATGATAAAAGATCATATACTTCCAGCTGGGATCACAGACTGCTGATAATCCCTCTTCTGTTGCTGCAAGCATTGGTAATATTGTTGGATGGTGCACTTGACATTTACTGACTGCAGAATAACTGTTTCAACATAATAGGATACAGAGCTCCAGATAACTTTTTTTTTCAGCAGGGAGTTGCTGAATCCTCACTTTGTGAAAAGGGACTTTTTCTGCAACATCTGGTAGTTTTTATGCCCTCGCCATTTAAAATGGGGGGGGGGGGGCATAAAGTATCACCGCTGTCCGTACGTACGTAGCGTACGTACGTGCGTAGCCTACGTACGTACGAAATGGTTTCCGTTCAATATCTTTTGAAAGCATTGGTGTATTGAATTCATATTTCATACACGGGTATATAATCATAAAATACAGGTCAAGTTCGATGTTGGGTAAAATCTGGATATTATTGTGGGAGTTATGGCCCTTTTTCGACTTCTGTTTCTATGAAAAAATGGTTTCCGTTCAATATCTTTTGAAAGCATTGGTGTATTGAATTCATATTTTATACACAGGTATATAATCATAAAATACAGGTCAGGTTAGATGTTGGGCAAAATCCGTCGATTATTGTGGGAGTTATGGCCCTTTTTCGACTTTATTTTGTATGAAAAAATGGTTTCCATTCGATATCTTTTGAAAGCATAGGTGTATTGAATTCATATTTTATACACAGGTATATAATCATAAAATACAGGTCAATTTTGATGTTGGGCAAAATCGGTCGATTATTGCGGGAGTTATGGCCCTTTTTCGACTTTATATTTTATGAAGAAATGGTTTCTGTTCGATATCTTTTAAAAGCATTGGTGTATTGAATTCATATTTTATACACAGGTATATAATCATAAAATACAGGTCAAGTTCGATGTTGGGCAAAATCCGTCGATTATTGTGGGAGTTATGGCCCTTTTTGACTTCATTTTGTATGAAAAACTGGTTTCTGTTCATTATCTTTTGAAAGCATTGGTATATTGAATTCATATTTTATACACAGGTATATAATCATAAAATACAGGTGATATTTAATGTTTGGTAAAATCCGTCAATTATTGTGGGAGTTATGGCCCTTTTTTCGACTTCATTTCATACAATAATGGTGTCCGTTTGTTAGTTTTTGAAAAGTTACTTGTTTCCGGGCTATTTCATTTGGAAAGTTGCATGGCATCCATTTCTGCGATAAGATACAGAATATCATCACATATCAGTCATGACACCCCCACATCCAAGCCCCCCCCCCCCCCCCCCCCCCCCCCCCCCACACACACACCTTCCTATGTACTTCTCAAGAAGCACAATACATCTGCCCAAGGAAAACAGTAAAACATGTACCACAGAAGTGTGCCTTTGTGAACCTAGTTATGCTACAAGTGCCTTTACCTTAAACAAGGCGCCATTTTACTTAGGGCACTAGGCGGGGGCATCCGTGTCGTATGGACACATTTCTAGTTTCACTCCTATTTTTTTTTCAGGGAGTTTTTTGTTTTATACCATCAGTTGTGGTTTGGCTGCAATTAGATATTACAATTAAGTAAACTTTTTAAAACAAAGTTCCAGATAAAAAGGAGCATATTCTAAAGAACTGTCACAAACTATAGAAAGTCACAAACTATGATCAGATGCCTCTTGTTATATGAAACCCGCCTTTAGTTCTGTAAAATTCTTCTTAAAAGAGAAGACATTTTTGGAGGAAAGAATCTACTTTCCAGAATTTGCTCTCAATGGTCATTTTGAACAGATATTCAGATCACTAGAAAGGTACACAATGATTTTTTCCCATTTCTTGTATGTTTCGTTTGCGACTGCAACATGTTTGGGGTTTTTTATTACGTTTCTTAACAATGTCAACGCACAAACTCGGCTGGCCAAGAATAATGGATTCTAACAACTCTGCCTCTGATATCTCTGGGGGATCAGATTTAACTTTGTGCTGATTTTTCAACTAAACACTATGCCAGTTCCTTTCTGTCAATGGCGAGGTGTCTTACATAATCACAAGTTTAGTGTCACACATCTTGGGAGTTTATTGCATTTACCATATTAATCCAGATAATTGCACCTGCTCTAATAAACACCCCGTGCCTTTTTATCGAAAATACTGTTGTTTAACTTGCATGAATTCCTGTTTGTTTCTCCGGATGGGGTAACTCTTAACATGGTCGGAGACTACTCTTAAAGGAAAGAATTAGCTCCTAGAGGAGCAACCACTACTAGAAAGTAGTACACCCATTCACCTTAATACTGTTGATTAGCAGTATAATGCACAGGCTGTTTTACTGCCCATTGAGACTTCATAAAATGCCTCCCTTTCGCATAATGCAACGCCCTGGGGTGTTTAATAGGATCAATGCAATAATTGCATTTCACCAGCTGAACTGCCGCGGTAAGCTAATTTCTTTTGTCTCATCAACAGTTCTCATTTGCTTTCTGCACTTTATCTCTAAACTAGTGGTGTTGCCACAGACACTCTAAGCTAGCTCCATGTGAACAGGGAAGACTGATCAGACTGGGCGGTTGCTGGTTTGCTGGGCACATATGTCACTTGGTTTTGTCGTGTCGTGGCTCATTATTCTCTTCTGTATTTCAGTGACTTGGGGGCACATATTGATGGCTTCATAGCAGTAGTGGCTCATACACTTGTTATTGGTGCTTCAAAGGTAAGAGTTTTACTGGTACTTGAAAGGTAGTGGGCATTATGAGGTAAGGGTCATATTTGTGCTTCCAAGATTAGGGTCATATTTGTGCTTCATAGTTAATGTTATATTGGTGAGTCATAGTTAAGGGTTATATTTTATGGGTATTCAGAGGTAAGATCAGTTGGGTTCTTAAAATGGTGGTTTTATCAGGAATAAAAACTATCATGAAAAGCTGTTAAAGTATCCTTGAAAAAGCCTACAAGCTCTTTCAAATTAAAATTATACTTTCAAAATGCCAAAATCATAGCTGTAATTGTGAGCATCGGTGAATAGGTATTTTCTGCTTTTATACCGCTTATGCACGTAAACAGTCATGTCTGGAAATGTCTGGAAATGTACAGTAGAGTATAAAACTTCTACTACAATTGGAGTCATTCCACAGTATGCCCATTCACATACTTCAGTATGAGTCATGTAGAGAAACAGTCCTGCACTCACAATTCTTCCATAAATACAAGCAAATGCGTACAGAAAAAACTTTGTGCAACCATAACTGCCAATACTAATGCATGAGGCAGGTTTCACCAGATGATAGTACAGTCTAAATATTGTTGATACAGATATTAGAAGTCCAGTCTCGTTTTTAAATTAAGAATTGGTCATGTTTGTATCTGACAGTACCAAAAGCACTCCTGCTGTTTTATTTGCACCAGACAGGACAGAAGTAAATAAGTCACCAAAGATGTCCTATCACAAAAGACCACATGTAACACCACATGGAACCACATTGCAACTTTCTGTTAATATAATGCAAACCAGTTCATGAGAGGGCAAATGTGCAAAGCACAGGACATTGCAAATACCCATCTGCAAGGCAAACTAAACTTTCTGAAGGGGCAAATGAGCTGGAGCTATGCAGTCAAGGTTCACACTCTTAGAAAAAGCACATCAGAAGGCCAGCCCTCTTTGTCTGCCTGTAAGCTTGTACTCCTTCAGGTAGTCTGGGATTTTCGATGCCTGTAGGAAGGATATTTACTGGAAGAACTTAGTGATTTTTTTTCAGGAGAATAAGGTGAAAGGTCGCCAGGCTGATGTTGTACTAGCAGCCTACACAGCAGCTGAAGTGGCCCTGAGACTTGTACGACCTGGAACTGAGGTGAGTTTGTATCTTTCCACAAAACTCTAGGGATAAAAAACATTTAGATCATTTAAGTGTACCTTTGTTGAGAGACTGATTTAGCTGATGACTTTATTTTAGTCTATCACATACATGTACAAAGATGTTGGTACAGATATGGTTCCATAGTCTCCCTGCATAGTTCGAAATTTAACAGTGCAGCAAGTAGCAAATTTGCCACCTAAAATAAAACTGCCACCTGTTTAAAAATTGGAGTAGTATCACACTGGTCTGGCATTCAACACAGCTAACGAAGACAACGTACATGAAACTTGCTTGTTCCGCTCATCAGGATAAGTTTGTTTCAGAAGTATAGTCTCACGGACCATCCGACCCCCAACTCTTCAAATAGGAATCAAAAGTTTTGATAAATAGATATGCATAGTCAAGAAGTGCTTGAAAACAATTTTTGGGCTACAACGACTAGGCAACGAATTGGTGTAGAAATTTATTAAAGCACTATATTTATACCATACGGAATTTCTTCAAAAATCTTATCTAAGAGGTATAACAAACTGCCAGGTCCGTAAGAATGATAGATTGAAATTAATCTAAGAAGTATGCGAAAACAATCGAGTTTTATAGTACATTGCCATCGTTGCCTGTGTTGAATGCCAGACCAGTGTGAGTATGTTGCTGTCCGGGAACTCTTTAGTGAAATAAATTTCATGATGGAACAAGTTGATTTTTAGAGCGCCTTTGCGAAGCAAAGGAGAGCTTATGCGATATCCCCGGCGTCGTAGTCCAAGTATCCGTTAGCGTCCGTGTCGGCGTCCGTGATCAGGTTAACCAATGTTAACTTTAGCGTTTAACTCGATGTTTAACTCTGTATCTTACAAACAACAGTAGCTAGAGTCATCATACTTGGCACATATATACATCCATATGACTGCAGCAGCAGCATCACACAGTTGTGTGACCTTGACCTATATGTTACAGTTGACTGACTTTGCTGTTTTGCACTGTTTTGAAGGCAATGTTCTCAATTTTCATAATACTTTTGGAGAGTTGATACTTGGACAAAAAACATATCCCTACAATTACAGCTGCTTCAAAGCATCCATGCTAACTCCTGTGCCCTTGACCTTTATTCACGGTCTACTGATTTTGCCTTATATCTCTAACACTATATGATGAATTAACAGTATACCTGGCATAGTGGATCAATCTAAGGCTTGTACCTCCAAACTCACTCATCATACTTGGTACATATATACATCCATATGACTGCAGCAGCAGCAGCATCACACAGTTGTGTGACCTTGACCTATATGTTACGGTTGATTGACTTTGCTGTTTGTCGCTGTTTTGAAGGCAATATTTTCAATTTTCATAATACTTTTGAGAAAAGAGAGTTGATACTTGGACAAAAAACATATCCCTACAATTACAGCTGCTGCAAAGCATCCATGCTAACTCCTGTGCCCTTGACCTTTATTCACGGTCTACTGATTTTGCCTTATATCTCTAACACTATATGATGAATTAACAGTATACCTGGCATAGTGGATCAATCTAAGGCTTGTACCTCCAAACTCATTTGAGGTACCTGCATTGTATTTGGTCAGGACCTTCCCTGGAGCATTGGGTTGCAGCAGCAGCAAAGCATCCATGCAGACTCTTGTGTCCTTGACCATTATTCATGGTTGAGTGATTTTGCCTTATACCATTAGCACTATTTAATAAATATGCAATATGAATGTGCATTTCTCTTCGAACTTCGATACCTTGTATGCTACAAAGTTTAGATGTAGTATGATACTTACTAGGGGTGCGCGATATTACCGGTATACCGGTAAATCGTGATTCAAAATTGCCATGATACGAATCGCGATACGTTTTGGCCATACCGGTACGCTCGGTAAATTACGGAAGTTTCCGGACATTCTCGTGAAAATGTTTTATATGCTTTTAATTAACAGTTTCATTTTCATTTCTTTAGTATTTTTACCCAAAATATTCTTTTTAGCTCACCTGAGCCAGAGGCTCCGGGGGAGCTTATAGGATGGTAAGGCTCCGGCGTCCGTCGTCCGTCCGTCCACAATTTCAAACGACTTCTCCTCTGAAACAGCTGGGCCGATTGTAACCAAATTTCATATAGAGCCTCCTGGGACCTTAGGAACGAAAAGTTGTTCAAACGCCCCTGGTCACATGACCAACATGGCCGCCATGCCCATATATGGTAAAAACCTGAAAAAAATCTTCTTCTCCAGAACCAATAGGTCGATGGTCTTGAAACTTGGTATGTAGCATTGGGTACACGAGTACTACCAAGATTGTTCAAATTATGACCTTGGGTTGACCTTGACCTTTTTACGTTAAGGTCAAATTTGCTTACTCATGCTTTTATATGGCGAAATGCTGCAACATAAGATATCTTGGAAACTGTTGAAGATTTTGGCCTAAAAATTGGTACATACAGTCATCTTAATGACTACATGAAGATTTATGAGTACAAGAGGTCAAGGTCATTCTTTGACCTTTGACCCAGAACTCTCATATTTTGACAATATCAAACTCCTCAAAAACCACAAGGCCAATTGTAACCAAATTTCATATAGATCCTCCAGGGGTTGAGGGAATGAAAATTGTGCATACGGTCCAGGTCACATGACCAACATGGCCACCACGCCCATATATGGTAAAAACCTTTGAAAATCTTCGTCTCCAGAATCAGTAGACCGATGGCCTTGAAACTCGGTATGTAGCATTGGGTACTCAAGTACTATCAAGATTGTTCAAATTATGATCCTGGGTTGACCTTGACCTTTTTTACGGCAAGGTCAAATATGGGAAAATGCTAGAACATGAGATTTCATGGTAAGTTTTGAAGATTTTGGCCTAAAAATTGGTAAGTAGAATCATCTTAATGAGTACATGAAGATTTTTTAGTACAAGAGGTCAAGGTCATTCTTTGATATTTGACCCAGAAATCTCAAATTTTGACAATTTCAAACAATCTGCTCTAAAACCACTGGGCCAATTGAAACCAAATTTAATATAGAGCCTCGAGGGGTTGATGGAATGAAAATATTATCTAACGGTCCTGGACACATGACCAACATGGCCGCCATGCCCATATATGGTAAAAATCTTCTTCTCCAGAACCAATTGACCGATGGCCTTGAGACTTTGTAAGTAGCATTGGGTACTTGAGTACTATCAAGATTGTTCAAATTATGACCTTGTGTTGACCTTGACCTTTTGCAACAAGGTCAGATATGGGAAAATGGTAGAACATAAGATTTCATGGAAAGTTATGAAGATTTTGACCTAAAAAATTGGTATATACAGTTGTCTTAATGAGTTCATGAAGAATTATGAGTACAAGAGGTCAAGGTCATTTTTTTACCTTTGATCCAGATTGCTCATATTTTGACATTTTCAACCATTTCCTCAAAAGCCAAAGGGCCAATTGTGAACACATTTCATATAGAGCCTCCAGGGGTTGATTGAATGAAAATTTGTTCAAACGGTCCAGGTCACATGACCAACTTGGCCGCCATTACCACTTACGGGATAAATCTTTAATATTTTTCTTCCCCAGAACCAATACACCTATGGCCCTGAAACTTGGTAAATAGCATGGAGTACTAGAGTACCACCAAGACTGGTCAAATGGTGACCTTGGGTTTACCTTGACCTTTTTTGCGGCATGGTCAAATATGGGAAAATGCTAGAACATAAGAAATTATGGAAAGTTTTGGAGATTTTGGCCTAAAAATGGTATATATGGTTGTCTAATGAGTACATGAAGATTTATGAGTACAAGTGGTCATGGTCATTCTTTGACTTTTGACCCAAAACTTATATATTGACAATTTCAGACATGATAAGTATAAGCCACCTTGCCAATTGTTCAGGTGAGCGATTCAGGGCCTCATGGCCCTCTTGTTTCATGAAACTGATCTAGGTTGTTGAATCAATTAAAGCCAATATAGTCTTTAAAAACAGGTTTTGTTTGTTTACTTTTGCCGGAAACTCGCTTCCTCTTATGACTTTTATCTCCGTAATTATCACACACAAAGACAAATGCAAACAAAAATTACCGTGATTGTATGTAATAAAATTCCAGTTTAATCCTTTTGTTAGTATCCAATTGATTCTATCACTCCAACGGTATGATCATTTTGACACATAATCCCATTCATAACTTTAATATTCGAACATCTTTTGAACATTTTTTTGTGTGTGTATATCTTAGTACATTTTCACTTACGGGAAGTTTCATTATTTAGTTGACATACACTGCAGATCCTGATCACACTGCTCCAAGGAGTTGTCTGATCTGGGTCTACAACATTTACTCAGCAATTACTGTCCGATTATTTAGTGTATCTTCTTTTCATGTCACCGATAAAATAATTCACCTAGACTTCAGACACGTGTCAATTTCTTTGATCTTTGGTTTAAACATATTTTATTTCAAAAAATCAAACATTCATGGCAGTAACAATATTGTTATATATATATAAACATAATAGGATTAGAACGGAAGCAATTGCTTATTTAGTTCCTCTCTTTGATCTTTGATGACAACAGGTGTTGAAAATCTGCATGCTTTTTTCATTCTCGCCTTGGGGCAAAACTGGGTCAGAGCAGAATAACAAAGAAGTCATGCACTAGAAGCATGGAAACTAGGGTCATGTCAGTAAGTAAGTCAATTAGTAAAGCAGACTTGTAACAGTTGCATGAGCTGGTTATTTTTTTTTTTTTTTTTTGGTGTTAAAATAAACAGGTAAAGAATGGGATGTTCATTTTTTTATTACAATCATTTAATAAAAGACAGAAGCAAACAACACAGTAAAAAGCAAGTAACATGGATGTATGTACTGAAAAGGAAGTCCCGATACAGACCAGTGTATCGTGATATATTGCGATACGGTTTTCAGTGGCGATACCGACCCCTAATACTTACCTAGACCAACATCTTTGACTTCATGGGTGGGAGCAGGGGTCAGAACGTATAAAAGGTCAAAAATGGGAATAAACTCATAAGTCTGGTACCATTACTGACCCTGGAGAGTTTGAAACTGGACATAATGATCACAGATGAAATAGTTTATATGGAGACCAGGCTTTGACAACTGGTTCAGGCTAGGGGTGGGGTTATGGGGTGGGGCCAAAGGAAACATGAGAAGTCTGCAAAGGGTAAGGAGGTGTCATCATACTGACTTTGTACTGGGTGAAGGTTGTGTGAAAACCCATACTAGGAACCACCCTTTGTCACCATGAGGCATTATAAGTTAGACTGAGTTGGTATCTCTCCGTCTGGTGCATGAGGACCCGACCCTCAATGTCCGCAAAGTGTCCAGTTAGTGGTATACAAGTCGGCCCTGTATGCCAAAGGGAACAACTGACTTAGTCTAGCTTCTGATGCAAACTTCATTTGTGCACTAGCTACCACATTCACCCCTGGTTAACTATGTTAACAATGTTTTGAGTCAGGATACTTTATAACCGTGAGGGTCAGGCACCCATTAGGCGCGCTTTGTTGTCTTCTGACAACTCTTGTTTATGCAAATGTTACTTCTGCTCGTAAGACAAAACACAATTCCATAAGGTCAAAGGCATTATCAGTGCATTTGACCATATGGAATTTTGTTTGGTCATACACCTGACAACTACAGGTATGGGTGGCAAAAGGGCTGTTCTCTGGCCACCAAATTTTGCCACCAGATATGTTAGTTTGCTACCAGCTTTCTAACACTGACCTTGCTTTAGGGTGCGTTCACACGAGCAAAGTTTCTATGACAAAGTAGGTTTGTCACAGAAAAATTTGCTCGTGTAAATGCCAAAATATGACAATGTTTCTTTGACAAATATATATGGTAAAGTTACTTCGATGAATTAAATTTGTCGGTGAAAACGGAGAACTTTGTTAAAGATTATGTAACAATGAACTTTGCTATACGGGTGGAAATGTGACAAAGATTTTGTTTCATTGCTGCAGACAACTTTGACGAATAATATTTGGTCGTGTGAACACTGCAGCAAATATTTCATTGCCAAAGTTTATGTGACAAAGATTCTATGGCACATGTTCTTTAACAAATAATTTGGTCCGTGTAAACGCAAAATGTTTGTCATACTTTCTTTGTTAAAGTTTCTGTGACATAGAAACTTTGCTCGTGTAAACGGGCCCTTACCTCATCATTTCAGTCCCATCTGTCATCACCCGTAGAAAGGATTATTTGGAGGACCTACATTTTGCGGTTAACCGACTTTGCAGTCTTTTGTGGAGTTCTCATGTTTAGTGTTTCTCAAGAACTATAAGCACCATAGCCATAAAACTTAGGTCATGCACACTCTTAAAGAGTATATCTAGAAGCCACCAGTATTGCGTATTGACCTACATTTTACCGTTCACCAACTTGCAAACTTTTGTGGAGTTTTCCTGTTTAGCTCTGTTTCTCAAGAACTGTAAGTGGTAGATCCATGAAACTTGGGTCATGCATACATCTGAAAGCCTAAAGCTCAACATCACTGTCAGTATTGCTTCATGACTTACATTTTACAGTTCAGTTCACTGACTTTGCAGCCGGGCCGCATAGCGCAGTCGATAGGGCACCTGACTCATAAGTCAGAGGTCCTGGGTTCGAAACCTGACCTGGTCACATACTTTCGTTTCTCCTTCCACTAGGGGTGGGTATCGCCACTGAAAACCGTATCGCGATATATCACGACACACAGGTCCGTATCGGGATATGTATCATGATATATCACAACTTTTTTAAGTACGTACTTCCATGTTACATGCTTTTACTGTGTTGTTTGCTTCTGTCTTTTATTAAATGATTGTAATAAAAAATGAACATCCCATTCTTTACCTGTTTATTTTAACACCAAAACAAATTATAACCAGCTTATGTACTTTATTAAAATGCAACTGTTACAAGTCTGCGATCTCATTTTATTTAACTAATTGACTTACTTACTGACGTGACCCTAGTGACCATGCATCCGGTGCATGACTTCTTTATTTGTTATTCTGCCCTGACCCAGTTTTGCCCCACGGTGAGAATGAAAAAAGCATGCAGATTTTCAACACCAGTTGTCATCAAAGATCAAAAGAATTGACACGTGTCTGAAGTCTAGGTGAATTATTTTATCGGTGACATGAAAAGGAAATACACTAAATAATCGGACAATAATTGCTGAGCAAATATTGTAGACCCAGATCAGACAGCACATTGGAGCAGTGGGATCAGAATCTGCAGTGTTTGTCAACAAAATAATGAAACTTCCCATTAGTGAAAATGTGATATACACACACAAAAAAAATGTTCCAAAAGATGTTTTAATATTTACGTAAGTTATGAATGGGAATATGTGTCAAAATGATCATACCGTTGGAGTGATAGGATCAATTGGATACTGACAAAAGGATTAAACTGGATACTATTACCTACAATCACGGTAATTTTTGTTTCCATCTTTTTTGTGGGTGATGATTACGGTGATAACAGACAAAAGAGGAAGCGAGCCTCTGGCAAAAGTAAACAATCAAAACCTGTTTTTAAAGTTCATCGGCTTTAATTGACTTTCCTACCTAGATCCATTTTATAAAAAAAAAAGAATATTTGGGGCAAAATACTAACAAAATGAAAAGGAAACTGTTAATTACAAGCATATAAAACGTTTTCACGAGAATGTCCGGAAACATCCGAAATTTACCGAGCGTACCGGTATGGCCAAAACGTATCGTGATTCGTATCGTTGGAATTTTGAATTGCGATTTACCGGTATACCGGTAATATCGCGCACCCCTACCTTCCACTGATTCAAGAAGGGCAGTTGTCAGTTACTGGTGAAAGTATGTGCACTAAAGTACTGGTTAACCGCTTAGGAGGTCTAAGCCTGCCCAGGAATAGTGTGGTTAGGTTGACTGACCATCCTGACATGACCATAGTTGATAAGCAACAAATCAATCAATAAATCACTGACTTTGCAAAGTCTGTGTCAAGTTTTCCGGTTATACTGTGTCTCAGAAATTTTTAAGGCTAAAACCAGGAAATTTGGGACATGCATGCACCTGTAAGAGTAAACATCAAACCCACTATCATTATTATGTCTTGACCTTCATATTATGGTTCACCATGTTTAGCTCTATTTGACAAGAACTATAAGTGCTAGAGCCATATTTCATCTTTATCATCTTAGTTTTCATGGGTAGAAGTTCAGGTAAGGTTAAATGCTTACTTGTTGTAGGAGAACTTAAGTTGATGTCTGGTTTGTCTCTTCCAGAATTACACAGTCACAGAGGCCGTACAAAAAACAGCAGAACAGTTTAATTGTAAACCTATTGAAGGTATGCTTCTCTTCTGTCAATAAATTGAGGATCATACACAAGTGAATATTTTATATGAAATTTTAGGAAACAAGTCTCTGGCGTGTTTCATAATAAATTTCAATTGGAGTGACCACAAGTGTATTGCTTTCAAAATGAACATTACTTCAATAAGAAAGCACACTGTTGACATGATTATTGCCAACGATGTTACATGTATGGGCCACAATATGACAGGTGTGTTCATAAAATTGTTTTTTTCACAATGTTATCCACTGAATTTCAGTTATCATGATAAAGATATGAGAGTTTGGGCTTACAATGTGATTTTGCTGTTGATATTTGAAGTCTCTTTTCTTGTCTAAACAAACCAAAATTGATGTTTGTATTTCATTTACATTATGGCTAAGGAGCCCCTATAGCGCAGTGAGTTAAGCCATCACCTGGAGCCGAGTAGCTCAGTAGGCTAAGATCTAGAGGCCAGAGTTTGAGACCTGCTGGAGGCAGGAAACTTATCAGTCGAAAACAGGGCTCCATTGCTCACAGTCTCTCATTATCACCCACCCATCCTCTTGAAATGACTGAAATACTGTTGAAAAAGATGTATAATCACAAATCATCCATCCATCCGTACATTATCACCCTCCCATCATCCTGACATGACTGCAGTACTTTTGAAAGGGTGTAAAAGTGCAAGTCCTCGATCCAACCCTATATTATGGCAAGGCATTCACTGGCAGCCTGAAATTGTTGCAGGTGTTTTGTGTCTGGCCTAATGCATTTGTAATAGTCATTGGCTATGAAGTTTAACTTTTTTTTGCCTCTGAGTATAGATATGTTAAATCTGTATTACTAATTGTAACTAGTAAAATGGGATGCAACACTACAAGATCAAGAAAGATGAGCACCCAGTGAAGACTCTGATCAGACTGGGCAGATAGCAAAGAATCTTATCAGCCTGGGCAGCCACCTAGTCTGATCACAGAGTCTTTGCTGTCTGCGTGGAGGCAGCTTACACCCATAGCTACCCATTAAGCACACAGCAAAGACTCTGATCATACTAGCCGGATGCCCAGGTTGATCTGAGTATTGGTGTG
Organism: Ctena decussata; assembly: GCA_963989385.1. NCBI lineage: Eukaryota > Metazoa > Mollusca > Bivalvia > Lucinida > Lucinidae > Ctena > Ctena decussata. The sequence goes on along the minus strand of OZ022504.1, from coordinate 233,514 downwards.
GTGCACATGACGCTTTCAGCTCATATGTAATCTGTATTTCAGCTGGTATGTATGTTAGCATAACTTAGCAATCTGCACTAGAAATTGTGTATAGATGTTGATGATTTATACAATGTATATGTTTTACAAGGTTAGAAATCAGCAACCTGTATTAAATGCTTACCTCTGTTTTCAGGCATGTTGTCACATCAGTTAAAGAAACATGTTATAGATGGTGAAAAAGCAATTATACAAAACCCAACAGAAAACCACAGGTAAACTATAAAATATTTATTAACCCAGTATAAATATTTGGAATGGAGTTCTTGTTTAAGTTGTGTGCTTTGCTGGGTATTAATAAGCTCAGGTAGTATTCATGTATTTGTGTTAGACATATAAAGCTTGAAAAGTAGTATGATGCTAGAACATGGGGCTGTGTATCGGTCAAATTTTTCGATACAATATTTGTATCGATACGAAATGATCTTTATTCGAAGTATCATTTGATACTTTTTTCCTATATTATTATTAATAATAAGCCTGTTTTCCAGTGTACACTTTGTTATATTGTAGTGCTTTGTAGATATCCTTACTTGTTGGCTTGTAGTCACCTTCTGCCTATAGTTACCTGTTTTCTAGTAGTGCTTTAATAGTACTGTGTAATATCCACACTGTGCATTCCTTGTTGGCTTTTAGTCAAAATCAGAATTGTTTACTGTTGATATGTCCAAGGACAAACATTCACCAGGACTTTTGATCAGGGAAGCTATTCCCTAGCCCTTACAAGAGAAGTAAACTTAGTAACTGAATCCTCTGCACACTCGGCAGCAGAAATGTGGGAATCTTCCAGGGAAGTCCAATCTCTAATAGTCAAGAGCGGAAGAAACTGAACTCGTAAATGTCAGTCTCAGCCAATGGGGTTTGAAATACCAGGGAATTATGATTCCTAGTATGCCTGGTTTACCCTCCATAGCATGCTAACTTGCTTCTAACATAGCTGTGTGGTAAGTGGTTATCTGTACTTGACTTTTATTTTTATATTCAGTGGTGGTTGACTATCCCAAATTCTATTCGTTTATGCGAGGTGTTCCTATACAGGCAGAAATTATACAACAACAACAGTGGCCGACACTGACATCAAACTATCTTGTGTCGTTTGAAATTAGAAATTACTTAGCATTTATGAAAGGGGAAATAACAGATTTTGGGAGGCAGGAAACAGCGCAAACCTTCTTAGATTGATGATCGATATTTTGTTCGATGCACAAACTTTCGATTCGGTGTATCTATCGAACCTAATTAACCTGTATCCGACATAAACCATGTACCGGTATGCAGCCCTACTAGAACATGACAAGCACTTTTGAGTATCCAGTTTGTTGATAAAACATGCAAAGATGATAGTCAACTTCATGGTTAAACATGCCAGGATAGTATTCAACTTAATGGCCAATCTTACTAGGATAGTATTTAACTTAATTGCTTAGTCTTGCCAGGATAATATTTAACGTAATGGTTAATCTTGCCAGGATAATATACAACTTTATCGTTAACCTTGACAGGATTATATTCAGTGTGATGGTTAATCTTGCCAGGATAATAATATAAGCAATGGTTAATCTTGCCAGGATAGCAGTCAACGTAACATTTAATTTTGCCAGGATAATATTCAGCTTAGATGGTTAATCTTGCCAGGATAATATCAATGCTGAAATTGAGGATAATATTCACTTTATTCAACTTGGTGATTACGATTGCTGGATGATTTTCAAATTAGTGGTATTAACACATGGCCAAGATAAAGGTCAACATAATTGTAAGAAAAGTCAGGGAATATCCAACATAATTGTAAGGCATGTCATTTTAATAATAACAGTAGTGTTGTCAGACTGATAGCAGATGGAATTGTATATCTACATGTAAGACAGATATTGAAAGATAGTAAGGTTAAAGTGATGGGTACACTTTCAGGGGAAGCAGCTATACTGTCTATTTTTTCTCTTCCCTTCTCAGTGAAAGTCAAATTGTTTTAGGGACAAATAATTTTTGCTTCCATTGGAGCTAATTCATCGCTTTAAGAGTATGATCAGACTGGGTGGATGCTGAGCTTCGCTGGCCACACATGGTACTGTGTTGATTTTGTTGTATTGCAGCACATCTGTATGGCTTGTTTAAGAGAGCTCCAGATAACTTGCAAACATTTTTGGGATGTAAATGGTATCCTCATCTGGGATAAGCAGAAAGTGAGACATAGGTTGTTTTTTTTCTGCAGTCAGTGTCTCACTGTTGCATAGGTGGCAGAGTCAGTGTAAACTTTGTAGAGTTCTCTGGTTTAGCTATGTTTCTTTTACAATGCTTTACCAGGCATGTCTTAGATTTTTTGCTTTATGTTGTTTGTTCTAGTAGTAAAATCTTATAGAATCTTATTAGGTGACTCATATGAAAAAAGAAATGCAGCTTTGTATAAACATGTAACATGCTATCTTAATTAATTTAATTTTTTTTTTCAGAAAGGACCATGAGAAATGTGAATTTGATGTACATGAAGTTTACGGTATAGATGTTTTAGTCAGCACAGGGGAAGGAAAGGTAAATGCCAATTTTCAAAGCATCTGCTTTAGGAGGCAGTCCATTTGTCCCTCTGTTTGTCCAACTCACAGCATCTATGTAAGCCATCAACTCAGGCACAAGCTCCAGTTTCGATCAATAGAAGGCCATGAAGCATCAAATTTTGCAATTGTTGCTTAAATTGGATTGAATTTATCACAACGACAGTTTATGAAGGCCTTTACAATGGACTTAATTTCATGGAAAATTCTTCCATCCTAAGAAAGACTCTACTACTTTTGGGCTATTTTTAGGGCTGTTTGTTGTGCCAAAGTTTGACTGTCATGATACTGTCACTATTTGAGAAACCTCTTTCACATCTTGCATCAAACATAAATACATCTCTTAATCTTGATGAGTTTTAGCTCACCTGAGCCAAAGGCTCCAGGGGAGCTTATAGGACAGGCAGCATTATCTTCCGTTGTTGTCAATCGTTTACAGTTTCAAATAACTTTTCCTCTGAAACCACAGGGCCCGTTGTAAACAAATTTATATAGAGCCTCTCGGGCCTGTGGGAACAAAATATTGTTCAAATGGTCTGAGTCACATGACCCACATGGCCACCATGCCTATACATGTATATGGTAAAAACCCTTAAAAAAATCTTCTCCCAACAAGTTTACCAAAACATAGGGCCTTGAAACATAGGGTATGTAGCACTGGGTACTCTAGTACTACCAAAATTGTTTGAATATTTACCTTGGGTTGACCTATACCTTTTTCACAGCAAGGTCAAATTTGGTTTCTGGTACTTTTATATGGGAAAATGATAGAATATAAGATTTCATGGAAGGTTTCATGGAAATAGATGAAGATTTTGGCAGAAATCTTAGTGATTACACAAAGATTTCTGAGGGCAAGCGCTCAGGGTCATTCCATGACTTTTGAGCAAGGTCTCTCACGTTTTGATACTTACAAATGTCTCAAAAGCCACTAGACCAGTTGTAACCAGTTCTCCCAAGTGAGATTTTCAAAAAGTTGACAAGTAAAAGTTGACAAGTTACAGTTAGAAAGGGTGCTATACACACCTCAGATAAGTGCTGTTATCCACCAAGTTTTTATGTCCAAGAAATGGGTAAAAAAGTGCTGTAGTTGTTAAATTCATATAAAGTATTTGGGAAATTTAAAAATTCTAAAACAGAATCACATGCACACATTATTTTTGTCTGCCTGGGAGACAATGGTAATTCTCGTCTGGCATTGTTATTGTTACTGGTAAGGGTCTAAACTCCCTTAGAATTTTCTGAATGAGCTCTGTTTTGTGACATTGCACAGACAGGCTGGACATAGCAGTCCATGGGCTAGGCTGGACATAGCAGTCCATGGGCTAGGCTGGACATAGCAGTCCACTGCCCATGAAAAGCTTTAACTGGCTCAGAACTTTACTTATAAATACTACGTTTCTGCTGTAATGATCTATTTCAGGGTCGAGAACTCGACACAAGAACCACTGTATTTAAGAAAAAAGATATTGTATACCAACTCAAAATGAAGGCCTCAAGACGTGAGTTTCTTACTTTTCTTTCTGGATTTAAATTAAATGTTATATTGCCTTCAGGCTTACAAGTAGTCCTACTTTTTCCTACTTTTCCTACTTTTTTGCCCTGTTCCTACTTTTTTCCTACTTTTTTCAAAATAATTCCTACTATTCCTACTTTTTGAATGAAAATGAAAATAAAAAATGTATATTTCAAAATATTTTAGTCTGTTGCAGAATGAAACATGCTACATGATATAAGGACTGATGGCATATTCTATTGATGAGTTTCTTACAGTCTTTGAATATGCTACTGTTGACCTCTTATGCAGTGGTGCCTTTCTGGAAATGTGTTGAACATGCATGTTGCTTAATGTCAAGGATGAGGCCCTCCCAAGGGTTTTGGGTAGCTGCAGAGAATGGCCATTTATTTTCAGGGAGCTGGGGAGCACTAGCAATTATTTTCAGGGAGCTAGGAAGCAAGCTCTTAATTTTGAGGTGCTGGGGAGCACTGTCAGAATGTGATTTTCTAAATTGTTTTGGGCTTCTGGGGGGCTGCGCCCCCCCAGACCCCCCATTTATACATGTATAGATATCATTTTAGTCATTCTTTTTAAGCCAAAACAACTTCTGAGGGCATTCAGACTTGCAAATGCTAGCATTTCAGGGGCTGACTAGAGGTAGAAATGACTGCTTTTACTCATCTTGCAGTAGTTGTGCTTCTTAATTAATTGACAAAGTAAGGTGTTTTTAATCGTATACTCATTCTAATGCATGTTCCACAGAAAGACATTGGGACGCTGTGCATTCTACTCTGAAATTGAATTTACTGCTCTCATTCCTTGTGCCCTGACAGATCACACTCAGGTCCTTCTATTTCATTTAAACTACCATTATATCTTGGGCCAACCTTAAAAAATTGTTGGTTTGCTGTTTACCGACCCAGAAAATTAGAGGTGGGTCGGTCGGTAGGCTTTTTATTTTTTTTTTCTAATAGTAGAAGTGGGTCGGTCGGTAGGCTTTTTTTTTTTTTTTTGTATATTATTCATATATATGTATGGCAGGCACAGAAAGTTAGTGTTAGTATGGTTTGCAATGATGAAATCTTATAACCATTTTAACAGGCCTTGCTACATAAATTGGAAATTAAAGATCACACAGAATAAGTGTTTCCCACTAAAGCACAGGACTGAAAAAATATAAATCTTGACATGATTTTGTTCTTTAATCTGATTACACTCTGAACAATAATTTCAACTTCATAATTGTAAAAATTGTCCTCTGTTGGGATTACCATACTGACCCGAAGTTTTCAGACAGACAGGTTTGGGGAAAAGTGCAGCAAAGTTTTTTGAGTGTCTGAATTCTTTGGGTCCTTGAGGTATCAAGCTTTTGGCCTTCATTGGCCCAACTGGACAGTATTCACCATTATGAGAGAGCTTAACTGTAAAATGAGAACATAACATAAATCTAAAAAATGACTGCTTTTTGTAGTACTACTTCGCCGTTTGGTTCTCTGCTAACAGATATGGACGCGACCTTTGAGTATTTGTCGACGATATCGTCGGACAAATTGTCTTCCGAAACGTTTATTATTGCATCATTGAAGAGGTCTTCCCATGTGTTGCATGTGGGGATTCTTTTCAATGCATTTTTAACTACTGTACACTTTTTTTCTGCTTTTTTGACAACGACAGACACGCAGAAAGTCGCTTCGACTCGGGCGATTTTCGCCTCCGAAGCCATTTTACAACACAAATCATTGTTAAAGAAACGCTCATTGGTTGAAATAATAAGTTTAAAGCGGTAAGCTGATTCGGATCGCGCACGCGGTTAAGTAAGCGACACGAACAAATAATACCGGGATATAGGAAACGTCGTGACTAAAATCCGGACTTTACCAGGGACGGGTCGGGAAAAAAATTATTTTTTTTGGAAATCGAAAAAAAATATTTGGGTCGCACGGAAAACCTCGGGTCGGTCGGTAAACAGCAAACCAACATAATTTTAATTTTGGCCTTGTTCAAAGCAACATTTTCATACAAGCATCTTACCACCTGGCTCTCTTTCTCTCTGGGACAACATTGAACAGTTCTTTCACTATGTATTATGGTTTGTTTAAATGTTCAATTATTTGATTAGTAAATAAAAAAAAATCAGGTTGACAGCAGCATGAACAGTAAGATTTCAGAGCCTCCTGAAATTAAACAGCCCTTATATCTTGTGACTGGAGTTTTTCTGAACTGTTCTGCAGCGTTTAAGTGAGTAAATATATACGAGATTTATTGGTAATAATTCCTACTTTTTATCATAAGATTCCTACTTTTTCCTACTTTTTTCCTACTTTTTTCATGAAATGATTCCTACTTTTTTCCTACTTTTTCATGAAAAGCCACTTGTAAGCCTGTGCCTTCAAATGATGGAATCAGACAGCCAGACTCAAAGTTGTTACATTTGATAGTCCCATCCCAAAACATAGACTGAAAGCATATAAATGATACAAAGCAAATTAATGGTACATCTCTTGCTCAGTGGCCTGTCACCTTTATCTTAAATGACTGTGACCAGCTGTGGTATTACTATTAAAGTTTGCCTTGTGGTGATGCAGGGCAGTATGTGACTGGCTGTAGTATTATGTCACTATGTTTGCCTTGTGGTGATGCAGGCAGTATGTGACATGCTGTAGTATTATGTCACTATGTATGCCTTGTGGTGAAGCAGGGCAGTATGTGACTGGCTGTAGTATAATGTCATTACGTTTGCCTTGTGGTGATGCGGGCAGTATGTGACTGGCTATGGTATTATGTCACTATGTTTGCCTTGTGGTGAAGCAGGGCAGTATGTGACTGGCTGTAGTATAATGTCATTACATTTGCCTTGTGGTGATGCGGGCAGTGTGTGACTGGCTGTAGTATTATGTCACTATGTTTGCCTTGTGGTGATGCAGGCAGTATGTGACTGGCTATGGTATTATGTCACTATGTTTGCCTTGTGGTGAAGCAGGGCAGTATGTGACTGGCTGTAGTATAATGTCATTACATTTGCCTTGTGGTGATGCGGGCAGTGTGTGACTGGCTGTAGTATTATGTCACTATGTTTGCCTTGTGGTGATGCAGGCAGTATGTGACTGGCTGTAGTATTATTTCACTATGTTTACCTTGTAGTGATGCAGGCGGTGTGTTACTAGCTGTAGTATTATGTCACTATCATGTATGCCTTGTGGTGAAGCAGGGCAGTATGGGACTGGCTGTAGTATATGTCATTATGTTTGCCTTGTGGTGATGTGGGCAGTATATGACTGGCTATGGTATAATGTCACTATGTTTGCCTTGTGTTGCAGGGCAGTATGTGACTGGCTGTGTTATTATGTCACTATGTTTGCCTTGTTGTGAAGCAGGGCAGTATGTGACTGGCTGTGTTGTTATGTCACTATGTTTGCCTTATGGTGAAGCAGGGCAGTATGTGACCAGCTGTGGTATTATGTCATTATGTTTGCCTTGTAGTGAAGCAGGCAGTATGGGACTGGCTGTGATATCATGTCACTATGTTTGCCTTGTGTTGAAGCAGGGCAGTATGGGACTGGTTGTGGTATTATGTCATTACATTTGCCTTGTGGTGAAATAGGCAGTATGTGACTGGCTGTGATATTATGTCACTACATTTGCCTTGTGGTGAAGCAGGGCAGTATGTGACTGGCTGTGGTATTATGTCACTACATTTGCCTTGTGGTGAAGCAGGGCAGTATGTGACTGGCGGTGGCATTATGTCACTATGTTTCCCTTGTGATGAAGCAGGGCAGTATGGGACTGGCTGTGGTATTATGTCACTATGTTTGCCTCGCGGTGATGCAGGCAGTATGTGACTGGCTGTAGTATTTTAGCACTATGTTTGCCTTGAGGTGATGCAGGCAGTATATGACTGGCTGTGTTATTATGCCACTATGTTTGCCTTGTGTTGCAGGGCAGTATGTGACTGGCTGTAGTATTATGGGATTGGCTGTGGTATTCTAGTATGTCACTATGTTTGCCTTGTGGTGAATCAGGGCCTTATGTGATTGGCTGTGATATTATGTCACTATGTTTGCCTTGTGGTGAAGCAGGGCAGTATGTGACTGGCTGTGGTATTATGTAACTTTGTTGGCCGTGTGGTGATGCAGGCAGTATGTGACTGGCTGTAGTATTTTGCCCCTATGTTTGCCTTGTGGTGTTGCAGGGCAGTATGTGACTAGCTGTAGTATTATATCTCTTTGTTTGCCTTGTGGTGGAGCAGTCAGTATGTGACTGGCTGTGATATTATGTCACTATGTTTGCCTTGCGGATTTTTATTTTGGCGGATTTCTGATTTCTGAAAATATGTGATTTCTGCTGACGTCATATTGGACTGTCACTTGAGTCCAAGTAAAATTAGTTCTGTTATCATGTTAAAATTTACTAATCAAACTGTTTACAGTAAAAAGATTTGTGTGTGCCTTTTGATTTAATCAACTTGGCTTAGGTACTAATTTGTATCACATGTCTATTAAACATTTTCACACCCAGTTACCTCCCGTTTGTTGTTTGCTTGGGATCTTCTTTTGTACTAATATATATTTAAAATGTGTTTTAGTTGTGATAGTATGGATACTGTGTAAAAATTACATGCGCAACGGCTTCTCTTTCACAACATCAGTTTAAATTGGCGGCATTTTAATCTGGCGATTTTCTCCTTTTCCGCTAATATCGCCAAAATAAAGAGACCTCCAAATATAAGTGTTTTACAGTATGTCACTATGTTTGCCTTGTGGTGAAGCAGGGCAGTACTGGACTGGCTGTGGTATTATGTCACTATGTTTGTCTTGTGGTGAAGCAGGGCAGTATGTGACTGGCTGTAGTATTATGTCACTATGTTTGCCTTGTGGTGAAGCAGGGCAGTATGTGACTGGCTGTGGTATTATGTCATTATGTTGGCCTTATGGTGTTGCAGGCTGTATGTGACTGGCTGTAGTATTTTGTCACTATGTTTGCCTTTTGGTGAAGCAGGGCAGTATGGGACTGGCTGTGGTATTATGTTTCTACGTATGCCTTGTGGTGAAGCAAGGCAGTATGGGACTGGCTGTGGTATTATGTCACTATGTTTGCCTTCTGGTGAAGCAGGCAGTATGTGACTGGCTGTGGTATTATGTCTGCCTTATGATCATGTAGGCAGTATGTGACTGGCTGTGGTATTATGTTTGCTTGGTGTTGATGCAGGCAGTATGTGACTGACTCTTGTATTATGTTTGCCTTATGATGATGTAGGCAATACGTGACTGGCTATGGTATTATGTTTGCCTTTTGGTGATGCAGGCAGGCAGTATGTGACTGGCTGTGGTATTATCTTTTTCCTTGTGGTGATTCAGGCAGGCAGTATGTGACTGGCGGTGGTATTTAATCAGTTTATGTCTGTATATTTGTCTTGTAGTGATGAAGTAACAGTGCAGTATGTGACAGATACACTGTAATTTTTATGTGCATGCTTTCTTCATCAATGTTCTTAAAAATGATATAATTAATTTCCCCTGTTTGCTTAATTTTTATGAAGTAAAAGGTTTTTAATGCTTTTTTGTGTGTGTTTTGTTTTTCCAGAATTCCTGAGTGAAACAGAAAAGAAATTTGGTTTATTACCTTTCTCACTAAGGTAGGTATTTACTTGAGCAGGGTGGTATTATATTATACTGTTTTTCCTTTTTGGCATTGCCAATGCAAAACAGCAGACTTTCAGGAGCCTCAGTCTGGATTTATGCAATACAAGATAGTAAATTAACATGATTATTGATTCAAAGGCATTTAACATTCACTCCATTTGATTCTAGATTTCCTTGTAGACTTGTATTACTCATTTGATAATGGTTTCGAAAATTTCATCGGCTGGATGACTTTGTTTAGAAAACAATGTTAGATATGGTAAACAATCTTAGATATGGTATTAGGCCAAGTGAAAAAAGTTGTTTGTTTCAGGTTTTCGTGACCGATCCGGACAAAAAATCGCTGAGTCAAAAGTTTTTTCGGAGTTTGAAAAAATAAAAATCCAGATTCGGATAATATTTGTCCATGAACGTTATTGCTGGCCATTGTTGACCGTCTTTTTCGGTTGTCCGCAATACCAGTCAGATCTTAATTGGCGAGATGCTGTACCATTGCAATTCAATAGTATTTCAAGCGTTTGAAAGAAAACATGCTTTGTCATCAAAACGGTCATGGCCGCCTTCCTAAACCTCAACAAAATCACAAACTTTGAGGGTGCCAATGTACTTCTTGCATTTTGCAAACAATTTAAGTGCTGGAGATCTTGTTTATAATATCATCTACCACTTGACAAAGGCAAATTAAAGACAATCGCAACAGAATGGCAAAAGGCAAGAACTTGGGATTGACGAGTTCTACTTTCGATTTCGTTTCTGACTGGCTGCTGCTTTCAAAACATTTTTTATCAGTCAGATGAAGATGATATTGTAATCATTTCGTTTAAGGCACATCAAATTTGCTTTTCAACACCCATCCAATAAAAAAGATAAAGAGTTTGAAATCTTATGGGAACTGACCTATCTCCCACCCCCATCCCCTACCCCCATCCCCTCACACAGAAGGGCTTAACCCATTACATTCTGGGTATTTTTTGTCGTCTGCTAAAATTGTCATCTGCATCCAAAATCAAGAATATTTTGACAATATTGGTCTAACTAACTCTTGTAGAAATGATGTATAGGCAGCAAACAGTTTGGATCTCAGATCAGGCCCCACGTTTGTGGGGCCTGATTTGGATCCAAACTGTTTGCCCAAATACCCCTAAAGGGGTATCCCGAATGGAATGGGTTTAACAGAATAAACATTTCGTTTGAGGTACAGCAATTGCAAATTTCCGATACCCATCCAACCAGGGGGGTGGGGAACACTGCACTTGAAAAAAGATACAACCAAGTGCTGCAAAATATTGAAATATTTTACAATGGTCAAACTTATTTTCAAGTTCACAGCCAAGCTAATTTTAATTATAGAAACAAAACTGAGACATATTTTGCAGCTCCACCCCAAACAGGACATAATTTAAATCTTTCATTTCTGCATGTCTTTTCTGTACTTTGATCAAGGTATATAACCCAGTCGAGGTATAAACCAGGTGCTTCTCCTCAACCTGCCTATGTAAGGCCTGGTATACTTACACTGTACGGGCTAGAAGGAATACCTCAGGCCAGTGTCTAAGGACAACTCCTGCTCAGAATTTTTTAGGTATTGACTTGGTTCTTTTTCTTTTCAGGTGAAGTGTCGGTTAAAAAAAAATCTAAAAAAACAACAACAAAAAATGTACCTACCAACCCAGGGCAATTTTTTCTGAGGAAACCTGAAACACACATATTTTTTTTTTTTGGCCTTAGTACAAAAAGTTATGTAGAAACTGTATGTAGGTAGTGACCTTTTATACTGACATGTTATCACTGACCTTTTTATACGCCCGTTTTGAAAAAAACTGAGGTATTATGCGTGGCGCTGTCCATCCGTCCATCTGTCCATCCGTCTGTCCGTAAACATTCTTGTGCACGCCATAACTTAGTAACCATTTGGGTATATCTTCATGAAATTTTGTAGCATATGTATTAGGTAGGGGAAACGTGTCACATACAAGAATGGTTGCTCCCCCTTCCTTGGTTTCAAAGTTATGCCCCTTTGATTGTTTTTTACCCTACAGGTCTTGTGGGCCCCAGAACTAGATAACTGTTTGGGATATCTTCATGAAACTTCATAGCAATGTGTATGAAACCCAACGATGTGTTGCGTTTAACAATGATTGCTTTCCCTTTCTTCGTTTCTGAGTTACAGTCCTTTTATTAGTTCTTTTCGGCTATTTTTGTGTTTACTTATGTTGTGCATACATTAACTCGGTAACTGTATGGAATATCATAACGAAACTTTATAGCAATGTGCATGATCACAAGATAATATGTTGCATATAAGAATGGTTCCTCCCTCTTTCTTAATTGTGGAGTAAACTCCCTGCCCTCGGTCCGTAAACATTCTCGTGTGCGCCATAACTCAGTAACCATTTGGGATATCTTCATAAATTTTGTAGGCATATGTAGTAGGTAGGGATAATGTATTGCATACAAGAATGTTTGATCCCCTTCCTTAGTTTCCAAGTTATGCCCCTTTGATTGTTTTTTTCCCCTGCAGGTCTTGTGTGCGCCATAACTAGATAACTGGGATACCTTCTTGAAACTTCATAGCAATGTCTATGAAGTCCCAACGATGTGTCGCGTACAACAGTGGTTGCTCTCCCTTTCTTCGTTTCTGAGTTACATCCCTTTTATTAGTTCTTTTCGGTTATTTTTGTGTATACTTACGTTGTGCATACTTTAACTCAGTAACTGTTTGGAATATCATGATGAAACTTTATAGCAATGTGCATGATCACATGATGATGTGTCACATATAAGAATGGTTGCTCCCCTTTCTTAATTTTGGAGTAACCTCTCTTTGATCATTATTTTTAGGCATTTTTATTCACTCCATATCTCCCTAACCCTTTGAAATATTAGAATGAAACTTTGTAGGAATGTGTGCAATAATGGGGCAATGTATCCTGAGCAAAAACCGCGACTCTGGCTTGCTTACTGGATTATCTGCTCATGCATAAATTTCCTTTTTACTCTGTAACGCCTTAACCTTTTAGAATATTTTAACACAACTTTATGGAGATGTGTATATTGTCAAGAGAATGTATTAGAACCAAGAATGGTATATCTAGTATACATGTATTAAGTTTATGAATTATGTCCCTTGTTTGACTTTGGCATAACTCAACTTAGGAGCCACTTCACTTTTGAAGCTGATTTTTGGTATACTTATAGTATTTGATGTGTTAAATATTTAAATAATGTTGTCGTCATTAATTAAAGTGTGGTTTCCTCTACTTGTCTGCCTGTCTTTCCTTACATAAACAATCTTGTTAATTCTATAATTCCTTTATGACATTACAATGGGCGTATTATGCGCTGCTTGCGAAGCCCTTGTTACCACATGACTTTGGTAAGATGGTAAAGAGGAGAACATGTTGTGGATGCCAAGAATTAGTTCCTGGATTAAAGCCTTGTTAATTTTTTTGTCAATCTTTTTACTTTTAGAACACTTTCAAAACTACAAAACTGACTTTCATCTGTCGTATTTTCACAATTGTCCTTTTCAAATTGCTTTGCTTCACTATAGCTGTATGGACCACTTTGTATCTCTGACTCATGTTAGAACTACATTTTTTGCAGCTTAACAAAAGTATGTGACTGACAGTTGTCAAACATGGTGTCTCTTGTCTTCTTAACTCCCAACACTGGTGGCTGTCATGTTAGCGTATTAATTTGGTCATAAGTCAAGGATTTTCCGTTCCAAAACTATCTCAAAGATCTAAATCCATCTTGTAAGACGGATTTAGATCTTTTGGATTGTTTTGGAAGAGAATAAACCATTTTAAACCTGAATTACACGAGACTGATTATCAATGGTTATATGATTTACAAGTTCTGATGTGAGTAATTTGACCACTTTTACTTACATATTTGTGGGAATTTTGAAGGCGTAATTTCCCATTTTTTAACCAAAAGAATATGATATTTTGTTTCAGATTGTTTGATGATGAGAAGAAAGCAAGGATGGGTGTAGTAGAATGTGTTAAACATGAATTGATGCAGCCATTTGCGGTTCTATATGAACGAGAAGGTTGGTATAGAAAGTGTAGTGGAATGTAAACATAAACTGATGCAGTTGCCATGACATATGAAGGAGATCAGTGTTAGCTAGTAGAATAAAGTGTTTTAGTATAAACAAATGAAATAAAAAATAAGACCTCTTAACGAGCTTGTTAGGCTAACAGTGCTTTGAACTACTGGACCTTGTTTTGCATTTTATGACCACGTAGAGCTGATATCTGCTCAGTTCTGGCAGTGTTACACTTTAAAAGAATTATCACAATCGGCTGGGGGGGCTGAGTTCTTGTGATAATATAACGATACCATATAAGTTGTGTAAGTCTGACAATAAAAACTACTCACATGAAATATTTAATTTCTACGCAGTTTTCATCAAAATGATGCTATTTTTATACCCCGCCACAGGTTAGTGGCTGGGTATCATGTTTTCACGTTGGCCGTCTGTCTGTAAGTCTGTCTTTGGTCCGCTCGTCTGCACTTCGTTTCCATGCGATAACTCAAGTATTTATCAACAGATTTCATTCAAATTTTGCACATGCATTTGTATCAAGAATGTATTGCATGGGAATGTTAAAAGGCAAATTTTGATAATTTATGACAGTTACAGCACTTGTCAATGTCTTAAAAATGCTTTTAGCCTGTAGTTCCTTTACTATTTGGAGTATCATGATGAAACTTCACAGAAGTGATCGAAGTAGCAAAAGCTTTACATTACCATAGAAAATTGTCCTCAGGGGTTACCTGCCCTTGACCTGGGGCAGTATACGTGTATTCAAAGCAGTTCTGAAACTTACAGCAAATGATCAGTGCAATAAAAGCCTTTCATGATGCTCAAATTTACCCTATAAGGGGTTATCTGCCCCTGCCCCCACATACATAAAATCTTCCAAAAATCGATATAAAATCATAGCTTGAAGTAGTATGTCTGAAACTTACAGCAAATGATCAGAACACTGTTTTTATCCTGCTTTTAAACTTCACCTCTTCTGCACTAACACTATGTCTTTTATCATGTCTCACTATTGCACTTTTTATCTCCTGCAATCTTTCCTTTACCCTTGCACTGACAGCGCAAACTGCACATAATACTCGAAAGAGGGTGCTGCAGTATGAATAGATAGATAGATAGATGGTAAAAGTCTACAATTTTCTCAAAATTGACCCTATAGGGATTATCTACCCCTGCCCTTGGGCTCTATACATGCATGAAATGTTGATAGAAAAATCACAAGTTAATCAGATTTTTTCAGAAACCTACAACTGCCTTCAGGTAATACAGTGAAAAAAAAAAAGATCAGGAAAAAGTGGATGCAGTGGGGGGTAGGGATGGGTATTGCCAGAATTTCCGGTATTGCGATATATTGCAGTACCCTCACACTGTATTGCAATATGTATTACTATATATTGTGACATTTGTTTTCTACATGTAAAGTACACTAGAGGGCTATGCACGAAAGTAGATATGAGATAATAAAGATGTATTATGTTTATCTTTGGTGTTTTCATTTCTATCCTTCATAAAGTGTGACTTGAACTGGACAAGAGAAAGAATAGTGGAACTCCTCTAAATAATCTGTCTGGCTAAGATTTTGGTTAAAGGCTTAGTCTGAAAAAGAAGGGCAATCCTATATCTAGCTCTTTATGCATTTGCCTAAAGGTAGCTGTTTATCAGTAGGAGAACTTAGGATACCAGAGTTACTAACTAACTGTAAATACTGTAGATTTTCCTGAATGTTTGACAACCATATCGCATGTGCTGCACACTGCAACATTTTTATGCTCTCCAAAGGGTGAGCATATAGTTGCCGCTTTGTCTGTCAGTCTGTCCGTCCGTCACACTTTTGTCCGGAGCATATCTCTGAAACTATAAGGGTGAACTAAATGAAACGTCACACATTGAAAGAGGACAACGAGAGGAAGTGCAGTGCACAAGATCCGTAACCCTGTCACAAGCATTTATGAAGTTAGCTTCCTTTCCAGTTTTTGCAATATTTTGCTTGTCCAGAGCATATCTCTGAAAGTATAAGGGGTAACTAAATGTAACTTCACACATTGATAGATGACAATGAGGGGAAGTGCAGTTCACAAGAACCGTAACCCTGTCACAAGTATTTACGAAGTTAGCTCCCTTTCCAGTTTTTGCAATATTTTGCTTGTCCGGAGCATATCTCTGAAAGTATAAGGGGGAACTAAATGAAACTTCACACATTGATAGAGGACAATGAGAGAAAGTGCACTGCTCAAGAACCATAACCCTATCAAAAGTAATTACAGAGCTAGCTCTCTTCTTAATTTTTGCTGTAGTTTGCTTGTATGGAGCATCTCCTAGGAAGTATTGAAGGAAACTAAATGAAACGTCACACAATGACAGAGGGTAATGAAAGGAAGTGCAGAGCTTAATAACTATAAGCTTTAGTAATTACAGAGTTAGCTCCCTTCCTAATTTTTTCAGTTATTTAGCTTGTCCGGAGTATATCTCTGTTTATATTTAAGAGAACATGACTGAAACTTCACATATTGATAGTAGAGTGTAATGACAAGAAGTGCAGAGCAGAAGAACCATAATGTATTCCAAGTTAATTTGGAGTTACTTCCCTTCTTATTTTTCTCAGTTGGATGCATGTCCAGAGCATTGCTCTGAAAGTATTGAAGAGAATTATTTTTTCCATTTTAAATTGCATTTAATTTACACAGAAAATCACTCCTTCACCAGGATACCCATTCTCCTATTCCCAGCCTTTGGGGAGCATCCATCGGTTCCACCGCTTTTCTTGTCAGTAATGGTATTTGTAGCAGTCATCTTTTGAAGGCCAACATGCTGCCAGATATCTGATTTTCCTTTCGGATTTTTAACGATTTTGTATTTGGCCATTGTTGCCAGGGGGATGTTTATGGTGTTATCGATTCGACATGTATATGCACACTCTGCTTTCACAGCTTGCTTACGCTGTTCATTCACCAACGCAATGCGGCTTACGCCGTTCCGAAGAAAACGGCTAGCTTAAAAATTGGTTAAACATTGCAGCCTGCGCTGTTACAAAGAAAACGGCTTATGTAACCCATGGGGTACTTGATTATAAAGCTTCTGAGTGTGATTCTGTAATACCGGAAAGAACGATGTAAATTTCTTAGAGAACCTCAGCACAACAAAAACTGAATGGATTATTTTTGAGACTTTCAACATCCTTAGGAGCTAAAATATCGTCAGCGTATGGATATGGGCGGATCGGATCGCAAAACGTATTTTTTTCTGACCGTATTACGATATATCGATATTATTGCGCATCCCTAGTGGCGGGGTATCATGCAGTCGTTTACAATGCTTTTATTCCCAATTTATAAGGACCTGGGCCCTTTTCCAATAGGCCCTGGTGTAAAAGGTCACCTCTATTATGCAAAAACCTGTTTTAAGAGGCCTAAACCCATATCTCAAAGGAGCAGTTTTTGTATTAATTGACCTGTATTAAGGAAGCACCTGTCTTATGCAAAAAGTTTCTGCCTTTTCCTTGGTTGCTTGCTGAAGACAGGTTTGACTGTGTGTTAGTTTTGTTTTTGTTTCCTTATATATACGAAATCCTTACAGAAACCTACCTCAGGTTTAGGCATTGGCATTGGCCAGGGTGTATGTGAGCTCTTGCCTCACTTGCTGGTTACAGTATTGTCTCCAGTTAGACACTTTCCTAATGACTTGGATGAACATGTATATTGTTTCAGGTGAATATGTAGCCCAGTTCAAGTTCACCGTGGTACTCATGCCTAATGGCCCACTGAAGATCACAGGTCTGCCATTTGAGAAAGAGTTATACGAGTCTGAGTATGATATACAAGATGAAGATCTAAAAGTGAGTTAATAACCTTTTTTTCTCTGACAAAAGTTTTGAGATATACGATGGCAAGTGAATTACAAACCAGCCTAACTAATATCTAATTGACAGACAGGGCAATGATTTTCATGTTGTAATGCATGCACCTTTGTGAGGGCAAAGGAGCACTAATGCAATACCCTTGGTGTTGTAGTTGATTTTTATATGCCCGTTTTGAAAAAACGGACATATTATGGCATGGCGCTGTCCGTCCGGCCATCAACATTCTTGTGCACACCATATCTCAGTAACCGTTTGAGATAACTTCATAAAATTTTATAGGCATATATATTAGGATGGGGCAAAGTGTTGCGTACAGTAATGGTTGCTCCCCCTTTCCCTGTTTCCAAGTTATGCCCCTTTGATTATTTTTACCCTACTAGTCTGGTGCCTGCCATAACTGATTGATTGATTGATTGTTTTGGGTTTAACGCCCTTTGAGACAGTATTTCAGTCTATATCAGACCATCTCCCAGGGAGAGGGAAAAAGAAGAGAAAGGATGGACGAGAGAAAAAAATGTCCAAACAACCCCCACCCGCACCTACTGCAAGCACAGTAGGCCCTTGCCCTATAATGTTCCAAATCAGTAGGATGCCCCGGTACTGGAAGTTATACACAGCACCATAGCACCACCCAACCACCACCCCCCCTGCCATAACTAGATAACCGTTTGGGATATCTTGAAACTTCATAGCAATGTGTATAAGGGTCTGACGATGTGTCACACATAACAATGGTTGCTCTCGCTTTCTTTGTTTTTGGAGTTGCATCCCTTTCATTTGATGTTTAAGGCTATTTATAGCTCGCCTGAATGAAGTTCAGGAAGAGCTATTGCACTACCGTCGGCGGTGGCGGCGGCGGCGTTAGCAAAATGTTAAAGTTTTAAGTTAAAGGTTTTTTATGTGATGGTCAAGGTGCTGTCAGGCGAGCTATCCTGTCCCTGTGACAGGTCTTGTTGTGTATACTAGTTTGGTGCATTCAATAACTTAGTAACCATTTGGAATGTCTTGACGGAACTTTATAGCAATGTGCATGATCACAAGATGGTGTGTTAAATATAAGAATGGTTGTCCCCTTTTGCTTAATTTTGGAGTAACTTCCCTTTGATTAGTTTTTTTAGGCTAGCCCCATTCCCCCATTTACTCCATAACATCTTAACCCTTTGAAATATTTTAATGAAACTTCGTAAGAATGTGTATAATAATGGGGCAATGTATCATGAGTATGAACCACAACTCTGGCTTACTTCCTGAATTATATGCCCTGCTCAGTTTCGGTTTTACTCTGAAAGTCCTTAACCATCGGAAATATTTTAATAAAACTTCATGATGAGGTGTATATTGTCATGGGACTGTATCATGACCAAGAATGGTACTCTAGTTTACATATGTATCTCCTTTGTTTGTCTTTGGCATTTCTCAACTTCTGAGCTGCCTCACCCTAGAAGCTGATTTTTAGCTCACCCTGAGCCTATGGCTCAGGTGAGCTATTGTGATCACCCAGTGTCCGTCGTGCGGCGTCCACAATTTGCTTTAAATGACATCTTCACTGAAACCGCTAGGCCTAGAGCTTTGATATTTTGTATGAAGCATTGTCTAGTGGACCTCTACTAAGTTTGTTCACATGGTGACCCCAGGGTCCAAAATGGCCCTGGGGCAGGGGGTCATGTGTTCGAAACTAAAATATACTTAAAAATCTTCTTCTCAAGAACTGCTTGGCTCAGATGCTTGAAATTTGGTATGTAGCATTGCCAAGTGGTCCTCTACCAAGTTTGTTCAAATGGTGGCCCCTGGGTCCAAAATGATCCCGGGGCAGGGAGTCCCAGGTTTGAACCATAGAAATACATAGAAAAATATTCAAAATCTCCTTCAGAACCGCTTGGCTCAGATGCTTGAAATTTGGTATGTAGCATTGCCTAATGGTCCTTTACCAAGTTTGTTTAAATGATGGCCCCAGGGTCCAAAATGGCCACGCACCAGGGGTCCTGGGTTTGAACCATAGAAATACATAAAAAAAATATTTAAAAATCTTCTTCTTCGGAACAGCAAGGCTCAGATGCTTGAAATTTAATATATAGCATTGCCTAATAGTCCTTTACCAAGTTTGTTCAAATGGTGGCTCAAGGGTCCAAAATGGCCCCACCCCAGGGGGTCCTGGGTTTGAACCATAGAAATACATAGAAAAATATTAAAAAATCTTCTTCTTCAGAACAACAAGGCTCAGATGCTTGAAATTTAATATGTAGCATTGCATAATAGTCCTTTACCAAGTTTGTTCAAATGGTGGCCCCAGGGTCCAAAATGGCCCCTTGGTAGGGAGTCCAAGGTTTGAACCATAGAAAAATATTCAAAATTCTTCTTCTTCAGAACCGCAAGGCTTAGATGCTTGAAATTTGGTATGATGCATTGCCTAGTAGTCCTTTACCAAGTTTGTTCAAATGGTGGCCCCAGGGTCCAAAATGGCCCCGCTGCAGGGAGTCCTAGGTTTGAACCATAGAAATACATAGAAAAATATTCAAAAATCTTCTTCAGAACCGCTTGGCATAGATGCTTGAAATTTGGTATGTAGCATTGCCTAGTGGTCCTTTACCGAGTTTGTACAAATGATGAACCCAGGGTCTAAAATGGCCCCATCCCCAGGGGGTCCGGGTTTGAACCATAAAAATACATAGAAAAATCTTCTTCTTCGGATGCACTTGGCTCAGATGCTTGAAATTTAATATGTAGCATTGCCTCGTAGTCCTTTATCAAGTATGTTCAAATGATGGCCCCAGGGTCCAAAATGACCCCACAGCAGGGAGTCCTGAGTTTGAACCATAGAAATACATAAATATTCAAAAATCTTCTTCAGAACTACTTGGCTCAGATGCTTGAAATTTTGTATGATGCATTGCCTGGTGGACTCCTACAAAGTTTATGTAAATGGTGGCCCTGGGATCCAAAATGGCCCTAGGGTGGGGAGTCTTTGGTTTGAAATTAAGATATACTTAAAAATCTTCTTCTCCAGAACCCCTTAGTGCATATGCTTGAAATTTGGTATGATGCATTGCCTAGTTGTCCTTTACCAAGTTCAAATGATGGCGCCAGGGTCAAAAATGGCCCCACCCCAGGGGGTCATGGGTTTGAACCATAGAAATACATAGAAAAATATTCAAAAATCTTCTTCAGAACCATTTGGAAATTATTGCAAACTATTTGTTCAAATGATGACCCTAGTTTGACCTTTAACCTTTTTGCCCTGGTGAGCGATTCAGGGCCTCTTGGCCCTCTTGTTGGTATACTAATAGTATTTGATGTGTTAGATGTTTTAGTAACATTGCAGTCATTAATTACAGAGTTGCTTCCCCTGTTTGTCTGCCTGTCCATCTTTCCATTCCCCCATTTACTCCATAACTCCTTAACCCTTTGAAATATTTTAATGAAACTTCGTAAGAATGTGTATAATACTGGGGCAATGTATCATGAGCATGAACCACAACTCTGGCATACTTCCTGAATTATATGCCCTGCTCAGTTTCGGTTTTACTCTGAAAGTCCTTAACCATTGGAAATATTTTAATAAAACTTCATGATGAGGTGTATGTTGTCATGGGACTGTATTATGACCAAGAATGGTACTCTAGTTTACATATGTATCTCCTTTGTTTGTCTTTGGCATTTCTCAACTTCTGAGCTGTCTCACCCTAGAAGCTGATTTTTGGTATACTAATAGTATTTGATGTGTTAGATGTTTTAATAACATTGCAGTCATTAATTACAGAGTTGTTTCCCCTGTTTGTCTGCCTTTCCATCTTTCTATTAATAATCTTGTTCATTCTGTAACTCCCTCATGACATTGAAATGGGCGTATTATGTTCTGCTTGTGAAGCTCTTGTTGAGTCAGAGTCAGCATTTGCCTCGTCTTCAGCATCTGTGATAACATAGCTACCAGTATGTTAACCATTTGCATTTATCTGTATCTCACAATGTATACGGGCTAGAGTATTAAAACATTGTACACACTTCGATTGCCAAAGCCTCTTATTTACTAGGATTTACTAGGTATGTGACAACATATTTCAGACCACATGGTAATATGTGCATGATTTATAGTATTACTGTTAGTAACTGCAGGAGTAACAATGGCTGTTATTGTTACCTCCTGTGGATGAATAGCATATAACTGAGAAGGAAAACGAGAATTAACTTTTTAATTGAAAGTGAAAAACACCTGAATTTGCATCAGCTTTGCGTACTGCCATATTCGAGGTTTGTGTTAGTCGTTACCATAATAATTTGGCCACTTTGCCCCTGGAAAGACCCCAGCAGTCTTAGTTGGTCTTGTGTATTTGTGCATCAAGATGGATTTTCTTCTTCCAGAACTCCCCAAAATCTCGATCCATAATCAGATTTGGGGTGGTTTTTGAAGGGAACCCATAACTGAACATAGAGAACTACTAGTATCTATAGAGAACTATCATGCAGCTGAATTGGATTAAAGAGATCTTCCCCAGCAGTTGTATTGCCTCAGAGAAAAAAAAATAAATGAATAAAGTAAAAAACAATCACAAGTTTTATCCCCAGACTTCAAATATTTTGATGATGTTTCTGGGCATGTTCAAAAAAAATGTGACCAAAGTGTGACATTGGAGGTCAAAAATAAACACTCTACCATAGTTTTAAGTTTTATTCCAGACTTATCTATAGTGCTTCCAGTTTACAAAACTGTATGAATTTTAATAATAGCATTACTAATAAAAATTTTATGACAATTTTTGTGAAGAAATTTACACCCCAAAAATGTTAAAATGACCAAAGGACCAGGTATGGTTTGGGCCATATTTGGCCCCCTCTCAAAATTTATTCAAATATTGTTTTTTTCATTAGTCACCTTGTCAACAATGTAAATCTAGAAAATGGAGATGTTACAGCTTGTACAAGGAAAGTTACAGCCATTCGTTTGTTCATGCAGTTCTGCCCTGATTTTTAGCAAAATTTAGGGGGAAGGGATACATTTTGCCATATATAACAAAGAAAGGAATTTAAAAGTAAATGATAAGTATCAGATCTAATAATGTATGTAATATTAATACTAAATCTCTTTAACATTTACTGGTCTGCATCTTATCACGTGCATGAAGGGCGATAACTCTTGATTGATCACTGAAATTGTCGGATTACAGAAACGCTACATGTAACTGTTTTTCAATCGAAAATTTACGTTTTAGGGGCATGCCACAATTGTAGTATCTTGTCTTTCAAGGAAATTTAGATAAACCATTCGTTTCAAGATCAACTCATGTGCAGCAGTCACTTTTTCTCGGAATAGAACGTATTTGTCTGAAAGAAATCGGATGAAAAAATATTTAAAAATATGGGGGTATGGATAAACTTTGCATTATTCTTGCGAGTTGATAAGTTGAAAATAATAAGAAATGAATACAAAAACAACAAAGATATATAGCTAATAAAATATTTTGCATTCAAAGTAAACATTTTTTTCTAAGAAAGAGAAAAGGGAGATAACATATGATTTACATTGAAACTGCATAGCAATTAATGGTAATGAACACATTTCTTTTTATAACTGCTGACTTGGTTTTGCAAACATAGGCCAGGTTTTTTATGCGCTTCCTTTTATATACGTTGTTATATTAACAAAAAGAATAAAAGTAAACTATTTACCCTACCCGTTTCTATGACAACGATTTTCAAAAAAAAAAAAATAGATGGAGCGAAACAAGAAATTAGATATCTTTCATACATGTACTTGTTTTTATACTTGTTTTTATCGTGTGGTTCATTATTTTCGCACGATTTTTTTAAGTTATTAATATATCAACCATATATGTAATTCAAACTCTTAATGAAGCTAATCAGCAGAATGATCAGAATGATAGTCATGTATTTCATGTACGAGAGTGGGTGGGGTAACTAAGACAGTCACACTGAGTTATTCATACCGTAATACTGGGTAACTGGGTAATTCACAATCTTTGTCCTATTATATTAACAGCCGTAGGAATTGGAAACAAAGGGCAATGAATATTTTGATTAAACTATCCATTGCTCATACTTTGCCATAGCTAAGCTAAGTTACTATGGTACTATTATCAACTACGGCGGACTTTAGAGCTACTACTGCAATCTTAACTTCCTCACAAAGGATCACTTTTAGATCTTCGTTTTGACGCTGAGTGCAGTCCAGAACTGCATTGTTGCCATAACACTCATGATTGTATAGCTCAGAGCAATTTTCTATCCATCTGCTGAGAGTCTATCGTTCTTTTGTTAGACATGTCACAGACTTGTTCTGGATAGTTAGGATCAACCCTGTTCTCTGAATTTCAATCCACACCAGCTGATGTGCTCACTTGCAGTTGTGTTATTTTAGGTATTAAGTTTCAGTCTCCTTGCACCGAGTATCCCTACTTAATCAGTCCTCCTTTGCTCTCTTCAGCGGTCCATAGAATTACCGAAAAGCACCGAAATACCGAAAAGCTCCGAAATACCGAAAAGCATAGAATTACCGAAAAGCACCCACATGTCATATTCTTTGCAAGGATATGGGTCTGGATGTATTATAAAGCGGCCAAGTAACTTCCGAGGGTCATTATTATTATCAAAAACACCGGGTATGATATACATCAGGCGTTCGGTAAAGGTATCAAGTAACTCATTATGTTCTTTTTCTTACCGAAAAGCACCTATATGCCATATTTAATCTATCGAAGGTGTTGAGGGATGAAGCGGTGATTAGGAATATTTATTGGTATAGTCATCATGATATGAATTTTATATGGTTGCCGTACTTGTATTTCTCATAATTCATAATCCATAACCGTCCGTTTGTAAGATCCGTAATTGACACATCAGGGAAAGCCCCATTCACCATTCTTTATAATGATGAACAAATAGCGGATATAAGAAGCTTATGTTGCACAGGTCGCACTATTCTGGGGGGGGGGGGGGCGGACGAGACGTTTAAGTTATGCGACATGTACGTGACAGTCACGTGCTTCAAACAACTGTCTGTGATTAAAATCCCCTCAGATGACTCCCCAATATTCATCGATCCCGTCTTTTTACACGATAATAGCGATTTTGAAAGTTACTGCCAGTTTTGTTATCACCTGATGAATGATTGTCCTTGGACGTATCACCACTAAACAATTCTGATTCTGATTCTGACCTCAATATGAAATTAGTTGATACAGATCTTTCCAAATTAGTATAGGGTACAGATGAGGAAGAGCTATGGTCAAGGCAATAACTAGCGCCTTTCCAGAGTCAACTCACACACTTCGCACCCGGCATTTCGACGTCATGTTCCCGTTGGGAGAAACAGGATTTTACTTTTAAAAATGAATTATGTAATAAAGTTATTAAGCAGTAACAACGACTTTCTTACTATTTTCATCCTATCCGCAAGTCCATGAAATTTATTTCATTAGTCATGAAACAGGCTTACCAATTACTCTCATGGGCAGTTTACTTCTCTTATAAGGGCTAGGGACTAGTGTGAGGGATTCCCCCCTCCCCCGCCCCCTATCCCTCACCGACACACACACACCACCACCACGCATCTGGAAGGGTCGTACATAGCAAGGTAATAAATGAATTTCTTGATTCGTTTGTAATGCACGAAATCACTAACGTTCCCGTATAATGTGGCATATAGGTGCTTTTCGGTAATAACAAAGTACTTGAGTTACTTGATACCTTTACTAATCCCCTGTTGTATATCATACCCGGGTAAAATATATGATATATTAGTGTTTACGGTAGTCACAATTAACCTTTAGTTATGAGTTACTGGACCCCTTTATAATACACCCAGATCCATGTTATAGCCCATATTCTTGCAAAGAATATGACATATGGGTGCTTTTCGGTAATTCTATGCTTTTCGGTATTTCGGAGCTTTTCGGTATTTTGGTGCTTTTCGGTAATTCTATGGACCCCTCTTCAGGGCACCTGAACCCTTTTGTAAGCCTTCCTGTATTCTCTCACTCCTTCTGCTCCATACCGCCTCCTTTTCAAATTCCTCCTCGCATCGCAGAGGTCGAGAACATCCAGTGCCCAGTGCATGTACATGCGATGTTCGTTTCCAAGTATTTCTCTTTTCCTGTATCAGTAACTGCTGTATTGTAGGGCGCAGAAAAATGCAAGGAAGTCGCACTAGTAAAAATCGTCCCGTAGGTGCACGATTTCTAACAAGGTTTGTTTTTTTACTTTTTTTGCGGTTTGACACTTCAACAGAATATCTGTTGGTAAAGTATATCCAGCAGATATATTGAAAAACGGGCGTGACACCGTCATTTCTCAGTCAGACAATACCCAATTTGATGTTACTCTTGGTTTTATTGGGAAATGGGAGTAACTCTAACATACAGTTTAAAGAGAATCTTAAAGTGATATGCGTAAAAATATTGTTTGATGATTTGAGTTCTGAATCATGTTTCTGCAACACGCCAACCTGCCCCCTGCCCCCCCCCCCCCCCCCCCCCCCCCCTTACACCTTACACACAGAAACACACACCTATCTCCCATCACCACCAAAACCAATTAATGGATTCATGAGTACAAATATCGTACTACTACTACTTACTATTACTATTTCAATTCTCCTAACGACGTTCCCCAAGTGGCTCAGCGGTAGTACAAGTACCGTCTTTCGGTCCCGTCTTTTATTCGCTGTCCCGATTGCAACAACATTGCAGTTGCATGTATCCTCCAGAATGAGGAGTTGTTTCTGACAATAGGTCAAGCGTCGTCGTGAATGAAGAAGCGAAAAACTATGTTTTGCATCTTATATTCTGATATTACTTATCAAAAAGAAGGTAAAGCGGTCTGTTTTGTTTTTTTATTTAGTAAAGTTTCTTGGCGATCCATAGATTGTCTGCCTTCACTGCCAAAAGCTTTCCTGTCGCACGCGCGTCCTTGTAAGGCAACCGTTGTCAATGACGTTATTTTATTTAGAAAAGTTTAAAATTAGGTGTCAGCGCAGGCAAGTGCACAGCTGAATTTTTCACACATTGTTGATGTTCTTAAAATGCATTATTATGCAAAAAATCAGCTGTGCACTTGCCTGCGCTCAGGTAGTTTACGGCCCAAATGCAAGCCAAAAATGGCCGAAATTGCCAAAACCAGCTGAGGAGGGGTACATTTAGAGGCTCAGAAGAAGTTAAATATCATTAGAGTATAGATTACTTTAGTCAGAATTGATGGCTAAAGGTTTAAACTCATACATTACATGAACAGAAGTTAAAGAAGTGCAATTTTGAAAATTCATAAATGAGGGGGCCAAATATGGCCCAAATCATACCTGGTCCTTTTATGAAAGCTTTGGAAGGCTAAAATCATGATCCTATCACTTTAAGTCTCTATTATTTGATGCAGGGCACTTCCAAATTATGCAAATAAGTGCTGTTTTCTTTCAGAAACTGCTGAATCATCTAAAAACTCAAATTTTAACTTCATTTTGACACACTTTTTCAGATGCAGAGTTCTAAAAACTTTCCTATATGTTATTTACTTGACTTTACCTCAATAAAATGCGCATTGGAATGATGCCATATGAGTAGAGAACTATTCTAGAAAATGATCGTTCATAAAGAAAGATATAGGTAGTGGTGATGCCATGTCAAAAATGTGCAAAAAGTTTCAAGGAATGTGTTACACTCCT
This sequence comes from Ctena decussata, assembly GCA_963989385.1. Lineage (NCBI taxonomy): Eukaryota > Metazoa > Mollusca > Bivalvia > Lucinida > Lucinidae > Ctena > Ctena decussata. The sequence goes on along the minus strand of OZ022504.1, from coordinate 206,212 downwards.
GAGTATTATTTCCAAACTGTTCTAATTTGCATCACAAGAGCTTTAAGTCAATGATTGAGCGTTCCATGTAATAAAGTAACACCAACTGCATGTTGTTTACATCATTTTTTGCAAATTTATTGGCCTCTTTAACAAGAAAACTTGTTCTGATGCTCAGGAGTGTAACACTTTACAGCCATTTGTTGTATTGTAAAAAAAAAATTGAATATTCTGCCTTTAAATTTCATTATTTTGTTGTTTTCTCTTTAAAAGCAACTTGCACTCATTGCTTTTGCAAAAACCAAAACCATATTTATAAACTCATGCTTGGGTGTGCCACAATATATTTGCTATTTCGGCTATCTAAATGCACAAAAATCAAACAGATGTATACTGAATTTAATTTCTTCTTCACTCTTTCTTTTGATAATTGAACAATTTTCTTTAGCTAAATATCATTACCTATTTACAGAAAACATTATAGAAGTGAAGTTCCAAACCAGTTTTAGAACTTGATGGTCACATTATAAATCAGTAGAAAATGTCCCTTTCTAAAATATCATTAACCTCAAAATCTTATCAAAACAGATGGCACTGCATCAGAAAACATTTTCAGATGTTGGAAACATACATTTAGTATATGAATTTATCCAAACATGCTGATGTAAGGGAAGAAAAAGTGTCCAAAATGGCATTCAACTTAAAAAACTCAGGAGTGTAACATCTTGCATAGCAAAACCCAAATTTAGTCACAAAATATCATTATCTTGGTCATTCTTTTCTAATTATTTCTCACAAAACACTTGATAGCCATGTATGGTTATTATTTAGAATGCCTCATAGTGATAGATATGAAGAAAATGGAATCTCAAAATCTTCAACTTTTGGTCGATTTCATGGCAGTATAGCTAAATTTACATTTAGAAGTTAGCTATATGTTCCAAAATTGCTTGAGGGGGGCTTGGTCTTCATTTATGAGCACAATGAATGAAAATTAAAGAAATAAGCTACTTCTGTCTTTTTTCAAAAAAGTGTTACACTCCTGAGTGGCTCAAATGGTACATATGAAGAAAATAAAAGCCAAGCTGAAGACTGCCTGTGTATCACTTACCATGATGGGTCAAAGACTTTTCATACAAGGCATGAAAGTTTACTAAAGCTACCCCTGGAAAAAGTTATGGGGTTCCAAATGTCAAATGTTACACTCCGGAGTTCAAGGGGTACTTGAGAAGAAGTTGGTTACATTTTGAGATGGATGCTGGTAAAGCAACTGGAAAAATTTCAATACGATATGCCATCTTCATTCAATGTTTCAGACCATGTTATAGAGATTAGAAGCATCAAATAAAAAATGACATCCATTTAGATGAGAACCTCTTCTTTTTTGGTGCACCAGAAATTCAGCATGGTGTTGTTGAGTTCAGCATTACTAATTCCATGGGTGATGATGAAAGGTTATTAATCTTACATCTCCATGCAGCCCAAAGGACTGAAAAGTCAAAAAGATGGCTAATAGGTATGGTAACTGGCACAGTTTTGTAAAATTGCATTCTGAAAATTCAGTAATCAAAAAAATGTCACACAAAAAGCGTTACACTCCTGAGTTTTCCGGCTATATTTTTTGCCATAACTTTTTTATTACTTAAAGTATTTCAATGAAATGTGGCAGGTATCTTCAAGGCCACATGATACATCTTCAGCAACAAAAATAATGTACTAATATAGCCCTGTTTTCTTTAAAATTCTCTTAAATGCTTTGGTCACATTTTTTTTGAACATGCCCTTCTATGAATTTCCTTTTCAGGCTTTGCTATCTCAGTCTGCATCCCGTAAAGCTGTGAAGAAGAAGAAAAAGAAGGCAGGAAAAGCTATAGCAGAACAGGCAGATGGAGAGATGGAAGAGGCTGAAAGTTAATCACCTAAACATTACACTAGGAAGTTCGCATATAAACTGTTTAGAAATGAATGAGGGAGTTGTAAAACAGGGTGCAGATGTTACGATTTTGATAGTGGCATTATTCTTCTTAATTTAAATAAAATTGATTTATACTGCAAAATCACAATTGTTGATTTATAAATTAGGCATATAGAGCATCAGGAAATAATTGGAAGATGATAACGTAAAGTCCAAAGTTTGTCAAAAAGTTATTTAATATATAAATATGCTGTTTTTGAAAAGCTGTACCTAAGAAGTACAATTTTGATATTTTTGTAGAGGCTTTTTGAATTCTCTGGAAAGTAACATTATTTTGATGATTGCAAAAGTTGTGGTCAGCTGAAAGAAGAGAACTGCCCCTAAGTTTTCAAGTGGTAACCACTATATTAAGTGTGAGTTGATAAGGTTTTAGGCCCATGATGGTAAGTATAGGCAAATTTATAGATACCGCCAAACAAGGACAAGAAGCCGTATTCTGCCATTGTCATCTGTCACATGGGATCATTGTCAGCTGTCACATGGGATCATTGTCAGCTGTCATACAGGATCATTGTCAGCTGTCATACTGGCTCACTGGACTCTGTCATTGTCAGCTTTGTAGCTGTTTGGTGGTACCAATGGATTCGCCTACAGTTTCCATTATAAGTGTTGGACCTTAAACTTTTTGCAATAAAAGTGCTACAGAATTAACTTGATGTGCTAGATTAAGATGAAGCTTTACATTATGTGAACGATGTTAGAATTTATATTAGCCATGACACGAGAAAACCAACAAAGTGGTTTTGCGCCCAGCGCAGACTCAGATTAGCCTGGACATCCACCCAGTCTGATTAGACTTCGCTATGTGTTTAAAGGGTAGCTACCTCCATGCAGACAGCAAAGACTCTGATCAGACTGGACGGATGCTTAGGCTGAACTGAGTCTTCGCTGGGCGCACATCCACTTTGTTGGTTCTTGTCATGGCTCATATGGATTATACAAAAATACATAATGGTGGTTTGGTGTTTATGAAGTTGCCTGTTCTTTTCGGTTCAAGTTTACTTTTATACTAAGTTATTGACACAACTTACATATTTGTTACAAGACTTGTAATCTTTTGGAATAATGAGTTCTGATGTCAGGTGACCACATTAGTGTGAGTTGTGACAAACAAAATTGCTGCTTATGGCATATGATCCGCGACACAACAAAACCAGACAAGTGGCATGCGCACCCAGCGAATACTTTGATCAGCCTGGACATTAGCCAAGTCTGATCAGTCTTCACTGTCAGCATGAATGTAGCTAAGACCCTTAGCTACCGTTTGAGTACAAGTGAATACTCTGATCAGACTGGGCAGATGCCCAGACAGATCTGAGTCATTGCATGGTGCATATACCACTTTGTTGGTTTTGTCATGTCTCACCTCTTATGCAGACAGCAAAGCTTAGATAAGCCCAAGCATATGCAGTCTGTTCAGGGGGAGTTTTCTTTTGTATGGGTACTAAGGAACCCACTTGTTCAAAATAATAGCTCTAGCTAGGCTGCTCTGATTCACAGACTGGTTTTTGAGCCTTTATTTTGCCTAAATGGAGATGAAGGGGACAGCCCACCAAAATCGTATGAGCTGCGTAAGGCACTAAAAGTGACTAATTATATCTCGAGAGAACGAGGACAAGAATCATTTTGTGAATCAGCAGTCTACCTAGAGTCCTTATTTTGTGCCCGTAGATTCCACAGGGTCCACATATGAGCCGCGAGACACAACCAACAAAGTGGCATGTTGGTCCAGTAAAGTCTCAGATTAGCCTGGGCATCAGCTCTGTCTGATCAATTTTCGCTTTGCACTTAAAGGGTATTAGGTCTACCCTACTTCCATGCGGACAGCAAAGATTCTGATCAGACTGGGCAGATGTCCAGGCTGATCTGAGTCTATGATTGGCACATGCCACATTGTTGGTTTTGAAGTGTTGTGGCTCATATGTTGTGTGCAAACAACAAAGGCTTTGACCAGATAGTGTTGATGGCCAGGCTGGTCTGAGTGTTTGCTGTTCCCATACATGTTGAACATAAAATCTTATAATGAAGGTTAATTACAATTGTGCTGTGACACAACAAAACCAACAAAGTGGAATGTATGCCTGGCAAAGACACAGATCAGCCTGGGCATCTGCCCAGTCTGATCTGAGTCTTCGCTGTCCCCATGGAGCTAGCTTAGACCCTTAGACACCCTTTATGCACACAGCAAAGATACTGATCTGACTGGTTGAATGCCCAGGCTGTCCTGTCTTTACATGGCGCATATGTCTGTTGCTTTTGTCGTGTTGTGGCTCATTTGTTTCTTATTCGTAAACTGTGCTAACAGACTCACATTCAAGTCCTGAAATTATAAGAAATCTGAACTCAAGATTCTTTTTTTATATCTGACACCTTTCTTTATAATGTTGAACTTTAAAACTGTTGAGTTTTAGGGGCCCATCAGTATCATACAGAATAAGATCGAAATCGATCACACCAAGGGGGTTAACTGACCGTCCCGACATGACCTTAGTTGTTTACCGTGGACGTTAAGCATCAAATCAACCAACCAAGGGGGCTGACCTAACCAAATTACCTGTGCCTAGTATATTAGGCAGAAATTAGAGAATAAAAACTTTGGTATTTCCCATTGTTTCAACAGACAGTAAACATCCAGGGATCTCAGGGTAAACTGTTTGATAGATCTTTACATGTAATCATTTTGTTGGTAATAAGGAGAGAAAAACAATTGTCATTTCAAGAACCATGGCTGGATAATATATAGGCTCTCCTGTTGTTATTGAATATTCATGATTATTTCCCTTTTAAGACCAGGTTTACCTTGTATAATGGACATTGTCAGAGAAATAATTTGAAGTAGCAATGAATGAAATTTAAAAAGAAAAATATTTTTCAGGATTAAATTGGAAAAAGTACTTTTGTTGGTTGTGTTATAAATACCTGGGCCAAGCTGTTCAAAACTTCTGACATTGTTGGTTAATAAGATGTTAAATTATCAAACATTTTATATGCAAATGTTTTGCTAAAAATATTAGCAAAAGATATCAGCACAATTGATTTTGTGAGTACTGTAAGACTTCAGTTAATGAATACTCAACTGAAGACTTTGTTTAAGCTGACAGTGCTTTGAACAACCAGGTCAAGTTGTTTTACAGTCTGTGAAGCGCAAGACTATAAACTGAAATACCCTACAATTTATACTCATTTTTACGAGCTATTGGTTGTGGAATGGAGCAGAACTGGCTTTGTCCTCCCCAGTACCCAGTATTGATTATTAATTTGCATATATTTTTCGGGGAATTAAACACATTTATTACCTCTCTGGTCACATTTATTACCTCCCTTGTAGCCGGGCTGTGTAGCGCAGTCGGTAGCGCGTCTGGCTCAAGAGCTAGAGGTCTCGGGTTTGATACCTGTTCCAGTCACATACTTTCGTTTCCCCTATCGTTGATTCAAGAAGGGCAGTTGTCAGTTACTGGTGAAAGTAAGTGCACCTAGTACTGATTAAGGGCTTAGTAGGTCTAAGCCTGCCCGGGGATAGTGTGGTTAGGTTGACTGACGGTCCCGACATGACCATAGCTGTTTACCGTGTACGTAAAATAATGACACAACATAACACACAACCTCCCTTGTCAATCATATATTATTAACAATGCAGTTTATTCTGTAAATTCTCTGTTCCATTTCCTTCTGTTCCGCAAAATACCAATAGCCTTTTTAGGGAACTTGTATACATGTGCAGGAAGTGATGCCACCACGGCAATGGTGGCTATATTAGGATGTTTTGATTAAAGTGTTTCTACAAAGTCCTGGGGTGAGCTATCTCCTGTGAGGTTGTGTCAACTTAAAGAAGTTGTTCCCGGGTCCTGAGAGGTCAAATCATATGTATGTAGAAACTAGCCCTGGATGGCTAGAACTACCCTCGACTGAAACTAATTTTCATGGCCCTAAGCCTGTGTTCAAGCCTTTTTTGTTTTATTCTTCTTTGTTGTGGCATTGAGAGCAGCCTGCAACGCTAGACTTAATACCCTTTCTTGCTTCTGAAAGTTAAAATATGCAAATGGACACAAGCTGCAAAACTCTGCATGCAAGATGTTCAAGAAATATTCTCATCTTCAGATCCTAAAAAAGCCTACCATATTTCAAAAGAATCCTGTGAAAAACTTAGAAGCTGTACCCACAAGACCTGCACATATACTTAGCAAAATTAAAAGCCTTACATTGAAGCCTTACATTGCATTTTTAGCTCGCCTGTACGAAAGTTCAGAGCTATTGTTGTCACTTGGACGTCAGCGTGGCGTCACACTTTAAAGTTTTATGTTAAAGTTTTTTATGTGATGGGCAAGGCACTGCAGACGAGCTATCCTGTACGGGGACAGGTCTTGTATGGCTGTTTTTTCTCAAAATGTATTCCAGATAACATAAGCAAATTTTATGAGTAGAAACCTCATTTTTATGCCCCTGCCATTTTTTAAAAGGGGGGGGGCGGGGGACAATAAACGACGTACCACACAAGTCTGCCTCTGTGAACCTAGTTATCCTACAAGTGCCAGTACCTTAAACAAGGCAACATCTTAAGGCACTAGGTAGGGGCATCCGTGTCCAATGGACACATTTCTAGTTTTATTCAAATAAAGTTATTGCATAAAAAAATCAGCTGTCGTGCTTGAAAGCACTCTGAACGCATTAAGAGTCGCTTCCAAATATATTGGCAAATAGTGCACCAATTATCCTTAACATTTTGTTTTATTCATGATTTTTAGCTCACCTGAGCCTTTAGGCTTGTAGATGAGCTTATAGTGTAGCCAGGCATCTGTCATCCATCCCTCATCTGTCGTCAGCATTTTCAAACATCATCTCTGAAACCACTGGGTCGCAATTGAAGCCATATTTCATATGGCGCCTATGTAGGTCGGGAATGGAAGTTTGTTCGGGGTATCTGGGTCACATGACCAAGATGGCTGCCACGCCCATATATGATGAAAACCCTTCAAAAATCTCCAGAACCGAAAGGCCTGTGACCTTGAAACCTGGTATATAGCATCCGGCATTCGAGCCCATCGTAGTTTATATACTGACACAAAAAAGAAACGTCCGTTTTCTAAGGGTCTGTATCTTTTAAACCAGTAAAGTTGTAGCCATAGAAAATAAAACAAAATGTGCCCCGAGCGTCTGACACACATAAAGTTGCAACCGTTTTAATTTTTCTCCATGACCACAAGATTTATCAAATCTAATGTCAAAACACCATTTTTCTTCCTCAATGGCATTTTATTCATCAAAACCTGAAACATTTTGCGTTAAACGAGGGTCAGAAACATCGAAAAACGAAAAATCAACTGTTAAAAACAAAAAACGCTTATTAACTGGACGAGAAAGCAGCCCAAAGTCTTCGATTTATAAAGTTATCTCCCTTTTAATTAAAATAATAACGATTTTAGAACTTCCGTATCTCCATAACCGTTCATCATTTTGAAACTGTTTTTGTTTCAATTGACTATACTTGTGTACAATAATGACAACAAGCATCAAAAAATAAAAACTATGGCTAACATCTGAAATCCCGGTACACTAAACCCCGGTTTTATTACCCTACCTCTTACAGAAAAGTAATCAATTAGATTTGAAACTAAATTTTTGCAAAGCTAAATGATGCTGATTTCAATGCTATTGATGGCTTGAAATGAATTTTGAAGCAGTCCTATGCCACTGACTTCCAAACTGATGGACCAACGAGGTAATGTCTGCGAGTATCTACGCTACGGTCGTGATCGACGTTTTGTGACGTCACTTTACGTGACATTTATGCCAGCAGTCGTGACAATTAAGAATGCATCCAGCACCCATAGAATCACAGCAACATGTCTGCTCAGTGATGCTAGGATGAGCTGCGATGGTTAAAACGAGAACACACAAGATACTGATTTTGTGACTTTCGAAATTTGGGTACTGGCGCTTGCGGCATAATCATTGTCGACGATGTTCATTGAACGGATTTCCGTTTAGCACACACCATTGCTGAATAATCGACGTTATTGAAACAAAACAATTGAATGAAATATCTATGTGCATTTGGAATTCTGACTCACAATTGTAAAGCGGACGTTTCTTGTTTGTGTCAGTATATAAATGATGAGGGTAGGTTTACCTTGACCTAATTTACGACATGGTCAACTTTGGTATGTTAGGCATTTGCATGGGAAATGCGTAAACTAGATTTCTCGGAAACTAAGTCTAAGGTATAATACTTGGTGTATATATGGTTAACTAAATGGCCAGATGAAGAAATTATGTCGCTTAAGGTCAAGGTCATTCTTTGACCTTTGTTCAAGGTCACTGAGATACTGTTTCCTGTCAACATTTTCAAACATCTCTGAAGCCACTGGGCAGATTGAAGCCATATTCACTTGGTCAAAGGAACCAAAGTTTTCAGATGGTCATGGTGGCATGACTAAGATTGCCGCCATGCCCATATATGGTAAAAACCCTTCAAATATCTTCTTCTCCAGAATCAAAGGCCCAATGACCTTGTGGCATAGTATGTAGCACTGGAGACTCGGGGCCCATCATAGTTTGTACAAATCATGACCCTGTACAAATCATGACCGTGCATTGACTTTGACCAAAAGGTTTTTATTTATTTACTGACACAAATAAATAAAAAGTTAGTGAATTTAGATTGTAGCGCACGGTCGACTGAAACGTGCGTCGGAATAGGTCAAATGACTGTACAAGCTGCGCAAGGAGATTCATGTCAGCAAGCACTGAAGATACCCGAAATACACTATTCTTTTTTTCGATTTCTGTGATATAAGGTTGCCTGACATGGCTTAATGACACGCATACGGTAAGAAAGTGTAGCCTATCTTCAGAAGAGGACACTGTTTCTGTTTCTGTAGATCCCGCCAGTAGAATGGCGCACCCAGGTCGTTGACCGGTAGATATTTTACGTTGATTCACATAAGCAGGTAAATCCAGGAATAACAGCTATATATACACTATGTACAGATAGGTTAGAATTGTGACGGTGGCCACATTGATAAATCGGGAATCTAGCTTAATTGGACAATTTTCTGTACAGTTGCAACCTTTTTGCATGCAACCGAAAACAGAACCTACGACTCAGAGCCTCCAGCTGCAACAAGACCTCCTTCGCAACACGAGCCCCTAGCAGACATCAGGTTGTGACTGTCTAGCAGAATCTTCACCAACTCCATCCTTGACCGATATGCCCAGAATTGCTGACCAAACTGACTTGCCAAGAATACCTGATATCTTTCAGTGACGAATCTCTAATCTCAGCAAGAGCAGGGCAACGAAGGAGAACATGAGGTAGATCTTCTGGGCCGAGTCTACACAACGGACAGGTCTCATCCACACTGTACTGATTGAATCTAGCTTTTGTGGACTGAAGCATATATACTCCTGTCATCATACGTACTTTAGTGATACTTCTTCTAACAGCATGCACGTTGTTTGCAGCTGATTCCCATACTGTATGAGTAACACCCACCGCCATGGAGGTAAGATTACAGTTAACCAAGGTAGACCTCGTCTGGGCATCTGCCACCAAACGCTGGGTCCAGAACTGACATATTGACTCACGAGTGATCTTTTTTCCAGGAGATCTTTGTATAATTTTCAAGACAAGAGGGCTGAGGAAGGTTGTACATATCTAGGATGCGTTCAACCGAAAAAAAAAACTGCCCTGGCATTTAAGTGTCAGCTGTCTTTTATCCTCTCATTTCTGGAACGAATGGACCCCATTGGAAACCTAAATGGACCCCATTGGAAATAAGCCATTTAGGCTTTATGGGCTATCCATGGGTATTAAGATCGAATCAATGAAAATGGGTGTGGGTGTTAGTTTTTGCTTCTAGCAGCCTAGCTCATTCCAAAACTCCTCAAGTTCTAGTCAAATTCACTGTGATAATTTTATTTTTCTTAAATTAAATTCATATAGATATATACATAGATATCATTTAAGCGTGCTCTTAAATACATCACTTGTTGATTAATTTTTAAATTTTAATTTAAAAAATCGCTCTTAGTATAGGTTACTTTGTTAAATGATCTTAATTCCTGAATAAATCTTAATCTTAAACGGGCAATGGAGTGGAGTAGGCTTGGCTGTCTCTTATGCAGTTCGGCCTGTATTGGAAGAGCGCCCAACAGCAGCTGCACTACCGAAGAGACCGTCCGCTCTGGTAACGATTGTAGTTTCTTCAGAGTTGATATGTGAAACCGCTGTAGTTGACCGACTTGGGTATCAGTCAACGACAATGTTTCCTGGCCGTATTAAAAGCAGCCTGGGAATCACATAGACCTGATATATCCTAAAGGAAATCTTCGGATTTACGGTTCATAGAATAACCGAAAAGCACAGAAATACCGAAAAGGACCCGAATAACCGAAAAGCAATAAAAAATATATCAGTTTTTATATGAAGTATCATTGTAATATCACTTTCATGGGTGGGAGAAGTATTGAAAGAGGGTTACGGGACGGTTCGTACCAAAACCAGTTCGTCCCGGGACGTTTCGTCCCAAACGTCATTTTTTACTGGGACGTTTCGTCCGGGACGTTTCGTCCCACACTTAAATTGACCATATTTTGATACGATATATATTCGGTATAAAAAGAATGTTATTATGCTGTTCAGTTTTAATAAATTAAACAGTTTTATATGGTATTAAAACTTAGTATAGTATTTAAATATAAATTATGGGATACAGACTTGTATGTCTAATGACTTCCTTCTGAATCCCATTTGTATAACATAGATGATACTGTAATTTCTGTTATTTCTGTTTTGTAATATATGTTTATACAAATAAACTATAGTTTAAACCAAATATAACACTGATCGAATATTTATCCAGAATGATATTTTTATATTTTTATGTATTAAAATGTGTAAGATCTGTCATGCAGTAATTTAAACCAGGGCTAATTACGAGTCCAGCTCCAAGGTATCAAATATTCTATTTATGAGCATGCTCAGAATACCAAGAAACACATTTAAAAATTAACTTTGTTTGCAAATAAGATGTATCAGATACAATGTTAATGTGCATTATATGAACACCATTTTATCAAGCCCTCTTACAGATTCCAGCGCAATAAGCCTATCAAAATTCACCATATAGCATGGCCAAGTCACAAAGTAGCAAATGACAAAACACTATTAAAATTTATGTAATTTTTTTTTTTATAAAATACATATCACAAGCTTATCCAAAATTCATATGTCAATGAAATAATGTATAAAAATATACTTTTGGCATTGAACATAGCATGGGACGAATCGTCCCGAAAAGTGGGACGAAACGTTCCGAACGAGAAATTGGGACGAATCGTCCCGGACGAAACGTCCCGGTACGAGCTGGTTTTGGCACGAAACGTCCCGGAACCTTGAAAGAGAAGTCTTCTGCACCACAGTTGTCTTGGTTTCAAACGTTAATCCAAAACATAGTGCACTAACATCTAACAGAAAAGCACCCGAACAAGCCTTGTTTTCCAATAAATTTTGTGTCTCAGATTGTGATTGGTAGTCTGCTCAGAATATGATAAGTATATTTGACTATACACAATCATGCAATTTTATTTACTAATTTGGTTTGTTTTGCTTAAAAAATTACATGAAGCAAATGGCAGTTCATATTCCTGGATATAACAGAAAAGCACTAAAAAAATGCTGAGCATCATTAGCCCCCTTTTTTGTTACAATACTAGTGTCACAGGGTATAGGTTATGTATAAGATACACTTGTACTGCCTTGCGGTACAAGCCGGCTTTTATAGCGACGCGGTAGAGTGCTCGACTTTAGATCGAAAGGTTTCCGGGTTCGATTCTCGACCCAGGCATCCGTGACACTAGTATAGTATGAAACGCAAGCTAATAAAAGTCTCACAAATAACACTACAAATGATTTCCAGCCAATTCCCATGTAAAACTATTTTTTTTAATTGCTTTTCGGTTTTTCGGGTGCTTTTCGGTTATTCTATGAACCCTCGGGTTTTGACCACTCGTACCAAGAACCCAAGTTTTCAACAGGGCATACAAGGTCCTTCGGGCACATGCGGGCAAGAATTCTTATTGCATGACCGTCGTGCCGACAGTCACCCTGCCTTGACAATTCTACATCCGGCTGTAAACTTCCGCTTAATAAGAGCGACATATAATAAACAAATTGAAATTGATTTCATGCATATTTTTCGATTATGTCTGCACGAACAAGCCCTGTTAGAGACCGGCGAGTGATTGTTCTTGCTGCTGAAGTGGCTGAAACCAGAGACAGAAAAGTTCCTGGTGTTCTTTTGGGATTAAAATGTGAGTGGACATGTCCCATCATGCAAAAAGCGGTGGGTGGGGAGGGGGCATTGACACTTGAACCGTAATGCTCTTGCTATAATGCAATGAAAATCCCGGCAATATTGGACATGTCCCATCATGCAAAAAGCGGTGGGTGGGGAGGGGGCATTGACACTTGAACCGTAATGCTCTTGCTATAATGCAATGAAAATCCCGGCAATATCCCAAATTTTAAGACACAATGCTTTGTACTAATAGAACTCATGGTGGACAACCAATACATATACTGTAACCAACTCAGTTCATGTAACATTTTCAAGTTTGGGTAATCTACCTATAGGAGGTTTTTTCGTGACGCACTTCCGGTTCTATAAATAGCCCTGGCCGTCAACCTGGCCGAGAGTTACTATTGAAAACCAATGTTTCTAGCCAATTGAATACGGTGAAATGCTGTTTTTTTTTATAATTAATGGTAATATGAAATAGGTGTTACCTAAATGCGTGCAAAAGCAGTTTTTTTTTTCTTTTACAAAGCTGAGGGCATGCAGAGGTACTGTTAAACATGTGCTCACCTTACGCTCCGGTCCCGACGAACGACTAGGTCTGTTCAGGTCAAGAGCTGGTGGTGGAGTGAGGGCGAGTCCCTCGTGCGGAACTGGCACGTGACCTATCTCCGGTGATTTCCGTCTGTTGTCGGGGAATCGCCTGGTGATGTTCGGAAGACCTCTTGATGGTATGAAGGATCACCGAAGTAGGCTCACAACACTCTCCCCCTTCTTTGAAGACTGGATCAACGAGTGGTGAAATATTAGTATTAGAATTTTAGTAATTATGTGGCCGGTTAGTGGTGTTATAGTAGTGAGAATTTATGTTAAAATGTAGAAGTAGAATATTAGTTTATAAGAAATGGTCCCTTAAAATGAAGTACCCAAATAATCATATGCCATCGTTAATTTGGAGTGAAATAACTTGTGTTGAAATTGATGCTTACTAGAACTTATTGTGAATCTAAAATTTATGGTTGTTCTGTGTAAAAAATATCCAGTCCCTACAATGCAACTAGCGAACTACTAAATAAGTATTACTTAGTGGAACACCTGCCACTAATAATTTATCTTTTTGGTGGAACACTTGCCACCTAGATAACGTTTTCCAAATGAGAAAATGGGAAATAATGAAAAGAAGTATTTTGTATGAAATAGAATGTATACAAAGATATATTCACTACATGCATGCTGCCAGGTAAGGGTATGCGTACAAATTAGAGAGGGTCATTCGCATTATCATTGCAGGTTCAGAAGACTCGCTGACTATAGTGCAGAAGTTAAATATCTAAACAAAATAACCAAATAAATGTTCTTTAAAGATGTGCGGACCAAAACAATATATGAAAATCCACTGAAAATAAACCAGATAATAGAATATATAGCATAATGAAAAAAACGAATCAACTATGACTAAATGATTCTGATTCCTGTTGTTTTTATAGTGGAATAGATAAAAGGGTTCTGAGACTCTGAGATATGTGGATGAAAGATACATAGAGGCGACGAATTCAAGAAGAGCAGTGAAAGACTCCAGGCACGGCCTCTGGTAGATGCTAACAGGAACCAAGCCCGAATTTACGTCTCACCACTGATCATCTGATGCCATCCATGAAACTATTCATTTGTTTCCCACAACTCTCAGAGGTCTGGCAGTCTATGCAGGCAGTGACTGGGTTCATATCCAAGACATATGAACCCCCTAGACATGTCTCCGAGTTATTTGTGTCTACGCCACAAGTAGGCATTTTTTTTTCTTCAAGAGACATGCTGAAATCAGGCAGACGCGAAAAAGAATCCATAGCTGGAGCACCCTAACTGCACGACAACATACAAGCTATTCCAATCAGCAAGGTAGTCCCCCTGTGGACTCGAGATATGAAGTAGTTCACAGAGCAATCAACAAAGCACATTGACCACCCTGTGATAAAAGATATTGGTACTTTGCGCACAGTGTATTACCTGAACAACATACAAGCTAGTACAGGCGTCAAACGATTGCAAAATACCAATTAAATTATATTGACAATGTCACCAATGTAAACTCAGCCTGGATATCATATTAGAAGTAGAATCTTAGAATTAGAAATTCTATTTAGCTAATGCCTTAAATACTGGATAATTACCGAGACCAAAATTGTGAATGCGTAACTGAGTACAAAAATTATGGGCATTTTTCCTCTACTTCCAGTTCCAAAACAAGATTTACAGTGGCATAGTTTTTCATAGATGACAGTATCAATTTGACATGGGCCTGCCACATTTATAGACAGTGAGTAGACAACGTACTAGCTATTCCCAAACACTGCCTACAACTGCACCAGATTAAGATTGTGAATGCCTCTGCAAAGCTGAACAATGTACAAACTATTCCAGCATGGTTGCAGACACATTCACTAAAAATCTAATAATACAGCACATGCAATCACTATAAGCAATGCCGCTTACAATAATAACGTGTGCAGCATATAAAAATTATTCCATGTACACAGCCGGAGCTATCAGAAAACATACAAGCTATCCTGAAGTCATGAAATGTACATAGAACAGAAAAAATGGTTCAAAAAACGATGTAAAAACAATGACAGTCATTTTTACACAACATACAAGCTAGAGCAAAAATGACTTGAATGAATAATGATGACAGTCATTTTTACACAACATACAAGCTAGAGTAAAAATGATTTGAATGAATAATGATGACAGTCATTTTTACACAACATACAAGCTAGAGTAAAAATGACTGTATAACAAAAATGATGACAGCCATTACTACACAACATACAAGCTAGAGTAGAATGACTGCCAAAGCAAAAACAGTTGGGGTCTTATTAGGTGAAGTTTGGACCCTGGTCAGGGTCCTTCCATTTAGTTTTCTTCCGCTTTCTGACCCTGCCATCAAGTTTGGCATTAATACTCAAAATGTAGGGCATTGTATATGTAATGCTCTGATCTGACAGGCCATTCATAGAGTTTGAATGTACTTGTTTACACTTGGAAGCTGAAGACTTGCACCAATCCCCTTTCCTCAAATTACCCCTGGGTGAAATCTCTGACGGTTTCATGCACTTCCCATCAGGAGGGTTATTCAGGAGATTGGCTTTGATATGAGTGCTCTCATCAATCTGTATGGCTTTGGATACCAGTGTGCTGGAAGAGGTAGCACTATATGCACCTTCTACCCTATTTGTAAAGAAAGCACTGATAGGAGGAAGGGGAGGCAGACTACTAATACTTTGTGATTGAAATCCAATGGGCATTGCCCGCGCAGGTTCGAACCCTGCTCGCAGCGCCAGTTGTTAAACATGTGCTCACCTTACGCTCCGGTCCCGACGAACGACTAGGTCTGTTCAGGTCAAGAGCTGGTGGTGGAGTGAGGGCGAGTCCCTCGTGCGGAACTCGCACGTGACCTATCTCCGGTGATTTCCGTCTGTCGTCGGGGAATCGCCTGGCGATGTTCGGAAGACCTCTTGATGGTATGAAGGATCACCGAAGTAGGCTCACAACAGTACATACCATGTCTGCACACAACTTTTATTCAACGTTTTGTGTCCGATGTGTAGGCCCCCAGAATGGGGGTGTCATCTTACAAAGAGTACGTATCCTGCAGGAACACAACGGTAATTCAACGTTGTGTAGCCTACCCGATGTGTAGGCTCCTAGAATGGAAGTGTCATGCATGCAAAGAGATAATTATCCTGTAGGCACATAACGTTGATTCAACGTTGAGTGTCCGATGCATGGGATGTCATCTTTCAAAGGGTACATATCCAGCAGACACACAACGCTGATTCAATGTTGTAGGTCCGATTTGCAAGCTCCCAGAATCGGGACGTCATGCATACAAAGGGGTGCCCTGCAGGCACACAGACGTTGAATCAGTGTTTAATCAACGTCGTTCAACGTCGATAGCCCGATGTGTAGGCTTCTGGAAATCCAAGAATGTTTCGTCCAACAGATTGTCAAATCGGACCACAAGTTTTATGAAAAGTCCTTAGATGATGGTGCGTTGCCCGCGTTGTCTTATGACGTCATCATGTCGTGACACACTTCAAAACAATGGTCAATGCTGTGTTTGTAAACATACTTTGACGATGCCAACGGGAAAGTGAAGTAAGTTTTTTAAAGGAAAATGTAGATGTACCAAGCTTTAGATAATTTACAACTACTGGATGACATTTGAATGGCTAAAGGTTCTTGCTCTGCATGGAAGTCATTGCACATCGAGGTATTTGGTTCTATTCACGAATTTCTGTGTCCTTCGTATTTTACATTGACCATGTTGTCTTTAAAATAATCGCTTTTCGAAATATCGAGGTCAATTCTAATAGATGGCGGCCATCATATCCAATCGAATCGACGCACGAGATTAATGGCATGTGATTTATGACGTGGTGTTCCCTATTGTTTGTTTATTTATCCTTTTGCTGATACACAGCTTAATCAATTACCGTTTACTTATTTGGACTTCTAAGTTGGATTGACCGCCTTTAAAAATAAAACAAAAAGAAATAGATGTTGAAGAAAACTTTTTTTTGGTCACTCTCTCAGAAGCGGGACTTCGTCAAGGAAGGGCATGTGATCGAGAATGGCTCTCGGCTCAGTGTTACTTCGCATTACAGAAACGGGACAAATCCAGTGTAAACAGTCTAAGAGCGCAGCCATATTTGTCCAAAAGTTTTAAGCTGGAAGGTGTTGGATTTGCTCTTTGTGGAAGTAGCTTTTTTAATGATGCATGTTATCTATAGGCGTGCAGCAGCACGTTGCTTTTGCACGTAAAAATAAATAGTTTATATTTAAATTGTGCATGATAAACTACTTTATTATGATTTAGATATATATTGGCATTCTTAAATTTATTTATTTTATTCTTTTTACGATCTATATATAAGCGTTTTTGAAATTTATTTATTTCATCTTTTTCGATAAAGGTATTCGTTAACTACTAGAAAGTGTTGCTCTTTTTCTTTTAATAATAATAATAATAATGATGAGAATTATAATAATAATCCAGTGGCCAACGAAAAATATCGTCAATGTCAGTCTTTATACAATGAAGGCGACGAGCTGCCCGAAAATTTATAGGGCGTGCGCAGGAAAACTCCTTCCAAAATATTTTTTTAACCCAGCTCGTATCAAATTTACTTTAAAAAAATAATAATAATAATTTATTGTCATTTCTGCTTCTTTTACATGTCTATTTGTAAAAGCTGATCGCCGGAAGAGTAATGTGAAAAAGTTGGTGTCATCCGATTTGGCCGCTCGGCGCTGATTTCCTCCACGATCCGAAAAAAAAAACAAAAAAAAAAAACGTGATCACGTTTATGAAATAGAAGTTGTTTACTGGATTTAAATTATTCAATTAAAATGTAACAGATGTCTTTTAAACATTTAGTTGTGACTGATTGAATAGGCGGTTTCAAAGTGTCTAATTAGATAATCTTTAATTGTTAACTTAACTGACATAATCGTGTAGGCTTTTAATATACGAGTGAGTAAATTTTTAAGTATTTCACACTTCGCAGATGTATGTGTCCTGTCGGTGCTTTGATGTACATGTACATGTATGACACGGGAAAATCCGTCTCCGAATGTGGCCTTACTAAACATAGATTGGAATTTAGAATTACTCGGCAATGAATTGCCGATGCGACTAATGATGTGCTCTACTGTTCACAAAGTAATTTCTTATTCTTCTAATTTTAAAACAGTATGTTCTTACTGGATTACATTTAATGTAAGTTAATTTAGTTCTGTTCTCGCGTTTTCATTTTCTCAACTTTGGAGCGACAAATCCTGTGAATTTAGCAAGTGAAGTCTTTCCCATCGGCAGTGCCGTGCACATTTTACATGATTGAATTCTTTTTATAAAGCTTCATATTTATTTTACACTTTTGTTTCAATGTTATTAATAAATTTGGCTATGACAAGAAATAAATAAGCATACAAAACAGCATGTTTATCTCTCTAATTTAGAAAAATCCGGCGTCTACCGAAAGAATTTCTACCTTGGATTATCGAGCGCCGTGATAGAATCCCGTATTAAATAAGATCAAATTCTGTGATTTTCCGTCGAAATATTTTGAAAATGAGCGAAAACATATTAAAAGATAAGACTCTCAATATTCTTTTTTAAAAAAAATTCGGTTTACTACCACAGGCAAACTGATTTTTGCACGATGAACATCTACATTTTACACTGTGAAACATAGTGCTGGACGATGAATTGACGGCCAGCTCTGTGCGCATGCGCCAGATTTACGTCATAATGGGAATCCCTAAAACCTCCTATTCAGCATATCAGTGTAGTGAATAGGTATAAATACCTCTACAAGTGCCTTGCTGTAGAATCAGAATCAGAATTGTTTACTGGTGATAGGTCCAAGGACAATCATTCACCAGGACCTGTGAATCAGGGAAGCTAGTCCCTAGCCCTTATAAGAGAAGTAAACTTAGTAACTGAATCCTCTGCACCCTCAGCAGCAGCTGCAGAAATAAGTGAATCTTCCATGGAATTCCAATCACTAATAGTCTGGGGGAAGAAACTGGACAATTAGAAGCATGCTTTTATGGCGACGTGGTTAGAGTGGTGGACTGTTGTTGCTAGTTAAGCAACGTTTGTCTCGGTTAGTGCCTGGATGGGTGACCCAGGTGATTTGGGTGGTTCCAGGTGTCCTGCAATGGTGTCAGAAGTGTAGGAACGAGCACACGGAGTGCTACTTCCTGCCGATTGAGATAGCCATCCGGTATTCAAGAAAAAGGAGGGAGTAGTGTAGTGAATGGGTATAAATACCTCTACTAGCGCCTTGCTGTAGAAGCATGCTTTTATGGCGACCTGGTTAGAGTGGTAGACTGTTGTTGCTAGTTAAGCAACGTTTGACTCGGTTAGTGCCTGGATGGGTGACCCAGGTGATTTGGGTGGTTCCAGGTATCCTGCATTAGTTCTAGTACTGTTCCTTGTCAATTCCAAACAGGTCTCAATTTGGTGGATTGTTATTACTCATAGAAAATCAACGCAATTACAAATTCATCTCGACTTCACCGTTTTGTCAGAATTCATAACACCTCATGACTTTCGGTTTGTACGGAGCCAGTAAAGGCGACATACTTCATTGGGGGTCCATCGAATTACCCCAAACCGACCCAAAACACCCCAAACCACCCCAAACCGCCTAAAAACCACCCCAAACCACTTTTCTTAAGTCTGTTTTCAGGTTAAAATAGCTTGCAAACTTTTTTGTTTATGCTTTTAATGACTTCAGAAGTGTAAAATGAAAAAATATATATCTTTTTTATGCAGAAAAAGTGATTTTCATATGGTATGTGCTAATAAAAACTCAGTGGTATATGTATGTATGCCGTTTGTACGTATGTAGACACAATATATGCTTGCATGTCTGCATATATGTTTGACAGCAAGTGCAGGATTACATACACATGTAAGTTGCCATTCAGATTCATGGAAGCACACTTTTACAAATACATGTATAGCCTACAAGTACATATTGGTAATCCCTATAGCTTCAAAAAAAGGTAAAGGTAAAGGTTTCCCATAGCCTAATAGCCGTAGGGGCAGTGGGGGCACCTTGTATCTTGGGCACAGCTGATGAAAGGCGGAGCCCATCCCTCTCCTTTCGCTGCCTTATCCTTCCCTGATTCGAAAAAGGTACCCATTTACTGCTTACAGTGACTTTCTGCACAATAGACGAGCCACTCTAACCACTCGACTACGGCGCCTCTCTTCAAATGTAAATCAATTATATTAAATTACAAATATTTTTAGCATGAGCAAACATTTCTAAAGCAGTGTGAGTTCCTGCAAAATACCAAATTTGGTTTGGAATGATTTGATTTTGGTGGTTTGGGGTGTTTTTATTGGCGGTTTGGGGTGGTTTGGGGTGTTTTGGAGTGGTTTGGGGTGGTTTGGGGTGGTTTGGGGTAATTCGATGGACCGCTTCATTGGTAGATATTCTTATCAGATACCGCATGTATAAATTTCGTCCTTCAACTTAAAAATATTGCCTAATAAAATGTCTCGCTATGGCTGGTTCCGAACAAGCCGAAAGTGGAATGGTGTTTTGAAAACTACAAATTGGGGCATGTTTGGATTTTCATCCATTTTCTCTCGGTATTGGAAGATTCCTAAAATAAAACCTGTTTGGAATCGAAGAGAAATAATAGGATTGTAGAACCGCTAAACAATAAATCTGAACTATCTGTTAAAGATGTGAAAATGGACAATGAAGTGAGTCGGTGTGTAGATTAGTTCCCGACCAGACTCTTTTCATTAGAAAAGAAGCTTTATTGAACTGCAATAGAATAGAACAGAATTACGGTTCAAGGGGTTCTGAATAAAGCAAACATGAGACAGGCTGCGAGAATTTTTAAAAATCTAAATTTTATTTGTGCATTGCTGTCCAATTGCTGGTCTGTTCAGTTTTTCATCAGATCTTTTTGAACTTCACAAAAACAAGGACAGGTCTGATGTGATTTGATGAGCCAATTTGGTCACCCTTCCTTGTATTACCTGAATAGAGTGTAGTGAATGAACATAAATACCACTTCTAGTGCCTCCTGTAAAAGCATACTTGTATGGCAACATGGTTGGAATGGTTGACGTCGTGGACTGTTGTTGTTAGTTGAGCAACGTTTAGCAGAGATTTTACAAGACCAAATCAAATGTACTTGCAAACTCAAGAGAATTTACCAGACCAAATGAATTTCACCAGACATGGAAGGCGGTCAGACAGAGTTTCGTGTTTCATGAAGATTGGTTTAGCTCAGCTAATACAGGTGGGTGACCCAGGTGAAGCTGCAGTGTTGCAGCGATTAGGTTGATTCAGGTTTACTACATTTGTGGCAGAGTGTTTGACAAGCTCACAGGAGAAAACTGCCCTGCATTGAGAGTGATAGGGGAGCTATGTAGTGTGTCTACAGGGTGCTCCAGGGCCTTTCACTTTTAGTGCCTTGCTGTAGAAGCATGCTTTTATGGAGACATGGTTAGAGTGGTTGTTGTTGCTAGTTAAACAATGTTTAGCTCAGCTAGTACCTAGACGGGTGACCCAGGTTAAGCTGCAGTGGTGCAGCGATTGGGTAATTTCAGGTTTACTATGACACCATTGCTAGATTTGCAATAAAGGTTTACCCCTCTTAGGCACTCTAGCCATGTTGCCAATCTTGCCATAAAAAGCATGCTTGTACAGCAAGGTTCTAGTAGCATTCACTACACTACTCCCTCCATTATTTTGTAGAAAAGCCATTAGGCAACAGAGACACTGTGGTTATCCTGATCAATCCTGAGTGTACTATGGCGGTATTAGGTGGTGTGCGACTAATGAAGTATTGAAAGAGTAAATAAATAATTATAATAATAGTTATAAATAAATTATAATAATTATTTGGGTATTAAAAATGAAAAAGACTATTGTGTTTATTGAGCTTAAAAAAGAAAAAAAAATACAAAAAGTAGAAAATGTAAAGAAAAAATAATAATAAAAAACAGGACTACAACACACAAAAACAGAAAAAATACAGAGAGCAGATGAAAATTTTTTATTTATTATCATGAGACTGTGTTTTAACTGTAATAAACTTGTTTTAAACGTTAACCTGATCATCTGACCCGATAAAAAGTATTTTTTTTTGCAACTGATGATGAAATGTATAATTAGCATTTACTCAATTATTAGCCGGCTCTATGTCCGACAGTCAAAAGGATTCCATGATGAAATATTAAGAAAATAATTGAAATTAACATTGTGTTTGTGACTCAAATACTTAAGAACAACTATTTACAAACAGAAATGAAATAATATTATTTTATGATAATAATTATAATTCTCAGAATGATCGCAACTTTGTCTATAGAATACCTGACCACCGTCGTGCGGATAAGGATTCTTACTGGCATGACCGTCTTGCGGATAAGAATTCAATTATTTATTATCACCAGATGCAGACTCTAGTAAGGTGGAGTATTAAATTTTGCTTTATACCATTCACTACATTTCAAGATAGAGATGCTGCTGCAGCAAATAAATAAGTATGATAATTTATTACAAGAATAACTACAAGATTTTCCTCATTATTAGCAGTATAAATATCAGTCACCTAATATGATAGTAAAACAGTGACCTTTTTATGAAAGCATATACAGTGCCCTTTTGTCGAAGATCCATGCGCTAAAGTGCCCTTTTCTGAGAAAATTTACCATGCCCTTTTTCATTTCTTGGACAGGTTTATATTTTGACTAGATTATTAGGAGAAAACCTCACTTCTGGATAGATTGCCCTTAAGTGTCCAAAAAAAAACAACTTTGCCAAAGTTTAAACCGTATTTCTTTGGTTATAAGACAGTTGTTTCCTTTCCAGCACAATCACAAAAATCTAAATCCATAAGACAAATCTAGCGTTTATACCATGCCACACGCTAGTGGCAGGGTATTATGTTTTCACGTTGGCCATCAGTGTGTCTGTCGGTCCATCCAGTGTACATACGTCCATCTGCACTGCCTTCCGTTGGATAATGTAAGCATTAACAGATTTCATTCAAATTTTGCATATGCATTAGTCCAGAGAACTCCTCGCTTGGGATTGTAAATGGCAAGTTTTTGGTTATTTTTGACAGTTATGGCACTTGGCAAGGTCCAAAAAAATGGTTTTTGGCCTATAGCTCCTTTACTATCTGGAATTTCACTACGAAACTTTACAGAAATGATCATGCTAACAAAAGCTTTGTGTTACCATAGAAATTCTGTCCCCAGGGTTATCTGCCCCTGCCCTGGGACTATATAAATGTATTAAGTAATGAAAAAAATCTATATAAAAATTTAAATCAGAGTTCGGTTGGAAGCAGTTTTTCTGAAACTTACTGCAAATGGTCAGAGTAATAAAAGCCTTCTGTGAACATTCAGCTTTTGTTCCAGAGGTTTTTTTCCACCCCCCTCCACCATAAATGCACTGAATGGCGATAAAATCTATAAAAAATGATAATAAAGATTTTTTTTTGAAACTTCCATAGAGTGACAAAAGAAATAAAAGCTTCTACTTTTGTTAAAATTTGCCCATAAGGGGATTATTTGTGCCTGTCCTGTGACCGCATATATGTATAAAAGTCACTAAAAATGTACTATCCAAGATGGCTGCAACTTTTGTTACTAAAAATGGCAAAAACATGAAAATGACTATATTTCAGGAACCCCTAAATGGATTTTGACTATTTTTGTGTCAGAATGATCCTTGCATATAGCTATTTTGGTTTTTGGCAAAGTGGCCATCCAAGATGGCTGCCATCTTCTGTTACTAAAACTAGCACAAACATGAAAATGGCAGTACCTTAAGAACATTGGCCGAATTTTGACAAAAATTGTGTCAGAATAATGCCGGAAACTATTTCATTTTATTTTAATTTTCAATTTTTGCTTTCACTTTCTTCTCAACATGATCTCTGCTACTGTGGAAATGTAATCCAGGTGCGACATAGCATTCCGCGAAATGATTTTCCTTAAATTTTTGTTCCCTGTGGCTTAGTTGCTTCATCTACCCTTGGGTAAAAAGAAAATAAAATAAATCAGAAGTAAGTGGATGAGTGGAACAGGTTTGGAGTGGTCGGGTATCACACAGTCGTTTGTGATGTTTTTATTTTGGATTGTTTAGAAGGGAAAAAACATGTCCTATAGCAAAATTTCATTGTAATGGGAAAATGTTGTCTGGAGAATTTTTGATGAGATCTTTGTGAAGCTTGCAGGTAACCAGGACGGCATAGAGCCACTCACAAGTACAAAAGCCACCCAGAGTGGCTGATCCACACTTGCCATTAAGTGCTGAGAACTCTCATATTTTTTAACTTGTCTGAAGCAGGGTCTGGTGATTGTTTCTTAGATCTTCATGAAATGGATAGATAACTGACCATCCGCATTGGAAGTTACTTGCCCCTGAGGGTCAAAGAAAAGCCATATGGAACCTTATCAGTCATGACTTTTTATTGGCTCGGCTGCTCTTTATGAGGCTTGCAGGAAAGAAGCACTGGCCTAGATTCAAGCAAGTTTTGCGATAACAGTAATTTTGTTTTGATCCTTTCAAGAGTTTTGTGAGAAGCTTAAGTCCACAAGTTTATCATTTACAAAGTCAAATTGATAAGCAGTGACCAGGAATTAATATAATCAGATCCTATATCTCGCCCTCAAAATCTAAAGGAAAAGAAGTATATACATAAACAGGCAGCAGCTCATGTAAAGCATACACTCAAACCAAATGAACATCTCTTTCCCAGGCAAGTGGTGATAGATCCTTGATTAAAAGCTAATTAACTTCAATTGAATGGATGGAAATATAATGGGAATTAATTGCATTGGACTGTTAGATTTTTGTAATAACTGACTGTGCTCCAGATAAAAGGCGGTAACTGGATTAATTAAGGGATTATTGCCCATATTTCTCCATAAAAACAAATCTTCTGATTCCTCATTAGAGCCGTCTTACCAAGACAGTTGTATTGAAGGGTCATAACATGTTTTTGTCAAGAAATAAGAAACAATATCTCTGAATTATCCTCAGTTCCCCCTTTTAACTGGAGTTCTGAATTACATCAAAGATGATTATTGCTTTACTTATATCCGGGCATGCACGGGGAGAGCCAGAAAAATTTCCAAAGTTCAATACTGAAACTTTATTTTCACAGCTATATTGGACAGTACATCTTTAACTTCAACTGATGGGCAGAGAATCCGGAGAGAGGTCTGGGAGTTCAGTCTCATTGATGTTCTTATTCTCGTACTTAAACATGACTACAGTATCATTGAGGGGCAATGGATGACAGCTGCCAAACTCACAACAATTCTCAGGTTAGTGATAATACAGCATCTTAACTCTCAATGGTTCTCTTAACTCACAACTATTCTGAAATTACTCAGAATACAGTCAATAAACTCAAAACTGTTCTCAGATTAATAATACAGCCTCTTAACTCAACTCTTCTCAGATTACATAGAATACAGCCAATAACTGTTCATACATTGCTTAGAATGCAGTTGATAAATTTATATTCCTCAGAATACAATAAATAAATTTAAAACAATTCTCAGATTACTTACAAAAAGTCAGTAAACTCATAGCTATTTCCATTTAACTTTGTATACAGTTGATGGACTCGCAATTATTCTCAGATTACTAAGATTACTACAGTTGATAAACTCATTACTGTTTTCAGATTACTTAGAATGCAGTTGATAAACTCAGAATTAATCTCAGGTCATTGATGATACAGCCGCTAAACTCTAACTTCATATACTGTATTTATTCTAATAAATGCCCCGGGGGAATTGCCATTCACAAGTTTTAAAATGGAAATAAGAACAAAATATTGGAAATAAACAACCAATTTTGGTGATATCAAGCCACTTTTTGTGGATTATTGGCTACTTTTATTCACAGAAGAAAGGTGTTTGTCAGAGAGAGCGAGTGTTTATTAAAGGAATAATGGTATGTTTTTCATTACATTAAATCTTACAGTGGCCCTTTTGTTTTGATTTTCTAGCCAGGCTGTCACTGGTATAGATTTACCACCAGATGAAATGAAGGAATTACAGCGTAACAAACTCCCTGAGGCTATTGACAATATGTTTCTGGTAGCTCGGAGAATACAGGCGAGATTTACTCAGATACCAAACAGGCCGGTGAGTGCAACCTCATACATGTTCGAAAATATTAACTTGATTAACAAAGAAAAAAATATATATATTTTTTTACACTTGCAATTTTTTGCCAAATTTAACTAAAAAAAAATTGAAGAAAATATTGATATGTTCATACCAGCCCTCTGTTAATGTTGTTTTTGTTGTTTTGTTGCTTTACCAATACGGTAAACAGCTATGGTCATTTCAGGATGGGCAGTTAACCCAACCACACTATTCCCTGGCAGGCTTAGACCTCCTAAGTGGTTAACCAGTACTAAGTGCACATACTTTTGCCAGAAACTGTTGTTCTTGGAAGTATATGTTGTGTTTAAACTCCAGCTGTTATAGTAGTTCCTACAGACAAAATAGTTACATGTATATTGGCAAGATCAATACTACCAGTGGATAGCATAAGAATTTAAAAAAAATCAGCCTGGTTTCATTTGTTAGAAAAACAGAGGGGTGATAGTTGTCCTCTAGGCATAATAAGGGCAATTGTTCTAAGGGACTCCTTAGTAAACTGGCAGTGGTGTACGATATACTTCATTTTTTGCAATCGGGAAGCATTGCTAGTGATTCAAGACAGCCTGAAAGTCCCACCACTACACACACAGCTAAGGCACAGACTGTGCGGCTGCCCAGGCTGATCTGAGTCTTTACTGGGTGCACATGCCACTTTGTTGGCTTTGTCATGGCGTGGCTCATATGTGAACAGCATAGAGTTGTACCAGATAGCACATGTGGCTGTCTGACCAAAGCGTTCGCTGTTCACACACACTGTGTATCAACCAGACTCAAATGAAGGCTTTGGCTAGACTTTGAAGATTCGCAGGGTTTGACTGTTGGCTGTACAAAGATACCTAAACCAAGGTGTATGTGTGTCTTGGCTTAACTGACTGATGTAGATATGATGGATTTTGAATCAAAATTCATTCGCCAGTGATTCAATACCTTAGATGATGTTTCTAGCAAGACTGCTTTACTGTAGTTGAATTGAGGGGAAAAAGAAATATTATCTCACTTAACCAACAATGATAAGGGAAGTAATTATTCTGCAGGGAGATAATTCATCAGAGTATCACAAAGCATTAAGTATATTTTATTCAATTTACAGAGCAAGGAGAAAGAAAGAGCTTTTCTACTCAGCACCTTCAAGACAGTTCTAGAGTCTCTGACATACCTCGCCTCGGGACATGTCTTCATCACTTATAAAGGTTCTTATTATACAGCTGGCATATGGATATATGAGCCGCCACATGAAAAAATCAACAAAGTGGTATGTGCACCCAGCAAAGACTCAGATCAGCTTGGGCACTGCTCAGTCTGATCAGAGCTTTAGCTGTGCACTTAAAGGGTAGCTAATGGTCTTAGCTAGCTCCATGCTGACAGCCAAGACTCTGATCAGACTGGGCAGATGCCCAGGCTGATCTGAGTCTTCACTGGGCACACATGCCACTTTGTTGGTTTTATTTTGTCACTGCTCAATTATAGTCTTGTCTTTCCTTCCATTTGTTATTCTGTTTGTCCATCCAGCCATCCATCCATTGTCAACTTTTACATCCAAGTTAGCCTCAAACTTTTTTATGTGTTTAGATCTCTTTTTCATATTTAGATCATGACGCTCATATCTCTATAGAGTTACCTTTGATCGTCTTGGTCAGTCCCCTGGATAGCGCCTGATGCCAATTAATTAGGACTTAGGCATTTTCATTGTTTCAGAGTTTTGGGTTGAATCTTTTTTGATTTCTCATATCTCTGTATCTGCTTTTTTTTCAAATGTGATTAATAGCATCTTTGTAGCATTTGCTTTGACATGGACTTTCAAACAACTGAAACATGCCTCAGGATGAGTTCAGAGGTTAATAAGTAGGAATTAGAAATTTGTTATGATACCAATATACTTTAAAGGGGCTGTTTTGATATGTGACTAACTGAATCTATGATGGGATTGAAGTCGAGACAAGGAAATCTCAGGCTAGTTTTCAGATTATTTAAGTCTTATGCAAGGCTTGGCTTCCATAAGACTTAAATAATCTGACAATAAGTCTGAGATTTCCATTGTTGGGGTCTCAACCCCATCATTGATTATTATTCCCACCCATTTTATTTTATTAAAACAAAATAGCTATTGAATTCATAACTTCTTGTTCCGGCCATTCTTATATACTTCAAGCTAATTCTCTTATTATGGTTCTGTCCTGTTAATATTACCTTGTGCTACATTTTTCATAACTGGCAGCTGATCAGAAATCTACAGTGTCATTTCATCCACATCATTGGCTGTCAGTTTTTATATTCTGTGTGTAATTTGCATAATGGGTACCAAGTGACTTTGTTGAAAGTTTATGTGTTACATAATTGGACTGTACTATATAGCAATTATTGACATATTGAGACAGCTTTCTGAGCATAGACTGAGATAGCAGGCAGAGATAGGCAAATTTCAGACATCTCTAGAAAGGGATACTCTTGTCCAGTGGGTTAGAAAAAGTTTTACTTTCTAAAGTCGAAGACTATTATTTACCAACATCTGATTGCTCCAGGACCTGCTTACCTAATGTCAGGATCACAAGATTGAATACATGAATACGATTTGCATTAAAGCTCTGTGTTGAATTTCCTTTCATATTAGATGGTGGCTTTGGGTGGGGTATACAAGAGCATCTGCAGTTTTTGTTGTTTTAAAGTTTACTTTGAATAAATGATGATACTTTCATGTTCCGTATATCCCGTTAATAATAACTGCTTTGTTTGCATGCCATAATTCTGTTAATACCAGGTTTCTATTTAATCTGTTAACATAAATATGGTGCATTTCATGTTAAAATGTTTTTCAGAACTGAGATTAGGAGGTGATACTTTATTGTTCAGATCTGATAATATGGTAATTAGTAACTAATTTATAACGGGTTGGTCTTCTTCTTATCACGTGAGAGACTATTTACAAGCTAGCTTATCATCTTGATTTGAATATTATTAAGCAAGGCCATTTGTTGAAGAAATGGCATAAACATGTACATGATTGAGGAGATTTAGCCCTGTATCAAAAGAAAATATTGCCATATGTTAAACTGCGAGAAGATCTTACTTGAAGAGCAAACCAGTATATGAAAAAATTGTAAAAAAAATATGGTTCAATGTGCAGCAGTACATTTTGAAAAACAAAGGTTTTTGTATTGTTTTTTTTTTATCTGAATTCTATTTATCAGTCTACTTATTTTATCCCAGTTCTAGATTCTCAGTGGCTGCTACAGCTGTTGATATCTGACAACCCAGAAACTGTGTCACTAGTTATGGAACTTATTCAGAAGTCACTGAGAGCTAATTGGTAAGTTACTCTGTGTTTATATATGACAGCAATTAAGCTGTACTGCTGGATAGGAAACTAATTGAGAAGTCTTTCAGAGCCGTTTTGAGCTATTCGGTAATTTTACTTCATTTTGAAGAAGTCACTTGAGCTTATTGATAGTTTATTTTAGTCTCTTTCGCTAATTGGTTGTTACACTTCATTTTGAGAATACTTGAGCTAATCGATAATGATACTTCAATTCGAAGTAACTTGAGCTGATTGGTTATTATTCTTGATTTTGAAGTCTCTTAGGCCAATTTGGTAATTATACCTCAGTTTGAAAAGTAAAAAGATAGACAATGATCAGGAATTAATACAATCAAATCCCACATCCCGCTCTCAAAACCAATAGGGAAAAAAACACACACACAGAGAAAAATTGACACAAGTCCACAAAAGACACACATGGTAAACAAATGAGCAGCTCTTTCCCAAACAGGTGGTCATTCAGCTACCCTAATCAAAAACAGCATCAACATATATTTTTATCTATTTTGTTTTAACTTACAAAACAAAACAAAGCAAAAGGCAGATTGGGTAGCAAAACATGTGACCAAGCCGCCAAAGATTATAGACAAGTGGACCTACCACAATGTAACATCAAGGAACCACAACAGAAGTACCCCCCTTGGAACGGTCAGCAAAAGATTACTGGGGACTAAAAACATGTTTAACTTGATGCCTTCCGCAATGGTTCAACAAAACCACAACAATTGCAGGTCTACATGGGTTAATGCTGATGATTCCCAGACCATGTCATAGGTTATGGCACTCAATCTGAAGTCTCTCATAGTTCATTGGCAAGTCACTGATCATTCTCAGATTTTGTCATAGGTTACGCAGCAGATTCTTTGTACTTGCATAAGATTAGGAGGGGAAAATTTGTATAAAATCAGAGTTTTAAAGAATTTTTCTAAAGCTTGCCGCAAACTATCAAGATGCTTAAGCTTCCTGTTATTAACAAATGGGGTACTGTATGTGCATCAAGCGAGAAAAGTCTATGTAAATGTAAAATTAGATTTATAAGGGACTTTTTCTTAAACATTGGAATAAAACATCAAATGGACAGAGCTTTCGGTCCTGATATAAGTTTTGTACATGAGGTTATCTGCCTCTGCCTTTGAGCCATGTACATGTATAAATCAGGA
The DNA here is from genome assembly GCA_963989385.1 of Ctena decussata. Classification (NCBI taxonomy): domain Eukaryota; kingdom Metazoa; phylum Mollusca; class Bivalvia; order Lucinida; family Lucinidae; genus Ctena; species Ctena decussata. The sequence goes on along the minus strand of OZ022504.1, from coordinate 175,752 downwards.
GAAGAATAAGAGGAGAACTAAAAAGCTTATGCCTTTGTTCTAATCCTATCTTAGTTATGTATATAACAATATTGTTACTGTCATGAATAGTAGATTTCTTGAAATGAAATATGCTTAAACCAAAACAGGAGAACAAATCTATACAAAATCATAACTTGAGAAAGGAGTTCTAAGGAACATGAGAATGATCTTGCATTTCATGATTGAAGTAGCTGATGTTCCCTATTGTGATCAAAAACTACTTGTCCTGATCAAGTTGATCTTCCTGAATTATCTACCTCCTCCCCCCCCCCCCCCGCCCCACCCACCTGCCTCACCCCTTTCCTGTGGGACAGTATACAAGAGGTAGAAAACTAGAATAATTCCGTGTTTAAAGGCATTTTCTCAGAAACCTACTAACAGGGAGATGCTCACGGTCAGGAGTTTGTAGTGGTGTATAAACATAAATGTTTTTGTTTATAAATCAGCAAAACGATTGTCAGTTTTTGAGCTATGGTACTTGAGCTAGGTTCGCAAGGTAGCAATAAAGAATTGTCATGGTCCTCTTGTTTATTTGTGGCTAAAACCTATAGTTTGTATTTGCAGGGCGGCAATCAGAGAGATAAGTGGCAAGACGTTATACAGTATAATGGATGAGCTCATCTATAAATTGTCCGTGGAGAATAATGTTAACCTTGGAGCGTGAGTTGTATCTTAATATTACTTACAGCAAACATAACGGCAGTAAACTGTTAGTGTTGTGCTGGTTAATAGTTATTATAAAAGCATGACTGATTGTGTCCAGCCTGTGATTGATGGGCTTGAAGTTTCATAATCAATTACAGTTGGAAAACCATCTGAATATTGAAGCTTAAACAAAATGTTAATAAAGGAATAACTTAAGCTTTGGTATTTCAGTTTCAGTTGAAGGCAGAAATACTAAGTTCCATGACTCTGGGCACACTATAATAGATAGATCAGTTGGACATGGAAAACTGTATTCAAAACAAATACTACTTATATCTTGGAACACCTATGAAAGTAAACTGTGAAAGCAATGTGTCAGAGTAATTCAAGAATTCTCTTCCAAAGGGGCTCTGGATTAGCCTGAATGAACAAACCAGTTTTGGAAAAAGAAAATGTGATGTGCATTCATGTATTTTGAATTTATGCCTACAGTTGGAACAAAATTACTCATCAGTCAGTTTATTTTGATTTTTGCAAACTTCTGTCGGATTATCAATTCTCCCTACAATGCTTTACTTAAGTACAAGACATTCATAGCTGAGAGATTGATTTGAGATTTTGTTTTTGTTTTGTCCCCAACTTCGAAGAAGTGTTAGGGGCATATTGGTTTGAGCACACTTTTTGTAACACATTTTGACAGCTTTTTATGAATTTGAACTTAAAGGAATTTATAGTGAACATTAAAAATGTGTAGACTCTTATTTTATTCCATTTTTATGCGGATCTTGCCATTGAGACATTTTACCCAATTCTAAATCGATGCAGTTGATTAAGGAATTATGAAAAAAGTATTTGAATTGCAATTTCAGCTTTGATTTGAGGGCTGGATTTGGATTTTGATTGTTTCAGTTCCTGGTCTTTGCATACTTTTTACTTTTGATATGGGCTTATAGTTACAAGGCAAGATGTAGATCACCTGACTGACTTAAGGGCATATGTCATAAGCACTTGGTTGAGTTGTGCTCTGTGACTGCTTACGAGTTGTGTGTAAGTGCAACCTTATAAATACCTTAAGAAGGGCTTAAGCTAGGATCTTTAAGTTTTGCATACAATTTTGGACCAAGGGGTAGGTGACTTGCTTAAGCATAAATATTTAATTGAGTTGTTTTGCCTTGTTTTGTCCAGCGTGCTTCTTTGAAGAGAACATAGTCTAGGGTCTGAAATGGATTATTTCATGGCTTCAGTGCACAGTTATAGAATAAATAAACATTTTGATGGTCCTTGTCGGTGTAAGTTTGCCAGACACTTTGGACTTGAACCTATGTTATATGATTTTTATTCCTGACTGACACTAAGTTGGGTCACATAACTTTCGACAGCATTTTCATCACCATTTGAACTTAAATTCTAATTTTTGTATTGAAGATGAATTGATATTATATGGTCACATACAGGTATTTCATTTGTCCAAAATATTTCAGCCGGGCCGCGTAGCGCAATCGGTAGGGCACCTGACTCATAAGTCAGAGGTCCTGGGTTCGATACCTGGTCTGGCCACATACTTTCGTTTCTCCTTCCGCTGATTAAAGAAGGGCAGTTGTCAGTTACTGGGGAAAGTATGAGCACTTAGTACTGGTTAACCGCTAAGGAGTTCTAAGCCTGCCCAGGAGCAGTGTGGTTAGGTTAAGTGACCGTTCTGACATGACCATAGCTGTTTACCGTGGACGTAAAACAACAAATCAATCAGAAAAATCCAAAACATTTCTATTTGTACATGTGGTGTAAATAAATATATTTTTTTACTTTTCAGAGGTGCAACAAAGGCAGTGTTGTGTATATGTGAATACCACAAACCCATGGTAGCAGAACTCTGTGTCAGATACCGCGGTTTACGGCCCCTACTGGGACACTGGGAGGGTCAAGGGTTCAGCAGGGATCTTAGGGCATTACTGAGACTTCTAGAAGCAGGAAATGCCCAAAGAGCTGAATTAGAGGTATATTTTACTGTAATGAGGTGAATGGGTTCACTTTTTGGTATGGCAACTGCACCATTTTCATTTATGGCTCCCTTGTCTTTGGAGTCAGCTCTTGAAGGAATTTGCTCCCCCCCCCCTCGCCGGGGGCAACAAATATTTCAATTTCAGGAGAAGATACATTTTAGAAGTGCTGTATTGTCAAATAAATAACAAACAGTCAGTTACAAAAGTTTAACCCTCTTCTAAAAATTGGCAAAAAAACATTGAGGTGTACCCATGTACTTTAATTCAGTTAATATGTCCACAAGTTTCCTAAAATGATTACAGAATTTGCATTCATTGCCCTCAGGCCTCAGACTTTATGAAGGCACCTGAACCTAACTTAATAGTAACAGACAGTTGGCACCTGACACCAATTCCAGGACGTCTTTGGTCGGGTGCCACAGTGGTTTAACCGGTAGGTTTCTTCTTGTCCAGAATTTCAGTGTTGCTATTTCTGTGAGTCCTTGTGTTTGTTTTATCTTAGTTTTAATTTTGACTTCTATGTTTCTGAGATATTACACTTATGTGCTAGGAATCTTCCACACGAACCAGTAACTAAGGATCTGATGAGTCAAAGCAGAAGAGGGTTAGTCGACTGAAAACAGGTTCAAGCTCCCATGTAATTTCATAACTGGCTGTCCTAAGGCGGCACTTAGGTTTTGGTCCTTCTTAGTTGTGTTATGTGTTGTTTGTTGCCTTGTCTGTTATTGATATATTGTTTGTGATGTTAAGGCTAGCCCGGTGACCACCTACAGGAGAAATGGCTGTTCGCATGGCTGCCGCTGGTGATGTCTTTGGTGGGGACTAATTTTGTGTTGTCTTTTTCCCACATGGTGTTTTGGGTTAGATCTGGGGTTGAATATTGTGTCAGTTCCTGAGAAATTCCTTCTTACTTTTGCCTTACTTAACTGCTGAGATTATTTTAAACTGACAGATAAGCTTAATGTTAGTCTTTAAAAAGATTTGCCTCTTTTTTATGGCTCCACAAGATAATGGTGTGGTAATGTTATATCATTGATCATATAGGGTCATTGTGGCCATCCATCCTTCAGGCAGCTGTTTGGTATTCATGAGATAGCTTTAGTTCCTCTACATATAGACTCAGAGGCAAAAGAAAATATAAATGTTAGAGCCAATCAGTCTTGACCCTCCTGTAGTCAACTTTGCAGTGTAAATACCTTTGAGGGGCTACCATATAACAAGCAAATGGCACGATTTCTGTCTGCCATTTAGATCCTTCCTTTTCTGTAAATGATGCACAAACCTTGTGATTTGTGAAGAAAACCAGCCGAGAAGCCAAATACTGATTAATAGGAAATTCGTATTGTCCAATATGGTGCATGCGGAAAAAATGCACAGTCGGCTTGTACATGTACACTGACCAAGTGTATACTCTCTTTTGCCTCTAAGGATACATGTATTAAACGAATTTTTCTCCGGCTATGATAAACCAGGGGTTTACTGGATTTGCCATGTCTGTCGCATCAAAGTCTGAAATTGCTTAATTAGCAGAACACTAGTTTCATACGGACTCGAAATATTTAGTCTGCACAATGGTGATGTAAGGGGAGACTTTTTTCCTGTGCCACATGATACAACGCCAGCTGCAGTGAAGATAATTTATAATTTCAGACAAAGCATGATAATGTTGTGATGATATAATTTAAGACAAAGCATGATAATGTTGTGATGATATAATTTCAGACAAAGCATGACAACGTTGTGATGATATAATTTCAGACAAAGCATGATAATGATGTGGTGATATAAAGACAAAAAATGGAAATGTTGTGATGATTTTCAGATAAAGCATGATTATGTTGTGATGATATAATTAAATATAAAGCATGATAATGTTGTGATGATATATTTTCAGACAAAACATGATAATGTTGTGGTGATATAATTTCAGACAAAACATGATAAAATTGTGATGATATAATTTCAGACAAAGCATGATAAGTTGTGATGATATATTTTCAGACAAAACATGAACATGTTCTGATGATATAATTTCAGACAAAGCATGACAATGTTGTGATGATATAATTTCAGACAAAGCATGATAACGCTCTGCTGATACAAGCCAACTGGAGAGGATATATAACAAGGAAAAAGCTTGCCAAAGCTAACAAAGCTTTCTCAAAACTGCATAAAGTTTTCAGGTATCTATGCAACTTTAGTGTACATGTATAGTAGACATATGCTAAAACAATAAAACTATGATAAAACTTGTAATTAACATTTGCATAATAATAACTGAACTGGGTTGGAATCCCGCTACAGGCAGAATTCTTTTTAACCATAAACAAGATTACTGTACATACAGCCTTTCATTATCACACTTCAATCAGCTGAATATAACTAAAATACTTTTGAGGGCCATAAAACATTAATCTATCCATTTACTGTAATAAGGTCAAATCTTGAACTAGTTGATTTTACAGTCTGGACCCAGTTGGCATTGTTAGTTAATGAGATTTTGCATTTAGAAATGCATTGTATACAAAAAAATAACACTGTTAGTTTTTACCGAAAAAAGTGTGAAGCTATAGCACTGCAAAATCACCTCATATTTTTTTCCAAAAAGTATAAGCACACTTGATATGTACTAGAAACCTTAACAAGCCTTTGACTAACGATTGTTAAGCTAACAATGTTTTGAACAGTGAGGCCTGGCAGTGTATAAAAACTGTGGGATAATGACAGACTAATCCCAGTTCAGCTTGCAGTGTAATTATACCCCCCGCAAACTGTGTTTGTGGGGGGTATACTGTTTTGACGTTGTCCTTCCGTCCGTCTTTCCGTCCGTCCTTCCGTCCGTCCGTCCGCAACACATTAAATTTGCGCCGATTTGTTTCAAATTTTGTCCATGGGTGCAGCATAAGAAAATAGTGGATACGTATTTTTCGATTTTTCCTGGAAAGTTTTTATTGCGGAGTTATGCCCCTTTGTATTTTTCGTGAAATAAGCTTGTTTTCGCAACTCCTCCTAGACGGTTTGACCGATTTTCTTGAAATTAAGTATGTGAACAGATATTGGTATGAAGATGTGCATTAGGGTTTTGATTTTAAATTCTGCCCTTTTTTGCCTGAGTTATGCCCCTTTTTGATATTTTTTGCCCTATTTTTTAGGGTTTTTGCATTAAATTTGCTCCGATTTGTTTCAGATTGTGTCCATGGATGCAGCATAAGAAAATAATGGATACGTATTTTTCATTTTTTCCTGGAAAGTTTTTATTGCGGAGTTATGCCCCTTTGTATTTTTCGTGAAATAAGTTTATCGCAACTCCTCCTAGATGGTTTGACATATTTTCTTGAAATTAAGTATGTGGACAGATATTGGTATGAAAATGTGCATTAGGGTTTTGATTTTAAATTCTGCCCTTTTTTGCCTGAGTTATGCCCCTTTTTGATATTTTTTTGTCCTATTTTATAGGGTTTTTGCATTTAATTTGCTCCAATTTGTTTCAAATTTTGTCCATGGATGCAGCATAAGAAAATAGTGGATACATATTTTTCAATTTTTCCTGGAAGGTTTTTATTTCAGAGTTATGCCCCTTTGTATTTTTTGTGAAATAAGCTTGTTATTGCAACTCCTCCTAGATGGTTTGACAGATTTTCTTGAAATTAAGTTTGTTAACAGATATTAGTATGAAGATGTGCATTAGGGTTTTGATTTTAAATTCTGCCCCTTTTTGCCTGAGTTATGCCCCTTTTTGATATTTTTTGCCCTATTTTATAGGGTTTTTGCCTTTTTTGCTTCCATTTTATTCAAATTGGGATACTAGATGCAGCATATGGAAAGAGCTGATACATACTGTTCAGTTTTTCTGGAAAGGTTTTCCTACTGAGCTATGTCCCTTTGTAGTTTTCGTAAGAAAAGTTTGTTATCGCTACTACTCCAAGACCATTTGACAGATTTTCTTGAAATTAAGTATGCCAACACATATTGGTATGAAGATGTACATTAACCATTTTTGCATGAGTTATGCCCCTTTTTTTATATGTTTTGCCCTAGTTTGAAGTTTTTTTATGCCATTTTCACTTCCATTTTATTCAGATTTGGTGCACAGATACAGTAGAAGAAAGAGTTGGCACATATTGCTCTGTTTTTCTCAAAAGGGTTTTCCAGCTTTGTTGTGCCCCTTTGTAGTCTTGGAAAACAGACTTTGTTGTCGTTACTTCTCCTAAACCGTTTCACTGATATTAAATATGTGAACAGATACTGGTATATAGATGTGCACTTGTAGTTGTCATAACATGTATGCTGTGTAAATGTAAAACTTAAATGACATAGCTGCATGCCTAACTGTTAAAGGCGGGGGGTATTTAGTAAGCCATGCTTACTGCCACCTCTAGTTAATTTTAGTTGTTAGAATGCATCTTTGCATTGTCTGCAGAATGGTTGAAACATCTATTAAAATTGATTTAAGCTAGTGAAAATTGGAGTTTGAAGCTTTTTATATATGGACATGCCTATTTAACACAGGAATCGACAACAAGTAAAAGAAAAAACAATGACAAAGAGAAAAATAGAGTCAGATGCTGAACATTTAGGTCGAATGAATCGACAGAGAATTATGAGAGAGTTCAAGGAAAGACAGCTCCACTGCATTGAAATCCTGCCAGCACGTAAGTATGACTGGTTGTTAGTTCTCAGTTCTTGTATTAAAAGCTTACGCAAGTGGACAGTATTTTGAAAATAAAACATATTCTTTTGAGTTTTATAAAGGAAGCTGTATAAAGACTGCTAACTCAGTACATTCAGCAAGTTCCAAGAAACAGAGGAATTTTCATAGTTCTGCATCAGTAATAAAGTAAGTTATATACCTGCCCTGCTCCACACAGTATTCATCAACATGATAAAACAAGTTAGCAGTTGCCAGTCGTCTGTTGCCTGTGTAATGCATCTAAATAATAGAATATCAAATTAAATGCAAGAGCCTGTGAAAAAATTTACAGATGGCCTGTCACCAGTCAGCATTTTCAAACATCTTCTCCTCTGAAGCCACTGAACCGATTGTAAGTTCATTGCTTATATTTACTTTGGTTTCAATCAAATCTTTCATAAAAATCTTATATTGGCGCTGAAATTGAAGCAGTAAAACAGGTACATGCAGTTTTTTCTGCTAACAGCAGAACGGCATGCATGACGTTGCTGACAGCCAATCAGGTTGTAGAGAGCCATTGTTTATTTTGACGTTATTGATGCTGTATGTCTCAATGTAATTATGGGAATGTAAACTACATTACGTTCCAATGGTTTGCTATAGGACTTTTCAGTAAATAATCCAAGAATGTAAATATTTATGTTTAAAAGCAGAATAGTTGCAATGCATTCTTTAACTCATATTTTTTAGACAAAGTTGATTCTTACCTGCACAATGAGAAAGTCCAGGCTGCAACAACAATCCAGAAGCGATGGCGAGGTCATATGCAGAGGGAGAAGTTGTCTTGGAGGAAGCTGTTAGCAAGACAGACACATGCAGCTATAGTGATGCAGAGGTCTGTGAGACGTTGGCTAGAGCGACTAGACGCCAAGCGTGGTGATATGCCAATACATTTGAGGCCCCCTGGATTGACTGATGAGAGGCGTGTTCAGCTACACAAGGAGATTAGCAACTACAGGGAAGAAAATCCGGTATTAACATGAATTTTGTTTCCTTGTCAGTGGAATTCATAGTTACTGTAATTTGCATGTTCCTTCTTTGCATACCATTTCTCATGCGGGAATATTGGGATGTCTGGAATAACCTCTAGGAATTTGGTTGCCATGGAAATAATTATTTTATCAGACAGGAACCCTTGTTTAAAGACCTTTAAGTGTTGTATTTTGTAATATTACATTCCTGGCGAAGAAATACAAGGATTTCTTGTCAATATAAATATGCTTTTTCTCAGACCTCTACAGGGATTTATTTCCTCTGGGAAATAAAGCACTGTATATTGGTTACATTCCCCTTAATATTCGGAGGTAGGCTATTAATGTATAGTCGAGTTCCGGCTTTTAGAACTTCTTTCACAAGTTTGTCTTTCCACTGCAGTAGCAGCTATAAAAACACCGTCGGAGTTGCCTTTTATGATTTTGAGAAAACAACAGACGCTGAATTACAAAATGTCCAACCTATGACCACTTTTGGTGTGTATCTCCGGCAAGTGGACAAGAATGATTTTACGAATTTGTTCATTTTATATTGGATGGCAATGCCTTTTATGACAAGCTCCGCAACGTGCAATAAGAAATTTTCATCCAGCTCATACAAGACTTTCTTCAAGCCTTGGATCGGGGGGACTTCTAGCCGTATGGACAATGATTGTAAAGGCACAATGCGTGTTACATAGGCTGGTGAATTATTCTTATTATAACAAACCTTCCAGAGGCTTTCTGTCAAATTTCTTTTAAATAGTAGATATAAGAATTTTTTGTCTGCTTGTCTTTTGTCTTCTAGCAATATGGTCACCTGTATTGCCGCCCACTTTGCTTTCTGTTTTGTTTTATAATTGAAAGTATAAACGCTGCCTCCGTGAGGGTTTAAACCCGGCCAGCGACATATAAAAAATTTACAGCGAATTATGTCTCTATTGTGGTTGAAAAGACAAGTGTCGCCTCCATTGCTGAGAGAAATATCATAATTCGGTAGAAAAGTAGAAGTTAAGAATAAGTAGAAACCCCTATATACGGAGTGTACTGCAACGTCAGTTAGCTTTATATACGTTATTTGAGCGTCCTTTTTGGGGACGTCTCGGTAGCGTAATGGTTAGGCTGACGCACATTGCAGTGCTAGGCGCTATCGCCGCATCCGTGAGGGGTCAAACCCGGCCAGCGACATATAAAAAATTTCCAACGAATTATGTCTCCATAATGGTTGAAAAGACAAGTGTCGCCTCCATTGATGAGAGAAATATCATAATTCGGTAGAAAAACAGAAGTTAATAATAAGTAGAAACCCCTATATACGGAGTGTACTGCAACGTCAGTTAGCTTTATATACGTTATTTGAGTGTCCTTTTTTGGGGACGTCTCGGTAGCGTAATGGTTAAAGCTGACGCACATTGCAGTGCTAGGCGCTGTCGCCGCATCCGTGAGGGGTCAAACCCGGCCAGCGACATATAAAAAATTTACAGCGAATTATGTCTCTATTGTGGTTGAAAAGACAAGTGTCGCCTCCATTGATGAGAGAAATATCATAATTCGGTAGAAAAACAGAAGTTAATAATAAGTAGAAACCCCTATATACGGAGTGTACTGCAACGTCAGTTAGCTTTATATACGTTATTTGAGCGTCCTTTTTTGGGGACGTCTCGGTAGCGTAATGGTTAAAGCTGACGCACATTGCAGTGCTAGGCGCTGTCGCCGAATCCGTGAGGGTTCAAACCCGGCCAGCGACATATAAAAAATTTACAACGAATTATGTCTCCATTGTGGTTGAAAAGACAAGTGTCGCCTCCATTGATGAGAGAAATATCATAATTCGGTAGAAAAACAGAAGTTAATAATAAGTAGAAACCCCTATATACGGAGTGTACTGCAACGTCAGTTAGCTTTATATACGTTGAGCGTCCTTTTTTGGGACGTCTCGGTAGCGTAATGGTTAAAGCTGACGCACATTGCAGTGCTAGGCGCTGTCGCCGCATCCGTGAGGGTTCAAACCCGGCCAGCGATAGATAAAAATAGACTAACTGTTTTATTCAGTTTGGGTAGCTGAAAGACCATCTGTTTGGGAAAGACTGTTAATTCGGTTTACTTGCATGCCTTTTGTGAACTGATGTCAGCTTATGCATATACTAACTTACCTTTTGAGGGCGGAATATGAAACTGATTGTATAAGGTACTGATTATTGCCTATATTTTTTCATTTTACTTTGTAAAAAGCTTCAGTACTGAACCCTTAGAGAGCAAAAAAGCATCTGCATAATTAAAACAAATGAGCCGCGACTCGAGAAAACCAACAGTGTGGTTGTGCACTAAGCACAGACTCAGATCAGCCTTGGCATCTGCTCAGTCTGATCAGAGTCTTCGCTGTCCGCATGGAGGTAGCATAGACCCTTAGCTACCTTTTAAGAGCTAAGCGAAGAGTCTGATCAGACTGCACTGATGCCCAGAATGTTCTGAGTCTGCGCTGGGCGCACAACCACTTTGTTGGTTTTCTTGTGTCAACGCCCAAATTGTTTGTCCTATCTTTATCATATTGAGAACTTGAAGACTAGAAGTCAAACAGTGTAGATCTACGCTGTTTGCAAATACAACTTTATTTTTCATTTCTGGTGAAACATTTGTTTGAGTGTAGCCAAGAGATCAACCTTGTTTTATGACAAAGTGCTTGAATAAGTTCTGAATAGTTAGATCATTATGGAAACAAAGAATACATCAAAGAAATGAAAATAGAAGACTCGATTTAATTGAGTCTGTTCATGATCAGTAATGAAATGTGCTACACCATCCACGCCTCTGAGCACTGGCTTAAGCAGAACTCTATTTTCAGAATAACTCTAAATTTCAAAGGACCAGAAAATGTAATCTGCACTATGATGATTATTACTATTTAATGTTTTATTGTAGCCAAGAACTCAGACTCGGAAAGAACTAGAATCTGTACACAAGAAAGCCTCTGAACTACTTGCTCAGTATTACAGCAGCCTTAAACATCGACGGAAATCAGAACAGAAACGAGATGCCCTTCTTGCGAGACTGGAGACAGATTCAGAACTTTGTGCTTGTAAGGCTTTACTTTTTAATATTTTTCAGTGTGAATAACACAACTCATAAGTTGATAGTTTGGTAGCTGATTAGAAAAGCCCAATTACATATTTGTAGTTTTGAAATATTAGTAAACAATTTAGTTTTTGACTGAAAACGTACTGCTTATGATGCAAACATGAGTTTGTGAACCAAAACATATGATGAATTCCAGAATTATAAGGTTTGAATGAATTCCAGAATTATCAGGTTCGAATGAATTCCAGAATTATCAGGTTTGAATAAATGTTTCGGTGGTTTAAAAACACTTTTTCAACAGAGTCTATAGAAACTAGAATTTCGTGGAGACTTTGTTCAGAATCTCAGAATATGGTATGTAAAACTGTTTTCTTAAGACAATGAAGATATAAGTTGATGGATATAAAAAGAGTTGTATTACAAAGATATATGCAGCAAACTGTGTTGCTTGTCAAACTTCTGTCCTGTTGCTCATACACCATTGTCATAAGGTAGCGAAAACGTATATTTTGATTAAATGTGGATTGTTGTGGCGTTGACCTTGAAAAATGATGTTTCTTTTCATTGGGTGTCTGTTGTTGTGTATTGACCTTGATAAATGACGTTTCTTTTGATTAATTTTTTTTGACCTTGATAAATGATGTTTCTCTTGATTAAATGTCTGTTGTTGTGTTGTTGACCTGATAAATGACCAGTCCTCTTGATAAAATACTGTCGACCTTGATAATTGACGTTTCTCTTGATTAAATGTCTGTTGTTGGGTTGTTGACCTGATAAATGACAGTCCTCCTGATTAAATGTTGTTGACCTTGATAATTGACGTTTCTCTTGATTAAATGTTGTTGACCTTGATAAATGACGTTCCTCATGATTAAATGTTGTTGACCTGATAAATGACAGTCCTTCTGATTAAATGTTGTTGACCCTGATAATTGACGTTCCTCTTGATTAAATGTTGTTGACCTTGATAAATGACCTTCCTCATGATTAAATGTTGTGACCTTGATAAATGACCTTCCTCATGATTAAATGTCTGTTGTTGTGGTGTTGGCCTTGATAAATGATGTTCCTCTTGAATGAATGTCTGTCATTGACCTAGATGAATCACATGTCCCTTGATTCACCTTTAATAATGATGTTTCTCTTGATTAAATGTCAGTTGTTGACCTGATAAATGACGTTCCTTGATCTGATATCTGTTGATGTGTTGAAAACCTTGATAAATGACGTTTCTCTTGCTTAATAAATTTGTTGTTGCGTCATTGACCTTGATAAATGACGCTTCTTTTGATAGAATGTCTGTTATTGTGTTCTCTTGATTCATTTTCTCTTGTTGACAGTGGCTCCTGGCCTTGAGGCTGTCACCATGAAGGACGTTGAAATGTACTCTAGCAGGTCTGTTCCTGTGGCAACAAAAGCTCGTGTGAACCACATGGAGATGTTACGAAATCTGCAACTGCCCTGGTGGAAAAAACTTGACGATGAATTTCAAGACACTGAGATGCCAGAAGAAGAAATGTTACTGTTTTGAACTGTCATTACCTCTTGCTATTGTTTTCATCTCCGTTTACTCTTTATAAATCAGCTAATCGTGCTGTTTTTCAGAATAGAAACAGTTTTAATGGCAGTATTAGTCATAATGTTGATACACTTGAAGTTGTTCTGTCATTTTTGCGAACAGAAACAACTTCTGTGACTTCCTGTTTGCTTCCCTGCATGATGAAATTAAAAATCTTAAATAGTTCCTTCAAGAGCAGAGATTACATTCAGACAAAGAAACATGGGCCAGATTACATAGTTTCGGCTAATAAAGCCTCGTCAGTGACCCTGACATTATCTGGTGACGAAACCAGAGAAAAGCACAATGTAATTTCTTAATTTTAATTGGGCAGTCAATTCAAAGTCTAATTAGTATCAGGAAAGGATTTAAATAATATAAAAGACGATGATCTAGAATAATAGCCTAAATCAATCTCAAATTTTAGATTTCTCAGAATATATCCTCTGATCTCAAAGGACGAAAATAAAATATAATCTGCCTAGGGATGATGTACGGGGAGACGTTTTACGGCCGCCACACGACACAACACCAGCTGCAGTGAGGTAAAATTAAAATCTTAAATAGTTCCTTCGAGAGCAGAGATTACATTCAGAAAAAGAAACGTGGGCCAGACTACGTAGTTTCGGCTAATAAAGCATCGTCAGTGACCCTGACATTATCTGGTGACGAAACCAGAGAAAAGCACATTGTAATTTCTTAATTTTAATTGGGCAGTCAATTCAAAGTCTAATTAGTATCAAAAAAGGATCCAAATAATATAAAAGACGATGATCTAGAATAATAGTCTAAATCAATCTCAAATTTTAGATTTCTCAGAATATATCCTCTGATCTCAAAGGACGAAAATAAAATATAATCCTCACTATGGATGATGTATGGGGAGACGTTTTACGGCCACCACACGGCACAACACCAGCAGCAGTGAGGTAAAATTAAAATCGTAAATAGTTCTTTCTAGAGCAGAGATTATATTCAGAAAAAGAAACATGGGCCAGACTACGTAGTTTTGGCTAGTAAAGCCTCGCCAGTGACCCTGGCATTATCTGGTGATGAAACCAGAGAAATGCACAATGTAATTTCTTAATTTTAATTGGGCAGTCAATTCAAAGTCTAATTAGTAGCAAAAAAGGATCCAAATAATATAAAAGATGATGATCTAGAATAATAGTCTAAATCAATCTCAAATTTTAGATTTCTCAGAATATATCCTCTGATCTCAAAGGACGAAAAACCCTTACCCTAAACCTGAAGCCTTTTCTAATTGGGCTGTACTTTTGAAGTGAAGGATTTGCTGTGTAAGGTGAGAAAATTCTCTCGTTAAGTTTTGACCATTATTGAGAAGAGAGGCAAAAATAAAAATGGCAGAGTTGTTTCTCTTGAAGGTGTATCCATTCACTTTAAACAATATATGGGTTGATACCATGATCAAACTTTATGTGGATACTGAGAAATTAAGTCAGATTTATGGAACAGTTCAAAGATTAGCCAAAGGGTTGGGTTAAAAGTATTTACATTTACCACATAAAAAGTTAGGTTCCTGGAGCTTTCTTAAGCTTTAACTTAAAAGTATTTGCACAACAACAGGATGCATATCAGTAGAATTAAAGCCAAATATTTGTGTTTATTGGGTGACGTAATCCTGTTTTGCAACAGTCCAGTGGCACTGCCATTTCATCAAAGATACCACTGCATCTCACATAGGTAATGACATAACAATAAAGACTGGAGGTGCGTTTTGTATAGTAGAAAATAAATGTCTTTAAGGTGCTTTTATATCCAGGCCATATGTTCAGCTTAATACCCCATTGTTGCAGCTATGCATGGACCATGGCAAGTCGTTTGAAGCACCTGCACAAACGAAAAAACCTCTGCGCCCAAAGATTTAAAATTTAAATAGAGTATGGCCATGGAAAAAAATATTTTGAAAATGGGCGGGAGTTAAATTCAAAATATAATTTAAACACACTTTTTAGCGACAAAATTTTATAAGCAAAATGGTCACACCATGTGTTCGACCATCATTTATTATGTATTTTTCTGTTCTGGTAGTATCTCTCATTCTATGCTTAAGGTAAATGTTAAATTCCATGCACAAGATATGTGCATTAAAAACAAATTTAATTTTTAGCTCGCCTGAACGGAGTTCAGGAAGAGCTATTGTACTACCCCCGGCATTGGTGTTGGCGTCGGCGTTAGCAAAATGTTTAAGTTTTACGTATAAGTTTTTTATGTGATGGGCAAGGTGCTGTCAGGCGAGCTATCCTATCCCGGTGACAGGTCTTGTTTTCTAAAGTTAGAAGCTAAAAACACATTCAGCCTGAGCTATAGATTGCCCTGTATTTAACAATTTCCATCTTTTAGACAAAGCAATTTGCATACCCTTTTTTCTTGGCCCAAAACTAGTCATAGTATGATTCCATTAGCACAATACTAGTCCGTCTCAAGATAGACTAGTCTTGCACTTAGAAAAGTGACGAAAGCGTTTTGGTGAAAACAAGAAAACAATCCTGTTTACTTACTGCTACGAAAACATCGTACTTAAATACAGATGGAGATAATTAGAATATGTAATTTTAAACTTAGGAATGTATCCATGGGCCGTATCCATGACATGTTTTCTTCAATCATATTCATCTCAGTGTAGTTAAACTAGTCTTGTGCTAAAGAGTTAGGTAATCGGACACGTAGTCTAGTTCTACAAATAGGAATAGAAAGTGTAAAAAACCACATAAATCTTACTATTTTCATTCTTGTGTGTTTCACCATCAAGTTTTCAAAACTGCGAAAAGGTGATTTTTTGAAAAATAGTGAGTTAGACTTTTCATGTACTGAGCACTTGACATGTATCACAGATTGATTATGAAGCAAATATTCATGTTTTAGCTCACCTGAGCCTTTAGGCTCATAGGTGAGCTTAAAGTATAGCCAGGCATCCGTCGTCCGTCCGTCATCCGGCCATCCGTCCGTCGTCAAAATTTTCAAACATCTTCTTCTCTACAACCACTACCCGATTGAAGCAATATTTCATATGGAGCCTACCTAGTTTGGGGAAACGAAAGTTTGTTCGGGATGTCTTGGTCACATGACCAAGATGGCCACCACGCCCATATATGATTAAACCCCTTCAATAATCTTTTTCTCCAGAACCGAAAGGCCTATGATCTTGAAACCTGATATGTAGCGTTGGGCATTCGAGCCCATCATAGTTTGTTCAATTGATGACCATAGGTTGACCTTGACCTAGTTTACGTGCGGTCAACTTTGATACACTATTCTTTTGTATAGGAAAATGCTTAAACATTGGATTTCTCAGACACTATTTAAGTCTTAGGTATAATATTGGGTATATAATGGTTAACTGAATGGCCAGATGAAAACATTATGTTGCTTAAGGTCAAGGTCATTATTTGACCTTTGTTCAAGGACTCTGAGATTCTGTTGCCTGCCAACTTTTTCACATATCTTCTCCTCTAAAACCACTGTTCCGACTGAAGTCATATTTCATATGGAGCCTAACTAGGTCAGGGGAACAAAAGTTTGTTCGGGGTTTCTGGGTTCCATGACCAAAATGGCTGCTACGCCCATATATGGTGAAAACCCTTCAAAAATTTTCTTCTCCAGAACCGAAAGGCCTATGACCTTAAAACCTGGTGTGTAGCATCAGGCATACGAGCTCATCATAATTTATACAAATGATGACTGTAGCTTGACCTTGACCCAATTTACGACACAGTCAACTTTGGCACGTTATGCTTTTATATGGGAAAATGCTTAAACAGTATATTTCTCAGAAACTATTTAATTTTAAGGTATAATATTTGGCGTATATGGTCAACTGAATGACCAGATGAAGAAATTATGTCGCTTAAGGTCAAGGTCATTCTTTGACCTTTGTTCAAGGACACTGAGATTCTGTCTCCTGTCAACATTTTCAGTCATCTTCTCCTCTGAAACCACTGGGCTGATTAAGCCATATTTCATATGTAGGTTCAGACGGCCAAAAAATTAAGGTTTGTGCAGATGGACATGGTCACATGACCAAGATGGCCGCCACGCCCATATATGGTAAAAAATCTTCAAAAATCTTCTTCTCCAGAACCGAAAGACTTATGACCTTGAAACCTGGTATGTAGCATTGGGCATTTGAGTCCTTCATAGTTTACACAAATGATGACCGTAGCCTGACCTTGATCTAATTTACGACAAAGTCAACTTTGGTATGTTATGCTGTTATATGGGTAAATGCTTAAACAGTGGATTTCTCAGAAGCTATTTAAGGTATAATATTTGATATATATGGTTAACAAAATGACAGGATGAAGAAATTATGTCGCTTAAGGTCAAGGTCATTCTTTGACCTTTCTTCAAGGACACTGAGATTCTGTGTCCTGTAAGCATTTTCAGTCATCTTCTCCTCTGAAATCACTGGGCTGATTAAAGGCATATTTCATACGGAGCTTTAGTGGGCCAAAGGAATTAAGGTTTGTTCAGATGGACATGGTCACATGACCAAGACGGCTGCACCACCTATATATGGAAAAAACTCTTCAAAACTCTTCTTCTCCAGAAACGAAAGGCCTATTACCTTGAAATCTGGTATGTAGCATGGGGCATTGAAGCCAATCATAGTTTGTACCAATGATGACAGTAGGTAGACCTTGACCTTATTTACAACACTGTCATGTTTGGTAAATTATGCTTGTAAATGGGAAAATGTTTAAATTGATGATTTCTCAGAAACTATTTAAATTTAAGGTATAATATTTGGCAAATATGGTGAACAAATGACCGGATGAAGAAATTATGTTGCTTAAGGTCAAGATAATTCTTTGACCTTTGTTCAAGGACACTGAGATTCTGTCTCCTGTCAACATTTTCAATCATATTCTCCTCTTAAGCCACTGGGCAGATTGAGGCCATATTTCATATGGAGCTTCATTGGGCCAAAGGAATTAAAGTTTATTCAAATGGTCTTGGTCACATGACCAAGATGGCCGCCACACCCATAGATGTTAAAAACCTTTCAAAAATCTTCTTCTCCAGAACGGACAGGCCTATGACCTTGAAACCTGGTATGTAGCATCGGGCATTCGAGCCCATCATAGTTTATACAAATGATGACCGTAGGTTGACCTTGACCAAATATGTCACTTAAGGTCAAGGTCATTCTTTGACCTTTGTTGATTCTGTCTCATGTCAACATTTTCAGTCATCTTCTCCTCTGAAACCACTGGGCTGATTGAAGCCATATTTCATATGGAGCTTCAGTCGGCCTAAGGAATTAAGGTTTGTTCAGATGGACTTGGTCACATGACCAAGATGGCCTCCATGCCCATATATGGTAAAAAATCTTAAAAAATCTTTTTCTCCAGAACCGAAAGGCCCATCTAGCGCACAAATTTGGTCCAAATCGTTGAGTACCATTGAATTTGTTACCAGAGTCCCTCGAAAGGCCTATGGCCTTTAAATATGGTATGCAGCATTGGGCATTCAAGCCCATTATAGTTTGTACAAATGATGACCATAGGTTGACCTTGACCTAATTTACGACATGGTCATTTTTGGTATGTTGTGTTTTTATGTGAGAAAATGCTTAAACAGTTGATTTCATGGAACTTTTTAAGCCTAGATATAATATTTGGTACACATGTAAATGGTTAACTGAATGAATACATGAAGACATAAGGTCATCAAAGGTCAGGGTCATTTTTTTAACTATGCTTAAGGTCACTGAGATTTTAAAATTAAAATATGCACTCCTTATAAGCCATTGGTTTCAAATTTGCAACAAATGAGCGAAATGACAAATTGTGTCTGTTGACTGAAGGTTACAGGTGAGCTACAGGACCATTGGTCCTCTAGTTTAAATCTTGTCAGACTAAACCAATATTCAAGCTAGACAATATTCAAATTAGACTGTGTTACTTGGTCCTGTTTTCAGATAGTTTATAATATGATAGTGGCTAGATCTCATGGTTCATGCGTTTGTTCATTGAAAGCTATGTAGGTTAGCGAAAGTTGTGTCTGTGATATAGTTACAATATATGTATATTAAAATAGGAACAAAAATAGTTGTGGTTTCTATATATATCTTATCTTGTTAAAGAGCAGCTAACTTACACCGTTAAAGAGCAGATGGAGACGAGTTAGCATAGTAGTATCTAGTTATATCCCCGCTTTGAAAATCTGGGGTTATACTATAAATTATACCCCCCACACTGAACTCTGAAAAAGTGGGATGATTTAAAGCATCTGGTTTAGATGGTCTTACACCGAGTAGTCTTTTCATATGAAATTTATGAATCAAGCAACTAGCGTCATACGCTGCTGAACGACGATTGATCACGTGACTTTGTTGTCAAGAGATATCTCACTTAAACACACGTCTTGACTGGTCCATGTAAAATTCGTAGCGAATTTTCTGCCAAGGTATCACTTTGATAGCCAATATTTTACATCAAATGTTTATATAACAATTAATTGTTGAGTCAGGTGTATAAAACATACATACGATTAAATCTACAGATAATAGAATTTTCCTTGGGGCTTCTTTGCCTGTTGATTGATAAAAATGATTTCTTAAAAATTATTTAAAGCTTTGATAATAATCAACTTATAATCACAGTATAGAAACTTGCAATAGAGTCCTTACTCTTACAAAACAGTTAAATCAAACAATAATTCTTAACACTGCGCATTCTGCAAATCCTAACTTGGTTCGGTCAGAACCCAGTTGCAACAACTTTAATCAGTCACAACTTAATTCAAGGTTTGCTTCAAGAATTGGATGGCTGTAGCCAGGTCACTAGTGTCTACTACTTATATTCCCTCTTCTGTGAGCTGTGCTTACTGAATAACCCGGATAATAAGTTCGAAACACTTTTGGTCCCAAGCCACCTACCATTCAACACTATAACCTTAATGCCAAAATAAATATTAATAATAATTATTTATTTCTAGTTGATATTCTCACTCTGACGATCTGAGACAATCTGCTTCCAAATCGCATGCAAGGCCTTTATATACCCTCGGGTAAGACGCCATCTATCGACAGATACCGTCTTTGTACTTACCCGACTGTTTACGGAGATTTCCGATTGCAATGCTCTTCATACTAAAGGGCGCCATTCTAGTCTAGTCTTCATAGAGGGGCCTGTATAAAATGCAGCCATAAAATGCAGCTATATAAAATATATAGGAAAAACGCAGCCACTATAGAGATGGTAGGGAATGCAGCCAATATAGACATAGTAGGAAAATGTGTTAATAGGCCTTTTTTTGTCGGTTGTAATGGCTGCAGATATAGTCAAAAATGTAGTTGCTTAAGGGGAAAAATGGAGTTGATATTGTTTTAAGCAATTAACACATTCTGTTTTGTTTTTTTTTGTCACATAATATATACATCTCGCCAAAAAGTTAGCATATTTCAATTCTGCAGAAAAGGGGGGGTCTCCATAAGGGCCATTTTCTGGTTACTAATGGATTTGCAACAAACCTCACCAATCTCTACTTGTAAGTGTTGGCTTTCATATACTGAAGTACTGATCTCATTGAAAGCGCATTTAGAGTGGAGCGCAGTGTCAAAGTGGGTGGGGTAATTCCACCCCATACCTTACCATGTATCATTTTTTTCAATTATCTCAATAAGTAATAATGACAGATTTACCATTATGATTTGAAATAATACAGACATATATGCTTATTAACTGGGTTATAAAACTTACCATTGTTTGCTTATTCAGTACCAATATATGAGCTTATAAGTGGTAACACGAATTTTACTTATTTTTGCTTCTCCAACTTTACGAAAAACCACAATTTTTCTTTATTGGTCCAGATATAAACAGGAAAATTTGTAATTATATTGACATGATAGTATGCATTACAGAATTATGAGAAAACTATCCTAGGCTGATCAATACCTGAATTATCTCCCCTTGATTGAAGAAAATACAAGTAATTAAATTTAAAATGAAAGATCGAAATTCCACACTGGTAGGTATATTTTTGATGACTCTTTTGCTTATGTTTCTAATATTATATTGATTGTTGAGCTTTCAAATCCATATAGTGCCCGTGATATCACACAAGAACTGTAACTGAACATCAGAGCTCATCCTGTTATATGCCACAATATAGCATCACATTCAAGATAACATTTTCTTACCCAAAGTTTGATTTATGGATTTTATGGATTTTAGTTACTGATATATCGAATGTTATTGAATACCTTACTTTGAAATTTAAATTTTCCTTACTTTATTTAAGAGTTACTTCCCTTTGATAAGTATTTTAGGCTATTTTTGTGTATACTTACCTTGTGCATACCATTGCTTGGTAACCGTTTGAAATATTTTAATGAAACTTTATAGTGGTCTGCATGATAACACGACAATGCGTCGCATATCAGAATGATTGCTCCCCCTTACTTAATTTTGGAGTAACCTCCCTTTGTTTAGTTTTTATTCTATTCCCATTCACTCCATAACTCCTTAACCCTTTGAATTATTGTATTGAAACTTTCTAGGTATATGTATATAATGAGGCAATGTATCCTGAGCAACAACCACAACTCTGGCTTACGTAATCCCTAAATTATGTGCCCTTGCATAAATTGCCTGCTTTTTCTGTAACTCCTTAAGCGTTCAAAATGTTTTAAAACAATGTAATGGTGTTGTGTATATTGTCAAGGGTTTATATTAGGACCAAAAATGGTAACGCTAGTTTACTTGGTTTATAAATTATCTCCTTTGTTTGGCTTTTGGCATTACTCAACTTAATGGGTGTATTATTCGCCGCTTGCGAAGCTCTTGTGATGCCTTTGCTTAATGCACAGATTCTCTTCTTTAAATATGTTCTTGTATCATTTCTTCTGGCAACTTTATGAACATTTTCACACTAAAGTTCTCCTCGAAATATTTTCTTTGGAAAACATCTCCAACAGCGTCTGAAAATGTCTTTCATCTCTGCAGTTGTTCTGGTGACATGGCTAGTCCATCTTAGGTGAGACAGTTTCAAAAGGGTATATACGCTTTGCATCCCTGCCTCTCTTCAGGAGTTTTTTATCCTGTCTTTCCACCTGAGCTTTAGGAGTGTCCTCAGACAGTTTATGTGTAAGATTAGGATGATCTCTGTCAGATATTCAAAAAATATTGTGTGTGTTAGGCAGGAGGGTCTAGTACACTGTCTCTGTCGTTAGTTTTCTGTGAGACTTGTAAATTCTAAACTAAGGTATTAAACAACATTTGATATATCAGTAACTAAAATCCATAAATCAAACTTTGGGTCTGAAAATGACATCTTGAATGTTATGTAATTAAGTGGCATAAACAAGGATGAGCTCTGCTGTTCAGATACAGTTCTTGTGTAATATCATGGGCACTATTTGGAATTGAAAGCTCAACAATCAGTATAAAATTAGAAACTTGAGCAAAAATGTCATCAAAAATATACCTTCCAGTGTAGAATTACGGTCTTACATTTTCAAATTAATCACTTAATAAGTATAATATATTTTCTTGAATCAAGGGCAGATAAATCATGTTTTGATATGCCTAGAATAGTTTTCTAATAATTCTGCAATGCACACTATCATATCAATATGATTACAAAGTTTCCTTTATATATCTGGACAAATAATGAACAATTGAGGTTTTTCATAAAGTTGGAGAAGCAAATAGAAGTAAAATTCCTGTAAACTCATAACAGGATAAGCTCTGCTGTCCAGTTACAGTTATTGTGTGATATCATGGGCACTATTTGTAACCTAAAGCTCAACAACCAGTATAATATTAGAAACATAAGCAAAAGAGTCATCAAAAATATACCTACCAGTGTGGAATTTCGATCTTTCATTTTAAATTTAATTATTTGTATTTTCTTCAATCAAGGGGAGATAATTCAGGTATTGATAAGCCTAGGATAGTTTTCTCATAATTCTGCAATGCATACTA
Source organism: Ctena decussata (assembly GCA_963989385.1). Taxonomy (NCBI): domain Eukaryota; kingdom Metazoa; phylum Mollusca; class Bivalvia; order Lucinida; family Lucinidae; genus Ctena; species Ctena decussata. The sequence continues at coordinate 152,836 of OZ022504.1, read as the reverse complement.
TCATGTCAATATAATTACAAATTTTCCTGAATATATCTGGACAAATAAAGAAAAATTGTGGTTTTTCGTAAAGTTGGAGAAGCAAAAATAAGTAAAATTCGTGTTAACACTTATAAGCTCATATATTGGTACTGAATTAGCAAACAATGATAATTTATATAACCCAGTTAATAAGCATATATGCCTGTATTATTTCAAATCATAATAGTAAATCTGTCATTATTACTTATTGAGACAATTGAAAAAAATGATACATGGTAAGGTATGGGGTGGAATTACCCCACCCACTTTGACACTGTGCTCCACTCAAAATGCGCTTTCAATGAGATCAGTACTTCGGTATATGAAAGCCAACACTTACAAATAGAGATTGGTGAGCTTTGGTGTAAATCCATTTGTAACCAGAAAATGGTTACCCGCATGTAACCAGAATTCTGACTTTTTCGTGTAAAAGACTATTTTCATATTCTTATTTTCTGCATATAAAATATCGGGTCTGAGTTATTGAGAAGATAACTAGGCATTTTAATGTTAAGTTTAAAACAACACTTAATCAGCCTAAAATCAGAATTTGTAAAGACAATGTTAAACTGCTTTCTTCTGGAAGTAGCCTATATTATATCTTTGATAATTTTTAATTCATTTTTCTGTTGTTATTATTATTATTATGATTATTATAATTATTATTATTATTTTTATTAACTATAATTATAATTACTTAAAATGTTAAGATTAATTACCATATTATCAATAATTATATGTAAATGTTGCTTACCAAGGTATGTCTGTGGAACAGTGTGTATTAATGAAAAATAATCAGTTCACCAATGATAACCAACAAAGTAAACAAAATAATTATGATCTAACTCTCTGGATGAGGTGGCCATATAAGGTTCCGAAAGAGCTAGTCGACCTTAGTATTCTCCGCCCGAATTAATCATTTTGTTGGAAATAGACAGATATGATAAACAGATGGTTTATCATTTGTAAAATAAGAAATGGCAAAAGTATATGCCGTAATAAACATAAGAACAGTTTGCAGTAATTAAATGTTTTGTTATCATTTGTTTCTTTTGTATTTCATTTTTATTTCGCAATTTAGAAAATGTATTTCTCTTGGCAGTAATTCTAAATTTTATCAGTAATTCTTCTTCAGAAAAGAGAAGCTTTCATTTTCTTTGAAAATAAATACATGCGGGAGCTCAATAATGATTCTTAATGTATCTGGGTACATAAAGTACATGTTGCTCTTCAAACAATACTTTAAATAGTTTGTTTATACAGGTAATTATCTGACGTGTGCCAGAGATTATCTAGGTGTGAAAACAGAACAGTCAAACATCACCGGGGATCTGTCAATCAAAATGGATACAGTAGATCAGATTAATTGTTGCTACTATATTTGTTGTGTGCTAGTATGATGAATATGAACATTTAAACATTTAATTATTAAATACTGTTATCAAATAAATTGTTATTGCTGTAATACGCCAAATGCTAGTGTATCAACATGACCAAAAGGCTGGAATATATTACCATATTTACTTAATAATTATGGTAACAAACTAAATTAATTCAGTAGGAAACTGTTAAAAAACATTACAGCTTTTAGTCTGATATTTCATTTGAAAATTTCTGAACCCATCATTATTAAATCATCCATCCGGCCATCCAAAGTTCAAGGTTACAGACTCTGAAATTTCGTGAATGAAAGTGGCGTTAAAGTTCTATGTGCTGTTAGCATAATTCCTTATATTTCTGAAATCGAAAAACCAAACTTTTATTTATTCTGCATGTTGACGGCTATATAGAGGATCTTAAAGGGAAATCACCTCAATGTTCATGCGCATACATTTTGACGCAGTGTCATTGTTTCCTGCCATGGTTATCATGACGTCGTTTGCCGTAACGCTAAAACCTTTACGTCACTTTCGAAGACAACATGGTGCCTGGAAGGACGCAATGTTGAAACAAACGTATGCGTTTTTGCGACAGAAAAATGATGAATAAATAAACCTGTCAGGTAAAGAGAGGAAGTGAAAACTGCAAGTGCGTTTTGACTCTCGTAATTACTTTATGCAAGCATTAAAACAAATAAGGACTTAGTACCCTTGGCTTGAGTCATGAAATACCTATGCAAACAGTGAAAGCGGAGGTCAGACTGAGCAAATGCACAGGCTAATAGCTTTTACTGTTAGTTCATATCATTTAGGTAAGTTCCCACAATGCGCAGGCTGATCTCAGCATCTACTGTTAGATTTTTTCTGCAGACGGAGAGAGCCTTTCCAAGGGAAGTAACTCAGTCTTCAAGCCTGCTAGACCAACCTCATGCAGCCTGAAAATTACGACGTCCCCAACGCAAACATATAATAAAATTATTCGACCATAACCCCAAGTCACATTCACATTTACAGACCATGAAGACAAGTCCTGCAAAGTTTCAGAACGATTCTGAGAAGGGTAGCTAGTCGGCGAAACTCTTGTCTTTCACTGTTTGCCATAGACTTTATACCGGATTCATAGATTGTCGATGCGAACGGGAAAAAATATCAGGCTGCGCATCCTCGAAAATTGGTCTTAGCACTAATGATAAATTCAAATCATTCACCACGGACCAAGCTTTGCCGATGTTTCTGTGAAAATACATGTCGGGCAGTGGCCGGGTCCTATATACAATGTTCGCATATGAGCTTGTTCATCAGATATAAATAGGATATAATTAAGACCCTGAAAAAAGTTCGAATATTCTATGAGAAACAACAATGAACATGCTGCCTTGTTTCAGTCCTTGGAATTTCGTTCATTAATGTGTTGTCTGCATACGAGAAAACTTTAAAGGCGAAAGTTTAATACAGACCATATGTTTCAAGACATATAAGGACATTGATTGCTGAAAATGAATAGGGAATTACATTGCATTGCTATAAACAAGCATCGAAAGGTAAAGGCGTCATCAATATGGCCGTTTATGGCGCCAAATAGAAAGCGACGTCAACGCATAAAAACATTGACGTTAACGCGCTTATATGAAAATCGCACGAAATAAAAGTGGTTTTCCTTCCATAACTCGAATATTTGGCCGATGACCTATATTTTTTATTTGCTTATTTGCACGGGGTAGATCATCCCTTTACTATATCAAAAGTAAATAAAAATTTCAATTGTGGAACTTTTTACATTGAAGAAATTCCACGTTTTTACCAATAATGGAAAATGGCGGGAAATTAAAAACTGAAAATAACCTATATAATGAGGCATACGACGATGACACTTTTGATGATCAAACAAAGAGACAAGAAAGAGGAGTTAATTAATCTTTATTTCGAAACTATCGGTCATCTATTTTCTCGGATAAAGTCTTCGTAATGCTTCACATAGGCATATAGATGGCGCTGCATTATCTCAAGAAGTAGTACGGTGACCCCACTTTTTTATTTCATTTTTTCACTCAGCATATAATATTCTATCACTGTATGAAGTTTCAACAAAAACTCAATTGCAGATTTTATAGGGTGATTTCCCTTTTAAATGAGTGCTCAGGTACTATTGAATTTATCGAACGAGTTGGGGGAAAAATTAGATGCGAGGCTATGCCAAGCATCTTATCGCTCTTCTTGTCACAATTTCATCCTGGTTTAACACTTTAAGCGCCAGAGAGCGGAATTAGGGGACAAGGTAGATCCTGATGAGGCGACTCACAATGGATCGCCTCATTAGGGCCTACACTGTTTGCCAATATTCAATACGAAATGTCTTAGACAAGGCATTTTCCCCCTTTATTTTGCTACGTGAATTTTGTCGTCTACGTTTTGGTGCTTAATGGTTAACCAACTAATGTACTGTATTAACTATGGATTGTGTGACTTTTTGTGTTTTGTATATATTTGCTCTCTCTTTCTCTTTCTCTCTCTCTCTCTCTCTCTGAACTGAATGCTTTGAACGCATGAGAGGGCTTTCCCACTGGGCACGCGACGTCGATTCGACATAGAAGCGATGCTTATTCAACGTGGGACGTTGAATCAGCGTTGATTCGGGTCAGCGTTGCGTGCCTGCTGGGTTGCTTCTATTAAAAAATCTTCAGATCTGGACTCGGTGTAGTCTTTAGATTGCGTTCAATACACAATTCTATAATGCAGCATTTTTAGAATGCATCTGTTACACTTATTCCATATTCCACAGCGTTTTCATTTTGTTACAGTCTTAACACACTGAGCACACAAAGTTGAGTGGGCAGTGACTCAGCGTTGAATCGACGTCTTGACGTCGAGTCAACGTTGAGTCATCGATTTGTTAACGTTTTGTGCTTGCTGGAAACCGTCTTAATGTGTAGTATTAATGTTCATTATTGCTCCCAAGGTTATTCCATGTATATGTAAGTTGGGTGTAATAAAGATTGTATTGTATTGTATGATGAATAGACGGTTTCACTTTTTCTCCATTTTTGGTCATGAATATATGTTATGTATGTATATATGTTTTGTATGTTTTATGAGGGCCTCAGAGAAGATTGGCTTTGCCAACTGAGCCACCCTCACTAAATAAAGTCTACTTACTTACTTCCCCAACGAGTTTAATAAATTCAATAATACAGGAGCACGAATGCAAGATTCTATCTAACATTTAAGAAATAATTTTCATTTTTTCAATGTTCATGGAAGTTTGAATATAGTGAATCATGTGCAAAGTAAGTGACGCCCTATCACGGGTGGTAAAGATTCAAATTGACCTCCGCGGAGGTCTGTTGAAAAACAATTTGACTATTTTCCGGTAGGCAATTTGAATATATCCTGTCATGAATGTTCGCGGTTTACTGACAGGGTTCAGACAAGATTTTTCTCTCTAGAAAAGGTATAACAAAAATTGGAGAATGTCATGCTATATATATTTTACAGTTGTATATTGAGACCAAATGACATGGAGCAGTTTGAAGCGGTATTTTTTAAATAACCCTTGTCCTCCAGGTTCAGTACCGAAAACGAAACTAGGAAGGAGTCCTGCACTGTTAAATAGGCTTTTTGAATGCATTTGCAGGCTTTCTGTGAAATCTTACCGATGCAGTAAGACACGTAGCTTGTATAGATTCGTTCTAAACATACTTTCAAGAATACGCATGCTTTTATTACTACATGCTTACCCAATTTTCGTCTGCGGTCAATTTGAACACGATGAGAACAATTTGACTAATAGAGGTTAACATGGAAAAATTCAATCAGCTAAAAAGAAGAAAATGCTTAATTTACTTTTCAGAAGCTAGGTAGCAACGGATTGAAAGCATGTTTACGTACTTCTAAAGAACATCAGATAATATTGCTTATGTAACATTGTCTTTTTTTATCGTGAAATAGTAGCACAATAGTGCTTTATATTTTTTCTTTTGTTGTAAAACCAGACCTGTGACACTGATTTGTTTGTAAACATAGCACGAACCAATTTTTTTCATCACATCCTTCACAGGTCATTCTAAAGCGGCCGTAATGATGTTGTTATTGTTTCATGTTGATTACCCGCGTTTCTATGTAACGGCTACTTCAGGAGTGTAATCACCTCGCAGCGGGGGGAGCATGCGGGTACGTTTGCTTGATAACTTCTAATAGGTTCATTCTAAATTGTTTGAATATCGGTTCTGTTCTCTGCAAGTATTAGTCTGGATGGGCTCGTTTTATTTTACAAACAAATGAGACCCACAGGTCTGCTTTTACAACAAAGAAAGTGATAAAACACTAATGTACTACTATTTCACGATAAAAAAAAAAAAGAGAATGTTGCTTGAGCAATATGATCTGGTGTACTCAAGACGTATAAAATCATGTATTCAAATCATATGATATATGGCTCCTGAAAATTCAGCACACATTTTCTTCTTTTTAGCTGATTAAATTTTTCCATGTTAATCTCCATTAGTCAAATTGTTCTCATGGTGTTCAAATTGACCGCCGAGCAAAATTAGGTAAGCATGTAGTAACAAAAGCATGCATATTCTTGAAAGTATGTTTAGAACGAAGCTATACAAGCTACGTGTCTTACTGAATCGGTAGGATTTCACAGAAAGCCTGCAAATGCATTCGAAAAAGCCGATTTAACTGTGCAAGACTCCTTCCTAGTTTCGTTTTCGGTACTGAACCTGGAGGACAAAAGTAATTTAAAAAATACCGCTTCAAACTGCTCCATGTCATTTGGTCTCAATATACAACTGTAAAATATATATAGCATGACATTCTCTGATTTTTGGAATACCTTTTCTAGAGAGAAAAATCTTGTCTGAACCCTGTCAGTGAACCGCGAAAATTCATGACAGGATATATTCAAATTGCCTACCGGAAAATAGTCAAATTGTTTTTCAACAGACCTCCGCGGAGGTCAATTTGAAACTTTACCACCCGTGCCTATGGAAGTGATAGGGAAAATCACATTTTTTCATCAAATTGCTTCCTTTTTTATAGGAATGAGTAACAAGAAGCTTCTATATCTTTCTCATAAGTTGGAATTTGTCTGCATGTTTAATCTGAGAGCAAAATAAAGGCACCTTAATGTGCAAATTTTGGCTACAAGGCCTGGAAGCCCGTTTTTGCTAAGAAAATAATAGGGAAATTGTAGTTTTGTAGAGGGTATTTCAGTTATCATGTCATAATTACATTATTTATAGTATTTACCATGTTTGTACATGGTTGCAAATCAAACGTCGCAGATGAGCGATACCCTTCAGGTTAGTGTGCAAATAACATAGAAAACCTGAAAATTTTAAGTCTACTCCCTTTTGTTATTTTGCTATGTGTATAATAATGGTTGCAAATTAAACGTACCGCCCATATATATAAGATTTTAAAGGGAAATGTAGTTTTCTACATACAGTGGACAATAGTGTTCGTTAAATAATGACGTTGCCATTAAGTTTAATGCATTTCTTCTATAAGCACAAAAATAACTGTGAGAAAAGTATGATGATATATTTTCTGGAAAGTCGCGCTAATATGTAGCTAAATTATTGCTGCGATATTAATATCTTGTTTCCTTTCCTGATATCTATAGTTACTATTCTTCACTATTTTAATCTCATTAAGGCATTTTCTTGTGGTAAGTTTTGCTAACTGGCGCCAATGGAAACAGGATATTCTGAAAAATTACCCAATATTAAAAAAACCACATCTCTGCAAAATACGAATATATTATGTTTATTGCATACCTCATTTAGCTACATATTAGGATAATTTTCATGATGGTTTATATTATGCTTTTAAGGTAATATTTTTTCAGCGTAAGTGGACATACGCTGTAGTTAACGACAACTTCACGATTTAGCAAACGCTTGTCCACCCTATACAGGGGCATAGCTAGAAGGAGAACTGTAAGCATCTCCATCTGTGCTTAATGTATATGGGTACACTTTCAAGAGGACCAACTCTGCATTTTGCCTCCCTTCTCTACAATGCGGGTGAATTCTAAAAGGAAAGATTTTGCTCCTCCAGGAGCAAATTCTTTCCTTTAAGAATTAACCCTATTTAAGAACAGATGATCTATGCAAGAAAACAAAGAAGAAGTTACAGCAATTGTTCCAACTTTAAAAAAATGGCGTAAGGGGGCATATTTTTCATATTAGAGTGATCACCCTTGGAGATGCATGCTTTCAGATTGAAATATTTGCTTCTACAAAGTAAACGGTCTGGCTATGTCCCTGTATGTATCATTATGATATCATGCGCAGAAGTTAACATTCGTTTATTATGTTAGTTGGAAAAGTGTTTATGTATAATGAAAAAGGTAATAAAATAATAATATGATTATGATAAAAGAAATATCAGTTTCAGCTTTTCCTTGATCATAATGCAGGAGTTTGCAATTTTATTCAAACAAAAAATATAGATTAAAAAGAAGACAAAAATAATATAAATTTTTTTGCATCATCATCCCGATAAAATTTCAAGCTCCTGTAACATGATATTTCGAACCTATACACTCTAAAACAAACATGTGTATCCCATCTTTATATTTCTTTAAACCCTTTGAACAATAGGGCCATTATCACCTTTCCCTACTATGTCTATAGTGGCTGCATTATCAGCTGCGTTTTCCCTATACATTTAATACAGCTGCATTTTATGGCTGCATTATATACCGGCCCTTCTTAGAGTTCCCCCGTTGATTTATCGAGGCACCACCGTTAGGTGTAAAGGTTCAAACTTGAGCTCGTTAAATAATTAAACTGGTGAAGTGTTATTATGTACAGTCTTTTGATTTACAGTATAGAACTTTTAATTAGAAGCAGTGAAATCTCTTGATTGTTGATGCTTTGTCTGACGATTGTTAACAAGTTGAAATCTGGCGATAGAGACTCGCTATTCTTTCTCTGTGGATCTGTACTATATACTCTCTCGAGTGTAATTCGAGGGTCTCCAAATTATCCTGTCCATTGATATAGAATGAAGCATCCAGGGTGAGCTGGTAAACAGTTCTGGGTTCAACAATGCACGTTTGAGTTCATCAGGGAGAACTGGGTTGTTTCGCAATTTCTCTGCATAAATTTCTCATTCAGATTCATAAGCTGAGCATTCTGCTATAAAGTGTTGCCTTGTTTCAGGTGCAGCTAGACGCAGTTTGTATGTAGGGTCAACTGTGTACTGATTGAAAGCAGCCCTATTCATTTGCAAAATGTAGGTGCCCGTAAGAAGTTTACACTGTAATTGAGCTCTTCTATTATCGGTTAAGCAGTTCCTGACAGTAGACCATACATGATGTGCTTTCCCGACCTTTAAGGAATTTGGATTAACGTATTTCAAAGATGGCTTATCAATTACATCAGCCCGCCACAAGGCTTCAATATGGCTGTGTACTGCCTCATTCATGATTTTTTTCCATTCTACCTTTGACATTTGTCTATCAAATATAAAGAAAATTGAAGGCAAACTGTAGATCTTCAAAATAGATCTGACCATATTAAACCAACTTTTTGCATCAGGGCTTTTCATTGCAAGTTGACGTTCTGCTATGTCATATTCAATGAGATTACTATTGCGAGCAATTCCCATGAACAAGTTTAGACAATTTTTGTGTATAACCGTTTCTAGGGGTAAAATGCCCAACAAGGCCAGAGTAATACAGTACGGGGTCTTATCTGGAAGACCCTGTATCTGTCTTAGAGATTTTCTTTGAAATTTTTCAAGACTTTCAATATCCTTTTTCTTGAGAGACAAGGTTTCAAGTCCATATATAACCCTTGATACTACAAAAGTTGTCCATATATGACCGTTAAGACACGTCTTTAGCCCATTAACGCTATGGAACCCTGCCCCCATAAGAGAGTATGCGGTCTTTCTGCCCAAACTTAACTTCTCCTCAATATTGACCTTACTTTTTACATCCCTAGTGATTCCAAGGTGAACAGTGCATTCTTCACAGGCAATATGATCACCCGACATAACTAGCTCAATACTTTGCACGTCACGTTTTGGGAGATTAAAACACAGGCAGCTACTTTTTGTTGGGTTCACACAGTATCTCTCTCTTTCAGTGTTGTTTTCAATATCCATTACCATCACTTGCATGTCAGAGTATCTTCTTGCCAAAATGGCCGAATCGTCTGCCACGGTCACATGTGGAATACTTATGGAGCCGATTCGAACATCTGTGTAATGATCCTCAAGCTGAAGCAGCAGAGGGTTGTTATATCTTTTGTAATGTGAAGTCGAGAGCACACCTCCTTGTCTCACTCCCTGTTGGATGTCAATGGTATCTGACAGTAAACCAGCCCACTTCACTCTTGAGGAACAATCAGTGTACAAGTCTCGTAAAAGGAGCCAATCATCTCCGTGGATCCCGTCCAGGAACAGTCTGCGTAAAAGGGAGTTATGATCAACCACATCAAAAGCTTTTTGGGTATCCAACGTTGTGAGTAGAAGGTTTTAATTGTTGTTCTTGGATTCCATAACAGTTGGAACGCAGCTCCAAGGAGTAGGGATATAATCAAACACATAGCAACGGATTTTTGTTCGAAATTGTCGCCATCAAAATGGCTATCGACGAACCCCATAGTACTTTAACGCCACCATACAGATTAATCAAATCGCCCCACCGGTTGAAATTTTAAGAGCACTTTCCTGACATCCATTATTGAATGTTTCTGTTAAAATAATTCAAGGACATCCTTTTTGGCCTATGTAATTAATGACGAAACAGTGCCCTTTACGTCAGCGTCAAACATGTGAACAAAAAATTACGATTTACAGCTTATTCGACTTTCTCCAAAACGCAGACCTATGCCATGATAAGTATAGATATATATTCTACTATTATGTGAAATTTCAGAAAATTTGGTTTTGGAACAATTTAAAATTGCAAAATAATATATGCCTACCCAGATTGTAAACAAACCAAAAAAATGGCGTCGAAATCATGCCAGCCTTAGGCCTACGTGACGTCGCACGAATTGTTCATTGCCAAAATAACAAACTCGCAAATCTGCCTGTTCGTAGAAACCTTACCACCTAACATCGATTAATTTTCGACCAAGACAGAATAAAACAGTCAAGCAAATATATTTTATACATCATTTATTGAGAGATAGAATATTGTCAACTCTTACCTCGATACTTTAGCAATTTGTAAACACGACACTTATTGAGAAACTTATGATGTAATTTTGTATTGGATGCCGTTTTACTATTTTGGGACGAATCATTTATCAGGTGGGGGCCGGGTACATTTTCATATGAATCACCAAAAAATTTTCCGACCCACTCAGTCTGAACAGAATTATTTTTCTAACCCCCACCCCCTTCCCCCAGATAGGCGACAAAAAATTATGACCCGCCCCATTCTACTTGACATGAATTTATAGACACTTTCATACTGTTCTTCTAGCAAATCAATAAAAAGATCTGTTTTAGATATGAAGCTCCCCCCCCCCACCAAATGTCTTAAAGTTTTGAGTTGAAAGGAATGAGTCTGAAATTAGAGGGGTAATAAAATTTTAGGGTAAAAATGAAGGCTGATAGAAGAATTCTGACCCCCCCCCCCACCCACACACACACACTCATACAATATGCCTAATAAAATATATGACCCCCGCCTGCTCCGAGGCTTATTGATTTCCGACCTCACCCCCCGCCCCTTCCAGTTCATCCCCCTCCCCCTCCCCACCTGGTATTAAATGACTCGTCCCTTATCATTTTTATTCCTTACTTATCGATATCCTAAATCCATAATTAATTTACGGATATCTGGAAACACGCGAATAAAGAAATCACAACAATGGAAATGTTTGCCAGATTTTGGACCTGCAGGTTTGCTAGAATTTAAAATCTTATGGTGGCACGGTGGGTATGCATCCATGTATTTCCGGCTGCCATTTCTACAAATGGGGAACGGCTGCCATTTCTACAAAGGAGAACAACTTTATTGACTTCCACATAGTTTTCCTGTACCGGAAAATTCTTCAAAAAAACACTTTGCCTCCAAAAGAGCAAATGCTTTTCTAAAAGAGTTGACTCCCTTTGGAAAGGTAGGTATAAATCGAAATTGCCGAGATGCTTCCACATGAAATGTACCCAGTCTCCTTAAGCGCGCACATTTACATACATGTACGCTCTCAATTTCTTTTCGGTTCCTTCATTTGTGTGCCAATCAGAACTTTAACTGAAATTGTGTGGTCTTATCTTTCTTTGACTAGCAGTCCCAGGTATCTTAAGGGTCACCAGAAAATTTGATATTTTTGCATTCACAAATCTTCCTGAAGGCAAACGTAAAGGGCAATCCGGTACACCTTATGCTCAACTCTGGGTTTATTCTTCATACTCTGTGTCCTGAAAGTAAACTCTTGGACAGTCGATTTCCGAATCGAATCAAATAACAGTTAAAACACATTCATTAGGCAGTGATAGGAATCGAGCCAGTCGATTTCCGAATCGAATCAAATAACAGTTAAAACACATTCATTAGGCAGTGATAGGAATCGAGCCAGCGGCCTCCAGATTCGCATCTAATACTGGTGAAGTGCGGGAAGGTTTTCACTTTTTTTTTTAATTTTATGAGGGTCAGAAAGTCTACGGGTGATAAGATGAACATCTTGCATTCTAGTTTGGATTTTAGGTGGTAGTTTTTATATTCATGCTCAGTTTGCTGTTGGTTGAATAAATATACAAAGTACGTGCGTATTTTAACAGTTCCTCACACCTCTTCTGTTTTCAACTTTCAAGCAGACTGCTTAAGTATACTGTCAAAGATCTTAACAATTATTCAAGGTATGACCTTTGCCGAAGTTTAGCGATTCATATACAGTTTAAGTATATATGTACAATATTATGGCTGCTTTTTGTGCCATGTGCCAAAGGTTGGATGGGCGGGATGGCACTTACATGTAGCAAGCCTCCAATTTTCCCCACACATCCCCCCTCGCCCACCCACTCACCCACGCACCCCGACACCCTTTTCAGGTTCATCGTCGAACTTCGTAGTCGCCAGACTATTTCAGAATGGAAAGGTATTCTTGTAAGCCAACCAGTCAGGATTTTGCTGTTCGCTTATAATATAAATAAAAAAAGAGTCCTCTTTGAAGATTCAAATGTTATAAATCTCATAGTGTGTAACAACAATGTAGCCAAAACTCTTCTATTGAATTGACAGAGAGAGAGAGAGAGAGAGAGAGAGCAACGACTGTTCAGTGTTTAAGTCATGACCAAAACATCACTACAGGCGTCATTTCAGACTAAATTAATATTATACCAATGTATAATTATATAACAACACATCTTCGTCTCATTTGTAGATATATATCTGTGATTAAATAGGAATTCGTTAGTCTAAATATGATGTAGTAAGTGCTACTCGCCCCCCCCCCTTCCCCACTCCGCGGCCGCCCAACCCCCTTATATCCCCGCTCGGCTTGTTTCTTGTTTCTTTTTCACTTAAGTATATACCACTGTTAATTGTTGAGCAAATTATAAAATCAGATTGTAAATTATTTCGAAATCTACCCCCCCCCCCCCACCCTTCCATCCCCGCTCGGCTTGTTTCTTGTTTCTTTTTCACTTACGTATATACCACAGGTAATTGTTGAGCAAATTATAAAATCAGATTATAAATTATTTCGCAAACTAGACAAACAAAATGACAAGAAAGAAAAAAAAACTCTCTTACTTCGTACCGGGTTCTAATGAAATTATCTTGTTAATTCATATTCGACGTATTATACGTTTACATGGCATGCCGGCTGCCTATAGTTCTAGGTAATATGAATACGTCATCATTTTCAACAATGACGTAACAACAAAGTGACCTAATAAATTATTTGACAGATAACAGATGACTGTTTGAAAGATAAATAAAGTTTGAAAAGGATATTATTGTCATAAATTGGAGTGGCAGGTCAAATTTGTACAATGCCAATCAGGCCAGCAGTCGGGTGAGCCCCCCCCCCCCCCCCCGGTGAGGTACGTTCTACCAGTTTGTAGTCTATTTTAGCTCACTAAACTCCGTACTTTTTCTCCTCTTCAAGTTTTTTTTAGCAATTTGAGCTCATGTTTGACGAGCTGTCGACCTTAATTTTCTGTCCAAATTGTGGCTGTCCGGCAAGTATTGCTGGTGCTCATATCACGTGCAACACCGTTTCTTGAGCGTTAAAACCACTGATGCCATCTTTCATTTTGCACTTTAAAAATGTTCCAAAACGATATTGCTTGAAATTTCACATGCACAAAGAAGAAATAATAAAGTTTTCGATGGCATGGGTGTGTGCATTGGAGAAAGTCCCGGCTCTCTGCAAATTATGTTTTATGTTGATGCAAGTTTTCGGTAGAACCAAGATAGTGTATTGTACTTTGACGATGAATATGTTAGCATTTCGAGCAATTTTGGCCCTCAATTTTGTTGAGAAAGCCTGCTTAATACTTGTTATCAAAGCATTTTTTTGTGTTGAATCATTTTAATATAGCCAATACCTCTAAATACATTTGAGAATAATGGGAAATTTCGTCAAGAACCATGTTCGCCTTTTTAGGGCCTATATTTTATGTGGAAGAATCCACTGTTGTAAATACAATCACCGCTTTTCGAGGGTTTGCGTTCCAACTGTAATACACTCAGTTAGGACAACTGCCGCGTTCAAGGAAGAGCAACCTCCCGTGAAACCTTTTCGAAGCCTAGATTGTGTCTCCTCGAGTATCTTGTTATGTCTACCGTTTAGGACATGTTCCAAGACCTTCAACAATACTGGGGTCACGGTAATTCCTCTATAGTTCCCTGGGTCTGTAGTATCACCTTTCTTGTAAATTGGAGTTAAAATCCCCTCCTTCAACACCGCAGTTACCGTCCTTGACCTAATCAGGCAGTTCAAAAACGCTGTGACAAAGCCCAAAACATGAGTGCCTCCTAGCTTGAGGTGTTTACTGCACAGGGCCATTGAGTCAGCAGCCTTGTTGTTTTTAAGCTTGTTCAAAGACTCATTGACCTCCTAGTTACCGGGTCTATTCTGGTGCTCTCAGCCTCGCATATAGCCATTATTGTTTTAATAAGCGTCTATTTGATCATTCGATTTGCAGTGTTTTGACGGCTTAAAACGAAGCTTTATGGTTATTTACGTTAACATCCTTAAATTTAAAGGTAAACGGGACTAATTTTATGAAATATAAACAATAATTACCTGAAGAATGCGCTTATAAACAGATATAAATATTGTCGTCTGTGCGAGATTAAGACTTCCGGAACAGGTGGAGTAGAATAGAACAGATTGAACAGAACAGAATAGTTTCATTGACGCGCCCAGTCAAATTCAACACATTACCCACGCCTCCGGGTACATACATGCGTCCCGCATGTATAATTTTATTTTTTTTAACAAGGGAAAAATAGGGGTAAAAGATTGAAAATAACATGTTAAGAGATAAAATGGCTACAGATGTCTTTATTTTAGACACCTACAAACAGGTTATTTTTACGGTTCAGCTTCAGTATGGTTCTCATTCCATTGGTCTATATCAAAACAAACATAGAAAGCTCAAGGGCTTTGATTCTGAAATAGTCTCAGAGTCTCAGTAGATACTTGTCACTTTAAAACAAAAATATAAAAGATCATTAACAGCTTTCTTAGCTGTGATGAATGAAAATGTAATCTTTAAGCTTAGTTGGGCCTTTTAGAGTTATCCACCCTGATTGTTATGCGTCTTTCTGAAAGTGTAGAGATATCTCACGGGGATTCAGCATTCCTGGTCCCATTAAGTCTTCTAAATTAAAGTCCATGTCACTGGCAGGGATATATATGCAATATTGGCACTTGTTGACGACAACTGATCACCATCTTTTCTGATACTTAAATTTTGTGTTATTCTACTCTCCCCTTTTATGGAGAATTGAGTTTCTAAGCTTCCCCTTGCAACATTCTCTGGATTATTTACCTCCATATTATCAGATGTGTTCAGATCTGGTGTTACTTTGCCTGTCTTTGTCTTAGATGAACCGCTAGAAACATCTTTCTTAAAAATGTTCTCATTTTCATCCCTCCTATCCGAATTCAAGGTTAAACTTTCATAAGAATCACTCTTTTCCCTGTTAGAATCCTTATCATCTTTCTGCCTGTCCAAGTTCTCATAGCCTACTTTCTTATTAGAACCTACATCAGCAAAAACTCTGTCGAGTTACTTTCAACATTATAATCAGAAATGTTCTTATCCATACAGGCTTATTTAAAAGCTATTGTAGATGTAGGTTTCACCTTCTTAACGGGTGCTTTGACTGGCATAGGCTGAAACGGTTTCCTATATATCCTCCCAGTGCGAATATCATTAACCATTCTTTCATCATGTTCTTCTTCAATATGAACATCAGGGTCCATTTCCCAATCACTTTTGTTTCCTTCCTTATCACTGTCATCACTTGAAGAAATAGAACTTTCTTCTGCCTTTTCTTTAGGCTGACTCACTGTATCAGTCATTTTCTGCACTGAGTGCTTTCTCTTTTGATGTGTCTTCAAGTAGGCTTTCCCCTTGAAGTGTTGACCGCACGTATCACACTGAAACCTCTTATTGTAGCACATTTCCATGTGAGTTCCGAAACTTTCTCCAGGTCCAATGCGCTTCTTGCAATAGTGGCATAAAGGCCCAATAGCTTTTCTTGATCTTGTTTTCTGAAGTGGCATCTTCTCCCTGCAAAGAGAAGAAACATAATCTTTTAACCATATTGGTTTTTTCCTCTGCCTACCAAATTTACTGACATCTTCTTCGACAAACTCTCCCTCTTTTTCTTTAGTATTTATCAAATCATTAGGCATGTCGATTTCAGCAAATTCTTCTTTTTCAGTACTGTCATTAAATTTTATTTCTACTTCACCCCTTAATAGCTGGGATTTGGCAAGTTTGAGTCTGTTTTCATGTATAACTTGGTGCGTGCCTTTTCGACCACAATTTACTTCGTAAAGAACTTCGCAGAGTTTCTCTTTAACTTGATAAGGTCCCCTCCAAAAGGAGCATAATTTTGATGATTGGCCAGGTTGATTGACTGGAAATAGGACATACACCTTATCATTTACTTCAAGTTTTTCAAAGTTGATTTTTCGATCATGGTACTGCTTTTGTCTATAAATTGAAAGACCAGTATTTTGTCTAACAAATGTATGAGCGAGCTCTAAACGTTCCCTTAATTCACAAGCCCAGGTATTTGTTGTTTGACTTTTATGCTAGGTGGCATTTCGAAAGAAATATCAAGAGGAGTGGTTGTTTCGCGACCCAGCATAAGCATATTGGGTGACATTCCGGTTGTTACATGCTCTGTACACCTATACGCCTTCTGTTATCTGTTATCTTCAATCTTTACATCCTTCATAGGACAACCGTAGAGTTCTACGTAGGTGATGTTTTATTTCATCTCGTATACACCTCCACCACAACTTGCCAACTAACTAAGATTTTTACAGTATGTACAGTGGGTATCAAGACCCTATCTCTGCCTAGTGGCGATTTCCCTTAACATTCTGTATCTAGCACAGTGTAAATTATGCAGTAATCTTCTGTTCTTAATTTCCAATGATTGAAGATTAAGGGCATCTGTAGAGTTTTCATAATCCAATAAAAATGTACAGTCTAGAATAATATTCAACTGGTAATTTATATCCAAATCCAAAAAGTTAGTATCACCTTTCAGCTTGTGAAATTCATATTTAATATCATTAATAATTGGATCTCTGATTGTTGATAACACTGGGCAGTTTAATATAAAGTGATCCAAAGTTTCTGGTTCCATACAACATAACTGACATGTTGGGTTTACTCCATTCTGATTAAATGCTGCTCTTGTAGACTGTAGTATATAGACTCCGCATAACAGCTTAAGCTTAGTTGAGATTCGAGAAATGTCTCTTGTTGAATTTGGCTCAATTTGTAACAAGGGATGTAATACACCTGGTTGATATTTCTTACAATTCAGAAATGTCAATGTACTGTATAAAGCTGCACGACTTACGATACACTCCTTCCAATAACTGTGAAGTAAAGATTGAAGATAACTGTGAAGTGCCTTGTTAACTTTAGCTTTCCATTTAAATTTTGGGGTAGGAGTTTCCAAGTATTCTTCTATTTCACCGAGGTCGTATTTCCACAGGAGTTTCTTTATGTCCATGACCCAGCTTCTACTCTTTAGTGTTTTTACCGTTGTTTGCCTAACCGCTAACCGTTTTTCTACTGATGTTTCACTTTGATGACATACATTGTTAAAAAATATGAGAGCTTTTTTATGATTCTGTGCCTCAACAGGCAAGAATCCAGACAAGATAAAAATAGCTACGTCTGGTGTATTGATCGGAACAGATAATATACGTTTCAGGAGCTTCTTTTGATAAACTTCCAATCGTTCAGTCAAAGTTCTATTAGGTAATATCAGCTCAAGTCCATAGAGCAACACCGGTAGAATGTAGATCTTGATGATATGTAATGATGTCTGTGGATCCAGTCCATTCTGACCATGCAATCCAGCAGATAAAAGACTATAAACCGTCCTACTAGCTTTAGTTATGTTATACTGTATATTCTCTTCTGCCGTCTTAGAAATAGTTGTGGCTCTTTTAACGCCAAGATGTGTTGCACTTGATACATTGGGAATCTTAACCCTAACCGCCCATTTCAAATTCATATGTTTCAGAATCTTCACTCTTCTTCGAGAGAGGGGTGACTTTCAAGGCTACACTTTTTAAAGCTTGTAATTCATATCGTTCCATATACGAAAAGTCAAGAGCAATATTTGTCAAAATCTGGGCATCATGACCCTTTATACTATTCACTGTAAGATTATCTGCACAAGCTGTAGAATTACAGCAAATTTTTCCAATCCTAAAACCAACGTCTGATTCACCTAATTTGTTAAGCAAAGGATTAACATAGACCTTGTATAGATCTGCGCTTAAAATACCGCCTTGTCGAACTCCCTGCTCCACAAAGAAGGGAACAGATCTATCTCCTGCCCACTTCACCACACTTGTAGCTTGGTGGTGCATGCTGTTGATTAATGACCAATGCTGATCTTGTACTCCAATATGGTATAAACGTCTCATCAGATGTTTGTGATTAACAACGTCAAAGGCTGATTTAGCGTCCAGAAATATAAAGTATACTGACTCTCCTGAATCTTTACTTTCTCTCATAATTTCTACCTTAGACTGTATTCTGTTACGAATAACTGCTTCTATAATCTTCCCAATGACGGGTAGAACTGTTATTCCACGATAATTTGACGAGTTAGTTTTCTCACCTTTATTCTTATAAATAGGGGTAAGGAGACCAACCTTTAGACTGTCAGGGATCACACCATTTTCAAAAATACAGTTAATAATACTTAGTAAATAACTTTCAAAATAGTCACCAGCATAAAGTATATTTTCAATACTTAAGCCATAATAATCTGCTGACTTTCCTTTATTTATACATTCCATGGCTTTTTTCAGCTCTTGAGATGACACAGGTTCAATAGTTCTATCAGAAACCATATTTTTAATATTTTCAAATTCAAACTCCACCATTTTTTGATAGTCCTGATCAAAATCTTCATTAACTTTCTGCTTTGCCAAAGTTTCAAAATGTTCTTTAAATCCTTTTAATATCTGATCACATCCAGTGTAGTGATTGTCTCCCACAGTTAGATCTTCTATGAAGTTTAATCCTTTCTTTCTTTGCTGATTAATAAGCCTATGAAAAAGTTTTGGGTCTCTAGTTCGGGTATTTATGATAGATAGTCTCTCTTGTCTTTCTTTTCGTGCTAATTCTTGCCGATAACTTTTTCTGAACTGTTTCTTACACTTCTTTTTACGTAACAGGTAGAAGTTATCTTTATCACTTGGTTTCCCCTGAGATGACCAAATTTTGTATGATTCATGCAATGCTTGCAGATTCAAGGATATACCTGCATTCCAAACTTTTAATTTTGGTTTAGATGTCCACTTTTTTGTAGTTTTACAAGATTTATCTGCCGCTTCTTTCAAAGCACTTGTTACATTCATAACTATAGAATCACTATTTTCTTTGTTGAGGTACTCTGAAGAACTTCTCTCGCCCAACCGTTCCTCAACAAGTGACTGGTAAGTGTCCTTGTCAACTTTCTTCCAGTTAACATTAGTATAAATAGACTTTACACTGTCTTTCTTATTACTACTTTTGTTTTCAACTGGACACCGTATCCGGGTACGTATTGGGTAATGGTCTGAAACGTTACTATATAGATGGAGAATTTCTTTATCACCTGTGACTAAACTATCTGGACACTTTATAAAAAAAGTAGTCTATTTCAGAGCAATCAACTCCATTTGAATTAATAAATGTTTTTTTCCAGAACATACATATTTAAACTGCACTTCATCTATCAAGCTGACAAGATAGTCACGCCTCTTGCTCGGTTTACCACTGGGTGAGAGATCCTCATTCAGGTTACCACCCACAATTATATGGTGTGAATACTGATATTTTTGACAAAGTTCATACAACTGATCTACGCAGTCCTGATAGTCCATAACACTCTCAGCTCCTCCTTTTGTTGGGAGATATGCAGAAATTACCATAACCTTTTTGCTGCCTGGAATTAGGATTTCGACACACTGAATCCGTTCACCAGCATCATCCAAAGGTTTAATAAGATGGTCAATACTTGAGTGCCACAATACGGCCACTCCATTATAGCCACGTGGCATCTGTGTTGGTTGAATTGGATCTCTTATATCTGTTCCTTTGCCAGCATACAAGATATGTGACCCGATTTCTCCTAAGGTTGATATTTGACACTGAAAGAGCCAATGCTCTTGTAGCAGAACAATCTGATTAGTTTTAAAAAGTTCGTTGATAGCCTGGACACTAGTCTTCACATTTTTACAATTGAATGACACAATGTTAATATCTTTATTTACATTTCTATCATTTTCAATTGATGTTATTTCAAGTCTATAATTGTCTCTCCCTCGCCTGAAAAGAGTTTTCTGCCACATCCCTTGGTGAATTACCAGTCTGTACATCCTTCTCTATACCTCGTCTCTCATTTTGAACTATACTAGAACTGCGTATCTCACTTGACGACACATTTCCTACCCTGTATCTAGCCGAGTTTACTTTATTTTCATCTCTGCACTGAACCTGTTTTGGGAATTTACTGACTGTCTCTGATATTTGCTGTCTATTGGAATGTCTATTTCTATGGGCAATCTTATAAGAGACTGCCTGTCTATTATTCTCAATTACACATGACTGCTTAATTGGCACTTTACAATACTTTAAGGGAGGGCCAGTGAGTATTTTTGGGAGGTTATCTTGCTTCACAAGCATAAACTCTTGATCACAACCATTCACATCACTTAATGGTACTCTGCAACTCTGTTTTTCCATCGCACCGCCAAGTTGTTTTCTTTTTGAGGGCTGACCCTTACTGCACGGAGATTCTATATTTATATAGTCAGATTCTATATTTAAAGAGTTCGGTTCTGTTACATCATCTGAACTGTCCAAAGTCTGCTCTAATTTACATTACTGTTTATCTATCTGCTTCATGACAATATCTGTCACTCTGTTGCATACTTGTTGAATACGGGACTGTAGATTAGATGCTATATCTGAGTTAACGCTAACCTTTGAGTCATTATTTGGGATTCCAATATTGGAAGTTATGTTGTCTTGCGATCCTGTATCTAATTTGCCTTGTAGCGTTTTCATTAATAGTTCCAATTCACCATTTCTGGCTTCTAACTTTTTAGTATAAGTTTTAAGCTTAATTCTCTCTTTATTTTGTTCAGTATATGCCTTATCCTTTATTTTAAGTTCTTCCTCCCATTTTTTTTAACTTAGTCTCTTTTGATCTTATTTCTGAAAGTTTAGTGTTTTTTAATTGGTTGTCATCAATTAGGGTATTTGGTTGAGTTTGTGTTGAACTATCTATCTTTTGAATCCTACAGTCATTTGTCCCTACTGCAACATTATAAGCATTTCTTCTCAACTGACTACTATTGTGTTCATTTAAAGACTCCCTGTTCCAATTACTAACAACCATGGGGCATTGTTGTGAGGTCTGTCCTTTTTCTGTATTTATCTGAGATATTTCTATATCCTTTGTACTACCAGTACTACCAACAGAAGTCTTTTCAACTGAAGTATCAAGGCAAGAGTCACTGAGTACCATGCCTGCTGCATATATCTGGTCTTCATTTCCAGAACAATGTATGCATATGAATGTACTGCCATTAGGATAGGCGCATTTTGAATGACAAACGGCATTACAGGTGTCACATATTTCAGATTCATCTGGTTTTACCAAATTCTCACAAACAAAGCAGAAGTTTTCCGAGACATTTAGACTTGAGTTATGACTGTGTGTTTCCTCAGATAATATCTCAAAGACCTGATCAGTGTTAGTTCTGCCAATACTAGGAATTTGTAACATCAATTTCCCCTTAGCGTCTGTTACACACAACTTACATATATACTCAGCACCTTTGCTTTTCCCCAATTCTTCGACCTCTGAACTGCTAAGCTTCTCACAATGGTAATGCACCCAGTGCTGTCCGTAGGAGCAGAATGTACTACGGATCCTACAGTTCTTTTTACATTTCTTACACTCAATACTGTTGCCATCATTCTGTGGATTATTTATTCTATTACTGTCTGACGGCTGCCTTGCAGACAAAGCACTGCTGACTTGTTTCACAATAATATCATTCAGTTTATTCAGGTCAAAAGTTTTATCTTGACAAGTTGCTGTTTTAATTACATTTTGAATTTCTATCATATCTTGACCAAGAAATAAAGCTGAATTCTTCCCATTTACCATTAGCCTACTTGTTGTTAGGTAAATATTAACTGTATAACCAAAATTGTTAATGTCATAAACCCTAATAATGAACTGCACAACATTCCTCTTGGTACTATCTGTTACAGCGTCTATGTTGGCATGACCATACTTTGCTGGATAATTCTTATAATAAGTAACTGCGGCCTCTTTTATCAATTCAAACATGGCAGCATCAGCTGTTAAAACTGTACCCCCATCTTTCACTTCAACACGTAAATGCTGAACCCTCTTTGCGGCCATTTGTATCATAATTCCGATTGAGGATGATATGGTGTAGTTCTAGTTTTGTCTATCTGCAATAATTCACACATTTCAATAAACAAATGACCCTCAAACTGTTTTCCTTGATCTGAATGGATTTTATTGGGCACTCCGAAGCGTGATATAACTTCCTGAACTAAAATTTTGGCACAGATTCTAGCTTCCATGTTCTGCATGGGTAAATTGTCCGTCCACTTTGTGAAATAATCCGATATTACCAGAATATACTTATTGTAATTTTCTGTCATTGGCAATTCACCTAGTATATCTAACGCAATACGTTCCATCGGATATCCACTCTGAATAACCTGCATTGGTGCCACTTTTGTTGGAATTGGGTTTTCCTTTTAGCACATTTCTTACAACCCCCTATTTATGCACGCACACCATTCTGAAGCCCTGGCCAATAATATCCTTGGCGTATCTTACTTAGTGTTTTTCTCAGCCCTAAGTGACCAGAAGCTTTAATATCATGTGAATATTGCAGAACTTGACTCTTAAGTTTAATGGTACAATTGCTTGCCATATGACACTATCTGTTCCGAGAACATACCAGCGTCTAACTAAGAGATCATTCTTTATATCAAGTCTTTCCCACTGATTAATCAAACTTTTAACAAACCAACTTTCACTTGAAATTACTTCTGACTTTGGCGTTTCTCCTTTCTCCAACCACTGCTTTATAATACGCGTATCTCGATTTTCTGCCTGAGCCGTTTTGAGATCTTCAAATGAGGTGTCAACTACTGCAACGTTTACTGCCTGGCTGACGCAATAGGTTACTCCGCTACCCCTATCTCTTCAACTTTTCCACACTGTCGGCATTGAATTCGACTAAGGCCATCTGCATTCTTATCCACATGACCAGGTCTATGCTCTATTTTCATATCAAAGGAGGAGAGTAACTCTATCCATCTTGCAACTTGTCATTCCGGGTTTTTGAAATTCATAAGCAAGCGCAGAGATCCATGATCAGGTCTTACCACAAACTTCTTTCCTTATAGATAATGTCTAAAATACTGTACAAAATATACCAAAACAAAAAGTTCTTTTCTTGTTACACAATACCTGCGTTCTGTCTTAGTAAGCGTTCTGCTAGCATATGCCGTAACACGTTCTCCTTCTTCTGTCTTTTGGGATAGAACTGCTCCTATACACATGTCACTTGCATCGACATCTAAAATGAAACTTTTAGTGAAGTCATGATGAACTAACACTGGTGCTTCGACATGCTCCTTGAAAGGACTTTGCACATTCTTCTGTCCAAACAAATGGCTGGTTCTTTTCAGTCAGTTTATGAGGAGGTTTAGCTGTCTCAGATAATTTATAGATGAACCGCCTATAATAGCTACAAAGACCCACAAATGCTCTGACCTCTCTAACAGTTTTCGATGTTGGCCATGTTTCAAAACATCTTGTTTTATTTGGGTCTGTCTTGATACCAGACTCCGAGATAATATGTCCTAAGAATTCGACCTCTTTTGCGAAGAGATTACATTTTTGTGGCTTCAGTTTGAGACCTGCCCGTTGGAATCTTTCATATACTTTACCTAAGTTCTGCACCATATGTTCGAACGATTTTCCAGTTACAATGACATCATCTAGGGTATATCAAACATATCTCCCAATGCATTCCAGCTCAAACGGTTTCCATAAGCCTCTCAAAAGTAGCTGGCGCATTGCACAGTCCAAATGGCATAGCTATAAATTCAAACAATTCCCTTCTGCTCGTGAATGCAGTTTTCTCTCTGTCAGCTGGATCTGTCTCAACCTGCCAATATCCTGAATTTAAATCAAGACAGGAAAACCATTTAGATCCCGTCACTTGATCAAGTGATTCATCCACGCAAGGGAGTGGATATGCGTCCTTTATGGTGATGGTATTCAACTTTCGGTAGTCCACACAGAATCTGTTTGATCTGTCTTTCTTTTTCACCACCACTATACTACTGGCCTACGGACTTGTAGATGGTTTGATTACATGTTCCTTAAGCATATTATCCAATTGCTCATCAATTTCTTCGTTCATATGAACAGGTACCCTTCGGGGACATTGTTTGATGGGCTGGGCATCGCCTGTCGGTATTCTGTGTTTTATAATACCTGTTCTACCGATATCACCATCATACTTTGAAAACACTTGTCAATACTTTTTTAATAACTTCGAAACTTTAATCTGCTGTTCCATGTTCATTCCAGTTACAGTTCTTTCATATAAATCTTTAAGATCTGGAATATTTTCACATTTCGGAACAGGAACTTGATTTACAACTTGAACTGCACTTACAGGACTTAATGTCGCTATGTTTGTTTCAGGATGCAAAGTTTTCATCTCATTTGTTATGTTCATTACACAAATTGGAGTTTTATTTTGTCCATATACTAAACTCCTTGCTATTAGCATTTCTCTATTTTCAAAAGTGCCTTCTTTAGGTTCTACTATACATAAGTCAATTTGAACATTTCGACTGCCTTAAACTTTGCCCTCAATAATCATTTCTGACATTGCTGGAATCTGTACTTTATTGGAAACTACGATGTGGTAGCAACCAATAGATCCACTACATGTCAATTTACTTTTCTTTCCTTGAATGACCAATGAGTTAGCTGCAACATCTATTTGGCAGTTGTTGCGTTTTAAGAAATCCAGTCCAAGAAAGATATTTAAATCAATGTCAGCTATTATGATACTGCTCGAGCAGTGAATACCACCTATTTCAATAAACACAGTAGTTTTGCCTATTATTTTTACCGGGTCCCCAAACGCTGTATATATGTTGCCAGCATAACTTTCTAATGTGGCAGAACAAAATGGTCTGATATTTTCCCATACTTGTGTAGACATGATTGTCAAGGTCGCATCAGTGTGTATCAAACCCTGTGCCGGAATATTGTTAATTTTACAATCAGCAAACAGCCCTGCTCCAGCACTCGCCACCTGCTGTGGGGTTTGTTATTTTGAGTTTGTCTTCATTCTGCGGACAATTCTTTTAAAGGTGAGTCTCTGAACCACATGTCCAACATTTACGTTTTCTACCTTCTTGTTGTGGCCCCTGCTCTGAAGTATTTCGTGGATAATAGGTTGGTGACTTATTTTCTTATTTATCCTGCATACCTTTACGAACTAATACTTCAAGTGTCTTCTGCATCCTTCCCATACTTTCATTCAGTTCTTTCAATTCATCCCGCTTTTCTGTCACTAGTATATCTTCTGAATTAGCTATACGCATATACCATTCTCTCCAAGATGTTTTCTTTCAGCTTTGTTAAACGCTTCCAACTCCACCGCATGGCATACCGCCATGCTCAGACTTGTTGGTCTGGCTTGCTTAATTCTTAGCCTCATGTCTGAACTGACCAGAGCATCTATAAACTGTTCTTTGGCCAACTTTTCCCGCAGATCTGCTGGAGCTGTTTGATATGCCAAGTTGGTTAGTCTCCAAATATCTTGTCCTAGTTCTGTCAGTGTTTTTGTGGCTCGCTCTCTTCTTTCTTTCAACTGTACCCTATACAGCTCTGTCTGGTTGGGTGATGCAAACCGTTCCTGTAAAGCATTTGCCAACTCTTTATAATTGCTTGATTTTGATACCAGGTTACCGAACACACCCTGAGCCTGGCCTCTTAGTGACACGGCCAAATGGAGTCCCCATGGACTGATCAAACAAAAAAATTGGGATAGGGTCTAAAAACAAATAAAAACCTAGGTGAAAACAAGCATTTTATGTTTAGGGTTTGGGATCCTGCAACTCTCCAACTGCGACCTTGAACAAGTCAAGACTTGGAGGTTGCATGGTTAGACAGGGTTAGGGTTAGGCTACCTAACCCTGATAAGAGGTTAATCCTAGGACACTTCCTTACTGATTTATTAGGGTATCCCATAAGGCGACCTAAACGCCATAAGTATCTCTTGGAAGACATTTTCCAACCCTTATAATATAGAGTAAGATATAAGACAGGATACATATACTCCTCTATCCTACACTATGGGACCCAGGCTTTATAACTCTGATAAAATAAACATGCTAAGACGCTCCCCTGGCTTAGATTTTGTACCCGCAACATTGTGACCGAAACCGACAACAGCGCCATTTGGTTGCGATCGTAGCGACCCAAATGCCATTTGTGAATCATAAAAGTTACCTATTGTGTATAACCTAGGAGAGGACAATTATAGTCATAAATCCTACTTTATCCTACAGGGTTAGGCCCAGGCTATCTAACCCTAAAAAATAGTGATCCTAGGACACTTGTAGGCTTAGTTATTAAGTATTGAAAAAGGCGATCGAAGCGCCACAAAAATATCATACTTAAGCAACTTTGGAGTCATATATGTCGGTCTTAGATAGGCCAGGGGACTTAGATTCTAGTTGTACTTGTAGTCTGGGGTGTGCATTACAGGCTCAGAAGACATGATAATAATGCTGCTTCTTTAGAGTGAGATATTAACGGTCAAAGTTGGTAGGATAGGGTCCATTGACAGAAATGTAGAGGAATTCTAAGAAATTTTGAAAATTTTCTAAGTCCAGGATTAGATTAGAAATTGCTTTTATGATAAAAGGGGATCTAGATCTCCTTGTAACACTCTTCCTTTGGCTATTGTGACACTTTTCTGGAATGTGACAACCATTTGAAATATTAGAGTTTAGGCGAACAAAACGCCATTTTTAAAAGTTTGTAAAGGGCTATAACTAAGCCGAGTCTTGTCTGATCCTCAAACACTTTGCTGATTCCTAAGCAACTCATAAAACCCCGCCTAACCCTATAAACCCTAAGTCTAAGTCATAAGGGGTTTAGGTGTTACGATCGAGACCATTCAAAGGGCTATAACTAAGCCGAGTCTTGTCCGATTTTCAAAAACTTGGCTTATTCCTAAACAACTCATTGACCCCCTTCAAATAAAAGAAACTTAAAATCTAAATATAAAGGGGTTTAGATTTGGACGGGCTTAGGCTTAGAAAAATGTTGTTGTGAAAGATGTTTTGTAAGCCTAATAATGCAATATAAAATAAGTAGAGGATGCTTATACTCTTTTGTCCTATACTCTAGGACACAGCCTAGATAACCATTATAAAATATATATTCTAAGACATCCCATGGCTTAGATTTTGTATCCGCAACATGGTGACCGAGATCGACCAAAGCGCCATTTTCACTTATTCTTTTAGAGATTTTGGAGTCGTATATGACTGTCTTAGGTAAATCAGGGGACTTAGATTTTTGTTGTGCTTGTAGTCTGGGGTGTGCATTACATGTTCAGAAGACATGATAATAATGTTGCCTTTGTAGAGTGAGATATTAACGGTCAAAGTCGGTAGGATAGGGTCCATTGACAGAAAATGTAAAGGAATTCTAAGAAATTCTGAAAATTTTCTATGTCCAGGTTTAGATTAGAAATTGCTTTTATGATAAAGAGGGGATCTAGATCTACTTGTAACACTCTTCCCCTTGTTATTCTGACCCTTTTCTGGAATGTGACAACCCTTTAAAATTTTAGATTTTATGCGACCAAAGCGCCATTTTTGGAAGTTTTTAAAGGGCTATAACTAAGCCGAGACTTGTCTGATCCTCAAAAACTTTGCTGATTCCTAAACAACTCATAAATCCCCGCCTAACCCTATAAACCCTAAGTCTAAGTCATAAGGGTTTAGTTTTTGACTTGGGCTAAGGTGTTTCGATCGAGACCATTCAAAGGGCTATAACTAAGCCGTCTTGTCCGATTTTCAAAAACTTGGCTGATTCCTAAACAACTCATTGACCCCCTTCAAATAAAAGAAACTTAAAATCTAAATATTATGGGGTTTAGATTTTGACTTGGACTTAGGCTTAGAAAAATGTCGTGAAAGATGTTTTGTAACCCTAATAATGCAATATAAGATACAGGAGTGGATGCATGTACTATTTTGTCCTATACTCTAGGACACGGCCTAGATGACCATTCTAAAATATATATTCTAAGACATCCCATGGCTTAGATTCTGTATCCTCAACATGGTGACCGAAATCGACCAAAGCGCTATTTTCACTTTTTCTTAAGAGATTTTGGAGTCGTATATGACGGTCTTAAATAAGCCAGGGGACTTAGATTTTTGTTGTGCTTGTAGAGTGGGGTGTGCATTACAGGCTCAGAAGACATGATAATAATGCTGCCTTTGTAGAGTGAGATATTAACGGTCAAATCGGTAGGATAGGGTCCATTGACAGAAAATGTAGAGGAATTCTAAGAAATTCTGAAAGTTTGGAGTCGTATATGACTGTCTTAGATAAATCAGGGGACTTAGATTGACAGAAAATGTAGAGGAATTCTAAGAAATTTTGAAAATTTTTTGTCCAGGATTAGATTAGAAATTGCTTTATGATAAAGAGGGGATATAGATCTACTTGTAACATTCTTCCCCCCGCTATTCTGACACTTTTCTGATTTGTGACAACCCTTTAAAATTTTAGATTTTATGCGACCAAAGCGCTATTTTTGAAAGTTTTTAAAGAGCTATAACAAAGCCGAGACTTGTCTGATCCTCAAAAACTTTGCTGATTCCTATACAACTCATAAAACCCCGCCTAAACCTATAAATTCTAAGTCTAAGTCAAAGGGGTTTAGATTTTGACTTCGGCTTAGGTGTTACGATCGAGACCATTCGAAGGGCTATAACTAAGCCAATTCTTGTCCGATCTACAAAAACTTGGCTGATTCCTAAATAACTCATTGACCCCCTTCAAACAAAAGAAATTTGTAATTTTATTGATAAGGGATTTAGATTTTGACGGGCTTAGGGTTAGGAAAATGTGGCTGGAAAACATGTTTTGTAACCCTAATACAATGTAAAATACAGGAGAGGATGCCTATACTCTTTGTCCTGTACTCTAGGACCCGGCCTAGATAACCTTGATAAAATATACATGCTAAGACATCCCCCGGCTTAGATTTTGTATCCGCAACATGGTGACCGAGATCGACCTAAGCGCCATTTTCACTTATTCTTAAGAGACTTTGGAGTCATATATGTCGGTCTTAGATAGGCCAGGGGACTTAGATTCTTGTTGTGCTTGTAGTCTCGGGGTGTCCATTACGCGATCGAAAGACATGATAATAATGCTGCCATTTTAGAGTGAGATATTTACGGTCAAAGTCGGCAGGATAGCGTCCATTGACAGAAAATGTAGAGAAAAGTTCAAAATGTTCCGATAATTTTCTAAGTCCAGGTTAAGATTAGATATTGCTTTTATGATGAAGAGCGGATCAAGATTACCTTGTAACACTCTTCCCCTTATTTTTTCTGACAGTGTAGAGAAGTTCTAAGAAATTCTGAATATTTTTGAAGTCCAGGGTTAGGTTAGATAATGCTTTTATGATAAAGAGCGGATCAAGACCACCTTGTAACACTCTTCCCCTTGCTATTCTGACACTTTTCTAGAATGTTACAACCCTTTAAACTTTAAGCGTTCAAACATTTTTCACCATGAAAACATGCAGGGTTAGAGATGCCACTATGTTGCGAGCAAATTTCAGCCATTTTTCTACATGAATGTGATATTTCTTTCCAGAAATATCATCTCGGAATCAGTTTTTAAGACCTCCTAATATCGTCAAAACAGGCATACAAAAGCGCATTTTCAATGTTCATCCCCAAAAATCTAAGTCTTAGGGTGCAGATAAAATGTTGGAGAAGCCTGGTCTTATAGATCCGGTCTAGCGCTTTCGAACTGTGTAAAGAGATTGCTAGTATCTCTTACAGGACGGGCTGCGGTAAAGGGTAATTGAATGCTACCTGGTTGCGGGGATCGAGCGACCAAAGCGCCATTTCCAAAGGGCTATAACTCCGCCAATTCTTGTCCGATCCTGAAAAACTTTGCTGATTCCTGAATAGCTCATTGTCCCATTTAGCAGGAAAAAACCCCGAAATTTAAATAATAAGCAGTTAAAATTTTGACTTCGGCTTAGGATAGTTTTGAGTCCTCTGGTGAGGTATATCCCTTACCCCATTTGCAGCTCCAGGGTTAGGCGGGAGCCTTGCTAGCCCGAATTGGGCAGCAGGGTTAGGCAGGGTTTGTTTGGCAACCATTAGTAGCCGAAATCTCAGCCCAAACCCTCTGGAAATAACAAAGTTATGTCAAATACAAAGTCACGATAGGCTTTTTGACCCAGTCCAGGGTTAAGGGGAAATCTAAGGTTTTTCGACCTGGGTTAGACCAGTATCATCGATACACAGCCTACTCAGCCTGTATTGTTGAAATCAAGCCTAACCCTGCACGGGAAAGGCCTTAACCTGACTCATGGCGCTTTTGCGGATCGGGATCGAACTTAGGGTTAGGTTTAGGGTTAGGGGTTAGGATACAATCGGATGGCGCTTTGGTCGCCAAAAATGGCGCTTTGGCCGATTGTTTAGGCGTTCTGGCAGAATGGATAGTCGACCATAGCGCCATTTTGCGCTATGGTCGAAATTTTGTGGCGCTTTGGCAGAATTGAATGGCGCCGTGGTCGACTTGTTTAAAATACGCTATATTGAGCTTATTTTACGTGCTTTTATGTATGTTTTAGTCAAAACGGGCCTGCAAAGATATTTAAATGACATTTAGGTGAGAATCCCTGACATTTTAGCACTGATATGAAAGTTACTATGCAAAGATATGGTTTACTATATATTGCATATAACTTTGCAACCCTAACCCTAACCCTAACCCAAGTCCCAAATGTCTTATAATTCCATGTGATTGTTGCCTATAGATGCGGAGATCACTCTGCATGCTACCCCGCGAGAATCTTCCCCCGGTGTTAGTGGTTGCGTGTGCGGGCACTGGACCTGCATGCGTCCCCTCTGATTTACAAGGGGTAGCGTGTGCGGAGACACTCTGCATGCGACCCCGGGAGACTCTTCCCTGGTGTTAGGGGTTGCGTGTGCGGGTACTGGACCGGCATGCTTCCCCGAGAATGTCACCCAGATTTACAGGGGTAGCGTGTGCGGAGACTTGATTGATTGATTGTTTTGGGTTTAACGGCCCTTTGAGTCAGTATTTCAGTCTATATCGGGCCGTCTCCCAGAGAGGGAGAAAGAGGAGAAATGATAGACGAGAGAAAAAATGTCCAAACAACCGCCAACCTGCACCTACTGCAGGCACAGTAGGCCCTTGCCCTACAATGTTCCAAATCAGTAGGACGCCCCGGCACTGGAAGTTACACACAGCACCATCGCACCACCCAACCATCCTCGTGTGCGGAGACTCAATAATGTACATTGCAACCCGCACCTACTGCAGGCACAGTAGGCCCTACAATGTTCCAAATCAGTAGGACGCCCCGGCACTGGAAGTTACACACAGCACCATCGCACCACCCGACCATACCCGTGTGCGGAGACACTCAATAATATACATTATATATAATAGAGAACAAAGTGTATGTGTAGCCAAAAAAAAATTTTTTTTTACAGCTTTGGCTTCTTTGTCAAAATTCACTTGCTAGAGAGCTCAAAATTAGATTTGTAGGGCTTGTACTTTAGAAGTTATTCCCACATTTCGAAATGTTGAATGTACTATATGCAATAACTTTTTATAAGCTTCAATTTGATACCAAGTTTAGTCTTATCGACCAAAAATTTGTTGACAAAGTGTCAGTTAGGGTTAGGATTTCATAGGAGTCGGACGTGTTTTTGTCAAGCTCCTATGAAAATTTTATTTTCGGCGGTTTTTATCTAAATCATTGTTCTGTATTAAAATATTATAAAAGGTTAAGGTAGTTTTTTTCTTGTTTCTTGAAATATAACTGTGAATTACTATTTTTTTCATCTTTTTGTATTTGTCGGGGGTCTAAATTAGCTAAAATTATTTTTTTCTAGGCATTTTCTTGGTCAAAATGTAGGGTTATTTTAGTTGTTCATAAGGCTATTTTTTGGGGTTAGGGTTAAGGAGGTTAGCCTCTTGTGTGCTTAATATTTTGTCTTTTGGAGGGTTGTCCGGCCGTTGGGATAATGTCAGGGGAGGAGGGAGAAGAAGTCACCCCTGCGGGGAAGTACGGCGACGAGGAGTCCGAAGAATTGCAATCATCTGGGGAGGAATTCCAATCATCTGGTGAAAGTTATAGGCCCAAGAGGGGGGAATTGGAGGAGGGGTCAGTGTCTAGTGGGGAGTTGGGGTCTAGGGAATGGAGGAAGGATACGGTGAAGCGTAAGTTGGATTTTGGGGGAGAGGGGGCAAGGGAGAGGGTTGGAACGGGGGAATAGGGAGAAGAGTCGCAGGAAGCTGTACTCGATAGGGAGGGGAAGGAGAACTGAGGAGGAAGGGGGGCAGGTAAGTAGCGGGACGGAGGGGGGCGGTTCTGATGAGGGGGATCAAGGAGGTGACACCGATGGTTCAGGTCCCCCGGCCTCTGGCTCCGAGACCGGAATCATCGCTGACACGCCCAAGGGGGATAGGGTTGGTGTTAGGCTAGGGACCCGCAGTCCCCGTAATGCGAAGAGGGCCCCTAAAAGAATCAGGCCAAAGGTTGTTTGCCCTGCAGGGTGTGGGAAGTGGGTGATTGACCTCGTAAAGCATCTCAAATCCAAGAAGCACGGAATGGCGGACGTGCAAGCAAGGAAACTAAATAAAGAAGCCAGGGTTAGGAAGCAGATTCTTAAAGGGGCGGGGGGCCATTACAGACGCAGATGTGCAGTCCCTGGTTGTGGAGTTACCACAACCAGGATAGCTAATCACCTCCGGGAGAGACACCAGGGGCTCTCTGAGGCCATGAGGTCTCTTTATAGACACCAGTCAGAAAGGGTACAACCCGTAGTTGGCCCTCCGTTAACGCCACAGTCCTCTGATCCCCGGTCCACTCGTGAGACACCCCGGCGAGAGTCACCTCGGGAGAGTCGGCCGACTCAACCGGGGATGACTCCTAGCTCGGGTCCCTCACCAGTGGACCGGCGATCCATACCTGATGCACTTATTACAAAGACCAGGCGGCTGCATCCTGTGATCAAAAGGTTTTGGGAGTGGCAGCTAACCCATCTCGGGGGAGGGCGCTCCCAAGACATGGCCCAACGGTCAGCCCTCGAAGTTGACAGGTTCTTTCAAAACTTTGGAGGCTTCGACCTCAAAGTACTGACAGCTAGCAATTTCCAGCTCTTCGTTTCTAAGCTTGAAGCGGACTTGAAGTCCATTTCCGTGGCCTTCTACGTAAGGTCTATAATGAAGTTTCTAGAATACATTTTTCAAAAATTTTACATTACTGCTGGACGCTACCAGAATATCCGCCAATCTCTTATCAACATCCAAAACTCTTTTGTGCGCCGTGGAAGGAAGGAAAAGGCGGAGTCAGAGGCCAGGTCCTTCCACGCCGCCTTCCCCTGCAGATCAGAGAGGCATACTTTGAATCAGAATATGTCCAACATATTAGGACCCTGCTACAGGGCGAACTTACTGGCGCAGACTTCATGAGCGTTCGTAACTATCTCATCTGTGCCCTGACCCTCTGGGACGGGCATAGGCCGGGCGTTCTCATGCAAATGACGATACAAGACCTCTTAAAGGCGGTCATTGAGAAAGTCCCAGGCGATGAACCCGTCGAACAGAGGACATACCTGTGCATGACGGTCTCCAAGCACAAGACCGCCGGATCTTATATCCGTTCCCACCAAGATCTGGCTGGAAATGCGAACTTACCTTAGACTCATTAAACGGATGTTTAACCCGGCGGATACATCGCCTCTATTCCTGACCGAAAATGGGACAGGCTTTGAGAGGCCTAGTGGCATCAACCACTGCCTCCAGTCGTCCTATTCTAGGTCAGGGGTACAGGCGAAATACCCCCAGAAGTTTTCGGCAACCGCCACTAGGAGACTTCTTACCCCGATTGCCGAAATGTCAACCCGGCAAATGCGGCCCTAGTAGCCGCACAACTTTGTCACAGTGTCGCTATGGCTGACCGCGCATACGCACTGAAAAGACGAATCTCTCTCGTCCACCGCCGTCCATGTCATGGAAAAAGCCATGAAAGAAAGGTCCGAGGAGGCGGTGGACAACCAACAACCCAGCACCAGTCGAGAGGGGGAAATTGCACAGTTGTCCGGGGATGAGGAAGAGGGGGAGGGGAGTTTGGGTAGGGAGGAAGAGGGAGGATCGGTTGGGGACCAGGAAGAAGAGGGGGATCGGTTAGTGTTGGGGAGCAAGAGGAAGAGGGGGACTTGGTAAGGGGTAGGGACCAGGGGGAGGGGGATCAGAGGAAGACGGGGGATGAGGACGATATTCGGTTCATCGATCTTCCGGGGGACAAGGTAAGTTTCAGACGCATGCTGGCAAATCTGTTACCTTCTCTCGACTGGGATACTATCCATACCGATGCCCAGTTCTGGGTGAATGAAAGAACTGTTGACGAGTTGACCTCAGTAATCCTGATTGCTGATCATTTACATGAGGTGGTGGCCCGAAGGTTCGATATAGATGTTTTTTCACGTCCTCCAAACCGAAGGGGCCACCCCCACAGAGGACAACCCTGACATTGCGTTCACGATGGTGGCCCTGGCAGCCTGTAGGCTAGGGGTCTTGTTTGGCTCAACACTTGACCCCGACGTCATACCTACTCAAACGATGCCTCATGGCATCTTCCAAGAAACGGACTTGGAGGCCAGGGCTGAGGGTCGGGCGGAGGAGGGGAGGTTCAAGTTGCTTCCGGGGGACAAGGAGAGACTGCAGAGGGAGAAGGAAGTTGATGAAAGGGTCCGGGGAGGTATACTTGCTAAAAGGGCGGAGGCCAAGGCCATAGAAAGGTCTGACAGCAGAGAAAACAAAGAGCGGGGCATGGCGAGTTTGGGGGGTGCTGATAAGGAAGGGGAGGGGGAAAGGGGCGGTGGAGAAGGGAAAGAAGGTGTCCGAGGGTAGAGGGAAGGGAAGTAAGGAGGGAGGGGTGATAATAGGGCAGGGTAGGAAGTTTGGATCAGACCTGGAGCTCCTTTTGCGCGATATATACAAAGACGAAATCGCCACGTCGATTGAAACCGGCAACAAAGTAACCCTACAGCAGGTACGCCGGGGCACACAAAGGGTCCGCCAGAATTTCCCGAATCTGACTGATCAGCAGATTCGGGACAAACTCTGGACCATCGCCTCACAGGAAAGGAGACGAATCATCGGCGAGGGAAAAGGGTTGGGCAAAGGAAAGAAATCCAAGTAGGCCGGTCAGGGTGTCCTCAGAACAGTAAGATAGGTTCTCCGCCAGACTGATTTGAACACACCGGTCTGGCATTCAACACAGGAAACGAAGGCAACGTACAATTGTTAGTCTTTCCCTTGGGTAAAACATCACTGGTCACTGGCGAGTGTGGACTGTCCGTACAGCCTGTTGACAGTGATGTTAGATAAGGAAAGATTAACACACTTTAATTTGATTCCAAGTTTGTTGTTATGCAACAAAGATCGGGTGATAGTGGCAGGAGTTTAATGCAACTCCTGGCCTGACCCCTTTAATTTCTATTTCTATAATTTAATGTAACTTTCCTGTACGTTGTCTTCGTTTGTTGAATGACAGACCGGTGTAAAAATGGCAGTACCATGGGTGAGTGTTCTCAAAAACTATCTTCTCTCTTTTCTTTCTTAGGTTCAGGGTTAGGATTAGGTTTTTCTTTCACGACAAAACCAACAAGGTGGTATGGTGCACCTAGCGAGTACTCAGATCAGTCTGGGCATCCCCTAGTCTCATGGGAGTCTTCTTCCCTCTTAGCTGGCGAGAGGATTTAAAACAAGGAGAAGACTCTGATGAGACTTGGCAGATGCTAAGTCTGGTCTATATATTCGCTGAGTGCACATACTACTTTGTTGGTTTTGCTGTGACGCAGCTTCTCTTCTTTCTTTCCGGCTTTTTTTTTTAAATTGCAGTTTTCTTTTCTCCTCCAGCCTTTGTGCCTATATAATTTGTAAATATGTTTCATTCCGATCAATAATTTTTTTGCTAGGCACAAAGACTGGAGACGAAAAGTGAACAGTGTGTTTGTGCGTGTGTGTGCGTCATCCACTTAGGCTGGATTAGACCCCTAACTTCTGTGTGTAATTGATTTAACTTGTTTCCATTGATGTGACGGGGTAACACATCAGTGTGCGGTGTGTAGTTGTATCAGTTCAGTTGTGGGTCAGTATAAGGCTGCCACAAAAACTGAACTTATACAACCACACTCACCTGATGTGACCCCACCTCCCAACACACAGAGGTTAGATCTAGCCTAAGGGGGATTCTTTGAGAGTGATAGTTGTGGGTGGGGTGGGGAGGGGGTGGGGGCGGGGGAGAGAAAGTGCATCTTTGAGCGAAAGAGAATTTCTTGAGCGAAAGTGTAAAACGTGTGAAGTGGGTACTGCCTCCCTGATGCACAGATGGAATTGGTTTGAAAGGTGCATCAGGGCCCCCCTCCTGTCTCTGTACGTCATCGTCGTGAGGGGGTGAACTAAAATATATAAAAGAAACTATCTGCTTAGTTTCTTTTATAGATTTTAGGCCAAAGCAGAGACAATCAGTTTTCACAGCAAAAGTAATAATTAGGTAAGTATAAAGGTAAGTATTCAGGTAAGTATCAGTTAGTTCTTAATGACTATATTTCTCATACATTTTAAAAAAATTTTCGACGAAAAAAAATCAAGAACTGAAAAAAGTTCGGACAGAATTTTTCCCGAAATTATTTCTTGTGTGTCGGCAGGTAAGGCATGTTTGAGGCATCATAAAACTACTGTTCAAGTAGGTAAGTATACTTGTCCTCCTGTTTCATAGACTACTGAGTCTAAGCTACAAATACATGTTTGAATTTAGAAGATATCTGTTTTTGGAGGCTAGAAATTAATAGTTTAAAATCGTTGGTAAGAGTCAGAAAGGTGGCCAAAAGGCCAATGTTGATCTCGTTTTGAAAGCCTATTATTATGATGTAAGTTACAAAAGAGGATACTTACAGATCTTTATCCAGGACTTGGGGACCCAGGCTTCATAACCCTGGTAAAATGGAGGACCTGTAGCCCTCTAAAAGTATTTTATTTTGGGGGTAGAACCCTTTACCCTTTGATCCAGGAAGGTGGCCAAAAGGCCAACTGCGACAATGTTGATCTCGTTTTGAAAGCCTAATAAGATGATGTAAGATATAAAAGGGGATAATTACAGACTTTTATCTCACACTATGGAAAACAGGCTTTATAACCCTGGTAAAAGAATGGCCCTGTCATTCTCTTAAAGTATTATTTTTTTGGGGGTCGAACCCTCTTATATTTGAGACAGCATGGTGGCCAAAAGGCCAATTGTGTTAAGTGTTTGATCTCATATTGAAAGCCTAGTACTAATGATGTAAGATATAAAAGAGGATATGTACATACCTTTATCTCAAAGTATGGGACCCAGGCTTTATAACCCTGGTTAAATAATGGTTCTGTGACCCCCTAAAAGTTTTTTTTTTTGGAGTCGAACCCTCTACATTTTGATCCAGCCAGGTGGCCAAAAGGCCGATTGCGAATTGCGAACCCTAAACTTTACCTATGTTTTCTAAGGTTGGAGAGGCTAATTATAGGCATGCATCCTACATTTTCCTATAGGGTTAGAGCCAGGCTATCTAACCCTGGTAAACGATTAATCCTAGGACGCTCCCTGGCTGACTTGGGTTGGGGTTAGTAAGAGTTAGGAGGAGGGCAAAAGGCCACTGTCATCTCGTTTTGGAGGAGGTTTGTAAAAATAATAATATAGAATAAAATATAAGAGATGATATTTATTTCCCTCCTATGTTAGACTATGGGACCAAGGCTTTCTAACGCTGGTAAAATAGAAGGTCTAAGACGCTCCCTGACTTAGATTTTGGAGGCTCAACATTGTTACTTGAAAGCTGCCAGAAGGCTACTGCGAACCGTGATTTTCATCGATAGTGTATAAGGTAGGAGACTGTAATTATAGTCCGGTTTCCTACATTATCCTACAGGGTTAGACCTAGGCTATCTAACCCTGATAAAATATTCCTCCTAGGACAATCACAGGCCGAGTTATGCAAGACGCCAGAAGGCCTTGAAAACATCGAACGTAAGAGGTTTGGAGTCTTATATGTCAGTCTTAGAGAGTTCAGATATCTTTGACACTGCTTGTACTTGTATTCTAGGGTTCTTAATACACGCTCAAAAGAGATGGTAATTATGATGCCATTTTAGAGTGAAATATAACCGGTTACGGAAGGTAAGCTGACTGAAAATGAGGAGGTTAGGGTTTGATAGAAAAAATCCATATATTGGTTAGATATTTTTGGCATAATAACAATGGATCATGATGACCTTGTAACACTCTTCCCCTTGCTATTCTGACACTTTTCTACAATGTTATTAGCTTTTCCATTTTAACTTTCAACCACGTTTTTCATCACGGAAACGGCGCGGGTTAGAAATGCGACTATGTTGCGAGCAAATTTCAGCCATTTTTCTACAGGAAGATGTTTTTTTCCAGAAATGTCATGTTTAAACCATCTTTTAGGGTCTCCAAACTTACCAAAAATGGCAAACCATGAGGCCAAGGGTTAGTATTCAACCCCCAATATGCATGTCTTAGGGGGCAGATATAACAGTCGGGGAGCTGGTAAGTAGGATCCGGACCTGCCCTTGCTAACCCTGTAAAGCAGTCGAAGATATCTTTAAAGATGCGGCCTGCGGTAATAGGGTACTTTTTTTTTTGGTTGCGGTGATCGAGGATAATCTGGCGACCAAAAGGCCATTTTGAACCGGCTTTAACTCCGTCAAATCTCATCCGATTTTGGGTTTCTTTGCAGATTCCGGAACAACTCACTGACCTTGTTCGCAGGAAAAAAGTCCGAAACTTGAGTATACTATACTTTAAATTTTGACTTGGGCTTAGCTTAACCCAAGAGTCCTGTGGTGGGGTAATACCTGAACCCCAATGTAACACCCTGTTTTGCTCGATTTCCAGTTAACCAGGGATCGTGTACTAGGGTTAGGCGGGGTTAGTCTGGCAACCTAGACTAGCCAAAATCTCAGACCTAACCCTTTGGA
Source organism: Ctena decussata (assembly GCA_963989385.1). NCBI lineage: Eukaryota > Metazoa > Mollusca > Bivalvia > Lucinida > Lucinidae > Ctena > Ctena decussata. The sequence goes on along the minus strand of OZ022504.1, from coordinate 113,308 downwards.
AATAAGGTAGCTATACGCCCCCCTATACCTAGGGTAAAATTTTGGATCGAGTCTGCGGTTTGGTCAGGGTAAGGTTTTTCCAACATTTTCAAGCCCCAATCAGGGGGGTTAGACCGGTTGCAATGATTTCCAAAATATGAGGACAAACCCTTTGTCCATAAGGGTCAGACCTCCATTTTGGCCTTGAGGTCTATTCCGATGTTAATTAGGGTTAGGGTTAGGGTTAGGGTTAGGGTTAGGGTTAGGGGTTAGGGGTTAGGGTTAGGGTTAGGGTTTGGGTTAGGGTTAGGGTTAGGGTTAGGGTTAGGGTTAGGGTTAGGGTTAGGGTTAGGGTTAGGGTTAGGGTTAGGGTAGGGTTAGGGTTAGGGTTAGGGTTAGGGTTAGGGTTAGGGTAGGGTTAGGGTTAGGGTTAGGGTTAGGGTTAGGGTTAGGGTTAGGGTAGGGTTAGGGTTAGGGTAAGGGTTAGGGTTAGGGTTAGGGTTAGGGGTTAGGGTTAGGGTTAGGGTTAGGGTTAGGGTTAGGGTAGGGTTAGGGTTAGGGTTAGGGTTAGGGTTAGGGTTAGGGTTTAGGACAAATGGCGAAATGCGGGATGAGAGATGCGGAGCTCCGCCCACAGCTTATACGTCATAATGCGGAGTGGTCTCTGATTGGTTCAAAATTACGTGATTTATTTTTTTGTCACTCTTGCGTTGGCCCATTGCTGAAAATGTATAAAAATAACCTTACAGTCTTGCCCTTTGAATTGCGCTTTGGATTGTGTTGATTTCACATCTAGAAATTGATTAATTTTGTTTGAATGGATTTTAATGTGTGGGAATTTGAATTAGTAATTTTATGTAAGTTGTTTCATTTGTTACTTTCTTTTCATTGTATTCATTTAAATATAGTAGATTATGTTGACTATATTGATAATTACAGAAGGTGTTTGAGACACAAAGAAAAACCGTTTATTATGTTGAAATTTTAGTAAATTGACAGCATAACGACATTCTGCATAATGCATTAAAAACGATTGGGCACAGTAGTATTGTTAATTTGGAATTTCAACAGACTAAATGTCATTTCTCAAAAATGTGAAGAAATATATGATCATGGCGATGATGACAGTTATGATCATGTATGTTAAGATATTTGACAAATGTGCCATTAAAATCTCTTTAACATAGGTATTCATTAATCGAAGCTTTTCGAAAAAAAGTAGTAATAATGACGATAAAAATGATGATAAAAATGATGATGTTTGATGATGATAGTGGTTTATGAAATGCTACAGAGGAAAAGGAAAATGTGTGCTTAGAACAGTTAAAGAAATCTATTTTTGTATACAACACATTAAGAAAGGGGTTACGCGAGTAAACGATGTTACTTAAAATAGAATTCCTTTGTTCAAAGAAGTTAACCCTTATAACTTTACTCATCGTACTCATCGTAACCCCGTTCGTTAATACTGTGACGGTAACTGTAGGTAACATATTCAGGAAGATTTTGATTAAAAACGTTAACCCATGGTAACCCACTTTGTCAAAGAGGTTTATCCTTAACCCTTTACTCACCGTAACCCCGCCTGATAACTCCCTGTGTAAGACGCTTACCCTGAAACCTTTATTCATCGAAACCCGGTGTGATAACTCCCTGTGTAAGACGTTAACCCTTAAACCTTTACTCATCGTAACCCCTTGCGATAACTCCCAGTGTAAGGCGTTAACCCTTAAACCTTAACTCATCGTAACCCCTTCCGATTACTCCCTGTGTAAGACGTTAACCCTTAGACCTTTACTAAGCGAAACCCTTGCGATAACTCCCTGTGTAAGAGGTTAACCCTTAAAACTTTACTCATCATAACCCCGTCTGATAACTGCGGGTGTGCAAGACGTTAACCCTTAAACCTTTTCTCACCGTCATGCCGTCTGATAACTCCCAGTGTAAGGCGTTAACCCTTAAACCTTTATTCATCGTAACCCCTTGCGATAACTCCCAGTGTAAGGCGTTAACCCTTAAACCTTAACTCATCATAACCCCGTCTGATAACTGCGGGTGTGGGTAACATACTCATTGTAACCCCTTGCGATAACTCCCAGTGTAAGGCGTTAACCCTTAAACCTTAACTCATCGTAACCCCTTTCGATTACTCCCTGTGTAAGACGTTAACCCTTAAACCTTTACTAAGCGTAACCCCTTGCGATAACTCCCCGTGTAAGACGTTAACCCTTAAACCTTTACTCATCATAACCCCGTCTGATAACTGCGGGTGTGCAAGACGTTAACCCTTAAACCTTTTCTCACCGTCATGCCGTCTGAAAACTCCCAGTGTAAGGCGTTAACCCTTAAACCTTAACTCATCGTAACCCCTTCCGATTACTCCCTGTTTAAGACGTTAACCCTTAAACCTTGACTAAGCGTAACCCCTTGCGATAACTCCCTGTGTAAGACGTTAACCTTTAAAACTTTGTCATAATAACCCCGTCTGATAACTGCGGGTGTGCAAGACGTTAACCCTTAAACCTTTTCTCATCGTAATGCCGTCTGATAACCCAGTGTAAGGCATTAACCCTTAAACCTTTACTCTTCGTAACCCTTGCAATAACTCCCTGTGTAAGACGTTAACCCTTAAACCTTTACTCATCGTAACCCCTTGCGATAACTCCCAGTGTAAGGCGTAAACCCTTAAACCTTTATTCATCGTAACCCCTTCCGATTACTGCCTATGTAAGACGTTAACCCTTAAACCTTTACTCTCCCTTACTCCGTTTGATACCTCCATGATCAGGAATCGATACAATTACTCCACACCCCCATCCAAGACATCAAACGGAAAGAAGCACAAACAAAAATACGTCTTCATAATAAAAAAATCACGTTAACCCGTAAACCTTTACTCATCGTAACCCCTTCTGATAACTCCAAGTGTGCAAGACGTTAACCCTTAAATTTTGACTCGCCGTAATCCCGTCTGATAACTCCCAGTGTAAGGCGTTAACCCTTAAACCTTTACTCATCGTAACCCCTTGCAATTACTCCATGTGTAAGACGTTATCCCTTAAACCTTTACTCATCGTAAGCCCTTGCGATAACTCCCAGTGTAAGGCGTTAACCCTTAAACAACCCCTTCCGATTACTCCCTGTGTAAGACGTTAACCCTTAAACCTTTACTCATCGTAACCCCTTGCGATAACCCCCAGTGTAAGGCGTTAACCCTTAAACCTTAGCTCATCGTAACCCCTTCCGATTACTCCCTGTGTAAGACGTTAACCCTTAAACCTTTACTAAGCGTAACCCCTTGCGATAACTCCCTGTGTAAGACGTTAGCCCTTAAAACTTTACTCATCACTACCCCGTCTGATAACTGCGGGTGTGCAAGACGTTAACCCTTAAACCTTTACTCATCGTAACCCCTTGCGATAACCCCTTCCGTTTACTCCCTGTGTAAGACGTTAACCCTTAAACCTTTACTAAGCGTAACCCCTTGCGATAACTCCCTGTGAAAGACGTTAACCCTTAACCTTTACTCATCATAACCCCGTCTGATAACTGCGGGTGTGCAAGACGTTAACCCTTAAACCTTTTCTCACCGTCATGCCGTCTTATAACTCCCAGTGTAAGGCGTTAACCCTTAAACTTTTACTCATCGTAACCCCTTGCGATAACTCCCAGTGTAAGGCGTTAACCCTTAAACTTTAACTCATCGTAACCCCTTCCGATTACTCCTTGTGTAAGACGTAAACCCTTTAATCTTTACTAAGCATAACCCCTTCCGTTTACTCCCTGTTTAAGACGTTAACCCTTAAAACTTTACTAAGCGTAACCCCTTGCGATAACTCCCTGTGTAAGACGTTAACCCTTAACCTTTACTCATCATAACCCCGTCTGATAACTGCGGGTGTGCAAGACGTTAACCCTTAAACCTTTTCTCACCGTCATGCCGTCTGATAACTCCCAGTGTAAGGCAATAACCCTTAAACCTTTACTCATCGTAACCCTTGCGATAACTCCCAGTGTAAGGCGTTAACCCTTAAACTTTAACTCGTCGTAACCCCTTCCGATTACTCCCTGTGTAAGACGTTAACCCTTAAATCTTTACTAAGCGTAACCCCTTGCGATAACTCCCTGTGTTAGACGTTAACCCTTAAAACTTTACTCATTATAACCCCGTCTGATAACTGCGGGTGTGCTAGACGTTAACCCTTAAACCTTTTCTCACCGTCATGCCGTCTGATAACTCCCAGTGTAAGGCGTTAACCCTTTTACCTTTACTCATTGTAACCCCTTGCGATAACTCCCAGTGTAAGGCGTTAACCCTTAAACCTTTACTCATCATAACCCCGTCTGATAACTGCGGGTGTGCAAGACGTTAACCCTTAAACCTTTTCTCATCGTAATGCCGTCTGATAACTCCCAGTGTAAGGCATTAACCCTTAAACCTTTACTCTTCGTTATCCTTGCAATTACTCCCTGTGTAAGACGTTAACCCTTAAACCTTTACTCATCGTAACCCCTTGCGATAACTCCCAGTGTAAGGCGTAAACCCTTAAACCTTTATTCATCGTAACCCCTTCCGATTACTCCCTATGTAAGACGTTAACCCTTAAACCTTTACTCTCCCTAACTCCGTTTGATACCTCCATGATCAGAATCGATACAATTACTCCCCACCCCCATCCAAGACATCAAATGGAAAGAAGCACAAACAAAAATACGTCTTCTTATTAAAAAAGCATCACGGATGGAAGCCAAACTGACAGTCACTTTGCCAGAAAATGGTCAAACGGCTATCCAAAATTAAAAAAACAAGCAACACATACGCACAAGGACGAACTATAACAATAAAAACCGGAACAGAAGAACCGCCTTGGAACGGTCAGCATTTTTTTCACAGGGGGCTTAAATCGATTTTACGTGGCCGCGATCCTCGCCATTACTTCTGTCGTGTTTTGTTCTGTCCGCATGAAGAGTTTCTAATCATCAGTGGAACATCTCCAAGAACATAAAAATCAAACGAATACAGAGATGAAACAACGATGATGACTCAACAGCATGAAATAACTGAAATCACACTGGTCTGGCATTCAACACAGGTAACGAAGACAACCTACATGAACCATGCTTGTTCCGCTGATCTGGATAAGTTTGTTTCAGAAGTATAGTCTCACGGACCATCCGATCCCCTGCTCTTGAAATAGGACGCAAAAATTTTACTGAATTCATATGCATATTCAAGAAATGCTTGAAAACAATTTTTTGACTACAACGTCTATGCAACGAATCGATAAAGAAACTTATTCAAGCACTGCATATATACTAGACGGAATTTCTTCAAAAATCTGGTCTGACTAAGAGGTATAACAAACTGCCGGGTCCGTAAGAAAGATAGTTTGAAATTAATCTAAGAGATATGCGAAAAAATCCAGTTTTATATAACGTTGCCTTCGTTGCCTGTGATGAATGCCAGACCAGTGTGTGAAATGCTGGAGCAAAATAAAACCAACGGTTGAACTCCAGTGGGCCCAACCAAAGACAAAGCATCAGACACCAACCGACACTACTTAAAAGTAGGTATTTAGGCTGGCAACGTTATAGAATCTGAGGCCCGACCCGCGGGTGTGCGAGTAAAGAAGGAAGCAAAGTTATCCAAGTGTAAGAAGTTAAGCCTTAATACATTAGTCATCATAACTGCGTTTGATAGCCCAGTCTGTCAAAAAGGTTTACCCTTAAACCTTAACTCACCAAACCCCGTCTGATAACCCTTAAACCTTTACTTGCCGTAAACCCCACGTGAACCCAGTGATGGTCATTTAATAAAACGTTAATTTATGGTAACCAACTTGATCAAAGAGGTTAACCCTTAAACCTTTTATTTACCGTAACTCCGTCTATATGCTAAACATTTGCAGTACTGGAAGGTGATCTATTTTGCAATAAACGTATATTAATAGAGTTAAATTTATGTCATTTTAAAAGAGAAGCATTTGACATTTCTCTCAATGCAAGACTCCGGAAACTGTCTACCCGTTGGCCATCTTACTAAAAGATGTTCACCCTTGCACCACGTTGAGGTCGGTAGACTTGGCAAGGGGTGGCCAGTCGATTACCGGCCGTAAATCACAGGGAATCAAGGGAGCTCAAAATAATCACACGAGCTAAGAATCAAAAAGTAACTTTAACATGAGAAAAAGAACAATGTAAAAGGCATAAAAGAGAAAAGCTAATCAGAGGAAGCTTCCCCTTCGGGTGGCTGCCTCTGTTCAGACTCAGATTCCGGAGATGGAGGTGGATCAGTTGGAGCTTGAACTGCGATATGTATTTCTTCAAAAAGCTTGAAGTCAACCAAACCGTTGAGTAAAAATTCAACGACCCGATTGGCTTCAATCTTCTTGAAAAAACCAAAGCCTACAAGTCCATAGATCTCCGTCTGTACCACGTCCATGTGCCATGAATCCACATAGGCTTCCAAGAGGTTGAAATGCCCTCTGTGAACAACAATCAAAGACGAAGGAACGTCCATAGTGTAATAGAGAAAAAGAAAGAATGGCGGTGCTTAGAGAACGCTGTAGCGCTTCAAATGAGTGTGGCAATCTATTGGTTGTTTCAAACTAGTGGGCGGAGTTTCAGTTCAATCGATAGTTTGTGTACATACAGAGTAAACATGAGTTAGCCTTGTTACTAAAAATAGATTCCTTTATATAGTCATGTTGGGAAACTTTCAAAAAGCAACATCGGTAAGTGTAAATACTTTACATAGCAGAAAGACCTTAATCCACGAAACTCCAACCCGCTTTGTAATTAGAAGTTAAAGAAAACTTGTACTCTCTTTTACGCAGTGCGTGGTCACTCTACAACAGACTTCATAATTGTGCTAGGAATGCAAAAAGCGACTTAGGTGTAAGACGTTAACCCTTAAACCTTTACTCACCATTATCCTGTATATGAACTAGGACGGTAACCCACTTCCTGAATGTGCCACAAAAGAGGTCTAACTGTATAAGAGGTTAATCCTTAAACCTTTACCTACCATTAAATCCTGTATGTTAACTCTTGATCGTGGAGGAAATTGGTAACCCGTGATAACACCAATAAGATAACAATAATAGACGTTAACCTTAAACCAGTACTCACCATGATCCTTAGGTAAACCCTCTGACGGTAACCCTCATTAATCCACTTCCTAACTGTGCGCAAGACGTTAACCGTTAAACCTTTACTCATCGTAACCCTGTCTGATATCTCCCTGTGTAAGACGTTAACCCTTAAACCTTTACTCATAATAACCCGGTCTAATAACCTCCAGAGTAAGATGTTAACCTTAAACCTTTACTCACCGTAACCCCGTCTGATAACACCCAGTGTAAGGCGTTAACCCTAAAACCTTCACTCATCGTAACCCCTTCCGATAACTCCCTATGTAAGACGTTAACCCTTAAACCTTTACTCATCGAAACCCCTTCCGATAACTCCCTGTGTAAGACATTAACCCTTAAATCTTTACTCATAATAACCGCGTCTGATATCTCCCGGTGTAAGACGTTATCCCATAAACCTTTACTCATTGTAGCCCCGTCTGATAACCCCAAGTGTAAGGCGTTAACCCTTAAACCTTTGCTAACCGTAATCCCGTTTGATAATTCCAACTGTAAGGCGTTAACCCTTAAACCTTTACTCATCGTAACCCCTTCCAATAACTCCCAGTGTAAGACGTTAACCCTTTAACCTTTTACTCACCGTAACCCGTCCTGATAACCCAAAGTGTCAGACGTTAACCCTTTTACCTTTCCTCACCGTTAGCCCGTCTGATAAACCCCCAAATGTAAGACGTTAACCCTTAACATTTACTCACCGTAATCCCGTCTGATAACTCCCAGTGTAAGGCGTTTACCCTTAAACCTCTACTCATCGTAACCCCTTCCAATACCTCCCAGTGCAAGACGTTAACTCTTAACCTTTACTAACCGTAACCCCGACTGATTACCCTTAGTGTAAGAAATTAACCCTTAAACCTTTTCTCACCGTAATTCCGACTGATAATTCCCAGTGTAAGACGGTAAACCATTACTAAACGTAACCACTTCCGATAACTCCCTGTGTAAGACGTTAACCCTTAAACCTTTACTCATCGTAACCCCTTCTCAGAACTCCCTGTGTTAGACGTTAAATCTTATTCCTTTACTAATCATAACCCGGTCTGATAACCACAAGTGTAAGACGTTAACCCTTAAACATTTTCTCACCGTAATCCCGTCTGATAACTCCCTGTGTAAGGCGTTAACCCTTATTCCTTTACTAATCAGAACCCGGTTTAGGTTAGGGTTAGGGTTATGGTTATGGTTAGGGGTTAGGGTTTAGGTGTTAGGGTTAGGGTCAGTGTTAGGGTTAAGGTTTAGGGTTAGGGTTAGGGTATGAGCATTTTGACGAGATGGGCCCTCTCAAATGAGCCCTTGATGGGCCCTTGCATTTTGATTGGCTATTGATATCATGTGGGATTTGGGATAGTGTCACGTGGTTTACAAATTCAAATCATTTGTTCGGGGTGCCTGATGTGCAAGGTTGGATAATATTGTTGGAATTATTGTAATCTGGATAATCTGAGGTAAGATATTTGCCATTTTATATTCTTGATTGTATCATTCAATTTTCAGTCCAATACTTTCTTTATTATGCATACAAATATTGTTGTAAATGTCAGCTGGAAATAACTACCAGATTTTCAAAAAGATACATAATTGATTTTGCTCTATTGATGTGCTTCTGTCTTTAAAAAACAAATGTGAAAGTTTCAGATAAAAAAAACTTCTTCCAAGACACGAACATTTCAGGAACACAATGAATGTGGTAGAGTGGAATTCAGTAATGAGAAAGCAATGAACAGGAACTGGACAATCAGAAGACAAATCCTGCACTCAAAACCAAAATGGAAAATGACTAAAATTACAAATAGACAATATACAATGAGAACAAATGCCTAAGCAACCCAAACCAAACTAAAAGAATAATGAACAAACATAAGGTGAAACATCACCGAAAGTCTGACCTAAAAACAGGCAACAGAGAGCCATATCAGAACCACTGCCTTCGAACGGTCAGTGATGAATTACTGGGGGGGCTCAACAATCACTTTTAAAGAATGCATAAAAAGTGCATGTCTTAGTAGTTATAAAGTTCAAATTTATCATTGCTATATATGGTGTTAGATACCGTTGATTATAATAACGAATTACTTATGCTAGGTTTACCTGAAGTAAGGGTTGTTACTAAAAATAGACTTCTGTGATTTTTTGTGGAAACACTTGTCTTAGGCTTCTGTAAACGATAACCTTTACCCTTACTACCACCTTAACCATTACCATCACACCTTTACTAGAATTTATCATTTGGTTGTAGGTACTACCAGATGTTAACCCACCTTAACTATTACCATAACACCTTTACTAGAGTTTACCATTTAATTGTCGGTACACCCAGAGGTTAACCCACCATAAGCATTACTCTTACACCTTTACTAGAGTTTACTTCTTGACTGTATGTACACCCAGATGTTAACCCACCTTAACCATTACCCTTACAGTTTACTAGAGTGTTGGTACAACCAGATATTTTCCCACCTTAACCATTACCTTTACACCCTTACTACAGTTTACCATTTGATTGTCATTAAATTCAGATGTAAGCCAACCTTAACCATTATTATTACACCTTTACTAGATTTTACTTTTTGACTGTAGGTAAACCTAAATGTTACCCCACCTTAACCATTTCCCTTACACCTTTACTTGAGTTTACTTTTTGACTGTAGGTATACCCAGATGTAGACCAACCTTAACCATTATCATTACACCTTTACTAGAATTTACTTTTAGACTGTAGGTAAACCTAGATGTAAACTAACCATAACCATTACCCTTACACGTTTCTAGAGTTTACTTTTTGAATGTAGGTACACCCAGATGTTAACCCACCATAGCCATTACACTTACACGTTTACTTGAGTTTACTTTTTGACTGTAGGTAAACCCAGATGTTCACCCACCAAAATCATTACCTTTACACCTTTGCTATAGTTTACTATTTGACTGTAGGAACACCCAGACGTTAACCCATCTTACCCATTACCATAATACCTTTACTAGATTTTACCTTTTGACTGTAGGTACACCAAGATGTTAACCCACCATAACCATTACCCTCACACCTTTACCTGAGTTTACGTTTTTACTGTAGTTAAACCCAGATGTTCACCCACCGAAATCATTACCTTTACACCTTTACTAAAGCTTAGTATTTGAGTGTAGGAACACCCAGATGTTAGCCCACCTTACCCATTAGCATCACACCTTTACTAAATTTTACTATTTGACTGTACGCACACCAAGATGTTAACCCAGCATAACTATTACCCTTTCACCTTTACTTGAGTTTACTTTTTAACTGTAGGTAAACCAGATGTTCACCAACCGAAATCATTACCTTTATATCTTTACTATAGCTTACTATTTGATTGTAGGAACACCCATATATTAACCCACCTTAACCATTACCCTTACACCTTTACTTGAGTTTATTTTTTGACTAGGTAAACCCAGATGTTCACCCATCGAAATCATTACCTTTACACCTTTACTATAGCTTACTATTTGACTGTAGGAACACCCAGATATTAAACCAGCTTACCCATTACCATTACACCTTTACTAGATTTTACTTTTTGACTGTAGGTACACCAAAATGTTAACCCACCATAACCATAACCATTACACCTTTACTTGCGTTTACGTTTCGATTGTAGACACACCAAGATGTTCACCCACCGAAATCATTGCGTTTACACCTTTACTATAGCATACTATTTGGCTGTAGGAACACCCAGATGTTAACACACCTTACCCATTACCATTACACCTTTACTAGATTTTATGTTTTGACTGTAGGCACACCAAGATGTCAACCCACCATAACCATTACCCTTACACCTTTACTACAGTTTACTTTTTGACTGTAGTTACACCCAGATGTTTAGGGTAAGGATTAGGTTTACGGTTAGGATGAGCCCTTGATGAGCTCTTGCATTTTGATTCGCTATTGATATCAGGTGGGATTTTTGGGATAGTGTTACGTGGTTAACAAATTCAAATCATTTGTTGTGGTGCGCCTGATGTGCAAGGTTGGATTCAAATTGAAGCAATTAGATAAAACGATAAATATTGTTGGAATTATTGTACTCTGGATAATATGAGGTAAGATATTTGCCATTTTATATTCATGATTGTATCATTCAATTTGTAGTCCAATACTTTCTTCATTATGCATACAAATATTGTTGTAAATGTCAGCTGGAAATAACTACCAGATTTTCAAAAAGATACATAATTACCTTTACTTGAGTTTACTTTTTGACTGTAGGTATACCCACATGTAAACCAACCTTAACCATTACCATTACACCTTTACTAGAGTTAACTTTAAGACTTTAGGTACACCCTGATGTTAACCCACCTTACCCATTACCATTAGACATTTATTAAAGTTTACCATATGACTGCAGGTACACCCAGATGTTAACCCACCTTAACCATAACATTAACACCATTACCATAGTTTACCATTTGATTGTCATTTAACACAGATGCAAACCAACCTTAACCATTACCAGTCCACCTTTACCAGAATTTATTTTTTGACTGTAGTTAAACCTAGATCTTAACCTACCAGAACCATTGTCCTTACAACTATACTAGAGTTTACTGTTTGACTGTAGGAACACCCAGATAATAACCCACCATAACCATTACTATTACAACTTAACTTGAATTTACTTGTTGACTGTAGGTTAATCCAAATGTTAACCCAACGAAATCATTACCTTTATATCTTTACTATAGCTTACTATTTGACAGCGGGTACACCCAGATGTTAACCCACCATAACCATTACCCTTAAACCTTTAATAGAGTTTACTTTTTGACTGTAGGTACACCAAGATGTTAATCCACCATAACCATTACCCTTACACCTTTACTAGAGTTTACTTTTGACTGTAGGTAAACCTAAATGTTAACACACCATAACCATTACCATTACACCTTTACTTGAGTTTACTTTTGACTGTAGATAAACCTAATAACCCACCATAACCATTACTATTACAACTTAACTTGAATTTACTTGTTGACTGTAGGTTAATCCAAATGTTAACCCAACGAAATCATTACCTTTATATCTTTACTATAGCTTACTATTTGACAGCAGGTACACCCAGATGTTAACCCACCATAACCATTACCCTTAAACCTTTAATAGAGTTTACTTTTTGACTGTAGGTACACCAAGATGTTAATCCACCATAACCATTACCCTTACACCTTTACTAGAGTTTGTTGTTTGACTGTAGGAACACCCAGATATTAACCCACCATAACCATTACTCTTACAACTTAACTTGAATTTACTTGTTGACTGTAGGTAAATCCAAATGTTAACCCAACGAAATCGTTACCTTTATATCTTTACTATAGCTTACCATTTGACGGCAGTTACACCCAGATGTTAACCCAACGTAACCGTTACCCTTAAACCTTTATTACAGTTAACGTTTTGACTGTAGGTACACCAAGATGTTTACCACCTTAACCATTACCCTTACACATTTACTAGAGTTTACTTTTTGACTGTAGGTAAACCTAAATGTTAACACACCATAACCATTACCCTTACACCTTTACTTAAGTCTACGTTCTGACTGTAGGTATACCCAGATGTAAACCAACATTAACCATTACCATTACACCTTTACTAGAGTTAACTTTTAGACTGTAGGTAAACCTAGATGTTACTTAACCATAAACATTACCCTTACACATTTACTAGAGTTTACTTTTTGACTGTAGGTACAACCAGATATTAACCCACCATAACCAATACCCTTACACCTTTACTTGAGTTTAGGTTTTTACTGTAGGTACACCCATATGTTAACCAACCATAACCATTACACTTAAAACTTTAATAGAATTTACTTTTTGACTGTAGGTACACCAATGTGCTAACCACCTTAACCACATTACCTTTACATCATTACTATAGTTTACCATTTGATTGTCATTAAACCCAGATGTAAACCGACCTCGGCCATTACCAATACACCTTTACTAGAGTTTACTTTTTGACTGTAGGTACACCAAGATGTAAACCAACCTTAATCATTACCATTACACCTTTACTAGAGTTTACTTTTAGACTGTATTTAAACCTAGATGTTAACTTACCATAATCGTTTCCCTTACACGTTTGCTAGAGTTTACTTTTTGAATGTATGTACACGCAGATATTAACCAACCATAACCATTACCCTTACACCTTTACTTGAGTTTACGTTTTGACTGTAGGTACACCCAGATTTAAACCCACCTTACCCATTACCATTACATCTTTATTAATGTTTACCATATAACTGTAGGTACACCCAGATGTTAACCCACCTTAATCATAACCTTTACTCCATTACCATAGTTTACCATTTGATTGTCATTTAACCCAGATGTAACCCAACCTTAACCATTACCATTACACCTTTACCAGAGTTTACTTTTTGACTGTAGGTAATCCTAGATCTTAACTTACCAGAACCATTACCTAACACCTTTACTAGAGTTTACTGTTTGACTGTAGGAACACCCATATATTAACCCACCATAACAGTTACTCTTACAACTTAACTCGAATTTACTTTTTGACTGTAGGTTAATCTAGATGTTAACCAATCGAAATCAATAACTTTACGCCTTTACTATAGCTTACCATTTGATTGCAGGTACACCCAGATGTTAACCCACCATAACCATTACTGTTAAAAGTTTACTTGAGTTTACTTTTGACTGTAGGTACACCAAGATGTTTACCCCACCATAACCATTACCCTTTACTAGCGTTTTCCATTGGCTTGTAGGTAACTCAGATGCTAATCCAACATAACCATTAGCCTGACACCTTTACGATAGTATCCATTTTGATTATCATTAAACCCAGATGTGAACCCACCATAACCATTACCATTTCACCTTTACTAAAGTTATACATTTTATTGTAGATACAACCAGATGTTATCCTACCTTAACCATTGACATTACACATTTACTAAAGTTTACCATTTGACTGTAGGTACACCCAGACGTCAACTCACCATAACCATTACCCTTACACCTTTACTAGAGCTTACTTTTTGACTGTAGGTACACCCAGATGTTTACCCATCTTAACCATTGTCATTACACATTTACTCAAGTTGGCCATTTGATTGTGGGTACACCCAAATGTTAACCCATCATAACCACTATTCTAACACCTTTACTACAGTTTAGCATTTGCTTGTAGGTAACCCAGATGCTTATCCACCATAAACATTAGGCTTACACTTTTACTAAAGTATACCAATTGATTAACATTAAAGGCAGATGAAAACCCACCATAACAATTACCATTACATCTTCACTAAAATTACACATTGTAGGTACAGCCAGATGTTATCCCATCTTAACAATCGCCATTACACCTTTACTAAGGTTTACCATTTGACTGTAGCTACACCCAGATGTTAACCCACTTTATTTATTACCATTATTATATAAGGTAGTAACCTGTTCAATGCCTCATCGCCGATAATATTGGTTAATTTTTAATTCCAGACATCACAGGACGTTTGTTGTGTCTGTACTACCCGTCATTTTGGATATAATTAAAACCGTAAGTTAGCTTTTATATAGGAATGGGATAATGACAAAAGGCAGCGCATAGTGTTGTGGTGAGCAGGCTCGACCTTGTATATATTAATCATGCATTATATATAGTTGGGCCTAATTTCACTATCGATTTCAGAACGAATTGTTTTGATTTGATTCTGTTGCTGGAAGCTTGGGAGGATGAATTTATTTCGAATTTCGAAGAAGCCAAATCTACCATTGACGATTATGAGTACCCTAATGCTCCCCTTTTCGGACTGATAGTTCTGGCAAGCAGTGGTGATCTAGATCAGATGGAGGAGCCGTATAATCAAAGTCTCGGATGTTTACTATTCTGTCTGAATCTTTGGGGCATATCTATATATGGTAAAACCACACTGTTAAAATTCTGGTATTAATCAACCGATTGGATATTTTCCAGAAATCTCATGACATTGGTTATGGCTATACAACTCATTATATTCCACAAAGGCTTCCCAGAGATTCCCCAAAAGTTCCCAAGAGGTTTCTAAAGGTTCCCATAAGTCCTGAGAAGTTCCACAGACGTTCCTCAGAGATTCTCCAGAAGTCCCAGAGGTTCCCTAGAAGTTCCAAAGAGGTTCTTAAAATGTTTCCCAGAAGTCCTCATAGTTCCAAAGACATTCCTCGGAGATGATCCAGAAGTTGCCCAGATGTTCCTCAGTAGTTCACAAGTTTCTCCTAGTTTCATTTTCAAATTCAAATTTAACAGTTAAACGCTTTAATATGGCTGGTAGGCTATTCTATAATTTAGACTTTACACACTTACACACCTACATCTCCTTTGAAACGACAACCGGCCATTTCTCTTACTTTACAGTGCACAATTACTATTTCATATTCGAGTTGTCTTTTTTTCGAAATGAAAATGAAATTAATAATTACTAAAATAAATAAATATATTAATGTTAAAATTAATACATTTATAACAAAATCTGCAATGACTCGGTAAACGTGTCACAGTTTTGTAATTAGATTGACGCCAGATCCTAAAAACAATCTGAGTATTGTCACTTTTAGAACAAAATCCAGAAATTTTAGAAATAAAAAGGCAGACTTTTGAAGAAGTTATGACCTTGTTGTATTTCAGTCATGGAGTCTAAGAGTTTCAACGAGGAAGGAGAACCGATTCAAACGACTTTTACTGATAGTATGTCCGCTTACTCTAAAGGTAAATATTGTCAATGTTTACACATCAAATCAACTGCAATATATTTATACCTACATAGCTTATCACAATGACTCATAGTGTCTCCACATTACAGTTAGGAATTTGGCACTTAAATACTTACAAATTTCATCTGTGCTGACAAGCGCGTCTGTTTGTTGTGGTTCTTTACTGTTCTGTGTTTGTTCCGTCAGTCTTGTTACTTCATTTTCTTATTATGTATGTGACTATTACTCTGTCAGGATCAGATATCGTAGTCGCCACCTATTTGGGAAAGAGCTAATGGTTCGGCTTGTCTATTGACGTTATAACATGGTTGTTTTCTTTCTTTCCCTTTTGGTGTTGAGGGCAAGGTTTGAGATCCTACTGGATCAATTCCTGTCGTTGTTTAAGCAAGCGAGTTGTTTTCAAAAACTTTCTAAACAGGTATAGTAACCATGCTTAAGTGGTGATCATGACAAGAAAATTGGCGGACTAACCTTTTTCGGATTCCATTATAGTTCGACAGTTTTTTTTTATCTGGCTATGTGTTAGAGGTATCGTCTCAGTATTTGAATTTGATTTTCATGTGTCTGCTATGATTTATTTTGATTTAGTAACAAAACCATTATGCGAACCTAATATTGTTTTGTTAAATGTAGACAATTACACCTGACCCTAGGGTGAAAATTTTCCTGTCAAAAATGTATAAACACGCCGAGGGTGTGTGCTTCCGGCCGCTCTAAGCAATGGTTCTGGTGTTATTCTTATTTTTTTTGTTGCTTATATGTTGTTCTACAAGGATTTCTGTGTGTTCTACTTCATTGTACATTGTTGTCAAATTAAAATTTTAAAGAGTGTCTTTAAGAGCAGAGAACACATAAAACCCATATATTTTCCGCCCAAGGTGGAAGAAATTGTCATTTGATTAAGCTTTGAACAGATGCAGCTTTCTTGCGTAATTTATCAATTCCGTTAAGCTGATGGTCTCTTTTGCACCAAAACTATGCTCACTGGTTAAATTATATTTGCAGAAATGTTAGTAAGATCACAGGTACTTTCCGGAAGGGTGTAGTACATTTTGAAGAGTAACTCCAACTACAAACATAACTGTTCTCTTTGTCTATACATTGTAAACAACATTGCTATAATTCTCTGAGAAATGTTAACATTGCGCCAAGAGAATTTCTCAGAAGACTAACAACCATTTACAACACAACTTCAATGGCTCGAACCCTGATGGCTCCTTTACCCTGCCTGGCTAGAATCCTTTCCTTACTCCCTAGAGGTCACTTTATATAGAAAATAATCCTGGATAGCTAGAACTACCTTTGGCTGGAACTAATTTCATGGTCCAAAGCCTGTTCGAGCCATTGAAGTTCTACTGTTATATAATAAAGGACACAATTGGGGTTTAAGTGCTTTCTAGCGGTCTAATCACCCCGTTTGGGGAAGAGAGGGCTGAGTCGTTAAGCGCTTGTTGTACTCGTTCCTTGAAAGCTCCTCTCCTTCATGGTGCCATGTGTTGGCTCCGTGTTATGATCGTGCCACTCCCTGGATGTTGTTTTTAAACTTCTAAAGTAGCCGAATAGGACAACCGTCAGAAATCGATGCGAGCAGATCACACATCACACTCCAAAAATTAAATGGAAAAATTTCAGAAAGTTCATAAAATATGTGAATAGACTGTCATTTAGAGGTTTACCAATATTGACTACGCGCATGCTTGTCTGACTCAATCGCAGTAATTTGCATTGCAGGTGTTCCAGTTCCGACAGTGGAAGATTATTGCTTAGGAATGGTTTTGGAGGTCATGAATAATGCCATTAAAGATAGCATAGAAGTGGAAATGATGTTTTTGAAGGGACACGTATCACCGCCTCCACCTGAAAGTCAAGATGATGATGAACAACAAATATGCCAAACACACTGTGAACTAAAGAGTTATCTTTTTGAGAAAATAAGTGAAATTGACATTTGTGTGAGTGAATCTGAAAGAATTGCAGAGTATTTGCATGCATGTGAAGATCTTTTATCTGCTGTTGATGAAATTCAAGGACGTCTAGATAGAATGTTACGCGCACAGGACTTACTTTCTTTCGATATTGATTAAGTGTTTTGTACGATGGCCCAATTGGCTCACTTTTCATTTCCATACTTTTTCACAATTCCGAATTCTGAATTCCGAATTCCGAATTCTGAATTGCGAATTCCGAAATTCGTAGAACAAACTGGAAGTTGGATTTTTCTTACTTATTTCATATGGCCAAACCTTCAAATGAAATCATTGAGAGGTTCCATTGCACACAGCCTTTCATTTGCATCCTCCCATCGTCCTGTTATGACTGAAATACTGTTGAAAGGATGTAAAATCACAAGTCATCCATCCATCTATAGGCTGATAATCCTCTAGATAAATCATCTACCCGAACAACCGGATAAACCTTGCTCTATCTTCTATGAGGACTGCCTTGAATATTAGATAAGAAAAGATATGACACATGGTGTCATATCAATAGACTCGACGAGTCTATTAAAAAACATTTATTTTTCTGTCAGTTTAAGTCATGGCGGCCTGTTGTTTTTGCTTGAGAGTTTAAAATACCCTCTTGAGTAAATTAACTATTACCACGTGTCCCTATGCCACATACTTCACAATTCCGAATTCCGATTTCCGAAATTCGTAGAGCATACTAAACACTTGATTATAATGACTTTACATTTTATCAAACCTCTGCATGATATGGATGATTGCTTAAATATGAGCCGCGACCGACACGAGAAAACCAACAAGTGGTTGTGCGCCCAGCGCAGACTCAGATCAGACTGGGCATGCGCCCATTCTTATCAGACTCTTCGCTAAGCACTTAAAGGGTAGCTAAGGGTCTAAGCTACCTCCATGCGGATAGCGAAGACTTTGAGCAGACTGGGCGGATGCCCAGGCTGATCTGAGACTGCACTGGGGTCACATGCCATATTGTTGGTTTGGTCGTGTCGTGGCTCAAATAATGTTAATCCTTAAATGTGACTTAGACTAAATGAAGAGGATATATCAGATAAAAGGCTACTTACTAGAGAGAGAGACAGACAGACAGAGAGAGAGAGAGAGACAGAGACAGAGAGAGAGAGACTCTCTGTCCTATCACAATCCAATGTTTTGGAATCGGTCCTTTCAGTATAAGTGACCTTGCTTGAGTACAGGGATTACTCAGATCAGCCTGCGCATCTTCGATCATATACATATGCGAAAAGGAAAGACTCTAATTAGATTGTGAATATGCGCAGGCTAATCTGAGTATTCCCTGTACTCAAGCAAGGTTACTTATGATGAAAGGACCGCTTCCAAAACTGTTGATTGTGATAGGGCAGAGAGTCTGTCCCAATCTCCGTCTGTCTGTCTCTCAGTCTGTCTGTCTCTCTCTCTCAATCTCTCTCTCTCTCTCTCTAGTACGTAGCCTTTTATCTGATATATCTTCTTCAGTTAGTCTAAGTCACATTTAAGGATTCACATTATATAAGCCGCGACACGACCAAACCAGCAAAGTAGCATGTGCGCCCAGTGCAGACTCAGATCAGCCTGGGCATCCAGCCAGTCTGCTCAGAGTCTTCGCTATTCGTAGTTTAGACCCCTAGCTACCCTTTAAGTGCTTAGCGAAGAGTCTGATCAGAATGGCGCATGCCAAGCTGATCTGAGTCTGCGCTGGGCGCACAACCACTTTTTTGGTTTTCTCGTGTCGCGGCTCATATTTAAGCAATCATCTATATCATGCAGCGGTTTGACAAAATGTAAAACAGTCATTATAATCAAGCGTTTAGTACGTTCTACGATTTTCGGAATTCAGAATTCGGAATTCAGAATTCGGAATTGTGAAGTATGTGGCATAGGGACACTTGGTAACAGTTAATTTACTTAATTTACAATGGATTGAGGATAATGAAAGGCTGTGTGCAATGGAATCCGGTTTATGGTTTAAAAGATTCCCGCGGGGCTTTAACCAGGGCCCGCTTGATCAGCAGGTGTTGAAAGTTAAAGTCCCATTGGAAAGAAACAAATTAAATCAAGTACACACAAAGGTTAGGGGTCTAATCCAGCCTAAGTGGAAGACGCAGACACATGCACAAACACACTGTTTACTTTTCTTCTCGAGCCTTTGTGCCTAGCAAAAAATTTAGTGATCGGACTGAAACTAACTTTTTCAAAGCCAGGTTTAAAGTAAATAAGACTTTCGCTACGTCATGTCATAATATTGTTCTTTGCTTAAAATAGGGAGAAATAAGGGTACATGATTACCTTAATATCGAACACAAAGACCACTTTTTTGGAAACTAACTAATTCAGAGTAACGTTTAATGTCCTATTTCACAATAAGACTTTCGCTATGGACATGTCATAATATTATTCTTTGCTTACAAAGGGGAGAAATAAGGGTGCCTGATTACCTTAATATCTCACACATAGACCAATATTTTTGAAAACTTAGTAATTCAAAGTAAGGTATAAAGTAAATAGCCCCTTACATTACCTTAAATTAACTGCTCTCCTGTTCCAATATTCCACTATAAGAATTTCGCTACGTCATGTCATAATCATTATTCTTTGCTTACAATAGGGAGAAAATAAAGGTACCTGATTACCTGAATCTCACACATATAGACCAATTTCTTTGAAAACTAACTATACAAAGTAAGGTTGAATGTCCTTTGCCCCTTTCATTACCTTAAATTAACTTCTCTCTTCTTCCAATGATCCACTATAAGAATTTCACTATAGTTATGACACGGCTGTAGTGAAATTCTTATAGTCGAGTTTTGGATGAAGACAGCAGTTATTTTTAGTTAAGGTAAAGGGGACCTTAAGGTAAACCTTTATTTTTATTAGTTAGTTTCCAAAAGTATTGGTCTATGTATGTGAGAAATTAGGATGATCATGTACCTTAACTTTCTCCCTATTGTAAGCAAAGAATAATATTATAACATGACCGTAGCTAAATTCTTATAGTGGATTATTGGAATAGGATAGGAATTAATTTAAGGCAATGTAAGGGACAACAGACATTGAACCTTACTTTGAATTAGTTAGTTTTCAAAAATATTGGTCTATATGTGTTAGAATAAGGTAATCAGGTACCCTTATTTTCTCCCTATTGTAAGCCAAGATTAATGTTATGACATGACCGTAGCAAAATTCTTAAAGAGGATTATTGGAAAAGGAAAGCAGTCGATTTAAGGTAACGTAAGGGGCAAAGTCTTGGGCTGCAAGACAATCCTTGCCCGCACTGCTGTATGCCGCCGTCCGTAGTATAAGTAATCCTCATGTTGCTCTGAAGTGTGTGAGGATTGCCTCGCTGCGAAAGACAACATGAATTCATATGTAAGTTAGTAGGTCCCCGTATCTCTTGTCAGCCGGTCCGTAGTGGTTAAGTAATTAAGTAATTCCGCCTGGCCCTAAGTGTAAAAGTAATGAGGAAAAATTCTCAGGAACTGTAAGTAAGTAAGTAAGTATGTCCGCCTGTTCCTCTGTTTATACGAAATTTAATCTAGGCAGTACTGCGTATGAAAGTTGTTCTATATATCCTGTTCCTTTCTCAGATTTATTTCTTCTCTTTTTCTTTACCAGTTAAGGTTTCTTTACTTAGTGAGAGTTGTGTGAGAATGTGACGCCACCATACTTATGCTGGATGTAGTCCTTGTGTGTCTCCTTATTCAACTTGTTTTTATTCGATGCGACTTCGATTTTCGACGCACAAGGGTTACATCAAGTCTAAGTAAGATTTTTCTTCTTTCAGAGCCTTGTGTCAATATGGAGGGTTTCGGGGGTGGGCCCTCTCATGACACACACGCTCTATATCCGAGTGAGTTGTGTGAGAATGGGCGCAAAACACTTACGCTGGATGTAATCCTTGTGCGTCTCCTTGATTCAACTTCGATGTGATTGATTTTCGACGCGCAAGGGTTACAGCTAACCTAAGTTTTTTCTTATTCATTCATATAATGAAACCGGAAGGGGGTAGACATCAAATTGAGGTTGAGGAGTCTAGCGGTAGGGGTTTTCGGTACCCTACTGTCAATACAACTATCTCCAGTTTCTTCTATGTTAGTCGCACACTTACATGTATTAATATCATGTAAGTATCAACTACCATAAGAAACTGGAATGGGCCAGACAACAAAGTTTAAGTTGAGGAGTCGAGCGGGAGGGGTGTTCGGTACCCTACGGTCGACACAACTTTCCAGATTTTTATCGAAGTTTGAGACTTACATGTATCAATAACCGGAATGATGCAGACGACTAATTGAGGCTGAGGAGTGAAGCGGGAGGGGTTTTCGGTACCCTTCGGTCGACACAACCATCCCCAGTTTTTCCTGAGAGTTGGACTCTTACATGTATCAATAACAATGTAAGGAGGAGTCTAGCTGGAGAGTTTGAAGTACCGTACGGTCCACCCAGGTGATGTTTGTGACTCTGAACGAGAAGCAGGTAAGTATACAGGTGAGTATAGGTACGCTTGCCATTTTTACGCCTTGATGTACAGCAAGAATTGGAATGAAAGGTGCAGGTTTAGCGTTAGGAGGATACAAAGTGGCTGAAGAGGGGTCAACCATCTCCAGTTTTGCAGAGATGTTTCTAGTTACATGTACCGATAACAATGTAACCAGAAACATCCTTTGCCGAACCCGGAGGGGGCAGACGACACATTGAGATTGAGGAGTCCTGCGGGAGTGGATACGAAGTGATGGAGAGGGGTCAACCATCTCCAGTTTTGCAGGGCTGTTTCTAGTAAAATGTATCTATTACAATGTCACTAGCAACATCTACTGCCGAACTGGAGGGGACAGACGACAAAAAGACTACAACAGCCGGAACTAGTGGAGTGCATACCAAGTGAATGGAAGGGCGCCAGACTACATCTGCATGAGCTAGTAGAGGACTGGATACAAAATGGATGGAAAGGGATCAACCATCTCCTGTTTCTTAATGGGCGTTTTTAGATACAGGTATCAATCACAATGTATCTAATAACAGCCATGACAAAACCGGAGGTGGCGGACGACAAATTGAGATTGAGAAGCTAACGGGAGTAAATACAAAATGAATGGAGAGGGGTCAACCTTCTCCAGATTTTCATGGCAGTTTTTCTTACAAGTATCAATAACAATGTACGGATTAACTACCGTGAAGAAACTGGAGGAAGGCTGACGACACATTGAGGTTGAGGAGTCTAGCGGGAGGGGTTTTTGGTACCCTACGGTCGACACCAGGTGAAATGACTCTGGACCAGAATCAGCTAAGTAAACAGGTCAAATGGAAAGAAGCACAAACAAAAATACGTCTTCATAATAAAAACAGAACGTTAACCCGTAAACCTTTACTCATCGTAACCCCTTCCTATAACTCCCTTTGTAAGACGTTAACCCTTAAACCTTTATTCATCGTAACCCCTTCTGATAACTCCATGTGTACAAGACGTTCACCCTTAAATTTTGATTCACCGTAATCCCGTCTGATAACTCCCAGTGTAAGGCGTTAACCCTTAAACCTTTACTCATCGTAACCCCTTGCAATTACTCCCTGTGTAAGACGTTAACCCTTAAACCTTTACTCATCGTAACCCCTTGCGATAACTCCCAGTGTAAGGCGTTAACCCTTAAACCTTAACTCATCATAACCCCGTCCGATTACTCCCTGTGTAAGACGTTAACCCTTAAACCTTTACTCATCATAACCCCGTCTGATAACTGCGGGTGTGCAAGACGTTAACCCTTCAACCTTTTCTCACCGTCATGTCGTCTGATAACTCCCAGTGTAAGGCGTTAACCCTTAAACCTTTACTCATTGTAACCCCTTGCGATTAGTCCCTGTGTAAGACATTAACCCTTAAACCTTTACTCATCATAACCCCGTCTGATAACTGCGGGTGTGCAGGACGTTAGCCCTTAAACCTTTTCTCATCGTAATGCCGTCTGATAACTCCCAGTGTAAGGCATTAACCCTTAAACCTTTACTCTTCGTAACCCTTGCAATCACTCCCTGTGTAAGACGTTAACCCTTAAACCTTTACTCATCGTAACCCCTTGCGATAACTCCCTATGGAAAACGTTAACCCTTAAACCTTGACTCATCGTAACCCCTTCCGATTACTCCCTGTGTGGTACGTTAACCCTTAAACCTTTACTCACCATAACCCCGTCTGATAACTGCGGGTGTGCAAGACGTTAACCCTTAAACCTTTTCTCACCGTCATGCCGTTTGATAACTCCCAGTGTAAGGCGTTAACCCTTAAACCTTTACTCATCGTAACCCCTTGCGATAACTCCCAGTGTAAGCCGTTAACCCTTAAACCTTAACTCATCGTAACCCCTTCCGATAACTCCCTGTGGAAAACGTTAACCCTTAAACCTTTACTCACCATAACCCCGTCCGATAACTCCCAGTGTATAGCGTTAACCCTTCAACCTTGACTCATCGTAACCCCTTCCGATAACTCCCTGTGGAAAACGTTAACCCTTAAACCTTGACTCATCGTAACCCCTTCCGATTACTCCCTGTGTAAGACGTTAACCCTTAAACCTTTACTCATCATAACCCCGTCTGATAACTGCGGGTGTGCAAGACGTTAACCCTTAAACCTTTTCTCACCGTCATGTCGTCTGATAACTCCCAGTGTAAGGCGTTAACACTTGAACCTTTACTCATTGTAACCCCTTGCGATTACTCCCTGTTTAAGACGTTAACCCTTAAACCTTTACTCATCATAACCCCGTCTGATAACTGCGGGTGTGCAGGACGTTTGTCCTTAAACCTTTTCTCATCGTAATGCCGTCTGATAACTCCCAGTGTAAGGCATTAACCCTTAAACCTTTACTCTTCGTAACCCTTGCAATTACTCCCTGTGTAAGACGTTAACCTTAAACCTTTACTCATCGTAACCCCTTCCGATTACTCCCTGTGTGGTACGTTAACCCTTAAACCTTTACTCATCATAACCCCATCTGATAACTGCGGGTGTGCAAGACATTAACCCTTAAACCTTTTCTCACCGTCATGCCGTTTTCTAACTCCCAGTGTAAGAGGTAAACACTTAAACCTTTACTCATCGTAACCCCTTGCGATAACTCCCAGTGTAAGCCGTTATCCCTTAAACCTTAACTCATCGTAACCCCTTCCGATAACTCCCTGTGGAAAACGTTAACCCTTAAACCTTGACTCACCATAACCCCGTCCAATAACTCCCAGTGTAAAGCGTTAACCCTTAAACCTTGACTCATCGTAACCCCTTCCGATAACTCCCTGTGGAAAACGTTAACCCTTAGACCTTTACTCACCATAACCCCGTCCGATAACTCCCAGTGTAAAGCGTTAACCCTTAAACCTTGACTCATCGTAACCCCTTCCGATAACTCCCTGTGGAAAACGTTAACCCTTAAACCTTTACTCACCATAACCCCGTCCGATAACTCCCAGTGTAAAGCGTTAACCCTTAAACCTTGACTCATCGTAACCCCTTCCGATAACTCCCTGTGAAAAACGTTAACCCTTAAATCTTTACTCACCATAACCTCGTCCGATAACTCCCAGTGTAAAGCGTAAACCCTTAAACCTTGACTCATCGTAACCCCTTCCGATAACTCCCTGTGGAAAACGTTAACCCTTAAACCTTTACTCACCATAACCCCGTCCAATAACTCCCAGTGTAAAGCGTTTACCTTTAAACCTTGACTCATCGTAACCCCTTCCTATAACTCCCTGTGAAAAACGTTAACCCTTAAACCTTTACTCACCATAACCTCGTCCGATAACTCCCAGTGTAAGACGTTAACCCTTAAACCTTGACTCATCGTAACCCCTTCCGATAACTCCCTGTGGAAAACGTTAACCCTTAAACCTTTACTCACCATAACCCCGTCCAATAACTCCCAGTGTAAAGCGTTAACCCTTAAACCTTGACTCATCGTAACCCCTTCCGATAACTCCCTGTGGAAAACGTTAACCCTTAAACCTTGACTCATCGTAACCCCTTCCGATTACTCCCTGTGTAAGACGTTTACCCTTAAACCTTTACTCATCATAACCCCGTCTGATAACTGCGGGTGTGCAAGACGTTAACCCTTAAACCTTTTCTCACCGTCATGTCGTCTGATAACTCCCAGTGTAAGGCGTTAACCCTTAAACCTTTACTCATTGTAACCCCTTGCGATTACTCCCTGTGTAAGACGTTAACCCTTAAACCTTTACTCATCATAACCCGTCTGATAACTGCGGGTGTGCAGGACGTTTGCCCTTAAACCTTTTCTCATCGTAATGCCGTCTGATAACTCACAGTGTAAGGCATTAACCCTTAAACCTTTACTCTTCGTAACCCTTGCAATTACTCCCTGTGTAAGACGTTAACCTTAAACCTTTACTCATCGTAATCCCTTGCAATAACTCCCAGCGAAAGGAGTAAACCCTTAAACCTTTATTCATCGTAACCCCTTCCGATTACTCCCTGTGTGGTACGTTAACCCTTAAACCTTTACTCATCATAACCCCATCTGATAACTGCGGGTGTGCAAGACATTAACCCTTTAACCTTTTCTCACCGTCATGCCGTTTTCTAACTCCCAGTGTAAGGGGTAAACCCTTAAACCTTTACTCATCGTAACCCCTTGCGATAACTCCCAGTGTAAGACGTTATCCCTTAAACCTTAACTCATCGTAACCCCTTCCGATAACTCCCTGTGGAAAACGTTAACCCTTAAACCTTGACTCACCATAACCCCGTCCAATAACTCCCAGTGTAAAGCGTTAACCCTTAAACCTTAACTCATCGTAACCCCTTCCGATAACTCCCTGTGGAAAACGTTAACCCTTAAACCTTTACTCACCATAACCCCGTCCGATAACTCCCAGTGTAAAGCGTTAACCCTTAAACCTTTACTCACCATAACCCCGTCCAATAACTCCCAGTGTAAAGCGTTTACCTTTAAACCTTGACTCATCGTAACCCCTTCCTATAACTCCCTGTGAAAAACGTTAACCCTTAAACCTTTACTCACCATAACCTCGTCCGATAACTCCCAGTGTAAGACGTTAACCCTTAAACCTTGACTCATCGTAACCCCTTCCGATAACTCCCTGTGGAAAACGTTAACCCTTAAACCTTTACTCACCATAACCCCGTCCAATAACT
This sequence comes from Ctena decussata, assembly GCA_963989385.1. Taxonomy (NCBI): domain Eukaryota; kingdom Metazoa; phylum Mollusca; class Bivalvia; order Lucinida; family Lucinidae; genus Ctena; species Ctena decussata. Next base: position 86,255 of record OZ022504.1, on the reverse strand, counting down.
CCCAGTGTAAAGCGTTAACCCTTAAACCTTGACTCATCGTAACCCCTTCCGATAACTCCCTGTGGAAAACGTTAACCCTTAAACCTTGACTCATCGTAACCCCTTCCGATTACTCCCTGTGTAAGACGTTTACCCTTAAACCTTTACTCATCATAACCCCGTCTGATAACTGCGGGTGTGCAAGACGTTAACCCTTAAACCTTTTCTCACCGTCATGTCGTCTGATAACTCCCAGTGTAAGGCGTTAACCCTTAAACCTTTACTCATTGTAACCCCTTGCGATTACTCCCTGTGTAAGACGTTAACCCTTAAACCTTTACTCATCATAACCCGTCTGATAACTGCGGGTGTGCAGGACGTTTGCCCTTAAACCTTTTCTCATCGTAATGCCGTCTGATAACTCACAGTGTAAGGCATTAACCCTTAAACCTTTACTTTTCGTAACCCTTGCAATTACTCCCTGTGTAAGACGTTAACCTTAAACCTTTACTCATCGTAATCCCTTGCAATAACTCCCAGCGAAAGGAGTAAACCCTTAAACCTTTATTCATCGTAACCCCTTCCGATTACTCCCTGTGTGGTACGTTAACCCTTAAACCTTTACTCATCATAACCCCATCTGATAACTGCGGGTGTGCAAGACATTAACCCTTAAACCTTTTCTCACCGTCATGCCGTTTTCTAACTCCCAGTGTAAGGGGTAAACCCTTAAACTTTTACTCATCGTAACCCCTTGCGATAACTCCCAGTGTAAGACGTTATCCCTTAAACCTTAACTCATCGTAACCCCTTCCGATAACTCCCTGTGGAAAACGTTAACCCTTAAACCTTGACTCACCATAACCCCGTCCAATAACTCCCAGTGTAAAGCGTTAACCCTTAAACCTTGACTCATCGTAACCCCTTCCGATAACTCCCTGTGAAAAACGTTAACCCTTAAACCTTTACTCACCATAACCCCGTCCGATAACTCCCAGTGTAAAGCGTTAACCCTTAAACCTTTACTCACCATAACCCCGTCCAATAACTCCCAGTGTAAAGCGTTTACCTTTAAACCTTGACTCATCGTAACCCCTTCCTATAACTCCTTGTGAAAAACGTTAACCCTTAAACCTTTACTCACCATAACCTCGTCCGATAACTCCCAGTGTAAAGCGTTAACCCTTAAACCTTTACTCATCGTATCCCCTTCCGATAACTCCCTGTGGAAAACGTTAACCCTTAAACCTTTACTCACCATAACCCCTTGCGATAACTCCCAGTGTAAGACGTTAACCCTTAAACCTTGACTCATCGTAACCCCTTCCGATTACTCCCTGTGTAAGACGTTTACCCTTAAACCTTTACTCATCATAACCCCGTCTGATAACTGCAGGTGTGCAAGACGTTAACCCTTAAACCTTTTCTCACCGTCATGTCGTCTGATAACTCCCAGTGTAAGGCGTTAACCCTTAAACCTTTACTCATTGTAACCCCTTGCGATTACTCCCTGTGTAAGACGTTAACCCTTAAACCTTTACTCATCATAACCCCGTCTGATAACTGCGGGTGTGCAGGACGTTTGCACTTAAACCTTTTCTCATCGTAATGCCGTCTGATAACTCCCAGTGTAAGGCATTAACCCTTCAACCTTTACTCTTCGTAACCCTTGCAATTACTCCCTGTGTAAGACGTTAACCTTAAACCTTTACTCATCGTAACCCCTTGCAATAACTCCCAGCGAAAGGAGTAAACCCTTTAACCTTTATTCATCATAACCCCTTCCGATTACTCCCTGTGTGGTACGTTAACCCTTAAACCTTTACTCATCATAACCCCATCTGATAACTGCGGGTGTGCAAGACATTAACCCTTAAACCTTTTCTCACCGTCATGCCGTTTTCTAACTCCCAGTGTAAGGGGTAAACCCTTAAACCTTTACTCGTCGTAACCCCTTGCGATAACTCCCAGTGTAAGCCGTTATCCCTTAAACCTTAACTCATCGTAACCCCTTCCGATAACTCCCTGTGGAAAACGTTAACCCTTAAACCTTGACTCACCATAACCCCGTCCAATAACTCCCAGTGTAAAGCGTTAACCCTTAAACCTTGACTCATCGTAACCCCTTCCGATAACTCCCTGTGGAAAACGTTAACCCTTAAACCTTAACTCACCATAACCCCGTCCGATAACTCACAGTGTAAAGCGTTAACCCTTAAACCTTGACTCATCGTAACCCCTTCCGATAATTCCCTGTGAAAAACGTTAACCCTTAAACCTTACCTCACCATAACCCCGTCCGATAACTCCCAGTGTAAAGCGTTTACCTTTAAACCTTGACTCATCGTAACCCCTTCCGATAACTCCCTGTGAAAAACGTTAACCCTTAAACCTTTACTCACATAACCTCGTCCGATAACTCCCAGTGTAAAACGTTAACCCTTAAACCTTGACTCATCGTAACCCCTTCCGATAACTCCCTGTGAAAAACGTTAACCCTTAAACCTTTACTCACCATAAACTTGTCCGATAACTCCCTGTGGAAAACGTTAACCCTTAAACCTTTACTCATCCTAACTCCGTCCAATAACTCCCAGTGTAAAGCGTTTACCTTTAAACCTTGACTCATCGTAACCCCTTCCTATAACTCCCTGTGAAAAACGTTAACCCTTAAGCCTTTACTCACCATAACCTCGTCCGATAACTCCCAGTGTAAAGCGTTAACCCTTAAACCTTGACTCATCGTAACCCCTTCCGATAACTCCCTGTGGAAAACGTTAACCCTTAAACCTTGACTCATCATAACCCCGTCTGATAACTGCGGGTGTGCAAGACGTTAACCCTTTAACCTTTTCACACCGTCATGTCGTCTGATAACTCCCAGTGTAAGGCGTTAACCCTTAAACCTTTACTCATTGTAACCCCTTGCGATTACTCCCTGTGTAAGACGTTAACCCTTAAACCTTTACTCATCATAACCCCGTCTGATAACTGCGGGTGTGCAGGACGTTTGCCCTTAAACCTTTTCTCATCGTAATGCCGTCTGATAACTCCCAGTGTAAGGCATTAACCCTTAAACCTTTACTCTTCGTAACCCTTGCAATTACTCCCTGTGTAAAACGTTAACCTTAAACCTTTACTCATCGTAACCCCTTGCAATAACTCCCAGAGAAAGGCGTAAACCCTTAAACCTTTATTCATCGTAACCCCTTCCGATTACTCCCTGTGTGGTACGTTAACCCTTAAACCTTTACTCATCATAACCCCATCTGATAACTGCGGGTGTGCAAGACATTAACCCTTAAACCTTTTCTCACCGTCATGCCGTTTTCTAACTCCCAGTGTAAGGGGTAAACCCTTAAACCTTTACTCATCGTAACCCCTTGCGATAACTCCCAGTGTAAGCCGTTATCCCTTAAACCTTAACTCATCGTAACCCCTTCCGATAACTCCCTGTGAAAAACGTTAACCCTTAAACCTTTACTCACCATAACCCCGTCCGATAACTCCCAGTGTAAAGCGTTAACCCTTAAACCTTGACTCATCGTAACCCCTTCCGATAACTCACTGTGAAAAACGTTAACCCTTAAACCTTTACTCACCATAACCCCGTCCGATAACTCCCAGTGTAAAGCGTTAACCCTTAAACCTTGACTCATCGTAACCCCTTCCGATAACTCCCTGTGGAAAACGTTAACCCTTAAACCTTTACTCACCATAACCCCGTCCGATAACTCCCAGTGTAAAGCGTTTACCTTTAAACCTTGACTCATCGTAACCCCTTCCGATAACTCCCTGTGAAAAACGGGGTTAGGGTTAGGGTTAGGGTTAGGGGTTAGGATACAATCGAGTGGCGCTTTGGTCGCCAAAAATGGCGCTTTGGCAGGGTTAGGGTTAGGGTTAGGGTTAGGGTAGGGTTAGGGTTAGGGTTAGGGTTAGGGGTTAGGGTTAGGGGTTAGGGTTAGGGTTAGGGGTTAGGGTTAGGGTAAGGGTAGGGTTAGGATTAGGGGTTAGGGTTAGGGGTTAGGGTTAGGGTTAGGGTTAGGGTTAGGGTTAGGGTTAGGGTTAGGGTTAGGGTTAGGGTTAGGGTATAGGACAAATGGCGAAATGCGGGATGAGAGATGCGGAGCTCCGCCCACATCTTATACGTCATAATGCGGAGTGGTCTCTGATTGGTTCAAAAGTGCGTGATTTATTTTTTGTCACTCTTGCGTTGACCCATTGCTGAAAATGTATAAATATAACCTTACAGTCTTGCCCTTTGAATTGCGCTTTGGATTGTGTTGATTGCACTTCTAGAAATGGATTAATTAGAGGTTTTGTTTGAATGAATTTTAATGTGTGGGAATTTAAATTAGTAATTTTATGTAAGTTGTTTCATTAGTTACTTTCTTTTCATTGTATTCATTTAAATATAGTGGATTATATTGACTTTATTGATAATTACGAGAGGTGTTTGAGACACAAAGAAAAGACTGTGTATTATGTTGAAATTATAGTAAATTGACAGCATAACGACATTCTGCATAATTGGGCACAGTACTATTGTTAATTTGGAATTTCAACATATTAAATTTCATTTCTCATAAATGTGAAGGAATATATGATCATGGCGATGATGATTTTGATGATGATGTCAGTTATGATAATGTTTGTTAAGATATTTGACTAATGTGCCATTAAAATCACTTTAACATAGGTATTCATTAATCGATGCTTTTCGAAATGTGTAGTAATAATGAGGATAAAAATGATGATAAAGATGATGTTTGATGATAATAGTTGTGGTTTATGAAATGCAATAGGAAAGGGAAAATTTGTGCCTAGAACAGTTAAAGAAATCTAGTTTTGTATACAACTCATTAAGAAAGGGGTTACGCGAGTAAACGATGTTACTTAAAATAGAATTCCTTTGTTCAAAGAAGTTAACCCTTATAACTTTTCTCATCGTAACCCCGTTCGTTAATACTGTGACGGTAACTGTAGGTAACATACAGGTAGATTTTGATTAAAAACGTTAACCCATGGTAACCCACTTTGTCAAAGAGGTTAATCGTTCAACCTTTACTCACCGTAGCCCCGCCTGATAACTTCCTGTGTAAGACGCTTACCCTTATACCTTTATTCATCGTAACCCGGTCTGATAACTCCCAGTGTAAGACGTTAGCCCTTAAACCTTTACTCACCGTAACCCCGCCTGATAACCCCAAATGTGAGACGTTAAACCTTAAACCTTTACTCACCGTAACCCCGTCTGATCACACCAAATGTAAGACCTTAACCCTTAAATCTTTACTCACCGTAACCCAGCCTGATAACTCGATGCGTAAGACGTTAACCCTTAAACCTTTACTCACCGTAACCCCTTCCTATAACCCCGTGTAAGACGTTAGCCCTTAACCCTTTACTCATCGTAACCCCGTTTGATATGTCCCTGTGTAAGACGCTAACCCTTAAACCGTTACTCATCGTAACCTGGTCTGATAACTCCCAGTATAAGACGTTAGCCCTTAAACCTTTACTCACCATAACCCCGTCTGATAACCCCAAATGTTAGACCTTAACCCTTAAGCCTTTACTCACCATAACCCAGCCTGACAACTCCCTGCGTAAGACGTTAACCCTTCAACCTTTACTCAACGTAATCCCTTCTGATAACTCCCAGTGTAAGACGTTAGCCCTTAAACCTTTACTCACCGTAACCCCGCCTGATAACCCCAAATGTGAGACGTTAAACCTTAAACCTTTACTCACCGTAACCCCGCCTGATAACCCCAAGTGTAAGACGTAAAACCTACAATCTTTACTCAACGTGACCACATCTGATAACCCCAACTGTAAGACCTTAACCCTTAAACCTTTACTCACCGCAACCCCTTCATATAACCCCGTGTAAGACGTTAGCCCTTAACCCTTTACTCATCGTAACCCCGTTTGATATCTCCCTGTGTAAGACGCTAACCCTTAAACCGTTACTCATCGTAACCTGGTCTGATAACTCCCAGTATAAGACGTTAGCCCTTAAACCTTTACTCACCATAACCCCGTCTGATAACCCCAAATGTTAGACCTTAACCCTTAAGCCTTTACTCACCATAACCCAGCCTGACAACTCCCTGCGTAAGACGTTAACCCTTAAACCTTTACTCAACGTAATCCCTTCTGATAACCCCGTGTAAGACGTTAGCCCTTAAACCTTTCCTCATCGTAACCCGGTCTGATAACCCCAAATCTAAGACCTTTACCCTTAAACCTTTACTCACCGTAACCCAGCCTGATAACTCCCTGAGTAAGACGCTTACCCTTATACCTTTACTCATCGTAACCCGGTCTGATAACTCCCAGTGTAAGACGTTAGCCCTTAAACCTTTACTCACCGTAACCCCGCCTGATAACCCCAAGTGTAAGACGTAAAACCTACAATCTTTACTCAACGTGACCACATCTGATAACCCCAACTGTAAGACCTTAACCCTTAAACCTTTACTCACCGCAACCCCTTCATATAACCCCGTGTAAGACGTTAGCCCTTAAACCTTTACTCATCGTAACCCCGTTTGATATCTCCCTGTGTACGACGCTAACCCTTAAACCGTTACTCATCGTAACCCGGTCTGATAACTCCCAGTATAAGACGTTAGCCCTTAAACCTTTACTCACCGTAACCCCGTCTGATAACCCCAAATGTCATACCTTAACCCTTAAACCTTTACTAACTATAACCCAGCCTGATAACTCCCTGCGTAAGACGTTAACCCTTAAACCTTAACTCAACGTAACCCCTTCTGATAACCCCGTGTAAGACGTTAGCCCTTAAACCTTTACTCATTGTAACCCGGTCTGATAACCCCAAATGTAAGACCTTAACCCTTAAACCTTTACTCATGGTAGCCCAGCCTGATAGCTCCCTGCGTAGGGTTAGGGTTAGGGTTAGGGTTAGGGGTTAGGGTTAGGGTTAGGGTTAGGGTTAGGGTTAGGGGTTAGGGGTTAGGGTTAGGGTTAGGGTTAGGGTTAGGGGTTAGGGTTAGGGTTAGGGTTAGGGTTAGGGTTAGGGTTAGGGTTAGGGTTAGGGTTAGGGTTAGGGTTTAGGGTTAGGGTTAGGGTTAGGGTTAGGGTTAGGGTTAGGGGTTAGGGTTAGGGTTAGGGTTAGGGTTAGGGTTAGGGTTAGGGTTAGGGGTTAGGGGTTAGGGTTAGGGTTAGGGTTAGGGTTAGGGTCCCCTATTAGAAATCTGGCAATTTTTTTTCGAAATCTGGCATCGAAAATCGAAATCTGGCATTTCCCGATCGAAATCTGGCATTTTGCAACGAAAAGTGGCATTTGGCTACCGAAATCTGGCATGACGCTAATAGGGCGAAATTTGGAAGAAAAAAGTGAGATTTTTTTAAATTTAATGATTTTTAATGAAATTAAGCCCGTTTGACGGGATTTTTCATATATGGGTTGAGGGGACTTAAAATGATAGTATTTATGAATTTTTGACAAATGTTTCAGTTTTTAGATGAAAATTTAGTGCATTAAAAATTTTAGAATTTAGGCATTTGTAGAACTTCAAATATTTGTATTGAAATCTGGCAGAATTTGCCTACAAGGGTTTCTCAGGGTTATGTTTAGATACTTAATTCCGTCTTGTAAAATGAATGCGGTGTTACTTTCTGGTAAGAAATAAATACTGACAACAAATGTAATTGATGTTTGATTATATACTGCGGCTTATATAAACTTATGTTCGATAGCAGATTTATAAAAGGGTCAAGGCCCATAATTAGAATTTGGTTATATACTGCAGCTTATACACTTACATAGGATGGAGTCTTGATTAGGCGGTAAAGACCCATAATGAATATTTTGTTATATACTGCGGCTTTCATACTGCCATAGGATGGAGTCATGCTAAAGCGGTCAAGACACATTATTAAATTTTTGTTATATACTGCGGCTTATATACTTACATAAGGTGGAGTCATGCTAAAGCGGTCAAGACGCATTATTAAATTTTTGTTATATACTGCGGCTTATATACTTACATAAGGTGGAGTCATGCTAAAGTGGTCAAGACACATAATAAATATTTTGTCATATACTGCGGCTTATATACTTACATGGGCTGGAGTCATGCTAAAGCGGTCAAGACACATAATAAATATTTTGTCATATACACGGCTTATATACTTACATAAGGTGGAGTCATGCTAAAGTGGTCGAGACGCGTAATAAATATTTTGTCATATACTGCGGCTTATATACTTACATGGGCTGGAGTCATGCTAAAGCGGTCAAGACACATAATTAATATTTTGTCATATACTGCGGCTTATATACTTACATGGGATGGAGTCAAGCTAAAGCGGGCAAGACGCATAATTAATTTTTTGTCATATACTGCGGCTTATATACTTACATAAGGTGGAGTCAAGCTAAAGCGGGCAAGTCGCATAATTGATTTTTTGTCATATACTGTGGCTTATATACTAACATGGGATGGAGTTATGATAAGGAGGTCAAGAGGCATTATTAATATTTTGTTATATACTGCGGCTTATATACTTACATGGGCTGGAGTCAAGCTAAAGCGGTCAAGACGCATAATTAAATTTTTGTCATATACTGCAGCTTATACACTTAAATAGGATGGAAGTATGTAAGGCAGTCAAGATTATGATAACAAATTAATTCAATAGGGAAATATTGTAGTTTATAAAAACAAATACAACTGGTGTTCCTTAGGTTTCATTATTTTTGCCTTTATTTATTAAAAAAGACATCTTAAAAATATAAAATAAGTTTTACTTCTTATCATTCAGTGTGTAAAAATATTGTAACCAATAGAAATAAGTTATGAAAGTGGTATTAAGAAACTTTTGGCCATTTCCTGACCCAATTCTCCTAAGAAAATTTGCTAAGTCTGACCAGCCACTTATGGTCATTTTCCTAACGAGTTGTCATAAATTTTTGGAAAGCCAACGGTCCCTAATATAAAAATATTTCATATTATTATAAATAACATAAGCAGAAGTAATAATATTAATAATAATAAATATAAGATAACCCTGTAGTAGTAAATGCCAGATTTTGAATTTCCCCGATACCAAATTTCACAAACCCTGTAGATTGACAATGCCAGATTTCGATAACCCGGAGAGACCAAAATGCCGAAATTCGCTAACCCTGAGGTAGGGTGGTCAATGTTACAATATGAAATTATTTTTTCTACAAGAAAATTATATGTTTTATTGCTATAAATATATTATTTAATAATCTATTTGTTCGGTAAAATAGGTGCTGAAGTTTGTAGCCGGGGTAAAACCAAAATATTTTCGATCCGAAAATGAGCCAAAAATGGTCAAATTTCGGCATTTTTTTTATTTTTTTGTCTACTAAACCAATAAAATAAATATGTTTTAATAATCCACTTCAAAGAATACAATAGTTAAAGATATTTAATATATTTCAGATTTCTAAAATAAGAAAAACAAAAAAAATATTTGGGAAAAACAAATCCTGTAGGTAAAAATGCCAGATTTCGACTTTTTTCCATCGGTTTTGGATGAATAACTTTCTTATTCTTTGATCATTTTGCAATATTTTTGCATTAAACTTATTTACTAACTTATTTTGACATTCCCTGCAAGTTTTATTCAATTCGGTCCGTAAATAAAAAAAAATATTTTTTTGTGAAATTTCAAGTTTGTTCAGAGACAAATTGTGTCCTGATATACATACCCCAGAAGACAACTTTTTTTGTCTGAAATATCAGCAACTTTTTTGTTATAAATCCGATATGTGGCACTTTTTTGTAGATTAAAGAACGCAATTCTACAAATCCCTTTCAATTTTTTGACCTTCTAACCCTTTTTTTATCTCTGAGATATGGGCCAAAATTCGAAATCTGGCATCGGGTTTTGACATTTTTCACTGTAAGTCAGTCAATATACGGCGTGGAGTAAATTCGATACCAGGGTAGTTAATGTCGCCCCTGGGGCTACAACTTTTAAATGGGCACCCCAAAAATATCTTTTAAAACAAAAAAGTTATTTCAAGTTAAACATCTAACAGCAGTCGAAATTTGGCATCAGGACCATAATTAGGGTTAGGGGTTAGGGTTAGGGTTAGGGTTAGGGTTAGGGTTAGGGTTAGGGTTAGGGTTAGGGTTAGGGGTTAGGGTTAGGGTTAGGGAATAGGTATTTTCGGCTGAGACAAAGACATCGGAAGGATATTTGGGTGTAATTTGGCTAGGGTTAGCCTTTTCACAGACCCTGGCGTAGGGAATGGTGTCTATTTTTAGTTAGTGTTACCGAACTTCTTTTATCAGGGGAGACTATTTAACAAGGGAGATGATGCATGTTTCCAGTAAACGTAGTAAATACGTTTATGCATTAGACTAAATACCAAGAAACTCTGATCAGCATGCACTTCCAGAGCAATTAATCAGTCTCTTTAGAAGACTAAACATCTTGAATCATTTTCTTACCTGAGGAATGGTTAGTGCAGCCTCTGATGAGGAATTGTCTTAGAACAGTGTTTTTCAAAGATGAATGAATATAAAAAAAATGCAGTATCAAAACTATTAATACTTCCTGTCAGAAAGCTGTCAGAAAACCTTCCGACAGCAACAATCTAAGGTCATGTACATATGTTGTAAAGTGGAATATTGTTTTTGTTAAGCAAAGACCAGGAGTTAGGGTTAGGGTGTAGGGTGTTATAGGTGTTAGTGTGTTGGGTGTTAGGGTGTTGGGTGTTATAGGTGTTAGGGTGTTAGGTGTTATAGATGTTAGGCTGTTGGGTGTTAGGGTTAGGGGTTAGGGTTAGGGTTAGTGTGTCGGGTGTTATAGGTGTTAGGGTGTTGGGTGTTAAGGTGTTGGGTGTTATAGGTGTTAGGGTGTTAGGTGTTATAGATGTTAGGCTGTTGGGTGTTAGGGTTAGGGTTAGGGTTAGGGGTTAGGATTAGGGTGTTGGGTGTTATAGGTGTTAGGGTGTTGGGTGTTAGGGTGTTGGGTGTTATAGGTGTTAGGGTGTTAGGTGTTATATATGTTAGGCTGTTGGGTTAGGGTTAGGGTTAGGGTTAGGGTTAGGGTTAAGGATACAATCGAGTGGCGCTTTGGTCGCCAAAAATGGCGCTTTGGCAGATTTTAATGGCGCTCTGGCAGATTGGACAGTCGACCATAGCGCCATTTTGGCGCTTTGGTCGAATTTTTGTGGCGCTTTGGCAGACTTGAATGGCGCTGTGGTCGACTTTTTTAAAATACGCTATATTGAGCTTATTTTACGTGCTTTTATG